>CM057458.1:1373305000-1373922500 GCA_016271365.2 Neoceratodus forsteri
TGTTCTAGGGTCAGCTTTACTTGACCTTAACCCATTTGCTTCTGGTGGCCATTTTGGGTCGGATCCAGCAATGGATGGTTTCGACGCCATATGGCGCCTATGGGAACAAGGGAGTTTTAAATCTGCATCTTCCATCAAGTTCATGCTATTTCTACCTGAATATTGGTTTATCTGTACTGTAAGCAGGCAGTTTCAATATCTGTAGATCTCCAGGGACTCTTAACTTCTAGATCAGTTTCCAGTGTAACTCTGTACCAGTGTATTCATCTCCCATTAAGAACCACCTTCTCAAGTGTTCCAAAAGCTGTCTCGCATCTGGGATTTTAGTATTCAGTTCAGTCCCAACATTTTCTGACAACAGTGGGTTACAATCTACTAATTTTGGAAGACTGACTCTGCAAACCAAAAATCTGAGATGTTGTTGCGCTCCTTTACTATTCCATCCAATGCCGCTTTAACAGAGGTCAGAAAACGGATTATAACGTGGCTATACTTAGTCAAGAATGGAAAACAATGACCTGCATCAGGACACAAAGCTGTAGAGTTGACTGGCACCTGTGAGGAGTGTCTTCTGACGTCAGACATTCCAAGATGGCCAGGTGAAATGAATGACAGCGCACCTGTCTGTCATCCTCCAACTAACCACACACTTCTTTGTGGTATGGCTCACAACATTTCTAGAGTGAACTGCTACCCTCACAGGGATGTCAAAATGCATTCGTGAACCAAAGAAATTATGGAGCTTCATTTCACCGAAAAAGGAGAAAAAAAAAGACTCACATCTTGACCACATGAATTGCAGCTTTGCGAGTCTTCCTGATCTAAGAACCTTACAGCGGCACCGCTTTCCTCCTCTCCCGCTACCTGCATCGCCACGCAAAAGAAGCAACCTTTGAAAGGTAACATTCTGACTGACTTTGGGTCAAAGGTGGACAGTGATTTACATAAGTAAAGGGTGAGATCCTGAACACTTATAGTGTAGAACAACAAAGGATGCATGCCTGAAGAGTAAAAGAGGAGTTTACAGGCAGAAACAGGGGAACAAACAATTAACGGACAGATACATTGCTTTCTCATTAATACCTAGAAAGCGGATGGAGAAGTCATAGAGCAGGGCAAAACACAGCTGCACAGGAGTTTCCTAATACAAGTATCAATAACAATATGGCAGAGATGAATACACTACATAATAAAGTAAATGCTGAAGAAGTAACAGAAAGCAAGAAACAATACAGCAAGAGCTTTACAATGAAATGATATGCAGGACCAAATTCATATTAAACAGACGAAGAGCAGACTGATAACAGACAGACACAGGATGATGTAGTATTAACTGCAGTTAACACATTATTTTTATTTATTTATTGAAATGTTTCACCAGGAGGGCAACTGAACAACAAGTTGCTCGTCTCACGGTGTGACCTGAGGAGGGTTAATAGGGTTGTGAAGGATGATCAGTTACAACAGTATGTGGGTAGTACAAAACAATACAACATTGTAAGATTGTGCAACAGTTGGAACACAGGGTATTGTACAATAAACAGTAGTAGAACATTGGGTAAATTACATGTCCAAAATCATACAAAAGAACATATGAGCTGCAAAACAGTAATAATGTGATAGAACCATTTATAGTGCATGAGTGTACCAGGAGCAGGCTCGAGGTGGCACGCAAGTGCTGTTGGAGCAAAAAAGATGGGGTTAGGCTGTGCACACTGGTGACCCAGAAGGGCAGGAGGAGAAGAGGGGAGAGGCAAGAACTGAATATGAGGAGAAGGGTAGTTATTTCCTGATTTCCCTTCAGGATGTTGAGAACCCTGCCAGAGGGGTCACGGTAGGAAGGCAGAAACTGGGGACAGGTATTAAGGTGGGTTAAAGCAAGAACAGCTGAGGGAAAGGTAATTGTGCAGGTGGAGGTAAGGAGGAGTTGGAGGAGGAGTGACTTATTTCAGGGGAGGAAATTCCAGAGTTTAGGAAACGATGGGCAAAACCAGTCTGATCGATGAAGGTGGAGCGGCAAGGGACCGTCAAGGTGCAGGCGTCATTTGATCTGAGAGGTGGGTGGGGGAGGTAGAGTGTAGAGAGGATGAGAATGGAGGAGCCCCAACCAGAATTTGGAAGTCAGTTTGGCACAGTGAGAGATACGTCTGTGAGATAGTGGAAGGAAGGTTAGAGAGCAGTTGAGTTCACAGTGGTGAGAGCGGGAAGGAGTCAGAAAAGGTAGAGGGAGTTAAGAGAGTGTCCAACTTGGTCAGTGAAGATTTGGAAGCAGCACCATAGACTACCGCAGTAGTCAAAGATGGGGAGTATCATCTTCTGACAATTCGCCTTGCAGTCAGCAGGATGCAACTACGATTCCAGTACAGAGCACCAAGCTTGAAGTAGTTTCTCCAGGATAGCATCGATATGCACAGAGAAGTTGAGGTGCTGGTCCAGCCAAACTCCCAGATATTGAAATGAGGAGGTGTCCTCCAAGATGGTCCCATCAAGGGTGTGGAAGGTGGTAGGGCTGGGAGCCCAGAGAACCTGTGCCTGGTGCCAAAGGTCATTGAGATTGTCTTCTTGGTGTTTAGAAAAAGCTGGTGAGAAGTAAACCAGAGCTGAACTTGGTTGAAGTCATGCTGTAAGCTGGTTTGCACAGCAGTAGTATTTTGCCGGAACTGTACAAAACAGTATCGCCAGCGTATATGTGGATAGAAGAGGATGAGCAGGCTGTGGAAAGATCATTAAGGAAAATGGAGAAGAGTAGAGGACCAAGCACTGAGCCCTGAGGGACACCAGTGTTGATGGGGAGGAGGGGAGATGGAATCAAGGATTCACCCGACTGGTCTTGCCAATGAGGTAGGAGTTGGTGGCTGATGGAGCAAGGCCAGCTGAGAAGAGTGAATCAAGAAGCAGGGGATGTGAAACAGTGTTGAAAGCTTTGGCTAGGCTCGACAAAGATGGCTCAGGTGATCAGGCTGCGTCCATCCCTGAAAGGATGGAGCCAGTAAGCCTGAGGAGGGAGGTGGTTGTTGAATGGTTCTTCCAAAAACTAGATTGGAAGGGGTGAAGAAGGAATCAGAGAGGAAGGGTGATAGCTGAGAGAGAACTAAATGTTCTTGAAGTTTGTAAGCGTGGGAAGGAGGAAATGGGCAGTAGTTGCCAGGAGTGGATGTGTCACCACACTTGGGGAGAGGAAGGACTACAGCGTGTTTCCAGGATGAGGGTACTTGGGCAGAAATAAAAGACAGGTTAAGGATTAGGGAGATAGGATAGGCAATTGCAGGAGCAGAAAGGTAGAGAAGTTTAGGATCGAGCTCATCTGGTGAGGAGCCTTAGAGGGCTTGAGATAGGAGAGCATTAAGAGCTTTGTCAGGGGAGATAGTAGAAAAGGAAACTGGGGAGGGGTAGGCACTGGCTGAGGGAAGAGCTGAAGTTAGAAGGTGGCAGTGGAGAGGGAATTTAGAAGAGACGGGCGCATCAAGTGTAGTAGGCATTAAATTCATTGCACAAGCAGAAGTGCTGCAGGCTCTTTGAGATATTAAAATGTCTCTTGAAAGTGTCACAACTTCATTAGGAGACATAAATAAACTGAAAAAACTAACTTTGCACACTGACTGACCTAGAAGTAAGGATATCAAAGATGGATGATACCTCTAATCGAATACCTAAAAACAACAACAATTATAAAGGCAACTCCAGGCATTGCAGCAGAAGGTGGCTGAACAAGAAGACAGGGCCAGAGGATGTAATGTACGGCTATGCAAAATTCCAGGATTATTAGAGGGAACAGGGATCCGCTTCCTTTTTTTGAAAAATGTATTACAGAAACTATGGACAAAAAATACCATGAAGAAAAATGGCTCAAAACAGAGTACATCGAGCAGGTTCCTGTTTTCAGGAAACTTGAATTATCTCTGTACAGTTTTCATCAAACCTCACAAATTTCAAGATAGGAAGCAATCCTTCAAAGGGCAAGAACTCAAAAGATCTTACTCATGAAAACATACATTTCTACACATGAAAACATACATTTTACACATACTCAGATCTATCTACCAAAGCTACATAGAAAAGACTGCTTTTCAACCCACTAAAACAACATTTATACAATAAGGGTAGTGGATTCTCGATGCTATACCCGGCTAAAATTAGGTTTGTAGAAAAGGCAAATTACAAACTTTTGAGGATCCAGAAGAGGCTATGGAAGCCTTTAAAATTTCTTACGAACAGCACTACGTAGTTTCTAAACACTAGAGAGCACAGATCAGGAACAAACCCCTACCCAGCATCTCCTTAAGCTACACAACCCAACCAAACAGACCAACAAGAGGCTGAATAGAATGAACGAATGGCACTAAAATGGAACTGGATTTATCCGAAGATTTTGAAACAAACAAAAAGGTTTTTCTTTATTTTTCTCTTATGTGAAGCACAGTTTTGTTTGTAATGTAAATACATGGTCTAAAAAAGAAAAGATCAACAGAATGTTAACGAGGGGGGTGCCTTATCCAACTCAAGTAGATAACTCAAATTAAATGGAAGGCATAGGAAGAGAAGGCCAGGATAGAATCCACATCCACAATCCCTCCTAGGCAGAGTGGAGCGGTCGGAGGGTGGTAGAAACAGAGGAGCTCTTACAGGTAACTTCGTCCCTGCCCGTGAAGGGCCTTATAGGTTAGCAAGTCAGTTTTTGAAGGTGATCCGCCACTGAACGCGCGACCAGTGCAGATCGCGCAGCACAGGTGTGACATGGCTAGATCTGGAAAGCCTGGTCAGCAACCTGCCCGCTGCGTACTGCACCAGCTGCAAGCGCGGATATCAACCCTGGAAGCCCTAGGTACAGGGCGCTAGCAATCGAGGTGGGAGGTCACAGAGGTGTGGGACCAGAGTCGGTAGGTCACTGGGCGGAACCAGATGCTTAAACCGGCGATATTCCTCAGATGGTAAAATGAGGTCTTGACGATGGATGACATCTGAAATCTAAGGTCAACCCATCATCAACAATAATGCCCAGACTCCACACCTGTTCAGAGGACAACAGCTGGCAACCCTGAACACAAGACCAGAGGTCAGTTCAGCTGAGGCCCTCTACCTGGCGACCTGAGTCCACCACCAAAGCCTTAGTTTTGTTAGGATTCAGCATCAGCCGGTTGGCACTCATCCAGCCCTGAATCTTGATGAGGCAGTTGTTAAACACCGAGACACATTCATCCTGGTCAGGCGTAAAGGACATGTACAGCTGAGTATCATCTGCAAAGCAGTGAAAACTCAAGCCATACCGCTTACAGTGTATCCTGATGGCAGCATGTACACCGTGAATAACACAGGTGAAAGCATGGCGCCCCTGGGGTACCTCTACATGATAGAGAGAATGCATCAGAGGAATAAATTCTCGATGCAACTCTTGCTGAGATCTACCAGTGAGGAATGAGTGGAACCATCTGAGGTCTGTACCTGACAGTCCACAGAACACCACGGAGTGCTCCAGTAAACGCCATGATCCACGGTGTCGGATGTTGCAGAAAGATCAAGGAGGACCAAGATGGAATGGGTCCTCCAATCTCTCGCTATCAAGAGATCATTGAGCACATGGACCAGGGTGGTCTTGGTGCTAGCCTCTTCCTAAATCCTGACTGGAGAGGATCATAGATGTCATGGATGGTAAGATGATCATCCAGTTGCAGTGTGACCACTTTCTTCTAACCTTGCCCACAAAGGGCAGGTTAGAAACCGGTCTTTAGTTGGCAAGACAGTCTGGGTGAGAGGATTTCTTAAGGAGGGTGTAACCACTGCCTCCTTCAGGGAGTGGGAAACTCACCCGTCTCAAGTGACCTCTGGACTATCTCAGCCAGGGCAGGCCGATGACCTCCAACGCATCCAACAAGGAGGCAGGTTGAGGCCTGGGTCCAAACCACAGTAGGTTAACCACAATTCTGGATGATTCCTATGACATCCTTGATCGCCGGCTGGATGAAGGCCGATCAACAAAACTGGGGTTCTGCAACCTCCAACCGATCACCGCCTGCCCATTGAGCTAGTTAAGGAGATCTCTGATCTAATGTCGGCAACCTTATCCGCAAAGAAGGGCAAACTTAGCACACTTAACCTGTGACAGTGCTGTCTGAACTTGCAGACCGGCTGGATTGCACAGTCTTATCTACTGTTCAGAAGAGCTGAGCTGGTCGGTTCCTTACAGCGGCTATCTCCCCAGACAGGAATACTGCCTTTTGTGGGAGATCGCCTATTGATAGTCTGAATAATGGACCATCAATCTATGCCTGTTGGCATCAAACCAGATATCCGCCAGCATCACTCCATCCCACGCCTCTCTCCTCATCTCCCTCAAGGTCCTATCAAACCAAGGAGATCATAGGGTGAAGGGTGAGGGGAAAGACGAGCAGGAGCAATGGAGTCCAGAGCCGCCGCCACAGCCGCATTATAAGCTTGCAGCAGGTTGTCTGAACCCATGCTAGCAGTCGGACGCCCTGATAGGTCCAGTATCGCCATCAGACCATCTAGGTAACTCCCTTAAAGGACGGGTACCTGACCATCTCCACAGGGCAGGCTTATGAGGGAGCCTGGAAACGAACCTGATAGTGTAATGGTCAGACCAACTAGGGTTCCACCACCAATCGTCAATCTCCATACCCAGGAGGAAGACCAGATCCAATGAATGCCCAGAGTTATGGGTTGCAGAGGCAATAGCCTGTGAGAAGCCCAGCAAAATCATAAGTTGGAGGAAGTCTTGACCAAACTGCTGTAGTTCATAGTCAACCCAGGCATTGAAGTCGCCAGCACCATCAGTCTAGGTGACTCCCAACAACATCTAGACAATGAAGTCCGCGACTCGTGCAAGAATTGCTTCCATCCCGGGTGGACGGTAGATGAGAAGAACTCTGCATCCCTCACCTGCAGCCAGGATACATTCAAAGGATCTGGTCTTGCCCACTGGCACATCAACCAGGCCCAATTTCATTTTAAAACAAATGCCACACTCCTGCCCCTACGACCAGCCTCGGCCGATGTCTCACCTAGAAACCCACTGGAACCACTGATTCAAGAATTGGGCCAGCATTACTGTCCAGCCAGGTCTCGGTGATGCAAGCCAGGTCTGATGACCCACCAAGATCGGCAATCATTGCCGCCTTGTTCTTAATGGACCTAGCTTTGCATAACACCGGGGTTGGATGAGACTCTGAGGCTGACCGAGTAAGCTGCCCACCAAAGGTGGAGCCCTTGGTATGGGGACAATGGAGAACCCCCTGTCTAGTCTCCCATTTGCCCAGGGCGTTTCCTTGCTGCTACAACCCCAGTCCAGCTGCCCAGCTCCCCTCTCCCCGCAGTCCAGAGCCCCCCCCACATCTCCGCCTACTATCCCCAATGCCCGCAATGATTGTATCGTCGGCATGTAATGGGGACAATTAAGGGACAGAGGCCCCAGAGTGCAGAGGAGGAGTAGCACCTGACTGGGAGGCTGCCTGCCAACACATAATCTCTGGCTGCCTGGACAGCCACCCCAGTTAATCAAACCTCTGCACCTACAATAAATTAAACGAATTAAAACAACCCTCTCAACTAAACAACCAAATAATGAACCTTCCCTCACAACTTAACAACTTTTGATTCTCCATTTATAATAGGAGGACTTCAATGTGGCATTGAACCAATTAGATAAAACAATGGGTTTGGACACAATGCATAAGATAGCCAGAAAAGTCATTAAGGGATTTATGGCAGATGTAGGACTAGTGGACCTGGAGAGAAATAGATGAAGTCACCAAAATCTATTCTTTCTTCTCCGCAGTACATCAAACCTACCGAGGATCAGTTTTTACTTGATATTGGATACTTTAATGCATGCTTTAATAAATATAAAGTGCCCAGGAATAACAATATAGGATCATTTCCCTGTATATTAACAATCAGAATGAATGGAGATAAAATAAAAACAGACTGAGGGTATGTGGCCTAGCTGGGAAAGGAGATGGATGTCTGATTTTTAGAGCTCCTCACCCATCCGACTATTATCTGACCCATCCTGCCTCAAACTAAGATATTTCAGCTCAACAGTACATCTGTATTACTTGGCTATAGCTTCCTCATCTAAATCTGGGAAAACACAGGCGAAAATAAATTTTAAACAAACGGGAGAGCAAGTGAAACACTCGGCCTAGAAACTCCAGCTACCCAGAGGAACGCACGGCCTGTCGTGGAGGAGACGGAGGTGGAGACAAAGAACAAAGATCTATACCTGATTCATTTATCAAGTTCTTGAAAACTATTTAAAGACTTGAAATATGAGTTAACGCTGAAAATGGAAGCCGGTTTGAAAATATGTCGTCTCAGCTCCAACATTTACAGCAGACAGTTAACTCAGTGTCTGAAACAGTTGATAATCATGAAATGCACCTACAGACATTGGAAATCAAGCAAGCACATGAGAATGATCTAAACTGGGTCACAACAGACTTGCAGAGGGCACATAGAGAAATAGAACATCTTAAACAAACTATGGATGATCACGAAAACAGGGAGCCGAGATGTAATGTTAGACTGTGAGGAATGTTGGAGGGTATGGAGGAAACAGACTGTGCCTTATATATACAAAAATGGTCTAGCCAAACTCTGCAACTACCTGAGCAGGTCTCCTTGGAGATCCAACATGCACATTGCTCTCCTGGGCCAAAATCTCCTCCAGACCAACGTCCAAGACATATTGCGTGAAGTTTCTAAGGTACCAGGATCGGCAGGCTGTCCTTGAGGCAGCGAGGAAGGCCGGCATACTCACCGTGAAGAAATCCAGAGTGAGAGTACTTCCTGACTTCTCCAGGTTACTGTAAAATCAGAGGCAGGCCTTACGCCAGTAAAAGAAAGCTCCACGATTTGGACTGGCAATTTGCCTTGGTCTGCCCTGCCAAGCTAGTGATTCAGAGACCTGGGAGAAACGTGTACATCTCGATCCAGAAGCAGTGATGGAGTTTATTAAAAAAAAGAGAAAAGACAGTGTGTAAGGGAGCCCTTGAGCAAGAAGAGCAAGAGTTATAAGGCTGGCCAAACATAAAAGTACTGTAAGGCTATAGCTCGGCAGATTGGGGGTTTGATTGGGGGACAGTCAGGATTTGTGTCCCATAACACTATGTGGCCTATAAGTCTGTCGCGACACCTCCCTCCCGAGATCTGCTTTGCTAGCTAGCCTGAATGTGCGGAAGCCTTAATAGACTCAGGAGCTAAAAACTCTATTTGGGAAAGTACACAAGGCAATCTGAAATACGATATTGTGAGACTGGGGACAACTACATAATTGAAGCTGTATGAGATATGCATTTCTTCTGAGGAGCCATATAGGTAGCCAAAATGTAGCCACAGGGGAAGACTTTACCTGTATGACTACTTATATTATCCTTTGGTTCTAGTTTGAACCTGGGTCAACCTTCGAAAACGAGGGTGGACCTGCAAACCAGGAAAGAGATACAGTTATATGGAAAATAAAAGGGAAAAGTGTACTCTCCCTGGGGTTACCAATCACCTACTAAATGTTGTGAAAGGAAACACTTAATAGAAAAAGGGCTATAATTGGGCACAGTACTAATAAAAGCAGCTTCGCTGACTAGGAGAATCATGCCAGATTTATTGGGGTACATATAAGTGGGGAGGGGAAGTTTGTGGCAAAGGCTGTGAATCACACACTGTACGGGTTGCGAATGTAATGGTAAACTGAAAACACATTGAGGGCGGGCATGCCGCTGTAGGTCCCACAACCCCCTCAGAAATCCCTGGCTGGGAGGCCACAGTGCCTCCATGCTAACTGTGATATAATTAGTGCCCTGACCTGCAACAACAAAAAAAGGGTGAAGGGGCTCTGCAGGCTGGCGATCAGTCCTGGTAGAGGCATAGGCATAAGAAACATGCTATTGCCCTATAACCTCAGTCTGGATAATTCACTTTCTTCATGCTCAGAGGCAGGGATGAGGTTAACACTTTGGCTGAAGAGCGAAACCAGTTTAAAAGAATGGGTGGCTCAGCTCGGTCCACTAAAAGTAGTGGGTCTGTGGACATTCAAGTTGAATGGTAGGGTTGGTGGGAGGTAAGGGTTGTTTGAAATGGGGTGTTCACTAAATGGTGGTAAAATGTGGTTTTGGGTAATCACCATTATATTCTTCCAGAAATGCTCTTTGTTCGGATTAGTCCAGTGTTTGATACAGACTTCTTTTGTTGAAGCTTTGGGAACAAAAGAGGAGAAATGGGTAGGGAAGAGGGGCAACGGAGGAGATTCCGCTCAGTTGGAATTTAAATGGAAGTGTTGTTTATGTTGTTTATGACTGAGGGGTAAGGAGGGATTTTAAAATAGAAATGTGTTAACCAGTAAACTTGGCATCACCTGTTATTACCTTGAGACAGTATGTAAGGTCAGTGAATCAGACTCCTAAAACATTTAAAGTAAAATGGACAGATAAACTTTTGACCTGGAATGCCAGTGGCCTCAAAACAATGGTAAAATGGAAAAGAATATGTTCACAAATCAGAAACTGAAGGAGATGTGTTCTTGCAGAAGCTGCATATGACCCAGGAGAGGCAGACAAACTAGCTTCCTCCTGGGGAGGTACCTATTTTGCAGCCCATTTTAATTCAAGGGTGAGGGGGTGGCAGTCTGGTTCTAGGCCTTCCTGAGGTTAGAGAAGCATTACAGTGGCAGACCCACAGGGCAGGTATCTTATAGCAGACGCTTCAATAGAGCAAGCACAGTTTACGCTGGTTTCCCTTGAGTCCCCAGAGTTTTTCATCACCTGTCAATAGCATTGGCCCCATATACAGGCTCTTTAATTGTTGGGGAGACTTTAATACTCACTGGGATCCAATGTTAGACCATTCGCTACAAGAAGCAGGCCGTCAACAAAAAGTGTAGAAGCATTGCAGAATACGATGAGGGAAAGGAATCTTATAGAAGCATGGAGATATAAATACCCACAACATAGAGAATATTCTTTTATTCACATGCACATAAAGTCTACACAAGATTAGACTATATCTTCTGCCCTATGGATCTCCTGGGAGGGTAACAGAAGCTAGCTATGGTGCCATATTAATATCTGATCATGCTCCCTCATAGTGTCTTTTCAGTTAAGCAAAGAGGTCCCTCCCATTCGCCAGTGGAGAATGGACCCTACTTGTTGACAGATTCTCAGTATTTATTATCTATCTCTAAAATTTCTGAATTCATAGCACGGTGACACTGGGGAGGTATCCATCTTGGTGGTTTGGGATGCTATGAAAGCATATATAAGGGGAAGCAATAGCCTGAGCAGCCCATGCCAGGAAGCAGCAAATTAAGGAAGAAGAGTCACTAGAGAAAGATGATAAAAACTAGAAAACAGAATATGGCCCAGGGTACTCCGAAATTTTCAGTGAATTAGTCCACCTGAAGGGGAAACTCAATTATCTTCTTGTAGGATAGAAAGACAACTTCTAGTTACACATGTGCACTCCTACTCTAGGGGGACAAATCAGGCACATTTTTAGCATGGCAAATAAAGAAAAGAGCAGAAAGGACCATCATGGAAATAGAAAAGGGGATGGTACTATTACCAATAATCATCTAGAAATCAGTGATACATTTAGGACTTTCTACCAAGGTCTCTGTACCACAGGCCCCTGAGAACCTTCCTCCTAAGGTTTTTGGACACAGTACTTCTTCCATGCTGTCCCAGAAGGGCAGAAACAAATAGGCTCTCCATCTCGCTCGAGGAGCTCAAAAGAGTAGTATGGGCCACTAAGTGAGGCAAAGCACGGACCCAGATGGGATACCTCTAATTTTATAGGTAGTCTGGGACACAGTAGGCCCTATGATGCATAAGATGGTGATATTGGCCTTGAGAGTGGTTCTCTTCCTCGCAATCACAGTTCATGGCAACAATTACAGTGCTGCCCAAACCCGTAAGGTCCCTCAAAAATGTGCCTCCTATAGGCCCATATCACTACTAATGTAGACTATAAAATCATGGCCAAGACACTGGCTCAGAGGTTGGAGGGACCCTGCCAGGCCTTGTCCACTCTGATCAAGGGGGTTTTGTAGGGGTCAGACAGGCTAAACACAACCTGAGATGGGCTATTAACATCATATATCAATGGTCGGGAACGTGGGACGGGGTGCTGAGGCCTTCTCACCCTTGATACTGAGAAGGCATTCACCATGTTGAATGGTTCTATATGTTTGCAGTTCTCCAAAGTTCCAGTTTGGCCCCAACTTTAGATCTTAGATTGGTGCCTTTATAACTCCGCCAGAGCTTAAGTCCTAACCAGTGACTCAGTGGCTCTCCCTTTCTCCTTACAAGAGGTACTAGGCAGGGGTGTCCTCTATTCCCACCTCTTATGTGTGCTCACAATCGAGGACCTCACAGGTAGCCATTAGGCAGCATAAAGATATACAGGGACTAAGTTGTCGAGGGAAAACCATGTACTCTGCTGCTTGCAGATATATTGTTGTTTTAGTGGAACCGGATAAGGCCCTTAGGGCTCTCACACAGATATTCTATATATATATATGGACAGTGTCAGGTCACAAAATCAAGTGGAGCAAATGTGAGTGGTTGTCACTAGGGCCCAGGAGGGATCTAGTAAGGGTGGCTGGAGAACAGATTACTCTGACAGAGGAACTTAAATATTTAGGGATAAAACTTACTAACAAATTATCTAAATTGTCTGAAGTTCACTTCAACCCCTCATTCAAAAAGTGAAGAGTGATTGCAAGAGGTGGCAGTCTCTCCCTCTTACCTTGCTGGGAAAGGTAAATTTGACAAAGATGTATTTTTCCCCAATGTCTATATGTGTTCCAATCTATCCCCACCCAAGTTCCTTTGAAATATATAAAAGCTCTAGAAGGGGCGATAACTTTACTATTGTGGTAAGGTAAACGTTGAAGAATTAGAAAGGAGACCCTGTGGGCCCCGTGACTAGGGGTGGATTGAACCTGCCCAACCTGTACCTTTATTACATGGCTGCCCAGTTAGCTTATGTTGAAGACCTAATCCCTGGGAGGGCAAACCCATGAGCATGGACAGACCTAGAAGAAGTGGAGGAAGGCCTCTACCACTACTTTCTTACTCCTAGACTGCTATGTCAGGATTATGCTAAAATAAAGAATCCACTTACTAGGAACCTAGCCAGAATTTGGGTCAAGCGCATAATATACTGGGCATACATGGCTCTCTATCCCGGAGGCCTCCATAGGAGCTATCTTATCAGCCGGAGAGGCTGCATTAGAGGGACAGGACAGGTACTGAAGGCATGGGCTGGTAGGGACTAAAGTACATTGACCATATATATGATGAAGGTGGTTTGATAGACTTTCCACAAGTCCTTAGGAAATTCGGGTTGAAGGTTTCCCACTTTTTACCTACTGTAAACTATGAACCAGACTGCTCCTGTGGGAGAGCAGGTGGCCCCGTCACGGTCTCCCATGGAGGAACTTTTATGTCACCCCATTGACTAGAACTAAACCCTGGGTAGATGCTATGGATGCTGCTGGGGGCACTGCCTGACCCACTTATTACACTTAAATGCAGATGGGAAGCAGACCTGGATTCAGGGCACTCATTGAGGAGACTGGGACTGTATATTAAAACAAGGGATGAAGTGCTCTGTCAACAACAGACTAAAGGCTATTCACATGAACATTCTTCATAGAGTCTACTTCACCCCTGCACTAGTGCATAAAATAGACCACGACACCCTGAAGAGTGCCCAGAGTACAAGGTACAAATGTCCTTCTATCACTTAATTTGGGAGTGCCCTGAATACAGACCTTTGAGGGAGAGATAAGTAAGATTCTTGCCCAAGCGCTTGAAAATTGCTGTGTACATGACCCGCGGAAATCCTGCTGGGACTTCCTAGTAGATGGGGACAAGGAAGGAGGGAGATATCCTCTGTCCCTGGGTTGTGTAGTGGTAAGAGTGATAGCTCTGCATGAGAGTCTCAAATCCATTCCAAAAGTGTCTCAATGGGCCCAAGCCCTGCTTCAGTGCATGAAGTTGGAACATACCCAGTACTTGGTCAAAGGGCAGCTTGAAAATATTACAAAATATGTGAACCCTGAAGCACTCAGGAAAACTGGTTCCAGTATTTTAAGTTAATAAATCTTAGGAGGACGCTTACATCCTGGAGTTCTCTGCCTGAAACAATGTTGAATAAGTAATCATAACTAGGATAGGAGTTGTATGTTTGAAAATGTAGCCAATAACGTTAATTAATATAACCCATATGTTTTATAAAGTAAATAACGTGAAGATTTAACTGACTGTATTGAGCATTACAGAAATCAAGTTGTTTTGAAATCTGTATTGATATATAGTAAAGTTATGTACCGGTTTCTAGCTATAGGAAGCCTCTGTATGTGATGTGCTATGGGTGCTGGTTTTACTTAAATAAAATATACAAAAAAAACAGAAACAGACTATGGAGAATGGATCAAACTATCTTAACGATAACATAAGTTTCAGAAACTTTAGAATTAGAAATACAAGAATTTTTCAGACTACTACAGCAAATTATACATCATTTATAAACGTATGGGAAATCTTTTAAGATTTGGTTTAGAGGCAAAATGCTTAGTATTGAGACAACCCCGACAAAACCTAGAAATAAAATTCTGGTTCAGTTGGAAGAGGAAATAAAAAACATTGTCCAGAATACACAGTACTACCTTTGATATATATAAAGGTTAATACAAAAAGGAAACAATACAACTGTATAGTTACAAAAAACAACTTTTGAACACTAGAACAAACTACTATGTAAAATTATTAGCCTGGCAAACTAAAAATTGGCAAAAGAGGGCTCTGTTCTGGGCATAATGATCAAGACAACAAAACTTTTAAATAAACCAGAAGAAATCAATAAAGTTTTGCTGAATTTTATCAGAGATTATATACATCTAATTATTAAATGCTTCACAGGAACAAAAAATTCCTCAAGCATGGAGAAATACCAGGAATAACCAGACAAATGAGAAAACAATTAGAACAAACAATAAGCCAAATTCAAATAGAAGAAGCTCTTCAGGACCTACCAAGTGGAAAAGCATCAGGCCCAGGTGGAATTGGGATATATTTATATAAACACTTAAATTCATACTAGTGCCCAGGCTTGTACAATTGTTTAATACTTTATCAAAAGTCCAAAATATTCCAGAATCCTTTAAAGTAACAATAATTCAGGCCTTCCTCAAAAAAGACAAAGACCCACTGAACTGTGCATCCTACAGACCCATTTCACTACTCAGTAGAGACTACAAAATCTTTGCAAAATCTTAGCTAAAGATTAGACCCAGTACTTCCCATTCTCATCAATCTGGTTCAAAATGGCTTTATAAAAGGTAGAACATTATCGGAAAATACAAGATACACATCAGACATGATAACATTAAATAAATCAACAGATGCCATACTTTTGCAATTGATGCAGAAAAACATTCGACTGGATAGAGTAGCAATATATATTTGTAACTTTAAATAATACGGGCTTGGGGCACAGTTCAGTGGATGGATAAAACTACTATATGATACCCAGTTGCTATAATGCGACCAATAATAATCTATTGGGTAAAATTAAACTTCAGAGGGAGTTAGACAGGATGCCCCTTCCCCTGATTTTGTACTAATTATGGAGCCATTTGCAACAGCCGTTAGGGACCAACTTACAAATACAGGGCATTAAGATCAACAACACAGTTCACAAGATAACTCTCTGCAGATGATGCCTTATTGTACTTAATTGATCCAGAGAACTCAATAAAAGAATATATTAAGTTAAAAGATAGTTTTGGTAAGGCCTCGGATACAAAATAAATTGGTCAAAATCTATACTATTAAAGCTCCAACCAAATACCACAATAAAAATCCTGAACAATATCATATCAACAAATTACAACTCAGATACATTACTTAGGAGTTAAAATAACAGCAAATATTCAAAATATGTATGCAAGCAAATTTAGAAAATACAATCCCAGAGATACAAAAAGATTGGAGCCATTACCATTAACTTTAATAGGAAGAATTAACACAATAGAAATGATAATATTGCCTAAGATTATTTTCCTTTTCACAGTTTAGCTATACCATTGACCCAAACATATTTTGATTAAAAAAAAAAAAAACTGCAATAACAACATTTTGTGGAAACATAAAAGTCTAGACTAGCATATTCCACTCTGACATTACCGAAGACAAACAGAGGCAGGCCTTACCAGACTTCTAAATTTATTATATAGCAACTCAGATTATGAATATATGGTACTGGGTAAATGAAATTAATCGACTCCCAATTTCTACACAGCTAGAATAATATGTACATCCTTACCTCAAGACTTAGGAATGTTTTGTTTTCAGCCTACTATCAGAAGGCAAAAATTTTCAAAACTGTAGTATGATCAAAGTACAATTGCTGGCACAAAGCACAACACATATTAAAAGAACAGAGCACAATCACAAAATTCATAACCATATATAAAAATTATAATTTCAAACCATCAATGCTGGGAAACAGTTTTAAAGTTTGGCATGATAGGGTATTACAGAAATGGAATGATATTAAACAACAATAAAATAAAAACATTTGAAAAACTACAACTACAATATGGATTACCCCATACAGAAAATTTCAACAAATCAAAAATTATATCAGAAGCAACAACAGTACAACAGATCTTAATGAAGTCCCAACTTTACGTAAATTGCTGCAAGATAAAAAGACACTAAAAATTGATGTCTATAATTTATGAAACAATTATTGATGTAAATAAAAACAATCTGAAAAAATTAAGAGCTGAATGGAAAAAGATCTTGGGATCAACATCACAGATGAGCTGTGGCAACACATAGTTGGTACCTCTACTATAAAGGCTAAATCCTCAAATTACAACAGATCTAAATGAACACTGTATGCAGAACTTACTTCACTACATCACAGTTACACCACTTTAATCATACTGTCTCAGATAAATACCCTAGATACACCAGCACCTCAGAACACTGATCCATCTAATTCACTCATGTCTCTTATCTCTCAAATTTCTGGACAAAATTATGAAACTATTAACAAAAATAATAGGAAGTACTGTAACCATAACTCTATTGTTAACTATGTTAGGAATTTCCCCATTAATTAACTAGATCAATGTCACAAAGATTTATGACCATACCATCAATTATATGCAAGAAATATATACTCCTCAAATGGAAGGATGCTGTCCCACCGGTTTATGAAACCTGGCTGAACCACATGATTGTTTTCTGAATCTTGAACAAATATATTAAGAATGACCAAATGGATATTATATTTGAAAAATGTGGATACCATTCTGCATCATAATACAAGGCCAGATTTAGAGGAACACTTAGTGGGATGTAATTCCTGGACACCATGATTATGATGATAAATATGACCAGGGCTCTGATTATAATATCGGTTGAAATATTTGTCTCAGTTATTTATCTGAACCTTAAAAAAAAAAAAAGACACAAAGCTGTGTATGGCAAAGTGCAATATTGCTTAAGCACTCCAATAGGCCTTTTACTTCTTTAACTGGAAAACCCGTGAGCGTCCAGAACTCAGGTACAGGATAAACACAAATGGTTAGACCAGGAGAACTGACGTGGTGCTACTAACATGTGAAATACACAAATAGCAGAACATTAGAGTGTAATGTACAAGCTAATATCGATAAAGATAAGGTACACATATAGTGGTAATCTTATTCACAATATAGAATGTTCCATAGGGATTCAGTATTACGATGAGATGCCTTGCTAAGATGGCATAATGCGTTGTACATTCCTGGCAGTCTTAGGCTTCAATCAGCGCAGTGATCTTAAAATACTTCCTGATTTAGGTGAAATAAAAAGTCACAGAAAATATATTAAATTACTAATTTTAAGGTACCTCTTATATTATTCAGTACCCCTCCTCTCTACTATGCTTCCATGGGAGGTTTCCTAAACACTACTTGCAGTAATATCAGTGTTTTTGAGCCTTCTAAATCTCCTGCAGATGCTCTTCCTTTACCTGATCTAATGCAACCTACTGTACATATACACCTTTTTCATTTTAGAATGTTCTTCTTTCTGCAGGTGGAACTACTCTTCCAAAACAAAAAGCATGGGAGCCGATAATTTAGAACCGTGTTTACTGAAACTGGGATGAAATACTCTGAATGCTCCCTTTACCATCTTCTTTAACCTTTCAATCAAACACAGTGAAATAAAGGTACCTCGAAGACGGCTCACAAAATACCCTATTTAAGTCAGGCAATAAGGCCTCCTTAAATAATTATAGTCCTATCTCCATTCTCCCCTGCTGGATAAAAGTAAAACTGGCTAAAGAACAAATATGAGAGTGTCTCTCTCTTTTTTTTTTCTTTCTGTTTTTCGTCCCTATGGAGCGGACCCAGCGATCTCCTCCTGCTGGCACCCGCACCCCGACCAGGTCTGGCACATGGATTATACCCTCCATGCACATGGGTTGGCCACACCGGTGAAGGTGCCTCTCGTGTTTGGGGCAAAGGGCACGCCATCAGCTGACGGATCGCCCGCCATTTGCCGGCCGAGTTGGACGTGCAATGGTGTCAGAGCATGGCCATGCTGACGCCCAACGCATCACTCTTCCCATCCAGGCACTAGCTGTAGTGCAGCTGGCCCGCGCCAGTTGCCACTGCAACGCAATACTGCAACCACCCACCCCAGAGGAAGGAGAGCAGTCGAGGGACACTCAGTACTTTCTCCCCATGCTAGCCCCGGGCGACCTGAGTCCGTCCTCAACCTGGGTCGCCGTGTGGCTCGAGGTGTGGCATCCAGTGCCTCAGCCCTCAGCACCACCGGGCGGCATGCACGAGTATCTCAATGAATTCAATCTCATCATTCCCTAGAATCAAGTTTTAGAACTATGCACAGTACTTCAAAAGCCCTGGTTAAAGTCAGTAATGACTGGCTCATTGCCATGGATCAGAAACACATGAGTGCTGCCATTTCTTGAACCTCAGCAAGGCCTTTGTTACAGTGGACAGTAACACCTTGCTGTATAAACGCACTGATGTAGGCATTAAACCTGCAGGTACACTGGCTCAGGAACTGTTAAACAGATCGTGAAGAAAATAAAGCTGGAAGGTTACTTATCCTCCTGTGTATGTAACGTGTGCCTCAAGGGTCTAATTTTGGCCACTTTTATTAATGAACTGCAGTAACAATCTTGGGGCTAATGTTGAAAATGCTAGTGTACACTGTTATGCTGATGATACAGTTATACATGTTGCCAGACCCCCTTAGCTGCAGTGGTAAACGACCTTCAGCTGTACTGGATACATAGTAAACAAACTTGTGCATCTCTTAGCTTCTCCTTCAGTTCGACCAGAATGAAATTCATGGTGTCTACACCTGGAAAAAGATGCCATATTAGCCCCTAGCATTACCACCCTGTTGGGAGACAAGCTGGAGCTTATGGATTTAAGTATTTTGGACTCTGGCTAGATAGTAAGCTATTCATTAATACGTCGATGGTCTCTTTAAAAGTTCGTCCTATATTCAGTTTTATTATAGATATAAATTCTGTTTTCTGTTGAGACTGGAAAAAAGACTAGTACAAGCTACTTTCCTTCCACTGCTTGCTTATGAAGCTTAATTATAGAAATGCAGTGGCCATGCAGCGTAGCCAGTCTGCATGTACTCTACCATAGAGCACTCTGCTTTATAACTGACCTCCCACCAAGATGCTCCACTGTACCCTTTGCACAGTCCTCTGTTGGACATCCTTGGCCACAAGAAGCCTAAGAAACCTGTACATTTGGTCACATAGTGCCCTTTATAATGCCCTGCTGCAACACATTGTGGCCCTTTTTCAACTTATATTTATTGCCTTGAGAATAAAACAATACAATACAGTCATGCCCGACATAGTAATTTGGCAAAAGGATCCATCCAATGGAACAGAATAAACTGTCTAAGCAATCTGAAGTGAAAATATCGGGTATTACAACATTTCAGTATATTCTTATATCTTATCTAAATGGCTACATGCCACAAGAATGAGTGGATTAAAGCAGTAAAAATGTGCACCAAACATAGACATTTGACTCAGTAACTCATCATCATCAAATTTTATTTATATTAGCGCCTTCCAATGCTCAGGCGCCTATACAAATAACACAAAATCACAATGAAATCAGCAGCCATCAACACATAAAATCATCATAAAATACAGCTAATATTCCATTCCCACTTCAGTGTGCTCTGTTCAGTCTCATATCTCTTGAAAAGCCTGAAGAAATGGTGTATCTTTAGGTGTGATTTGAAACCCTGGGTGGTCAGGATATCTCGTATCCAACGAGGTAGAAAATTCCACAGGGTAGGAGCCATAAAGGCAAATGAACGTGCTTCAATGTTTTAAAACACATCCTAGGAATCTCTAGCAATCCCTTCTTGGAGGATTGGAGTGTGCAGGAGGGATAATAGGGTAGCAGGAGATATTTGCAGGTATTGAGGTCCTGTCGTGTAGGGCTTTATAGGTCAGTAATGCGACCTTAAAGGTGATCTGCACTGTACTGGCAGCCAGTGCAGTTCACGCGTTAATAGGTGTTATAATGACTGGATCTAGAAGTCCCAGTCAACAACCTGGCCGCTATGCTCTGCACCAGCTGCAAGCAACAGATATCCACCCCCGAGCCCTAGGTAGAGGACATTACAGTAATCAAGACGAGTGGTGATGAAGGCGTGAACTAGAGTAGGAACATCCTCAGATGGAATCAGGTCCTTCACCCTAGCGATGTTCCCAAGATGGTAAAAAGCATTTGACTACCGCTGACACTTGAAATTTTAAGGTCAGGCCTTCATCAAATATCATGCCAAGGTTACACACCTGATTGGAGGCAGTCAGTTGGACCCCATACCTAAGCCCAGAGGGTTGTCCCACCACTGCACCGCCGCCTTCGATTAGGGTCCACAACCAACACCTCTGTTTTGTCAGGGTTTAGCTGCAACCAGCTAGCACTTATCCAGTCCTGTATTTCAGTCAGGCAGCTGTTAAACAAGAGATGATATCTCCTTCCTGCTCAGGCACGAAAGACACGTACAGCTGAGAATCATCTGCATAACAGTGAAAACTCAAGCCATACCATCTTATAATGTCTCCTAATGGCAGTATATACACTGCAAACAACTTGGGTGATAGCACAGAGCCCTGTGGCACACGCAGGGCAGGGAGTGAGGGGCCAAGAAATTAACCCCTGATGCCACTCTCTGCAGCCTACCTTGAGAAATGAATGAAACCAACTGAGGACTTTCCTCCAGTCCACAGAAAAATCCCAGGCGCTCAAGCAACACCCCATGGTCCACAGTGTCAAAAGCCACTGAGAGATCAAGGAGAACCAAGATGGTACGAGCCTCCGATCCCTTGCCATCAGGAGATCATCCAGTACCCAACCAGGGCGGTCTCTATGCTATGCCATTTCGAAATCCAACTGGAGAGGATCATAGATATTATGGCTGGATAAATGATCCTCCAACTGCTGAGTGACCACTTTCTTAATAACTTTGCTCTACGAAGGCAAGTTCGAGACTGGTCTGTAGTTCGCTGGGCAGTCAGGGTCAAGGAAGGGCTTTTTCAGAAGGGGCTGCCCTACTGCCTCCTTTAAGGGATCAGGAAAGATTCATCTCTAATGACATCCTGACTGTTCCAGTCAGGACTGGGCAGTAGTCGCAACACACCCTACAAGAAGGTGAGTTGGGCGTAGGGCCACACTACAGCAAGTTGTCCGCAAAGTCTAGATGATCCTCACTATATCCACGATTACTGGCTGACTGAAGATAGGCCAGACAATCTGGTGGCAACCTTATCACCAAAGTACTGTGCAAACTCATCACACTTCTCTTGTGACAATGCTCGACTGGACTGCAGACGGGCTGGATTACAGTCTGTCCACTGTCCGGAAGAAGCTGAGCTGGTCGACATGCGTGCTGTGGCAATTTTCCTGGACAGGAACTCTGCCTTCTTACTGAAATTGCCAATTGGTAGACCTTATAATGGTCTAACAATCTAAGCCTGTCCTCCTCCAGGTGAGTTTTCTGTCAGTGCCTCTCTAACCCTCGCCGAACTTCTTCATTCCCTTAGGTCCCGTCATACCACAGGGAACCAAGGCGGCGTTAATGGGTGAATATCGCGTACAGGAGCAGTTGAATCCAGGGCCTCCACCACTGCCTTATTATAGGCAAGAACTAGATCCCTGGATCACTGCTATCAGTCGAATTCCCGAAAGATCCAGAACCGTCATTAGGCCTTGTGAGGTCAAACTTCAAAGGACAGTACTGTACCATCTCCTTGGGGCAGGCCTAACTTAGGGGTCACGAAACTGAATCTCAGGGCGTGATGGTCTGACCATCCGACAGAATCCACCCCATGTCTGAGATCTCCATCCTAGGAGGAAAACCAAGTCCAGTGAGTGATGACCTGTGTTGATTGCAGCAGTAACTACCCGTGTCAGGCTTAGCAGTTCCATCAGTTGGAGGACGCTTTGTCAAAGTGGTGATTTGCGTCAACCCAGGTGTTGGGTGCCCCAGAGTCAACCATCTGGGGACTGCAGCACCATCTCGGCGACAGAGTCCACCACCTCCTGCAAGAAAACCGTCCAATCACTGGGTGGACGATATATGAGAAGGATCCTGTAGCCTACACCAGCACCCACAATACACTCAAAGGAGTTGGTAGCCCCACTGGCACTTCTAAGGCCTGGTTTCGATCTAAAACAGATACCACCGCCCTGATCCACTCGTAAGCGTGTGTCACTGAGAACCCAGCAGGAATTGCAGATGCCAAGATGGGTCCAGCACTATTATCCAGCCAGGTCTTGGTGATGCAAGCCAGGTCCACACAGGCTACAAGATCTGCCATTACAGCAGTCTTGTTCTTAATCGACGTGGCATTGTATAACACCATGCGAGAGGGATGAGAATCTGAGGATGATCCCAACACCTGCCTTCAATAGTCAGAGCCCTTGAGTATGAGTACTAGACAGGGAGGACCCCGTCCAGTCTGCATTTCATCCCAGGGTGTCTCCTTGATCCTACTGTCTCTATCCGTCACCCTTTCCCTTCCTTCCCCAAACCTCCAGGTCCTCTCCACCTCCTCACTATTCCCAAAGCTCAACACTAGTGGTGCTATGACCCCATATTAATCATGCCTCATAAGAAGTACATTTTAGGACTTGCCCCTGCCACTGCATTACAATAAAGAAATTTCATAATTTTTAGAAACTTCAAACTTGATTTTAGAGTAAAGTCCTGAAAGAGAGGGATACTTCTAAATTTATTAGACAAACTAGATCAAAGTAACAGTTCAGAAACAAAGCATAATACAGGGATTTAAGAAACCCTGTTACTATAGAAGACTTTATTAATAAAATTAAATTCTGCTGCTGAAAAGTGCATCAGTAAATGTAAATCTTACTGTGACCCTGAAATTGGGTGTGCAACAAAGTAATGTTCAATGTCAGTGATGTTAGGAAGAGGCCACATGATCAGGCTTCCAATCCTTGTGGCGATCTCCATTTTAGAACTCAAAAGCAGAGTCTGTGCACTTGAAACCCCATAGCACTACATTCAGAAAGTGCTGGAACTGCCCTCAATTAACCAAAAACATACAGATTCAAAACTGATGCCAAACACCGAGGAAAGTCATAAATGTGTGTTACCCAGTCCATAACTTCAGTTTGCTACTTCCCTTAGAGTAGTGGTACCCCAATTTTTGTCAGCCGACTCAGAGCCTTCATCTTCCTTGCTCCTCGCTGGCTGAATTCTGCTAAGGCCCACACCACTGTATATTGAAACGTATGTCTGCCATAGTGGATTTGCAGATGAGCAGGCATTAAGAGAGAATGTGCTATTCTCAGGCTTTTCAGTTTTACCTGGTATAGGCTTTTCATATTGAGCTGTGGCCACCGTTTATTTTCTGTACTAAATTATTTTAGTACCTACTTATTTTATACCCAAAAGACACAGGCAGAAGGGGATAGGTAGAAGTACCAGGAGAAGCAAAGGGAGGCTGGGAGGTCAGTAAGGAAGCCAAAGCTCAGACAGAAGAACACATTGCAAAATCAGTGGGTAGAGGGACAAAACCTTTACAGGTACATAAGTGAAAAAAGAAAGACAAGGGAGGGATAGTGAGACTGAAGAGGGAGGATGGGGGCATGGAGGATGACAGCAGTAAAGCTGACATATTGAACAGGTATTTCTGCTCAGTCTTTACTGAGAAAAGAGGAGGGTAATGGGTCTGAAGGGAGTACAAGGGTGAGAATGGTGCAGAATGGACACAAGTCCTTTACACGAGAAAGGGTCCTGAAGGAACTGGAAGTAATAGAGTTGATATAAAGCAATGGGGCCAGATGGGTGCACCCCAGGGTCCTTAAAGAACTAAGAGAGGTGGTGGCTGAACCTCTGGCTATCCTGTTTAGCCATCACTGGAAACAGGGAGGTACCCAAAGACTGAGGACAGCAGATGTAGTCCCCTTTATACAAAAGTGGGAACAAAAAGGAAGCAGGGAACTACAGACCAGTCAGCCTCACCTCGGTAGTGGGGAAGATCATGGAAGCACTACTGAAGGAGAGATTGGTGGAACATCTGGTTGTCAATGAACTACAGGACCCAAAGCAGCATGGTTTCACCAGGGAGGTCATGTCAGACCAACCTCATTGAATTTTTGACTGTGTGACTAGGGAGGTGGATCAGGGGAGGGCAGTGGACATGGCCTATCTGGACTTCAGCAAGGCCTTTGACACTGTGCCACATAGAAGACTATTACACAAACTGGGGAATATGGGTGTGGGCAGGACAGTAGTGTGGTGGGTAGGTAACTGGCTGGGTGGCAGGACAGAGGGTGGTGGTAAATGGCTGACACTCCACAGAGGGAAGAGTGACCAGTGGGGTACCACAGGGATCAGTGCTGGGACCGGTCCTATTCAACATCTTCATCAGTGACATTGCGTGGGACCTAGAAGGTAGAATTTCACTGTTCGCTGATGACACAAAGCTCTGTAACAGGGTAGGCACACCAGAGGGTGTAGACAGAATGAGAAGCGACCTGCAGAAACTTGAAGAATGGTCAGGGTTTGGCAGTTGAAATTCAATGCAAAGAAGTGCAAGATAATGCATATGGGGCCACAAAAACCCTGGCACAATATATCAGTTGGGGTGAGGATATAGCATGCACCAAGCAGGAAAGGGATCTTGGGGTTGTCATCTCTGATGACCTCAAGGTAAGGAAACAGTGTGACAAGGCAGCAGGTAAAGCAAATAGGATGCTGGGATGTATAGGCAGGGCATCACCAGCAGGAAAAGGGAGGTCATAATTCGCTATACAAGACACTAGTGAGGCCCCACCTGGAGTACAGTGTACAGTTCTGGAGACCATACCTATGTAAGGACATAGACAGGGTAGAGAGGTTCAGAGGAGGGCAACAAAGATGGTGCATGGATTGCATCACAAGTCCTATGAAGACAGGTTGAAGGAACTGAACTTGTACTCCCTGGAGGAAAGGAGGGAGAGAGGGATATGATAGAGACATACAAGTAGTTGCAGTGTCAGTGGCTCAGTAGGTAGCACACTCGCCTCTGAGGCCAGGAGATCAGAGGGCTGTGGGTTCCAGTTCCCACATCTGGCACTTAGGTTAATATCCCAGTACTGACACTGTAATGCAGCATGAGAGGGTGCTGCATTTCTGAGGTGCCGTCTTTCGGATGAGACGTTAAACCGAGGTCCCATCTGCCTGGACTGGTGGTAGTTCAGGTGGATGTTAAAGATCCCATGGCACTTATCGAAAAGAGTAGGGAATTTCCCGTGTCCTGGCCAAATTTCCTCATTCACTAAAACATACCACCAACAACAGCTTAATCTGGTTCAAGGTCAGTTGGCATTCATCTGTATCCCCCTCCCGGTCGTGCCTGAAAATAGGCAGGATTTGTCTAGTGACTTACCCGGTCAACAAAAGCTAAATAAAAAAATTAAAAAAAAAATAAAAAATAAGTATCTTACAGGGAGGAACAAGGTGCAGGAGAACACTATTTTAAGCGAAAAAGATGTTCCAGACAAGAGGGCATGGGATGAAGTTGGAGGAGGGCGATTCAGAGGAAACATGAGAAAGAATTTCTTCACAGAGCGGGTGGTGGACAAGTGGAACACCCTGCCAGGCAGTGTGGGGAGGCTGAAACAATCACGGGATTTAAGAATGCATGGGATAGACATAAAGGAATTCTGGAGGTCAGGGGTAGAGGGCAACAGACTTCTAGGAAAACAAACTGAACTTACAAGCTCAAATGGGCAGACTGGGTGGGCATTAGGCCCTTATCTGCCGACACTGTCTATGTATCTATACCCCACTTGTTTCCCAAATGTTGCTCAATTGACTTGTTATTGTGTATGGTACTGCTGTTTCTCCTGTTTCCTCACCCTAGATCGCACCTGAAATGAGCCTTGACTCAGTGTGCCTCTCCCAGTTACCAGTTTTCAAATAATTAAAACAAACACCCTGAATAACTGTTAAACCCATTACTTTGTCCCAGCCTTGCTTGAATCAGTAATGCCTTTACACTAACTATCTGCGGGTAGGCTGTTCTATGGCTCAACCACTCTCTCTCCATAGAGTAAAACCTTCTTGCATCCCTCCTGAATCTCTCCCCAACACCGTCCACTCCTGTCCCTTTTTTTAATCCATAATTCCTGCTGAATAGTTCCTGACTGTTTACCTTGTTTATTCCTTTATGGAACTTGAAAGCCTGTGTCATGTCCCCCTGTCTTTTCTGGCCTTCAGTGAGTATGTGTTCAGTGCGCTGTGCAGATCCTCATAGGATCTGCTTTGACTCTGATTTATTTTGGTTACCCTACCTGCACTGTTTCCAGCTTGTCTCTGCCTTTCCTTAGGTAAGGACTCTAGAACTTGGCACAGTATTTCAGATGGGGACTCACCAGTGATCTATGGCGTGCTAGTATTTCCATAAATAGAAACATAGAAACACCTAGAAGCACAGACATTGTTAGCACCAAGGCACTGCTGCCTATCAAGTCTGCCCAGCTCTAGAGATGGGTGAAGTGGCTACAATTCACTTCGGGAATTAATTCGCGAAGTTGGCAAAATTCACGAAGTGTAAAGTGCTGGCTTTGTGAAGTTTTACAAGACGAAGTTGCCCTTTTCTCTAGGCAAGTTGATTTAAATTTGCCTAACTTCACCTACCTTTGCCTTAACTTCATCACTTTCCAAGGCAAAACTAGATGAAGTTGTGAAGTAGGAACTTCACAAAGTAATTTGCAAAGGCGAATTTTGCATCTTTAGCGGAACTTCACGAATGAAATTAAATGTTGCAACATCTCTACTCAGCTCTATTATCGACTATGAGGGACCTAATTGCCCTTCACTCATCCATAACCCCTCACCTTCAGCCACTGTCTTTAGAACCCATATGTTAATCCATGTTTGAACTCTTCTACTGATTTTGCACATAATAGCTCACTTGACAGTCTTTTCACCCTCTACCACACTCTTTGAGAAGAAATGCTTTCTGACATCCCTTTAAAATCATCCACCTGTTAGATTCATT
The DNA here is from genome assembly GCA_016271365.2 of Neoceratodus forsteri. NCBI lineage: Eukaryota > Metazoa > Chordata > Ceratodontiformes > Ceratodontidae > Neoceratodus > Neoceratodus forsteri. The sequence goes on from CM057458.1 coordinate 1,373,332,607, forward strand.
GCATTTCCTGTTACTTGAGTTCCCACTTAGCCTTCACCAAATCTCTACTCTTACTTGGTCCAGTGGAGGTAATTGCACATCTCAGTCTTGTCCCTCTTTCTTTTTTATCCAGTGTGTACATGTAAGATCATTCAGTCTCTCCATGTGTTTTCCTTCAGACCCTGAACCAAATTTATGCTACCCTCCTCTTCTGAGTCTTCACCATGTCATTGCATTTTGAAATGTTCAAGCTCCAGAACTGTACACAGTATTCCAGCTGACGATGACTAGATACTTGTACCGTGGTAGAATTATCTCACTCCTCAACCTACTGGTCCCCCTTTCTATACATCCCAGCATCCTATTCACCCTCTCCATTGCCCTGTTGCACTGAGAAGATGTTTTCAATTGTCCTCTGATACTCCCCCAGAAATCATCTCACATGACCACGTTTGGAATTTGGATGCTCTCTGGCAAAATTATTTATTTGGCACAAGATAATTTTATATCCCATATATCATACATTAATCATAACAACACAAGTTCTGTTACATAATTTCTTCTTTATTCCAGCCTCTTCCGCTTTCTGGTTGCTTCTACTTTTTAGTGCTTCTGGGTCTGGAAACTCTGAATCCGGCCCCCTCCTCCATCACCAGAACCAGGCCGGTTCCCCACTTGCCCCGGCCTCCCTCTCCAGGCCCGGACACAATGAATCTGGCACCCAGACCAATCCCCCCTCTCTGCCTTGGTACCATGCCTTGGTTCCTTGCCCCAGCCCATGGGTCCTACTCCATCCCCCCTTACTGACCCTCTTCCCCCACTTCCCCCTTGCTTCTTCCATGTTCCCTAATCCATGCCCTACTGGGCACTGATGCTCCCCGCTGCTGGGGCTCTGACCAGCCCCTGGGACCAACCGCTGTCACCCTGCAGCACCATCTTGACTGCTGGATGCCCAAGTCCCACAGGGTGCCACTCACTGCCCCACGCTTATTACCTCTGTGCCAACCTACTGTCCCCCTTCCTTCCCAGGGTGCATGGGTGGGGAATTTCTCAGAAAAAAGAGGGCTATCCCAAAGTGGGATGCCCTGATATCCCTAAGCACCCCAAATCAGGACCCTTCTGGCTCTACCCACTGCCAATCTCCTGTGCTCTGGACCCCCTAGTCATATGACACTGCTATGACCCTGCCTACCTCATGAATGAGGTCACTGGCACTCCCTCTTCTTTTCTCCTCTTCCTACCCTACTCCTTGCCTTCTGCAATTTCTGGTTAGCCATGAAACAACCTGGCCTGCCTTTTAGTGGCAAGCCTAATTGTCCCCTGATCCCCCAGAAATAATCTCATATGACCACTTTTGGAATTTGATGCTCGCTGACAAATTTATTAATTCTACAAGATAATTTTACATCCCATATATCATAGGTCAATCATAACAACACAAGTTCTGTCACACCATTTCTTCTTTATTCTGGCCTCTTCTGCCTTCTGGTTGCTTCTCCTTTTGTCCTTCTGGGTCTGGATAATCTGAATCCAGCCTCCTCCTTCACCAGAACCAGGCCAGTTCCCCACTTACCGGGCCTCCCCTTCAGGTCCAGACACTATGAATCTGGCACCCAGACTGATCCCCTCCCACCTTAATATCATGCCTGGGTTCCTTGCCCCCAGCCCGTGGGTCCCACCCTCCCCTTTTATGCTTCCTCTTCCCCTGCTCCCCCTTCCTTCTTCCACTGCCCTGCCTCCAACTTGCAATGGATGGTGGGGCTCCCCCTGCTGACTAGAACCTAAGACCCTTCTTAGCTATTTCTCCCTCTAGTTCCCCAATATGCCTTAGGAACAAGCACATCCCGAACCCCGACAGATGCACTCCATCTGACCTGTACACCACTGCCTGGTCAAATGAGATGTCTTGTGCTGGATGTGCACCCCCCATCTCAATCACTGTCCTCACCACCAGCTTGTTCAGGCATTTTCTCACCTTTTGATCAGCCTAACATCCTTGGCCCCTCCATACTCTCCATGATGAAATCTTGGACAAGCCGATGGTCACGCCTGGCTACCTTTGCCTTCTCTAAGTCGGTTGCTATTGTCTGCCCCACCCCCCATGGAACCCCTTCCAAGTCATTGCCCCCTAGGTGGATGATGATGATGACCGCTCTGCCTTATTGCACCCTCAACTCCTTCAGAAGGGACAACAGCTGGGCCCATCCTATGCCCCTGATGTCCTTCCACTGGACCTTTGTGTGTTCTGTGCTAGAGCGTAGCTGCATTCCTCTGTACATGGTGGCCACAAACCTTTCTGCCCAGTAGAGACAGGAGAGGCCCACTATCCATACCTTCCACTTGGAACCTGCCTTGGAAACAAAAGGAAACAGTGTAAGTTGCTGGCATCAACACCTGACATATCTCTTATAGCAATTGGACCTCCAATGCCCTATCTTCTTCAGTTCTTCCACTGAAGCCCCTTTTTCATCTGCCTCTGAGACTGCCCCTATCTGAAAGGAATGGAGGGAGTGAAGTCGCCCAACTCCTCCCCCACAAATGCCAGGGCCTTCTTCAGCACTGTCCCACCTGAAAACCTGTGACTGGGGAGCCATCCCCATGCCAGAGCAGTACCTCTCTGGCCACTCCCCTAGACCTCTCATACTCTTCCATAGTGGCCACTGTGCAGCTCTGTGCTCCTGGTTGCCGAAGTAATGTCACTGCAGTCTCCTGCACACCTTGGTCCATTTTGGACCTGGCCAGTCTAATGACTACCCTGTCCCTTCCCCACGTCATGCTCTCATGCTACATTGCCAGGTCGGGTTCCCCCTTGTGTGGAGCTGCCACCTCCCCCACCCAGAAATCACTCACCACCATGACCGCGAATACTGCTTAGAGCAGACTGGCCTCCTGCACCAAGGTGCACACCTGCAGTGTCACCCCCAGCACTCTGTCCAGCAGCTGTTCCTTTATGGGGTGCCTCCCATCCTTGCTCCCACCTTGGCCCATTCGCCAACCTGTAACCATCCTCTTGACTGTCCTACCTGCCATGGTGTCTGACCATCCCCTGTCCTGAAATACCCAACTCATGTCCATGAGTTGCACCACTATTGTGGCATGTGCCATCCCTTCTTCCCACTTCTCTAGAATGAACCTCCTGACCTGCTCATCATGGACTGGCTCCTCCTGTCCCATCCCTGTCTTAACCTGAACTCCTGGAAACTGGCCCACCCACTTGCTATGCACTCAGGGTGTTGGCTGACCAAGATCCCCAGTACAGTGCCCTAGCGGTGGCCTTCTAGTCTACCATCTGGTCCAGGACCATGGACCTGTTTGTTGCCACATGACGCCAACTTCAAAGCCCTTCAAGCTGTTAACGGAAAGACTGTCAGCCAAGTCATTCTTGATCCTTGATTCTTGATCAGGAAGGTCGCATCTTGGAGCTGTGGAGGTACCTTATTTCATATCACCAGGTTTGCATGGGCAAAAGGACTTTGTGCCTGCTGTAGTGCTTACCCTAGTTTCCTCAAGTAGATTTCTCCTTGTGGCATGAAGCAGCCTGTCTGCTCTCTTTGGGACCAGCGGCCCAGCCAGGTTGTCAGGCAGGCAGTTGCCATTCTACCCATGTTTTAGACAAAAACTGACACGTAATTTTGATGCACTTCTTGTGCCACTTTTATAAGAAGTTAGAACATTTTTCTGTGTATAACAGTCTTGTCACAAGTAATGGAAGGCTTGCAATACTGCCACAGATGTCTGAAAATCCAGCCCTAAAGTCTGAAACACCAAAATGATCACTCTTCTAAAACATACTTTGCTGCTTCTTTCAGCATCTGTCAATGTCCCCTCCCGGAAGGAGACACTGTATTTCTTGTCAATTTTCTGATGACCTTCAAACTGGCATCCAGGCATGCAACATTGCAAACTTCATGAAGACAATGTGTTGCTTGTCTGTCTGTGATTCTGTGATTCCTAGTAGCTCCCTCCTATATTGTTGTGCTAGAGATGCTGTCAAAAGAGGTACAATGGTAGACAGAAGCTAGCACACCCAACAAATGTTTCAGTGCCTATTTTCTAAGCCAGTTATCTCTATTGTCTTCAGTCTCCTTCTGTGCTCTACAGGTGAGGTAGAGGCACTGCTACCACCAGTTGCTTTCCACAATGCCATTAATGATGTGGTCAACCATGCACAGTTTCATGACTTGCCAATCACCTGCAGTCCCATTAAATGGCAAAATATTTTCCTCCCACTCCTCTGTATTCCTCTTGGACACAGACCAGGTGCCAACTTCTTGATCACAATGTCTCTGCTGGGTGGCATCCTATCATCAGAGGGTGTCATTTCAGCAGAAGCCCCAGATGCTTTAAATATAGTCTTTAGGTCCTGGAGGTATAAACAGCCGGATGGGGATGTTGGTTCCTTCAGGGTGCTGGTGCTGCAGACATCTCTGGTGTCAAGGAACCACTCTGGCTGTTGGTGGTGATGTGTGACAGGTCCTTTAAAGTATTTAGCAGAGAAACTGCTTGCAGCCCATACATATATATATATGTATATTGTTACTGGGGAACTGCCCTGTGTGACATGGCCTGTCACTGGGCTCAATTTTCAATGCCCTGAGAATGCCACAAGCCCCTTATGTGCTGATCATTTGGCGTACGGGGCTTGCAGCATTATCCCAGCCAACAATTGGGATTTTCCAGCCCAAGTGCCTAATGCCGCAAGTTAGACCAGCTTTTCCCTGGTCAAACTTGTGCTGTTTGGGAATCCTTTTTACAGGATGTGTGCCAAATATTTGATGCAAGCTGCTGTAAAATGTTGAAACTGTCAAAACTGCACCCAATGAAGTAAAATCGGGTGGAGTTGAATCAAAAGAGTTTAGTGTAACTGCACTAAAAATGGGTTTGACACATGGTTTGATCCTAGCTGTGTGTCAAACTTTGAAAATCAAGCCCACTGTTTCAGGCTTCCTTAATGGTGTCTGCCCAGTGGCACATTTGTGGGAAACACTGCTGTTGTTAGGCACCATAAGATCAATTGCCATGGACAGAAAAGTCCATAATTGCCCAGACATGACTTGAGGATAATGCCCACAGACATTGGAAACTCGCAAGCACACATGAGAATGATCTAAACTGGGTCACACAGACTTGCAGAGGGCACATAGAGAAATAGAACATCTTAAAACAAACTATGGATGATCACGAAAACAGGGAGCCGAGATGTAATGTTAGACCTGTGAGGAATGTTGGAGGGTATGGAGGAAACAGACTGTGCCTTATATATACAAAAATGGCTCTACTAAACTCTGCAACTACCTGAGCAGGTCTCCTTGGAGATCCAACATGCACATTGCTCTCCTGGGCCAAAATCTCCTCCAGACCAACGCCCAAGACATATTGTCGGAAGTTTCTAAGGTACCAGGATCGGCCAGGCTGTCCTTGAGGCAGCGAGGAAGGCCGGTATACTCACCGTGAAGAAATCCAGAGTGAGAGTATTTCCTGACTTCTCCAGGTTACTGTAAAATCAGAGGCAGGCCTTTACGCCAGTAAAAAGAAAGCTCCACGATTTGGACTGGCAATTTGCCTTGGTCTGCCCTGCCAAGCTAGTGATTCAGAGACCTGGGGAGAAACGTTGTACATTCCCCGATCCAGAAGCAGTGATGGAGTTTATTAAAAAAAGAAGAGAAAAGACAGGTGTAAGGGAGCCCTGAGCAAGAAGAGCAAGAGTTATAAGGCTGGCCAAACATAAAAGTACTGTAAGGCTATAGCTCGGCAGATTGGGGGTTTGATTGGGGGACAGTCAGGATTTGTGTCCCATAACACTATGTGGCCTATAAGTCTGTCGCGATGACACCTCCCTCCCGAGATCTGCTTTTGCTAGCTAGCCTGAATGTGCGGAAGCCTTAATAGACTCAGGAGCTAAAAACTCTATTTGGGAAAGTACACAAGGCAATCTGAAATACTTATATTGTGAGACTGGGGACAACTACATAATTGAAGCTGTATGAGATATGCATTTCTTCTGAGGAGCCATATAGGTAGCCAAAATGTAGCCACAGGGGAAGACTTTACCTGTATGACTACTTATATTATCCTTTGGTTCTAGTTTGAACCTGGGTCAACCCTTCAAAAACGAGGGTGGACCTGCAAACCAGGGAAAGAGATACAGTTATATGGAAAATAAAAGGGCAAAAGTGTACTCTCCCGGGGGTTACCAATCACCTACTAAATGTTGTGAAAGGAAACATTAATAGAAAAGGGCTATAATTGGGCACAGTACTAATAAAAGCAGCTTCGCTGACTAGGAGAATCATGTGCCAGATTTATTGGGGTACATATAAGTGGGGAGGGGGAAGTTTGTGGGTAAAGGCTGTGGAATCAGCACTGTACGGTTGCGCAATGTAATGGTAAACTGAAAACACATTGAGGGGCGGGCATGCCGCTGTAGGTCCCACAACCCCCCTCAGAAATCCCTGGCTGGGAGGCCACAGTGCTCTCCCCATGCTAACTGTGATATAATTAGGTGCCCCGGACCTGCAACAACAAAAAAAGGGTGAAGGGCTCTGGCAGGCTGCGTGATCAGTCCTGGTAGAGGCATAGGCATAAGAAACATGCTATTGCCCTATAACCTCAGTCGGATAATTCACTTTCTTCATGCTCAGAGGCAGGGATGAGGTTAACACTTTGGCTGAAGAGCGTAAAACCAGTTTAAAAGAATGGGTGGCTCAGCTCGGTCCACGAAAAGTAGTGGGTCTGTGGACATTCAAGTTGAATGGTAGGGTTGGTGGGGAAGGTAAGGGTTTGTTTGAAATGGGGTGTTCACTAAATGGTGGTAAAATGTGGTTTTGGGTAATCACCATTATATTCTTCCCGAGAAATGCTCTTTTGTTCGGGATTAGTCCAGTGTTTGATACAGACTTCTTTTTGTTGAAGCTTTGGGAACAAAAGAGGAGAAATGGGGTAGGGAAGAGGGGCAACGGAGGAGATTCCGCCTCAGTTGGAATCTAAATGGAAGTGTTGTTTATGTTGTTTATGACTGAGGGGTAAGGAGGGATTTTAAAATAGAAATGTGTTAACCAGTAAACTTGGCATCACCTGTTATTACCTTGAGACAGTATGTAAAGGTCAGTGAATCAGACTCCTAAAACATTTAAAGTAAAATGGACAGATAAACTTTTGACCTGGAATGCCAGTGGCCTCAAAACAATGGTAAAATGGAAAGAATATGTTCACAAATCAGAAACTGAAGGGAGATGTGTTCTTGCAGAAGCTGCATATGACCCAGGGAGAGGCAGACAAACTAGCTTCCTCCTGGGGAGGTACTATTTTGGTAGCCCATTTTAATTCAAGGGTGAGGGGGGTGGCAGTCTGGTTCAGGCCTTCCTGAGGTTAGAGAAGCATTAAGTAGTGGCAGACCCACAGGGCAGGTATCTTATAGCAGACGTTTCAATAGAGCAAGCACAGTTTACGCTGGTTTCCCTTTGAGTCCCCAGAGTTTTTTCATCACCTGTCAATAGCATTGGCCCCATATACAGGCTCTTTAATTGTTGGGGGAGACTTTAATACTCACTGGGATCCAATGTTAGACCATTCGGCTACAAGAAGCAGGCCGTCACCAAAAAGTGTAGAAGCATTGCAGAATACGATGAGGGAAAGGAATCTTATAGAAGTATGGAGATATAAATACCCACAACATAGAGAATATTCTTTTTATTCACATGCACATAAAGTCTACACAAGATTAGACTATATCTTCTGCCCTATGGATCTCCTGGGAGGGGTAACAGAAGCTAGCTATGGTGCCATATTAATATCTGATCATGCTCCCCTCATAGTGTCTTTTCAGTTAAGCAAAGAGGTCCCTCCCATTCGCCAGTGGAGAATGGACCCTACTTTGTTGACAGATTCTCAGTATTTATTATCTATCTCTAAAATTTCTGAATTCATAGCACTCGGTGACACTGGGGAGGTATCCATCTTGGTGGTTTGGGATGCTATGAAAGCATATATAAGGGGGAAGCAATAGCCTGTGCAGCCCATGCCAGGAAGCAGCAAATTAAGGAAGAAGAGTCACTAGAGAAAGATGATAAAAAAACTAGAAAAACAGAATATGGCCCAGGGTACTCCGGAAATTTTCAGTGAATTAGTCCACCTGAAGGGGAAACTCAATTATCTTCTTGTAGGATAGAAAGACAACTTCTAGTTACACATGTGCACTCCTACTTCTAGGGGGACAAATCAGGCACATTTTTAGCATGGCAAATAAAGAAAAGAGCAGAAAGGACCATCATGGAAATAGAAAAGGGGGATGGTACTATTACCAATAATCATCTAGAAATCAGTGATACATTTAGGACTTTCTACCAAGGTCTCTGTACCTCACAGGCCCCTGAGAACCTTCCTCCTAAGGTTTTTTTGGACACAGTACTTCTTCCCATGCTGTCCCCAGAAGGGCAGAAACAAATAGGCTCTCCCATCTCGCTCGAGGAGCTCAAAAGAGTAGTATGGGCCACTAAGTGAGGCAAAGCACCGGACCCAGATGGGATACCCTCTGAATTTTATAGGGTAGTCTGGGACACAGTAGGCCCCATGATGCATAAGATGGTGATATTGGCCCTTGAGAGTGGTTCTCTTCCGCAATCACAGTTCATGGCAACAATTACAGTGCTGCCCAAACCCGGTAAGGTCCCTCAAAAATGTGCCTCCTATAGGCCCATATCACTACTTAATGTAGACTATAAAATCATGGCCAAGACACTGGCTCAGAGGTTGGAGGGACCCTGCCAGGCCTTGTCCACTCTGATCAAGGGGTTTTGTAGGGCTCAGACAGGCTAAACACAACCTGAGATGGGCTATTAACATTATATATCAGTGGTCGGGAACGTGGAGGTGCTGAGGCCTTCTCACCCTTGATACTGAGAAGGCATTCACCATGTTGAATGGTTCTATATGTTTGCAGTTCTCCAAAAGTTCCAGTTTGGCCCCAACTTTAGATCTTAGATTGGTGCCTTTTATAAACTCCTGAGCTTAAGTCCAACCAGTGACTCAGTGGCCTCTCTCTCCTTTCTCCTTACAAGAGGTACTAGGCAGGGGTGTCCTCTATTCCCACCTCTTATGTGTGCTCACAATCGAGGACCTCACGGTAGCCATTAGGCAGCATAAAGATATACAGGGACTAAGTTGTCGAGGGAAAACCATGTACTGCTGCTTGCAGATATATTGTTGTTTTAGTGGAACCGGATAAGGCCCTTAGGGCTCTCCACAGATATTCTATATATATATATGGACAGTGTCAGGTCACAAAATCAAGTGGAGCAAATGTGAGTGGTTGTCACTAGGGCCCAGGAGGGATCTAGTAAGGGTGGCTGGAGAACAGATTACTCTGACAGAGGAACTTAAATATTTAGGGATAAAACTTACTAACAAATTATCTAAATTGTCTGAAGTTCACTTCAACCCCCTCATTCAAAAAGTGAAGAGTGATTGCAAGAGGTGGCAGTCTCTCCCTCTTACCTTGCTGGGAAAGGTAAATTTGACAAAGATGTATTTTTCCCCAATGTCTATATGTGTTCCAATCTATCCCCACCCAAGTTCCTTTGAAATATATAAAAGCTCTAGAAAGGGATAACTTTACTATTGTGGTAAGGTAAACGTTGAAGAATTAGAAAGGAGACCCTGTGGGCCCCGTGACTAGGGGTGGATTGAACCTGCCCAACCTGTACCTTTATTACATGGCTGCCCAGTTAGCTTATGTTGAAGACCTAATCCTGGGAGGGCAAACCCATGAGCATGGACAGACCTAGAAGAAGTGGAGGAAGGCCTTTACCACTACTTTCTTACTCCTAGACTGCTATGTCAGGATTATGCTAAAATAAAGAATCCACTTTACTAGGAACCTAGCCAGAATTTGGGTCAAAGCGCATAATATACTGGGCATACATGGCTCTCTATCCCTGAGGCCTCCATAGGAGTTATCTTATCAGCCGGAGAGGCTGCATTAGAGGGACAGGACAGGTACTGAAGGCATGGGCTGGTAGGGGACTAAAGTACATTGACCATATATATGATGAAGGTGGTTTGATAGACTTTCCACAAGTCCTTAGGAAATTCGGGTTGAAGGTTTCCCACTTTTTTACCTACTGTAAACTATGAACCAGACTGCTCCTGTGGGGAGAGCAGGTGGCCCCCGTGCGGTCTCCCATGGAGGAACTTTTTATGTCACCCCATTGACTAGAACTAAACCCTGGGTAGATGCTATGGATGCTGCTGGGGCACTGCCTGACCCACTTATTACACTTAAATGCAGATGGGAAGCAGACCTGGATTCAGGGCACTCATTGAGGAGACTGGGACTGTATATTAAAACAAGGGATGAAGTGCTCTGTCAACAACAGACTAAAGGCTATTCACATGAACATTCTTCATAGAGTCTACTTCACCCCTGCACTAGTGCATAAAATAGACCCGTCGACCCCTGAAGAGTGCCCAGAGTACAAGGTACAAATCGTGTCCTTCTATCACTTAATTTGGGAGTGCCCCAAAATACAGACCTTTTGGAGGGAGATAAGTAAGATTCTTGCCCAAGCGCTGAAAATTGCTGTGTACCATGACCCGGCGGAAATCCTGCTGGGACTTCCTAGTAGATGGGGACAAGGAAGGAGGGAGAGATATCCCCTTCTGTCCCTGGGTTGTGTAGTGGGTAAGAGAGTGATAGCTCTGCATGAGAGTCTCAAATCCATTCCAAAAGTGTCTCAATGGGCCCAAGCCCTGCTTCAGTGCATGAAGTTGGAACATACCCAGTACTTGGTCAAAGGGCAGCTTGAAAAATATTACAAAATATGTGAACCCCTGGAAGCAGCACTAAAGGAAAACTGGTTCCCAGTATTTTAAGTTAATAAATCTTAGGAGGACGTTTACATCCTGGAGTTCTCTGCCTGAAACAATGTTGAATAAGTAATCATAACTAGGATAGGAGTTGTATGTTTGAAAATGTAGCCAATAACGTTAATTAATATAACCCATATGTTTTATAAAGTAAATAACGTGAAGATTTAACTGACTGTATTGAGCATTACAGAAATCAAGTTGTTTTGAAATCTGTATTGATATATAGTAAAGTTATGTACCGGTTTCTAGCTATAGGAAGCCTCTGTATGTGATGTGCTATGTGGGTGCTGGTTTTACTTAAATAAAATATACAAAAAACAGAAACAGACTATGGAGAATGGATCAAACTATCTTACGATAACATAAGTTTCAGAAACTTTAGAATTAGAAATACAAGAATTTTTCAGACTACTACAGCAAATTATACATCATTTATAAACGATGGAAATCTTTTAAGATTTGGTTTAGAGGCAAAATGCTTAGTATTGAGACAACCCCGACAAAACCTAGAAATAAAATTCTGGTTCAGTTGGAAGAGGAAATAAAAAACATTGTCCAGAATACACAGTACTACCTTTGATATATATAAAAGGTTAATACAAAAAAGGAAACAATACAACTGTATAGTTACAAAAAAACAACTTTTGAACACTAGAACAAACTACTATGTAAAATTATTAGCCTGGCAAACTAAAAATTGGCAAAAAGAGGGCTCTGTTCTGGGCATAAATGATCAAGACAACAAAACTTTTTAAATAAACCAGAAGAAATCAATAAAGTTTTGCTGAATTTTATCAGAGATTATATACATCGCAATTATTAAATGCTTCACAGGAACAAAAAAAATTCCTCAAGCATGGAGAAATACCAGGAATAACCAGACAAATGAGAAAACAATTAGAACAAACAATAAGCCAAATTCAAATAGAAGAAGCTCTTCAGGACCTACCAAGTGGAAAAGCATCAGGCCCAGGTGGAATTGGGATATATTTATATAAACACTTTAAATTCATACTAGTGCCCAGGCTTGTACAATTGTTTAATACTTTATCAAAAGTCCAAAATATTCCAGAATCCTTTAAAGTAACAATAATTCAGGCCTTCCTCAAAAAAAGACAAAGACCCACTGAACTGTGCATCCTACAGACCCATTTCACTACTCAGTAGAGACTACAAAATCTTTGCAAAAATCTTAGCTAAAAGATTAGACCCAGTACTTCCCATTCTCATCAATCTGGTTCAAAATGGCTTTATAAAGGTAGAACATTATCGGAAAATACAAGATACACATCAGACATGATAACATTAAATAAATCAACAGATGCCATACTTTTGCAATTGATGCAGAAAAACATTCGACTGATAGAGTAGCAATATATATTTGTAACTTTAAATAATACGGGCTTCGGGGCACAGTTCAGTGGATGGATAAAACTACTATATGATACCCAGTTGCTATAATGCGAACCAATAATAATCTATTGGGTAAAATTAAACTTCAGAGGGGAGTTAGACAGGGATGCCCCCTTCCCCCCTGATTTTTGTACTAATTATGGAGCCATTTGCAACAGCCGTTAGGACCAACTTACAAATACAGGGCATTAAGATCAACAACACAGTTCACAAGATAACTCTCTACGCAGATGATGCCTTATTGTACTTAATTGATCCAGAGAACTCAATAAAAGAATATATTAAGTTAAAAGATAGTTTTGGTAAGGCCTCGGGATACAAAATAAATTGGTCAAAATCTATACTATTAAAGCTCCAACCAAATACCACAATAAAAATCCCTGAACAATATCATATCAACAAATTACAACTCAGATACATTACTTAGGAGTTAAAATAACAGCAAATATTCAAAATATGTATGCAGCAAATTTAGAAAATACAATCCCAGAGATACAAAAAGATTGGAGCCATTACCATTAACTTTAATAGGAAGAATTAACACAATAGAAATGATAATATTGCCTAAGATTATTTTCCTTTTTCACAGTTTAGCTATACCATTGACCCAAACATATTTTGATTAAAAAAAAAAAAACTGCAATAACAACATTTTTGTGGAAACATAAAAAGTCTAGACTAGCATATTCCACTCTGACATTACCGAAAGACAAAGCAGGGCAGGCCTTACCAGACTTCTAAATTTATTATATAGCAACTCAGATTATGAATATATGGTACTGGGTAAATGAAATTAATCGACTCCCAATTTCTACACAGCTAGAATAATATGTACATCCTTACCCAAGACTAAGGAATGTTTTGTTTTCAGCCTACTATCAGAAGGCAAAAAATTTTCAAAACTGTAGTATGATCAAAAGTACAATTGCTGGCACAAAGCACAACACATTAAAAGAACAGAGCACAATCACAAAATTCACACCCATATATAAAAATTATAATTTCAAACCATCAATGCTGGGAAACAGTTTTAAAGTTTGGCATGATAGAGTATTACAGAAATGGAATGATATTAACAACAATAAAATAAAAACATTTGAAAAACTACAACTACAATATGGATTACCCCATACAGAAAAATTTCAACAAATCAAAAATTATATCAGAAGCAACAACAGTACAACAGATCTTAATGAAGTCCCAACTTACGTAAATTGCTGCAAGATAAAAAGACACTAAAAATTGATGTCTATAATTATGAAACAATTATTGATGTAAATAAAAACAATCTGAAAAAATTAAGAGCTGAATGGAAAAAAGATCTTGGGATCAACATCACAGATGAGCTGTGGCAACACATAGTTGGTACCTCTACTATAAAGGCTAAATCCTCAAATTACAACAGATCTAAATGAACACTGTATGCAGAACTTACTTCACTACATCACAGTTACACCACTTTAATCATACTGTCTCAGATAAATGCCCTAGATACACCAGCACCTCAGGAACACTGATCCATCTAATTCACTCATGTCTCTTATCTCTCAAATTTCTGGACAAAAATTATGAAACTATTAACAAAAATAATAGGAAGTACTGTAACCATAACTCTATTGTTAACTATGTTAGGAATTTCCCCATTAATTAACTAGATCAATGTCGTCAAAGATTTATGACCATACCATCAATTATATGCAAGAAATATATACTCCTCAAATGGAAGGATGCTGTCCCACCGGTTTATGAAACCTGGCTGAACCACATGATTGTTTTTCTGAATCTTGAACAAATATATTAAGAATGACCAAATGGATATTATATTTGAAAAATGTGATACCATTCTGCATCATAATACAAGGCCAGATTTAGAGGAACACTTAGTGGGATGTAATTCCTGGACACCATGATTATGATGATAAATATGACCAGGGCTCTGATTATAATATCGGTTGAAATATTTGTCTCAGTTATTTATCTGAACCTTAAAAAAAAAAACACAAAGCTGTGTATGGCAAAGTGCAATATTGCTTAAGCATCCAATAGGCCTTTACTTCTTTAACTGGAAAACCCGTGTGAGCGTCCAGAACTCAGGTACAGGATAAACACAAATGGTTAGACCAGGAGAACTGACGGTGCTACTAACATGTGAAATACACAAATAGCAGAACATTAGAGTGTAATGTACAAGCTAATATCGATAAAGATAAGGTACACATATAGTGGTAATCTTATTCACAATATAGAATGTTCCATGGGATTCAGTATTACGATGAGATGCCTTGCTAAGATGGCATAATTGCGTTGTACATTCCTGGCAGTCTTAGGCTTCAATCAGCGCAGTGATCTTAAAATACTTCCTGATTTAGGTGAAATAAAAAAAGTCACAGAAAATATATTAAATTACTAATTTTAAGGTACCTCTTTATATTATTCAGTACCCCTCCCTCTCTACTATGCTTCCATGGGAGGGTTTCCTAAACACTGCACGCAGTAATATCAGTGTTTCGGTAGCCTTTAAATCTCCTGCAGATGCTCTTCCTTTACCTGATCTAATGCAACCTACTGTACATATACACCCTTTTTCATTTTAGAATGTTCTTCTTTCTGCAGGTGGAACTACTCTTCCAAAACAAAAAAGCATGGGAGCCGATAATTTAGAACCGTGTTTACTGAAACTGGGATGAAATACTCTGAATGCTCCCTTTACCATCTTCTTTAACCTTTCAATCAAACACAGTGAAATAAAGGTACTCTGAAGACGGCTCACAAAATACCCCTATTTAAGTCAGGCAATAAGGCCTCCTTAAATAATTATAGTCCTATCTCCATTCTCCCCCTGCTGGATAAAAGTAAAACTGGCTAAAGAACAAATATGAGAGTGTCTCTCTCTTTTTTTTTCTTCTGTTTTTCGTCCCTATGGAGCGGACCCAGCGATCTCTCCTGCTGGCACCCGCACCCCGACCAGGTCTGGCACATGGATTATACCCTCCATGCACATGGGTTGCACCCCGGTGAAGGTGCCTCTCGTGTTTGGGGCAAAGGGCACGGCCATCAGCTGCCGAGATCGCCCCGCTATTTGCCGCCGCGAGTTGGACGTGCAATGGTGTCAGAGCATGGCCATGCTGACGCCCACCGTACTCTTCCCCCATCCAGGCACGTAGCTGTAGTGCAGCTGGCCTGCGCCAGTTGCCACTGCAGCGCAATACATTGCAACCACCCACCCCAGAGGAAGGAGAGCAGTCGTAGGACACTCAGTACTTTCTCCCCCATGCCAGCTCCCGGCGACCTGAGTCCGTTCCCGAACCTGGGTCGCCGGTGAGGCTCGAGGTGTGGCATCCAGTGCCTCAGCCCTCAGCACCACCGGGCCGGCATGCACGAGTATCTCAATGAATTCAATCTCATCATTCCCTAGAATCAAGTTTTAGAACTATGCACAGTACTTCAAAAGCCCTGGTTAAAGTCAGTAATGACTGGCTCATTGCCATGGATCAGAAACACATGAGTGCTGCCATTTTCTTGAACCTCAGCAAGGCCTTTGTTACAGTAGACAGTAACACCTTGCTGTATAAACGTACTGATGTAGGCATTAAACCTGCAGGCGGTACACTGGCTCAGGAACTGTTAAACAGATCGCTGGAAGAAAATAAAGCTGGAAGGTTACTTTATCCTGTGTATGTGTAACGTGTGCCTCAAGGGTCTAATTTTGGCCACTTTTATTAATGAACTGCAGTAACAATCTTGGGGCTAATGTTGAAAATGCTAGTGTACACTGTTATGCTGATGATACAGTTATACATGTTGCCAGACCCCCCTTAGCTGCAGTGGTAAACGACCTTCAGCTGTACTGGATACATAGCAAACAAACTTGTGCATCTCTTAGCTTCTCCTTCAGTTCGACCAGAATGAAATTCATGGTGTCTACACCTGGAAAAAAGATGCCACATATTGCGCCCCTAGCATTACCACCCTGTTGGGAGACAAGCTGGAGCTTATGGATTTAAGTATTTTGGACTCTGGCTAGATAGTAAGCTATTCATTAATACACGTCGATGGTCTCTTTAAAAAGTTACGTCCTATATTCAGTTTTTATTATAGATATAAATTCTGTTTTTCTGTTGAGACTGGAAAAAAAGACTAGTACAAGCTACTTTCCTTCCACTGCTTGCTTATGAAGGCTTAATTTATAGAAATGCAGTGGCCATGCAGCTAGCCAGTCTGCATGTACTCTACCATAGAGCACTCTGCTTTATAACTGACCTCCCACCAAGATGCTCCACTGTACCCTTTGCACAGTCCTCTGTTGGACATCCTTGGCCACAAGAAGCCTAAGAAACCTGTACATTTGGTCACATAGTGCCCTTTATAATGCCCTGCTGCAACACATTGTGGCCCTTTTTCAACTTATTTTTATTGCCTTGAGAATAAAACAATACAATACAGTCATGCCCGACATAGTAATTTGGCAAAAGGATCCATCCAATGGAACAGAATAAACTGTCTAAGCAATCTGAAGTGAAAATATCGGGGTATTACAACATTTCAGTATATTCTTATATCTTATCTAAATGGCTACATGCCACAAGAATGAGTGGATTAAAGCAGTAAAAAATGTGCACCAAACATAGACATTTGACTCAGTAACTCATCATCATCAAATTTTATTTATATTAGGCGCCCTTCCAATGCTCAGGGCGCCTATACAAATAACACAAAATCACAATGAAATCAGCAGCCATCAACACATAAAATCATCATAAAATACAGCTAATATTCCATTCCCACTTCAGTGTGCTCTGTTCAGTCTCATATCTCTTGAAAAGCCTGAAGAAATGGTGTATCTTTAGGTGTGATTTGAAACCCTGGGTGGTCAGGATATCTCGTATCCAACGAGGTAGAAAATTCCACAGGGTAGGAGCCATAAAGGCAAATGAACGTGCTCCCAATGTTTTAAAACACATCCTAGGAATCTCTAGCAATCCCTTCTTGGAGGATTGGAGTGTGCAGGAGGGATAATAGGGTAGCAGGAGATATTTGCAGGTATTGAGGTCCCTGGTCGTGTAGGGCTTTATAGGTCAGTAATGCGACCTTAAAGGTGATCTGCCACTGTACTGGCAGCCAGTGCAGTTCACGCACCACAGGTGTTATATGACTGGATCTAGAAGTCCCAGTCAACAACCTGGCCGTTGCGTTCTGCACCAGCTGCAAGCAACAGATATCCACCCCCGGTAGCCCTAGGTAGAGGACATTACAGTAATCAAGACGAGTGGTGATGAAGGCGTGAACCAGAGTAGGAACATCCTCAGATGGAATCAGGTCCTTCACCCTAGCGATGTTCCCCAGATGGTAAAAAAAGCATTTGACTACCGCTGACACTTGAAATTTTAAGGTCAGGCCTTCATCAAATATCATGCCAAGGTTACACACCTGATTGGAGGCAGTCAGTTGGACCCCGCCATACCTAAGCCCAGAGGGTTGTCCCACCACTGCACCGGCCGCCTTCCGATTAGGGTCCACAACCAACACCTCTGTTTTGTCAGGGTTTAGCTGCAACCAGCTAGCACTTATCCAGTCCTGTATTTCAGTCAGGCAGCTGTTAAACACAGAGATGATATCTCCTTCCTGCTCAGGCACGAAAGACACGTACAGCTGAGAATCATCTGCATAACAGTGAAAACTCAAGCCATACCATCTTATAATGTCTCCTAATGGCAGTATATACACTGCAAACAACTTGGGTGATAGCACAGAGCCATGGCACACGCAGGGCAGGGAGTGAGGCCAAGAAATTAACCCTGATGCCACTCTCTGCAGCCTACCTTTGAGAAATGAATGAAACCAACTGAGGACTTTCCCCTCCAGTCCACAGAAAAATCCCAGGCGCTCAAGCAACACCCCATGGTCCACAGTGTCAAAAGCCACTGAGAGATCAAGGAGAACCAAGATGGTACGAGCTCTCCGATCCCTTGCCATCAGGAGATCATCCAGTACCCGAACCAGGGCGGTCTCTATGCTATGCCATTTCCTGAAATCCAACTGGAGAGGATCATAGATATTATGGCTGGATAAATGATCCTCCAACTGCTGAGTGACCACTTTCTTTGCCTCACGAAGGCAAGTTCGAGACTGGTCTGTAGTTCGCTGGGCAGTCAGGGTCAAGGAAGGGCTTTTTCAGAAGGGGCTGCCCTACTGCCTCCTTTGGGATCAGGAAAGATTCATCTCTCTAATGACATCCTGACTGTTCCAGTCAGGACTGGGCAGTAGTCGCAACACACCCTACAAGAAGGTGAGTTGGGCGAGGAGCCACACTACAAGCAAGTTGTCCGCAAAGTCTAGATGATCCTCACTATATCCACGATTACTGGCTGACTGAAGATAGGCCAGACAATCTGGTGGCAACCTTATCACCAAAGTACTGCGCAAACTCATCACACTTCTCTTGTGACAATGCTCGACTGGACTGCAGACGGGCTGGATTGCACAGTCTGTCCACTGTCCGGAAGAGCTGAGCTGGTCGATTACGTGCTGTGGCAATTTTCCTGGACAGGAACTCTGCCTTCTTACTGGAAATTGCCAATTGGTAGACCTTATAATGGTCTAACAATCTAAGCCTGTCCTCCTCCAGGTGAGTTTTCTGTCAGTGCCTCTCTAACCCTCGCCGTAACTTCTTCAATTCCCTTAGGTCCCCGTCATACCACAGGGAACCAAGGCGAAGCGTTAATGGGTGAACACGCACAGGAGCAGTTGAATCCAGGGCCTCCACCACTGCCTTATTATAGGCAAGAACTAGATCCCTGGATCACTGCTATCAGTCGGAATTCCCGAAAGATCCAGAACCGTCATTAGGCCTTGTGAGGTCAAACTTCTCAAAGGACAGTACTGTACCATCTCCTTGGGGGCAGGCCTAACTTGGGGGGGGGGGGGTCACGAAACTGAATCTCAGGGCGTGATGGTCTGACCATCCGACAGAATCCACCCCCATGTCTGAGATCTCCATCCCTAGGAGGAAAACCAAGTCCAGTGAGTGATGACCTGTGTTGATTGCAGCAGTAACTACCCGTGTCAGGCTTAGCAGTTCCATCAGTTGGAGGACGTTTTGTCAAAGTGGTGAGAGTTTGTCGTCAACCCAGGTGTTGAAGTTCCCCAGAGTCAACCATCTGGGGGACTGCAGCACCATCTCGGCGACAGAGTCCACCACCTCCTGCAAGAAAACCGTCCAATCACTGGGTGGACGATATATGAGAAGGATCCTGTAGCCTACACCCGCACCCACAATACACTCAAAGGAGTTGGTAGCTCCCACTGGCACTTCTCTAAGGCCTGGTTTCGATCTAAAACAGATACCACCCGCCCCCTGATCCACTCGTGTGCGGTGTGTCACTGAGAACCCAGCAGGAATTGCAGATGCCAAGATGGGTCCAGCACTATTATCCAGCCAGGTCTTGGTGATGCAAGCCAGGTCCACACAGGCTACAAGATCTGCCATTACAGCAGTCTTGTTCTTAATCGGCGGCATTGTATAACACCATGCGAGGGATGAGAATCTGAGGATGATCCCAACACCTGCCTTCAATAGTCAGAGCCCTTGAGTATGAGTACTAGACAGGAGGACCCCTGTCCAGTCTGCATTCATCCCAGGGTGTCTCCTTGATCCTACTATCTCTATCCAGTCACTCCTTTCCCTTCCTTCCCCAAACCTCCAGGTCCTCTCCACCTCCTCACTATTCCCAAAGCTCAACACTAGTGGTGCTATGACCCCATATTAATCATGCCTCATAAGAAGTACATTTTAGGACTTTGCCCCTGCCACTGCATTACAATAAAGAAATTTCATAATTTTTAGAAACTTCAAACTTGATTTTAGAGTAAAGTCCTGAAAAGAGAGGATACTTCTAAATTTATTAGACAAACTAGATCAAAGTAACAGTTCAGAAACAAAGCATAATACAGGGATTTAAGAAACCCTGTTACTATATAGAAGACTTTATTAATAAAATTAAATTCTGCTGCTGAAAAGTGCATCAGTAAAGGTGTAAATCTTACTGTGACCCTGAAATTGGGTGTGCAACAAAGTAATGTTCAATGTCAGTGATGTTAGGAAGAGGCCACATGATCAGGCTTCCAATCCTTGTGGCGATCTCCATTTTAGAACTCAAAAGCAGAGTCTGTGCACTTGAAACCCCATAGCACTACATTCAGAAAGTGCTGGAACTGCCCTCAATTAACCAAAAAACATACAGATTCAAAACTGATGCCAAACACCGAGGAAAGTCATAAATGTGTGTTACCCAGTCCATAACTTCAGTTTGCTACTTCCCTTAGAGTAGTGGTACCCTCAATTTTTGTCAGCCGACTCAGAGCCTTCATCTTCCTCTTGCTCCCTCGGTCGGCTGAATTCTGCTGCTAAGGCCCACACCACTGTATATTGAAACGTATGTCTGCCATAGTGGATTTGCAGATGAGCAGGCATTAAGAGAGAATGTGCTATTCTCAGGCTTTTCAGTTTTACCTGGTATAGGCTTTTCATATTGAGCTGTGGCCACCGTTTATTTTCTGTACTAAATTATTTTAGTACCTACTTATTTTATACCCAAAAGACACAGGCAGAAGGGGATAGGTAGAGTACCAGGAGAAGCAAAGGGAGGCTGGGAGGTCAGTAAGGGAAGCCAAAGCTCAGACAGAAGAACACATTGCAAAATCAGTGGGTAGAGGGGACAAAACCTTTTACAGGTACATAAGTGAAAAAAGAAAGACAAAGGGAGGGATAGTGAGACTGAAGAGGGAGGATGGGGCATGGAGGATGACAGCAGTAAAGCTGACATATTGAACAGGTATTTCTGCTCAGTCTTTACTGAGAAAAGAGGAGGGTAATGGGTCTGAAGGGAGTACAAGGGTGAGAATGGTGCAGAATGGACACAAGTCCTTTACGAGAAAGGGTCCTGAAGGAACTGGAAGTAATAAGAGTTGAATAAAGCAATGGGGCCAGATGGGTGCACCCCAGGGTCCTTAAAGAACTAAGAGAGGTGGTGGCTGAACCTCTGGCTATCCTGTTTAGATCACTGGAAACAGGGAGGTACCCAAAGACTGGAGGACAGCAGATGTAGTCCCCTTATACAAAAGTGGGAACAAAAGGAAGCAGGGAACTACAGACCAGTCAGCCTCACCTCGGTAGTGGGGAAGATCATGGAAGCACTACTGAAGGAGAGATTGGTGGAACATCTGGTTGTCAATGAACTACAGGACCCAAAGCAGCATGGTTTCACCAGGGAGTCATGTCAGACCAACCTCATTGAATTTTTGACTGTGTGACTAGGGAGGTGGATCAGGGAGGGCAGTGGACATGGCCTATCTGGACTTCAGCAAGGCCTTTGACACTGTGCCATAGAAGACTATTACACAAACTGGGAATATGGGTGTGGGCAGGACAGTAGTGTGGTGGGTAGGTAACTGGCTGGGTGGCAGGACACAGAGGGTGGTGGTAAATGGCTGACACTCCACAGAGGGAAGAGTGACCAGTGGGGTACCACAGGGATCAGTGCTGGGACGGTCCTATTCAACATCTTCATCAGTGACATTGCGTGGGACCTAGAAGGTGGAATTTCACTGTTCGCTGATGACACAAAGCTCTGTAACAGGGTAGGCACACCAGAGGGTGTAGACAGAATGAGAAGCGACCTGCAGAAACTTGAAGAATGGTCAGGGTTTGGCAGTTGAAATTCAATGCAAAGAAGTGCAAGATAATGCATATGGGGCCACAAAAACCCTGGCACAATATATCAGTTGGGGGGTGAGGATATAGCATGCACCAAGCAGGAAAGGGATCTTGGGGTTGTCATCTCTGATGACCTCAAGGTAGGGAAACAGTGTGACAAGGCAGCAGGTAAAGCAAATAGGATGCTGGGATGTATAGGCAGGGGCATCACCAGCAGGAAAAGGGAGGTCATAATTCCGCTATACAAGACACTAGTGAGGCCCCACCTGGAGTACAGTGTACAGTTCTGGAGACCATACCTATGTAAGGACATAGACAGGGTAGAGAGGTTCAGAGGAGGGCAACAAAGATGGTGCATGGATTGCATCACAAGTCCTATGAAGACAGGTTGAAGGAACTGAACTTGTACTCCTGGAGGAAAAGGAGGGAGAGGGGATATGATAGAGACATACAAGTAGTTGCAGTGTCAGTGGCTCAGTAGGTAGCACATGCCTCTGAGGCCAGGAGATCAGAGGGCTGTGGGTTCCAGTTCCCACATCTGGCACTTGGGTTAATATCCCAGTACTGACACTGTAATGCAGCATGAGAGGGGTGCTGCATTTCTGAGGTGCCGTCTTTCGGATGAGACGTTAAACCGAGGTCCCATCTGCCTGGACTGGTGGTAGTTCAGGTGGATGTTAAAGATCCCATGGCACTTATCGAAAAGAGTAGGGGAATTTCCCCGGTGTCCTGGCCAAATTTCCCTCATTCACTAAAACATACCACCAACAACAGCTTAATCTGGTTCAAGGTCAGTTGGCATTCATCTGTATCCCCCCTCCCCCGGGTCGTGCCTGAAAATAGGCAGGATTTGTCTAGTGCACTTACCCGGTCAACAAAAGCTAAATAAAAAAAATTAAAAAAAAAAATTAAAAAATAAGTATCTTACAGGGAGGAACAAGGTGCAGGAGAACACTATTTTTAAGCGAAAAAGATGTTCCAGACAAGAGGGCATGGGATGAAGTTGGAGGGAGGACGATTCAGAGGAAACATGAGAAAGAATTTCTTCACAGAACGGGTGGTGGACAAGTGGAACACCCTGCCAGACGAAGTGGTGGGGGCTGAAACAATCACGGGATTTAAGAATGCATGGGATAGACATAAAGGAATTCTGGAGGTCAGGGGTAAGGGCAACAGACTTCTAGGAAAACAAACTGAACTTACAGCTCAAATGGGCAGACTGGGTGGGCATTAGGCCCTTATCTGCCGACACTGTCTATGTATCTATACCCCACTTGTTTCCCAAATGTTGCTCAATTGACTTGTTATTGTGTATGGTACTGCTGTTTCTCCTGTTTCCTCACCCCTAGATCGCACCTGGAAATGAGCCTTGACTCAGTGTGCCTCTCCCAGTTACCAGTTTTCAAATAATTAAAAACAAACACCCCTGAATAACTGTTAAACCCATTACTTTGTCCCAGCCTTGCTTGAATCCAGTAATGCCTTTTGCACCAACTATCTGTGCGGGTAGGCTGTTCTATGGCTCAACCACTCTCTCTCCATAGAGTAAAACCTTCTTGCATCCCTCCTGAATCTCTCCCCGCAACACCGTCCACTCCTGTCCCTTTTTTTTTAATCCATAATTCCTGCTGAATAGTTCCTGACTGTTTACCTTGTTTATTCCTTTATGGAACTTGAAAGCCTGTGCCTATCCCCCCTGTCTTTTCTGGCCTTCAGTGAGTATGTGTTCAGTGCGCTGTGCAGATCCTCATAGGATCTGCTTTGTTGGCTCTGATTTATTTTGGTTACCCTACCTGCACTGTTTCCAGCTTGTCTCTGCCTTTCCTTAGGTAAGGACTCTAGAACTTGGCACAGTATTTCAGATGGGGACTCACCAGTGATCTATGGCGTGCTAGTATTTCCTTTTTCATCCTACTATTGAAATCCCTCCCAGCACACCTCACCATTCTGGTTGCCTTGCTGTAGGCCTTGTTACATTGATTAGTTTGTTTTAGGAAGCTGCTTATGATGATTCCTAGGTCCCTTTCCTCTGAGGTAGTGCCTGTCATGAACCCACTCATGAGGGTCAGATCACTGAGCTCACAGTGCCCACCCCTAAGTGCAATTTGTAGCAGGGAGGAGGGAAACAGGGATACCCTCCTCATGTCCGCCCAGAGTGTTCTCTGGGTTTACAACAAAACACTTGCCACGAGGTCCCAGAGCATCCTTCTATAGTTTGGATCTGGGCACAATACCAGTATTGAGTCTTGTGGCTAAATATGAACCCTTTTTCATGGCTATTACACACAGGAGGAATCCCATAAAATAATATATAACAGAAATATATATTGCAAATAATGATTGGCAGTTGGCTAGCTTGAGACACTCCTCCCTCCTAGACTGAATTTGTGGGAATCCATCCCTAGCACGGTATGAGTTTCACAAATTCTGTTCATTGCTCGAACTGGTGAGATAGCCCATCTGCATTGTCATCGGCCGATCTGGCCCTGTAGGTAATGGTCATATCGTAGCCCTGTAAGGCAGTACTCCATCTCAGAAGACGACCATTTGTCTTCCCCATCTGAGTGGGCCACACCAGGGGGTTATGATTGGTCTGTACCTTAAAGTGCCTCCCGTAGAGGTACGGCTCTAACCTCTTCAGGGCCCATACCAGAGCAAGGCACTCCTTCTCAACTGTGGAATAGGCCTGCTCTCGAGGAAGCAGCTTTTTACTAAGGTACACTAGTTGGTGGTCTTTCCCTTGGCTAGAGGTCTGACTAAGGACTGCTCCAATCCCCACATCTGAGGCATCTGTCTGGACTATAAATGGCTTACTGTAGTCTGGACTGGCCAACACAGGAGCACCGCACAGTGCCTCCTTTAGCCATGTAAAGGCTCGTTCACAGGCTGGTTCCCAATTTACCCTTTTAGGCATTCTTTTCTTAAGCAGGCAGATAGGGGAGCTGCCAGGGTACTGTAATGTTGCACAAACTTACGATAGTACCCAGCAGTCCCTAGAAAACTCCGAACCTGCTTCTGGGTTTCTGGCCTGGGCCACGCCTCTATCGCCTCAACCTTAGCTTGATTAGGGCAAAGCTGCCCCCGCACTACTACATGTCCTAGTTTATGCCACGTCCGCCATGGCCACCTGGCACTTTTCAGCCTTGACAGTGAGCCCTATCCTCTGTATCCTGCCCAGCACTTCCCTCAGGTGGGACAGGTGCTCCTTCCAGCTGGCACCGAAGATGGCAATATCATCCAGGTACACCATGGTGTACTCTTCAGTACCATGTAACACCTGGTTCACCAACCTTTGAAAGGTGGCAGGGGGCGTTTTTGATTCCAAAAGGCATTACCCTGAACTCGAATAACCCTATTGGAGTGATGAAGGCCGACCTCTCCCTAGCTCTGTCAGTTAACTCCACCTGCCAATACCCTTTTGTAAGGTAATTGGTGGTGAGATATGTAGCCCCTCCCAACTTGTCCAGAAGTTCGTCTGTCCGTGGCATTGGGTTGGCATCAGACTTCGTGACTGCATTGAGTCCATGATAGTATAACAGAAGTGAGCAGAGCCATCTGGCTTGGGAAGAAGGACTACGGGTGAGGCCCAGGGACTGTGGGATTTCTGGATTACTCCTAAATCCAGCTTTTCCTCCACCTCCCTCCTAATTTCCTTTAGGGCAGCCTCGGACACCCGGTAGACTGTGCGTTGGATGGGAGCTTACATTCCAGTGTTTACGTCATGTGTTGCTAAGGGGGTACATCCTGACTTGGCCATGAACAAAGGGGCAAAGTCCTCAAAAACCTCCCTCGTTCTCTTCCTGGGACTGTTCCAGGGTCAGCTGGGGTGACCGTTTTATTGTCTCCACAGAGGACTTCTTGCTTTCCTCCAGCAAGTCCAGTAGGGGATCTTGTTTATTCGTCCCTTCCCCAGGACTACACACTGCAAATACCATGTCAGCCCTATTTGCATATGGCTTCATCATGTTGACATGGTACATTCTATGCATATGTCTCCTAACAGGTAGTTCTACAATGTAGTTTACGTCATTCACTTGTCTGACTACTTTGTATAGTCTTTCCCACTCAGCCTACAGCTTGTCCTTCTGGACCGGGATTAGGACCGTGACTTCCTGACCTACACTGTACGAGCAAGCTCTGGCTCTGTAGTCATACCAGACCTTTTGCTTTTGCTGGGCGGCTGAGAGGTTGCTCTGTGCTGCTCCCATAAGCTCCTTCAGCTTTTCCCTAAACGTTAGGACATATTCCAGTATGGGAGTTCCCTGGGTGGTGTGCTTGCCTTCCCAGTCTTCCTAGACCAAGTCTAGGGGCCCACACACCCTGCGTCCATATAAGAGTTTGAAGGGGGAAACCCCTGTTGGCTCTTGGGGCACCTCCCTGTATGTGAAGAACAGGTGGGGAAGGTATTTCTCCCAGTCCCTCCCATGCTGTTAAGCAGACACTTGGAGCATCGATTTTAGGGTACCATTAAACCTTTCCACAAGCACATTGGCTTGCGGCTGATACGGTGTTGTGCGTCTCTGCACCACCCCACACTTCTCCTACAAACACTTCATCAGGTCCAACATGAAGGAACCCCCTCGATCAGTGATAACCTCCTGCGGAAACCCGACATGGGAGAAAATCCCTAGCAAGGTGTTTGGCCACTTTGTCCTAAGTTAGGAGAGGGCAACTACCTCTGGGTGTCTGGTGGCATAATCTACCACTGTCAGAATAAACCTCTTCCTGGAGGAGATGGGGTACTCAAAGGTCCCACAATATCCATTTCTACCCTCTGGAATAGCTCCTTCACAATGGGCAAGGGAATTAGGATGGCTTGAGTTTTACTACCTGCCTTCCCTATTTGTTGGCACCAGTGACAAGACCTGCAGTATTCCTTCACCTGCTGGGTGAAGTTGGGCCAATAGAAATTATGTGCCAGTCGCTGCGTGGTGTGCGCGATTCCCAGATGTCCGGACATGGGGATTTCGTGAGCGATCTTGAGCAACCGCTTACAGTACTCCTGGGGAACGACAAGCTGCCTGCCCATCACTCCTCCCTCTGTCTTTACGTCCTGTGTATACAACAGTCCGTTGTCCTAAAATACCTTATGTCTCCCATCACCTCCCTGTGTCCCATCAGATTCTGCATAAACCCTCAGCCTCTCTAAACTAGGGTTAGTCCTCTGAGCAGCTGCAAAATCCATACATTTTCCCAAGGCATGGGACATGTCCCCTTCAGTTTCTAAACTAGGGTCCATAGCTCTCGCGTCGGGGCATTTAGGGTCACTGCGATTCCTAACCTTTTGACCACTGGTTACCCCTCCCTCCTTAGAGTAACCTTCTGTAGCTGTGTGGTGAACTGCTACATGGGGAAGTCCTACCCCTCCTTTCACTATTCTCCATGTCTGGAGACACAGACTGGGGAACCAGTCTCACACTGTTTTTCACAGGGGGCTTCTATGGGGTCCAGGGAACTACTAGTGGACTTTGCTGACTGACTGCAGATAACTACACATTCCACCCCCTTCTGGAGGATTGTTCCCTATTATCACATCCAGGGGTGAGATTGTCTGCCACTGCCACTTTTTGCACCGTTTCTCCTGTCTCACCACAGTCCAAGAGAATGCTAGTGAGAGTCAGAGTTTTCTCCTCACCGGAGAATTCCCATACTGTTACGAACTAATTAGGTATAAGCTGTTCAGGCTCAACCAAACCCCCTTTTACTAAAGAAACACCCCCGTGTCCCTTAACCCATGGATGTGCACCCCATTTACAGTAACTGGGTGTATGTGCTACTTCATGTTTGTAGGAATGCTTTCAGGGATACACAGTGCATCCAACTCTGTTAAAGCACCACTTTGTCCGCTCTGTTCCTTTTTAAGACACTGTCTTGCAAGATGCCCTGGCTGTTTGCAGAACCAACAGTCATCGTTTCCTTTGTCTTGAGAAATTCCTTTTTTGTAACCTGCAGCTTTCCCCTTTCTGTGGAGGCAGTGAGGGTTTTAGCTGCCCTAAAGGCATGCTTTCCCCTTCTGCGCTGCCGCGTCCCACCTCACTCCCTCTCAGAGCAGCTCTGCTCCTGGCATAGTGGACTGAGAGCTCAGCAGCCTGCTGCGCTGTTTGGGTCCTCCAACCAGGTTTTTAGCTCTGCTGGGCAAGCCCAAAATAATTGCTCCAAAAGTACAACCTCCTCAATTTTCCCTACAGAGTTTGCTTCCACTTCCTCTCACCGATGTTTCAAAAACTGATGTTGCTTTGTGGCGAGTTCCTTGTAGCTCATGTCAGGGCTTCTTCGGAGCTCACAGAACTTAACCCTGTATGCATCAGGAGTTAACTCATACTTTTTAAGCAATGCAGCTTTAAGTTTCTCATAATCACTACTGTCCTGATTGTCCATTTGACCCATCGCTTCACGACCGTGCCCAATAAGTAGCGGGGATAGCTGGAAGCTTCAGGACTCCTGGAGTATTTTTGCCTGAATACAGACCTTTTCAGACGAATTCAAAAATGCATCCATATCCTCACCCTCTTTAAATTCAGCTGTTAATTTTGAATTTAACTTATACCCCAGTCCTGAAGTTCCAGGTTCACCCCTGCCACTTCCCTCCTCTGGCGTTGGTCGGAGTTTTAGCTTCTGCAGTTCGAATTCCCTCTGGCGCTCTCTTTCCTTTCTCTCGGCCTTAGCCTGAAGCTGTTTTTCTCTTTCCTTGGCCTCTCTTCGATGCTAGTTTTCTTTTTCCTGCACCTCCAGCTCGAACTTCCTCTGCTCGAATTCTCTTTTCTGCTAGGCTTCCAACCTTTTCTGATTGAATTCCAGCTCCATTCTCCTCAACTCTGGCTGCAGCCTGATCCCTTCTGGCTACAGCATGGTGATGACCTTCCCCTGCTGCTGTGGCTCTGGGTTCTGTCTGGCTTCGTTGTCCTCCTCCTTGGGACAGGACATTGCGATGTTCCTTGGCACCCCCACGCCCAAGGTCTGGTCCCCTCCAGTCATCTGCTGTGACTCGAGGTTCCAGGCAGCCGCTAGCTCATCGACTGTCACAAGATTCTCTACGAGGTGCTTTCTGGCTCACCCCTCGTACTAAACTCCTTTCTCCGGACACAACTGCTTCAGGTATTCTGCAGTGTATTTGCTGTAGATGGAAGTCATCTTCCCAAACTACTGCTACACTAGCTTTCACCCGAAGAAAAAAAAAAAACAGGTAGGGAACTTGATACTGTAACCAAATTATATATATTTTTAAAATCTCTGCCTTGATTGTGTGTGGACTGTTTTCAGTTTAACAATCTGATACACTGGACTTGGAATCGAGCCCAACTGTTATGCCTATGACCACCAGTCTCTCTAATCACAATGCAGCCAAATCTGTCAGATCCCAACGCTGCGCACCAGATCTGTCACGAACCCACTCATGAGGGTCAGATCACTGAACTCACAGTGCCCACCCCAAGTGCAATCCGTGACAAGGGACGGGGGAGACAGGGATACCCTCCTTGTGTCTGCCCAGAGTGTTCGCTGGGTTACAACAGAACACTTGCCACGAGGTCCCAGAGCATCCCTCTATACTTTGGATCAGGGTACAATACCAGTCTCGAGTCTTGTGGCCAAATATGAATCCTTTTTCGTGGCTATTACACAGGAGGAAGGCCCAAGTAAGTATGTCCTCTTTGGGGTAGCAGTGCAAAAACCTGATTTGGCCTTTGCCCTACATGACATGCAGTAGCCCAGTTCACAATCCCTGCAGACTTGTATGAGACTCTGGTACTCTCCTTAATCCTGCCGGATCCCTTACTGACCCTTTTCAATTTGGTTGCTATTTGGTGACCCTTCTAAGCATAAACAGTTGTCACAGATTTGTAATAAAACTTCTACAGTCACACATGCACTATAAGGAATCTCACGCAGGCAGAATTCTTTAGAAAAACAAAAGTAAAATAAATAAATGCAGTAAAAAAGAAAATATACAAATGTAGCTTACAGTATTAGGAACAAATGGGAAAGTATTCAGTATAAACACCTTAAAACTGCTTAACTACATCTCTACCTGTTATGAAAATGTTCAAAGTCCTTTTTTGTGGAGCAGCTTGGCAAGCTGGTCTGTTGTGTCAGGAGGAACTCCAAAACTAGAATGGCCCTGAGTGACTGTGTTGAAGGTTTAACTGTCTTTTCTGAACTGCAGTGTCAGCAATATTTTATTTATTTATTTTATTTATTTAGCTTTTGTTGACCGGGTAAGTGCACTAGACAAATCCTGCCTATTTTCAGGCACGACCCGGGGGAGGGGGATACAGATGAATGCCAACTGACTTTGAACCAGATTAAGCTGTTGGTGGTATTTATAGTGAATGAGGGAAATTTGGCCAGGACACCGGGAAATTCCCTCTTTCTCGATAAGTGCTATGGGATCTTTAACATCCACCTGAGCTACCACCAATCCAGGCAGATGGGACCTCGGTTTAACGTCTCATCCGAAAGACGGCACCTCAGAAATGCAGCACCCCTCTCATGCTGCACTACAGTGTCAGTACTGGGATATTAACCCAAGTGCCAGATGTGGGAACTGAACCCACAGCCCTCTGATCTCCCAGCCTCAGAGGCGAGTGTGCTACCTACTGAGCCACTGACACTGCAAATATTCCAGTCAGTGACCCACAATTTCCTGGCCACCTTGTGATGTCACTCAGCTTCAACATAAATTCTGTCTCCATAATTAACTAGTAGCAGGACAGTCATTGTTAAAACTTTCATGTATCAATATAGCATCCTGTAGCTAATTCATAGTGTCATGTTAGAGTTTCACATAGTACTGCTAGAATGGTCTTTCTTGGTGAATATATCGTATTCCCTCATAAAATGTGATATACTTATAATAGTTCTTGAGATCACAAGCAATCTGCTTCTGTAATGCATGTTTATGGCAGGTAAATGGCTTTTGGCACATCTCTGCTAAAAGGACCTAGGAATGAAAATCTCACTTCCTGGCAAAGCAAACCCCTTAAAAAAAAAAACAATTAGTCTTTCCCTATGCCTTGAATTAACACTGGCATGGGCATATACTGAAATCCCATAAAACAATATATAACAGAAATATATATTGCAAATAATGACTGGTAGTTGGCTAGCTCGCAACAATACCCAATTTAACCCCTCTCATCCAGTATTCCATCTTGGAGTTTTTGTTCACTATGTGTATCACCTTGCAGTTTTTAGTGCTGGATTTCAGCTGCCAAACCTTTGACCACCTCTCTAACCTTTGCAGGTCCCTCTGCAATTCTCTTACCCCTTCTTGGCATCTAACCTGCTACAGAACGTAGTGTAATTTGTGAGAGATGTATCTTGCCCTGCATTCTTTCTCCTGCAGTATGTTGCTGATGAACATATTTAAAAGGACTGGTCCAAGGTCTGATCCCTGTGGTACCCCACTCTTGACTTCCCTTCCCCCAATTTGACCTTGTTTACCACCACCCTCTGCTGTCTCCCCCCCCAACCAACTTCCCACCCATCTAACTAGGTCCTGTTCTGCTCCCAAATTGTCAAATTTCTTTAGCAGCCTTCTTTGTGGCACTGAGATGAAAACCTTGTTGAAGTCAAAGTAGATTAAATGTACTGCTTGTTATTTATCTACCACCCTCGTTACCCAGTCAGAGAATACTATCTGGTTGATCTGACAAGACCTCCCAGCCACAAACTCATGCTGCTTACTATCCTATAGCCCATTTCTTTTCAGGTACTCCCCTAGGTCCTCTGTAGCCAGTGTCTCCATTAGTTTACCCACAGTGGAGGTAAGACTGATGACACTGGGCCTGTAATTTCTAGTTCCTCCCTGACCCTTCCCTTGTGGAGTAACTTCACGTCTACTATCCTCCAGTTTCTTGAAACCAACCCTGACTTCAGTGAGCTAGTGCATAACCCTGCCAGGGGTCATCTCGTTCCAGTGCCCTGTCCCTGAGCACACTCGGGTTCATCCCATTCAGCTCTGGAGCCATATCTGTTTTCAGGGCTGCAAGTCCTTTTCTTACCCTTTCTCCTTTAATTACCACCTACTAATTTCTTTGATCCCCTTGCAGCAGACAGCCTTTATGCCACTTTCTGACGGAGGCCTGCAATCCCTCACTTTAAATACAGGGCAGTGGTAGTTGTTGAGAATGTCTTGCCTTCTGCTTTTGCTCCCCTATTACCCTACCCTCCTCCATCAGTCTAAGAGTGCTCCCTCTCGTCTTCCTTTTTTTCGTGATGTACCCAAAGAATTGTTTTCAAACCATATTTTTTTATGGTCATCGACCCTAGTGGTTTCCCAATATGCATTCCACCTACCATTTCTAAGTTGTCCCAGAGACCGTGTCTGTTTTCATGCTTTTGTGTGTAGTAATAAAGAATGGAATAATAAAGTGCAGTTTTATTTGCAGTGTTACGAGATTAGTCACCAGCTACAATTTTCTTTTAAGGAAAATGGTACATCACTTAAATATATTATTTCTTCATAGTTTGAGCGTCTACCTATATGTCTAGTAGTATTTTTGAGTCTGTATGTAGACTGACACAGCTACCCACGAAAATATGTTTTTGTCCCCTACAGAACAGAAATTTGGAAGGTGCTGTACTTTTCGCAGTACTCCTAAACTTCAAGCACATATTTCTGTATGTGGCTCCAGCCTATGGTGTTTACCTGTTACGGTCCTATTGCTTTACTGAAAACAAGCCAGGTATGTAGGATTGTTATCCTTTTTTTATCCTTTCAGAGATAATACTGTATTGATGAAGGGAGAAGAGTGCCAGTCATACATAGCAAAAAAAACAATGCCCACAAATAAATAGTAACCTTGAAAGGAGCGTGTACCTTTCCCTTTATGATTATGGTAAAGGTTACACCAAGGATCCAGCATATTAAGTGTTGGGTTATATTTAGCAAATGCCTTCAGTAAAGCAGAAGAATGTACTTTTAAAATTGTGATAAGGAGGCATCAATTTTATGCGCAGGGAAGTGTGTTGTGTTGATGTCACTGCCTCACCTGCCCTAACGGTGTGCAGTGAAGCAGGTTAAAACAAGCCGCTTTTTCAGACACAGATACTGTCAAACTATGAGGGAAAGCACAGACTTCTTTTGCTACACTTCTTTGCCAGATACCAGGGTTTTCTTCACAGTGTATTAGGATTCCTGTCCACACGGCCCAGCTGTACTGCTGCACTGTAGACTGTTAACACCCTTCCTGTCCACAAAATTGGTGCCTTCATATCACTGTTTAGAAAGTAGTTTGCATTACTTTACTAACATCCTTTGCTAAAGGTATCCTAGCAAACCATTTGCTATACAACTATAATAACTGTTGAAATCATCGTACAGGGAATCGTAAACATTCCCTTTAATTCCTAGTAAGGCGGCATGGGTAATGGGCTGAATTTTCCATGTCTGCAATTAACAAAGGGTTATGTTTCAGCTTTATATAGCTTTTCCTCTTTGACTTCCCTATCTTGTGCTCCACCATCGCATTCAGAACCTTTGGAACGTCTGGATTATGGAAGCTTGAAGTGAATAGACACTTACTAGTTTAGCAGTGGAGGAAGGCGGATGTGATTCCCCTTCACAAAAGTGTGAGCAAGACAGAGGCAGGAAACTACAGACCTGTCAGTTTGACCTCTGTGGTAGGAAAAGTGATGGAATCATTTCTGAAGGAAAGAATTGAGTACCTAGAGGCCAGTGGGGCACAGGACCCAAGACAGCATGGGTTCACAGCAGGACGGTCATGTCAGACGAATCTAATTGATTTCTTTGACTGGGTGACCAAAGTAGTAGACCAGGGAGGGGCTGTGGACATGGCCTACGTAGACTGTAGCATGGCATTTGACATAGTCCCACACAAAAGATTAATAATCAAATTAACCAGCCTGGGAGTGGGTCCCAGGGTGGTAGCCTGGGTAAAACATTGGCTGGACAACAGGACACAGAAGGTAATTGTAAATGGAGTCCACTCTGAAGAAAGAGGGATTACTAGTGGGGTACTGCAGGGTTCAGTACTGGGTCCAGTCCTTTTTAATGTCTTTATAAGCGACATTGCAGAGGGACTGGAAGGAAAAGTATGCCTCTCTGCAGATGACACAAAGCTCTGCATCAGGGTTAGAGACATAGAAACATAGAATTTGATGGCAGATAAGGACCGCTTGGCCCACCTAGTCTGTCCATTTCCCTACCTAATGGATAAGCTGCAGATCCTATTTAACCAATAGCCTACTTCCTCCTACCCCTACTAGAATTGCCTTTTGTCTGTTCCATGCATTCTTAAATTCCCCCACTGTTTTTGACTCCACGACCTCCGAAGGAAGGCCGTTCCATGCATCTACAACCCTCTCTGTGAAGAAATACTTCTTCACATTACCTCTGAGCTGTCCCCCCTCTAGCTTCAAATTGTGCCCCCTTGTTCTTGCACATCTCTTTTTCTGAAAGATTTATTTATTTATTTACTGCATATTCGGAATTACAAACCTTTGAGTCACAGACTCTTTTGCAAAGGCCTCACGTCGGTTACAGAGGGTGGAGGGAGAACAAGAACAGGGAAGACAGATGGAACAAGGAATTATATACAGATTTTAGTTCAGACATTATTTATACAATGGCTTCACGTAGGTTACAGCGGGTGGAGAGACATAAGACAGTATATGACAAAAAACCAATTTTATATACACATAAATTATTTATTGATTACATTACTGACTTGATAGAAGAAAGAATTATTTATCCAGTTAGAGCATTAGGAGACATACATGTGACCCCTAGACTGAGCTTATAGGGAGGGTGATTTGTCGGGTCTAGGAGGCCCCAGTGTCAGTACAAAGGGGGGGGGGAGGAGAGAGGTCAGGCCGAATTAACATTCACGTTTAGTGATTTCCAAGAGGTGGGTTCTAAGGCCTGTTTTGAAGAGTGGGGTGCTGTGGGACTGGGAGAGAAAGGGGGAGGAAGAGTGTTAAGCCATTTGTGGGCACGGTAGCGGAGGGATCTCTGCCCAAGGGATGTTCGACATGGGGGAACCATGAATGATGCGGTAGTCGAGAGTCTGGTAATTCGCCCGAGAGGGGCTGATCTGATGATGGGGAGTAGACCGGTTGGCGCAAGCTGGAGGTGGATCTTTTTTACTAGAATGCAGGTGTGGCATTTGAGTCTTTGATGGAAATTAAGCCAGCCAGTCAGCTTGTACAGATCGCAGGTGTGGGTGAGTCTGTCACAGCCAGAGACAAGGCGACAGGCTTTATTAAGTGTAGTGATTATGCTGATGCTGCTTAGGGTGGTGTTATCAGCGGTGCCAAAGATAACAATCCCGTAATCGATGAGGGAGAGGATGGAGGAGGTGACAGCTATCTGCATGGCTTGGGCAGGCAGGCTGTTTTTGATCATGTAGAGGGTACCAACTCTGGAGTTGATCGCTGACGAGAGGAGGCGTACATGTCTGTGGTAGGAGAGGGAAGTATCTAAGGTGACACCAAGGTATTTGAAGTGAGTAACGTGTTCCAGTTGGGAACCATCCGAGTTGGAAATATGAAGTGCCATCTGGCTGTGTGGGCTTTGGCGATGAGCAAAGGTCATGGACTTGGTTTTGGAATAGTTAATGATCAGGCGGTGATCAGCGAACCAATTCTCCAGCTCCCTGAAGAATCCCTGGAGAGTGAGCTGGAGGGTGTTCAGTTGGGGGTGTTGGCAGTAAAGAATCGCATCATCAGCATAGAGTAAGAGATGACCGCCGCATGCCTTGAGGAGTGAGTTAAGGAAGAGTGAGAAAAGCACCGGGCCCAAAATTGACCCCTGCGGAACCCCAGAGAAACAGGTTTTTTGGGGGGGGGGGAGATGGTGGAGTTTATTCCTACTTGCTGTGAGCGTCCTGAGAGGTAGTCCTTGAACCAGGCTGAGGCCTCAGGGACCACTTAGTTAAGTTGCTACCCTCTTGGACTTTGTTGATTTCCTTGAGGTATTTGAAAGTTTTTATCATGTCCTCCCTCTCCCTCGAGGTTATACATCTTAAGCTCCTTTAGTCTTTCTTCATATGTCTTCCGGTGCAGACCCTGCACCATTTTGGTTGCCCTCCTCTGGATGGCCTCAACACTGTCTTTGTCTTTGCGGAGATGGGGTCTCCAGAACTGTACACAGTATTCCAGATGTGGTCTTACCAACTGTCTGTAAAGAGGGCCAACAACTTCCTGTTTTCTTCTGGTGATGCCTTTCCCTGTGCATCCCAGTATCCCCACAGCCCTCCTTACTGCCTTCTCACATTACTGGCCCACCTTTAGGTCATCTGATATGACTACCCCAAGGTCCCTTTCCATTTTTGTTGTCAGTATCTCACCCCTCATTGTGTGCTCTTCCCCTGGGTTTTTGTTTCCCAGGTGCATTACTTTGCACTTCTTTGCACTGAATCTAAGCTGCCATACATTTGACCATTCCTCCAACCTTACTAAGTCCCTTTTCATCCTTTCCACCACACCTTGCATATCAACCCTGTTGCAGATCTTTGTGTCATCTGCAAAGAGACAAACTTTCCCTTCTAGTCCCTCTGCAATGTCACTTATAAAGACATTAAAAAGGACCGGCCCCAGTACTGAACCCTGTGGTACCCCACTAGTAACCCCTCTTTCTTCACTGTGGACTCCATTTACTATTAGCCACTGTGTCTTGTTGTCCAGTCAGTGTTTTACCCAGGATACCACCCTGGGATCCACTTCCAGGCTGGCTAATTTGTTTATTAATTGTTTGTGTGGGACTGTGTCAAATGCCTTGCTAAAGTCAAGATAGGCCATGCCCACAGCCCTCCCTGGTCTACTACTTTGGTCACCCAGTCAAAAAAATAAATTAGATTTGTCTGGCATGACCTTCCTGCTGTGAATCCATGCTGCCTTGGGTCATGTGCCCTACTGGCCTCTAGGTACTCAACAATTCTTTCCTTCAGAAGTGATTCCATCATTTTCCCTACCACTGAGGTCAAACTGACAGGTCTGTAGTTTCCTGCCTCTGTCTTGCTCCCACTTTTGTGAAGAGGAATCACGTCCACCCTCCTCCAGTCCTCAGGTACCACACCATCCTCCTATGATTTATTAAAAAGGGTAGTCATTGGTGTTACTAGTTCTTCCCTTAGTTCTTTTAGAATTCTGGGCTGAATCCTGTCTGGCCCCATTGCTTTATTCACCTTCAGTTTTAAGAGTTCTTTCAGAATACTTTCTTCTGTGAAAGGACTAATATCAACACCCCCCCCCCCCATCCAGAGTGCTTCTATTGACTGGATTAGGTATCTCCCCCTACGTTTCCACTGTGAATACTGAGCAGAAGTATTTATTCAGTATCCCTGCTTTTTCACTGTCACTGTCTGCCCAACTACCTTCCTCAGTATCCCTGCCTTAGTCTTTCTTTACTCCCTAATGTACCTATAAAAGGTTTTATCCCCCTTCTTAACCGACTTGGCTATCTTTTCCTCGGTTTGGGCCTTTGCTATTCTGACTGCCTTCCCCGCTTCCTTCTGCTTTAACTGGTACAGTTCTCTGTCCTGCTCCTTCTGTGTTTCCTTATACTTCCTAAATGCTTTGTTTTTCTCCCTTACCTTCCCCGCCATTTCTTTTGAGAACCATAGTGTTTTTTTCTTTCGTTTTGGTTTGTTTATTTGCTTCACACAAAGGCTTGTTGCCTCTGTGATGGCGGTTTTGATGTTTCCCCATTGTTGCTCCACCCCACCTTCTTGCCTCTTTCTTAGTGCTTTTCTAACCACTCTCCCATTTTGACAAAATAAGGCCTCGTGAAGTGAAGTACCTTAACTTTTGTATGGCTTGACTTTACAGCTAAGTTTATCGTGACCCACACTGTTTGGTGGTCGCTTGTTCCCAGGTGGCTACCCACTTCTAGATCTGAGATCCTCTCTCTGTCTCCATTTGAGAGTACCAGGTATAAGATTGTGGTTTCTTTTAACATGCTTTCTATGTTGAAGACACAGTCTATGGGCTGTCTCATGGCCCAAAGGAATTGTGTTGTGCTTATCTGCTGGAGATCTGGGTTCAGGAGTGAGCTGAGGAGCTGGCGCTGGGGTGGCCAGGCTGAGGAGAGCGATGTGCCAGCAGCAGCGTGTCCCTAAGCGGTATAGTGGGTGGCATGCTCTGGCATAAAGTGGCTTGTGCTGGTGGGCTCTAAGCAGCTTATTGTTGGGAAGCGCGCTCCGTGTGTGAAGGCACTTCCCACAGATGCTGTGTGTGCTACCTGGGAAAAGGGCAAGAAATATGGCAGAAAAACTTGGCTGAACCTGGATGAAGTATGCCAACCCCCCCAAGGCCCTACACTACTGACCACAGCTCTCACCTCCACTGGATCCTGGTGTTACGCCTGGGTTACGCCAGCATACTAGGTACTCATTAATGGCCCCTATACAGGCCCCCCTTTCAGGTCATTCACGTGTCCTCTGGTCCTTGTGCACTTTCCCATTTGAAAGAGACTCTCCTCCTGTACTTTTTTCACCCCATGAGGTACTTGTAGGTCTCTATGAGGTAACCTCTCGTTCTCCTTTCTTATATGGTGTACATGTTGAGATTCCTTAGTCTCTCTCTGTACAGCTTAGATGCAACCTCTGCATCAGTTTAGTTGCCCTCCTCTGGACTGCCTTCACCCTGTCTGTGTCCTTTCTGAGTTATGGCCTCCAGAACCATACACAGTACTCCAGATGGGGTCTCCCAGTGAGCAAGACAGTGGTAACACCACCTCCCTCCTCCTCCTGCTGGTGATTCCTTTCCCTATGCATCCCAGCATCCCACTGGCTGTACCCACTGCGTTGTTACACTGCCGTGCCACTTTGAGGTAATCAGATATGATAACCCTAGGGTCTGTTTCCTGTTTAGTGACTGTCAGTAATCCCCAATTCTGTACTCAGCTTCTGTTTTCCTATGCCGTAGGTGCATGATTTTGCACTTTTTGGCATTGAAATCCAACTGCCATGCCTTTGGCCACTCCTCGAGTTTTCCAGGGTCCCTATCCATTCTCTCCAATCCCTCCTGTGTGTCCACCCTCTTACAGACTTTGGTTTCATCTGCAGAAATGCATACCTTCCAGTTCTTCTGCAGTGTCACTTATGAAGACATTGAAGAGCTCGGGTCCCATTACTGAGCCCTTTGGCACCCAGCTGATTCTTCTCACCTTATTAGAGTGAGCGCAGTTAACCAGCACCCTCTGCCACCTATTCATTAACCAGTTTCTTACCTTGTTTACCACTTTGGATCCCAACTCTGGGCTGCTCAGTTTATCTGTCTCCTGTGTGGCACAGCGTCAAAGGCCTTGCTAAAGTCCAGATAGGCCACGTTCACTGCCCTTCCCTGATCTATTTCCTTGGTCAAACAGTTGAAGAAATCAATCAGATTCATCTGGCATGACCTCCCCCACCTCCCATGAATCCATGCTGTCTGTGGTTTTGTAGCCCACTGGATTCAAGATACTCTACTAACCTTTCCTTTAATGGGGTTTCCACTAATTTGCCCCACCACTGATGTGAGACTGACTGGCCTAAGTTGCCAGCCTACCCCCTGCTGCTGTGCTTATGGAGTAGGACCACGTCTGTTATCCAGTCTTCTGGACCCACACCATTTTAGAATGCCCCTTACCTCCTGTCTAGTGTGATACCCTTGTTTGCCAATTTTGAGTCCGCTTTAGCACTTTTTTTTACATTTGAAACATTAAAAGGAGGGCTCCTGTTAACATAGCTTGTACAATACCAGGTTCTCATAGTAAGTAAGTAAAAATTTATTTTTAAGCGCTTTTCAAAGCCAAAGCGCTGTACAAGTAGGAGGCAATTAAAATACAAATATATAACACTAACAACAACAATAACAATACAATCACAATAATCACAATAAAATCACTCTCCATATGCCTTTAGAAATAAATAAGTTTTAATTCTAACTTAAAACTCTCGATGGTCCGAGCAGCTTAAGTATCCGACGAGGTGAAAATTCCACAGGGTGGGGCAGCGAATGAAAATGCCCGTGCTCTAGATGTTTTTTAAACGAACCCTGGAATTCTAGCAATCCTCATCGCATGGAGCTGAGGAGCTTAGAGGGACAGTAGGGAATAAAGAGATCTTGAAGATACTGTGGTCCCTGTTCGTGTAGGGCTTTATAGGTCAGTAACCCGACCTTGAAAGTGATCCGCCACTGAACCGGCAGCCAGTGCAGTTCGCGCAGCACAGGCGTAATATGACTTCTCATAGATGTCTCAGTTAAAAGCCTGGCTACTGTGTTCTGCACCAGCTGCAAGTGGTGGATATCAACCCCTGGTAGCCCTAGGTACAGGGCATTGCAGTAATCAAGGCGAGAAGTAACAAAGGCATGGACCAATGTCGGAAGGTCAGCCGGAGGAAATAGGTGTTTCACCCGGGCGATATTCCTAAGATGGTAAAAGGAGGATTTGACAGCGGATGACACCTGAGATTTCAGGGTCAAACCGTTGTCAATAATAATGCCCAGGTTACGCACCTGGTCTGAGGTTGGGAGCTGGGCACCATCAATCCATACGCCTGAAGGAAGCCCAGCCCTACAACCTGCCTCAAGGCGACCTGGGTCCACCACCAACACCTCAGTCTTATTTGGGTTTAACCTTAGCCAGCTGGCACTCATCCAGTCCTTGATCTCGGATAGACAGCTGTTAAGTTTAGAGACTGCATCTTCCTGTCCGGGACTAAAAGACACGTACAGCTGGGTATCGTCTGCATAGCAGTGAAAACCCAAGCTGTATTGCCTAATAATGTCTCCCAATGGCAGCATATAGACAGCGAACAACATGGGTGCCAAAGTGGAGCCCTGCGGAACCCCAGAGGGCAGGATGACGATATCAGAGGAATAAATTCTGGTGATGACCCTCTGTCTCCGCCTCGTAAGGAAAGATCAAAACCATTGCAGAACTGTGTCAGACAGTCCGCAATAGAGCCGCAGGCGTTCCAGAAGCACACCATGGTCCACAGTGTCAAATGCTGCAGAGAGATCAAGAAGGACTAGAATAGTACGAGCCTTTCGATCTTTCACTATCAGGAGATCATTTAGAACCCGGACAAGGGCAGTCTCAGTACTATGTCTTTTCCTAAATCCTGATTGAAGAGCATCATAGATATTGTGATTTATGAGGTGGTCATCCAGTTGCAGTACAACCACCTTTTCAATAACCTTGCCCAGAAAGGGAAGGTTAGAGACAGGTCTGTAGTTAGCTGGGCAGTTTGGATTCAGTGAAGGTTTTTTCAGGAGTGGTCGAGCGACCGCCTCCTTTGGGGATCAGGAAGATCCCTGCTCAGAAGATTTCAAACAATTTCAGCAATGGTTGGACAGATAGTATCATGCTAACTAATAATAGTGGCGTAGGGCCGGATCCAAACTACAGCTGGTTGGACGATACAGTCTGGACAATCCTCACAATATCCATGAATTCCGGCTTACCAAAGTCAAACCAGGTGATGCAGGTGTTTGTTTCCCCCTGTGCCGATCACTGCAAACCCTTAAAGAGTGAGCCTGGCTGACATCCGACCTAATGCTGGCAATCTTATCAGCAAAAAACCGAGCAAGCTCATCACACTTTATTTGTGAAAAATCTCTTCCAGACTGTAGGCAGAGTGGATTGCACAGTCTGTCGACAGTCCAAAAGAGTTGAGCTGGTCGGTTCCACGCAGCAGCAATCTCCCTGGACAGGAATTCTGCCTTCTTACGGGTTAGTGCCGATTGATAGATACCATAATGATCCATCAACCTAAGTCTGTCAGCATCCAAGCAAGATTTCTGCCAGGCCCTCTCTAGCCTTCGCTCCACTCTCCTCAGTTCCTTCAAAGACTCATCAAACCATGGAGTCTTTGGGCGCTGATGGGCCCGGTACCTAAACTAGGAGCAATTTGGTCCAAGGCCTTGCTCACTGCCTATTATAGGCAAGAACAAGGTCCCTGGACCCATGCTCTCACCGAAATACCCGATAGGTCCAGTACCGCTAGTAGGCCCTCTGGGTTAACTCCCCTTAAAGGGCGATACTGGACCATCTCCGTAGAGGCAGGCCTATTAGGGGGTGCCCCAAAGCTGAATCTTATGGTGTGATGGTCTGTCCACACATTCGGTTCCATCCCCAGATGCGTGACATCCAAACCCAGGAGGAACACCAGGTCCAAGGAGTGGCCCCCTATATGGGTAGCAGAGGTAACTACCTGTGACAGTCCCAACATAGACATAAATTGGAGGA
This sequence comes from Neoceratodus forsteri, assembly GCA_016271365.2. Lineage (NCBI taxonomy): Eukaryota > Metazoa > Chordata > Ceratodontiformes > Ceratodontidae > Neoceratodus > Neoceratodus forsteri. Next base: position 1,373,374,771 of record CM057458.1, read on the forward strand.
AGTTCTTTCCAAAGTGCGAGAGTTCATCGTCGACCCAGGCATTGTAGTCACCCAGTATTAACCATCTGGGCGACTCCAATGCCATGTCAACGATGAAGTCCGCGAACTCCTTCAGGAATTCTCCACCATCACCGGGTGGACGGTAGATGAGAATCCTAAACTCTGCACCTGCTGCCAGGATACACTCAAAAGATCTGGTGTTACCCACTGGCACCTCCACAAGACTCAGATCTGTTCTAAAAAAGATGGCCACTCCCCCGCCCCTACGATCCAATCTCGGACGGTGCATCACTGAGAACCCAGCTGGAGCAGCAGAGTCTAAAATAGGACCTGCATTCTCATCCAGCCAGGTCTTGGTGATACATGCCAGGTCAGATGTTGCAACAAGATCTGCAGTAATTGCAGTTTTGTTCCTAACAGACCTGGCATTACATAACACTGTCCGAGTTGGATGGGTTTTCGGAGAGGAGCGCAGTACCTGCCCACAATCTGTGGAGCCCTTGGGTATGGGAATCAGGCAAGGAGGACCCCTCTCCTGATCCCATTTCGCCCCAGGGCGTCTCCTCGTCCCAACTATCCCTATCTACCCATTCCCCTCCAGTCTCCCACTCTGTCCAGCCCAACCATCCCTTAAATGCCTTCTCATTATTCCCGCTGTACGACAGTTATTAAAGACGTCATTAGACAAACAGGGACAGTGAAAGGGACGGAGGCCCCAGAGCAGAGCAGGAGAATAGCGCCTGCCCGTCGTAGACCCCATCAAACACATCAACAACCAATATCTAACAAACTATCTCAACTTAAAGCAACCTATCTTAATTAAACAAATAATATTATACTAACCAAAAAAACCTATAATAAAATAAAATGAATAGTAAAGTTATATTAAAAATTACTATTAATCCAGTAACAAATGTAAAATGAAATAATGTCATAAAGTCTAAAAAAGCATAAGAAGGTGAATATGAGTTTAAATTAATATAAAATTCTGCTCAGCACAAGTTCTCGCTATAATATAATAGTGGATGTAAGCAGTCATCAAAAAAGTCATCCAATGTTCAAATTTAAGAACTCCAGGCTCTCTAAAACCCGGACAATCAGAGTCAGGCTGTCTTGTAGGGAGGATGGACAAAATGGAACTTAGACAGTTCTAGTCCGAAGAAAAAAGGTATCCCAGCAATCGTGTGATGGAGAATAGCCCCCCCCCAGAGTGGATTTCTGATCCAAGCTGGACCCTCAGCAATAACCCCCGGAACGGTGTCCACCCACCAGTAGACCCCTCCGGTAGGTTCAGGAGACTTCCAGCAATTCACACCTGCCCACCAGCAGGTCGAGGCCAGGGTCACCCGCCTCGGGCCCAGCTAGCACCAACCACCCCAGGCAGCTATCCCGCAACACACATACAGGCCAAGACCACCACAAAACCACAGGATCCAAAAGAACAAGTCTTCTCCAAAAACTCTTCAAAATCTTCTCGTAATCAAACAGCAGAGACCGGGGGGCCAGCACAGTCACACTCTCCTCCCAGAAACTTCACCGGCCTCAGACACCCCGATATAATATATAGTTCAGTGCCAAAGTGTTCCAAGAAATCTCCCCTCACAGATCCAGAAATACATCAGGGGCTTAAATGACTCCAGTAACAATCCAGCCCAACTCCCAAAAAACCCAGTACAACTCACGGTTTTTCTGAGTGATATTCCAAGAACCACGAAAGCCAAAGAAATTTCCAGTTACTATCACTCATTATAGGGAGAAAAAATGCAGCCCAACTCCAACAGCAGCAACGAACAGCAAACAAATCTTCCTCTGACAGCAGCCGTGCCACTCGTAAAATGTCCAAACGGCTGTTTGTAGAAACATACAGGGCGCTACACCGCCGCCTTAACTATCCTCAAACATAGAATAACTCCAACGTAATTAGCGGACAGTACTCCTCACCAGATATCCAAAGATGCACGGGGAGCAGAGAGCATAAAACAGAAAGCTCGAGAACAACTCCAACAATGGACGAACAAACGGACAAATGAACATGCAATGCAGTGGCTAGCCCAGCGTGGCAGCCATCTTGCATCCTCCTTTGCATTCTCTTTGCGTTCTCATCTTGAACAATAAGTATTCTCAGCTGTTTTTTTTATAAACCTATTGCCCCATAAGGTCAGGCAGCAGTATCAGCAACATACTTGGTCATATTAGTTACAAGACGATGTTAAACAGGTGGTATTCAGAAACAACAGAGAATACTGATGATGACCTGTACTGAGCCATATTGCAAGGAGTGCTCCTTTGTACCGCCCCAAAAATGGTTGAGGTTGTATCATGTAAGACAGGAGATAAGGGGCAAACTAAATGAGAATTAAAAAAAAAGAGGTCAAAATATTCACATCTGACATATACCATACATTGCTGCTTTAAGTTATAATCACTGCACTTCCTGTGTGGTTTAAGGTACTCGGCTGCTCACAACGCACCTGGAGAACGGAGTTATGGAGTTATACAGCTTAATGACACCCTAGTCTGCTAGTGGCTCTACCTTTGTCAGGTTTTTATAATGAAATATCACTGATGGGACTGGATTAGACTTGAGTTCTGTGTCTTGCACACACCGAAATACATCATGCTTAAGTAAAAAACTTGGATCTCCAGCCAAGGGAGAGTTCTAGCATAATGGGCAGCAATCAAACATAAGGACTAAGGACTCAGTGCTCCACTGTGCACAGCTAGCAAGTCGAATGCGGCACCTCTCCTCCCATACACAAAGCAGTAAATTTGTTATAATTCAAAAGTTAACTGTGTTACAACACGTACTCCCAACATATCTGCATGGCCAACTTATCAGTGTTTCAATGACATGAGGTGTCTTCATCAGGTCAGCTAGGCTGGGCATGTGGATATGTTGGGATTTTGTGTTGTAACAAAGTTACCTTTTGGTTTATAAAAATTTCTTTACACCACTTAGACTGCTTGTTCTGTGCTTTGTATAGAGGATGAGAGGTGCTGCAGTTTCCACGTGAAACGGAGCAGTAAGTCCTTTTGCTTGATAAGCTGTGCTTAATGTGTCCAGCATCGAAAGTTCAGTTATGTGAGCGTGAAGATCCCCATGAGATGGAATTTTTTGATGGATTTGTCACTATGAATACCATTGTTGTGGAGAAGGAGGAGGGGGGGCCAGATGGCTCAGTGGGTTATGGAGTCTTTCAGCTCTCGTGTATCACTTGTTCAGATCCAGCTGAGATCAGCTGTGGCCCAAAGTTGTAATTTACCCCTGATACGAACAGCAAGAAAGGAATGACACAGCACCTTTCATACAAACTGTCAGACAGTATAGGGAGGCAGTTTGACTTAGTGGTTGTATCTCAGAGCTGTAAACCAGGAGACCCAGGTTTGAATCCAACAGCCACAAATTACTCATTGTGTGACCCAAAGGCCATTGAGCAGGCAGTAAAACACAATGAAAAGCAACCTGGTCCAGTGGTTAGAGCATTGGACTAAGTTCACACATTCAAATCCCGTCACAACCAGTAGATCGCTGTATGACCTTGAGCTAGTTACTTGTCCTCCCTGTACTTCAGTTGTACTAGCAATATAACTATGCAGAATCAGAATTCTACTGCTGCAGTTGTAGTTTGCTATCCAGGGTAAATGAATTGTAACCACCTCCTCCAAATAAAAATCACCTGCCTCCCCCATAGGAAATAATGTTAAGTAGTAGAGTAAGACCTGACAGACCATGATGCTATTGTAAGAAAATTCCACACTTAGCATACTTTTGACCCCCCCCCGAGGTGTCAGAATCATAAATAATATTTCCCCGTTCCTTTGAGTATCTTTTTGTAGTAGTATGTTTTTTATTATGCCTGATTTCTTTCAGTAATTTTCTATATCTGAAGAGATGACAGTTGTTAACGTAAAGGATCTGAAAAGGCTAATGTAAGTAAATAGGTTTCAAATCCCTGTTAAGGAGTTCACCGAAGTGGGGGGCAGAGTTGGCAGTCCAGCAGCAAGGACGCACTTTCCTGAGCTCCTCATCACTTGCTTTAATTTTTGGATTATAGCAACATTTTATGACTATATTGTATGTTATTTCTTTATAAAAGTTAATATTTAACGGATCTGAGATGATATAACTAATTCACAGACAATGGTACACCTGAGAAGTGTACAAAAAAATGACTCTGCAACCTCTGGGCCTTTGGAGCTGTAGTCACCAGTGTTGCCCTTTCCTGCATCAGGGGAATCCCCGGCCAGCTTTGAGATGCTGCAGGCAGCAGTCAAAGCTTTTACTCAGTCCATTCATTTGGTGGACAAGAAACTGACCTCCTATTTGGAGAGACTGATTAAAGTGAAATCAACAGTAGAAGTGGTGGACTCTAATGTGGAAAAGTCTAACCACATGGTGAGCAAAGCTCTCACGGCAGTGTCCACCAGGATAAAGGAGCAAGGGGTCTTGAAAGCCAGGATCAAACAGCTAGAAAATGCTGTTAGCCAACATCCGAATCCTGGGTGTGACTGAGGGAGTGGAGGGGGATGACGTATCAACATATCTCAGGCACTGGCTTCCCGAAGTGCTCAGCTTGGATTGTGCATCATCTGTTTTCAGGGCCATCAGGACCACCCCTCAGCGTGATCGTAATACTGAGGAGGGACATTGTACAATTCTAATGGTGACCCAGTCATACGAACATACGAAGAAGCCAGCAGAAGAAGGCCATTTGGTCTGTCTAGTCTGCTCGTATAGCAGGGTCCACTGCTTGAGCTACTGCCCATCCTCCCCACCCATGATCCTTACCTTCCCCCATGCCTATCCCAGCTTCTCTTGAAGAGGCCCACTGTCCTCAACAAGACCACCTCTTCTGGCAGCGCCTTCCAAGTGTCCACCACCCTCTCTGTGAATAAGTGCTGCCTGACCTCCCTCCTAAACCTCCCTCTCTCCAGCTTAAGACTATGCCCCCTCATGTTATGGTTGCCACTCAGCTTAAAGAGACCCTCCTTATCCACTTTATTTATCCCTTTCAAGTACTTGAAGGTCCCAATCATGTCCCCTGTCTCTCTCTCTCTCCTTTCCTTCAGGGAGTACATGTTCAGTGCCCTCAACCTCTCTTCGTATGCCTTACCCTGCTGACCCACTATCATCTTTGTAGCCCTCCTCTGGACCTTCTCCAGAAGGTTAAGGTCTTTTTGAGGTGTGGGCACCAGTACTGACCTCCATACTCTAGATGCGGCCTTACCAGTGACCTGTACAAGGGCAGTATAACCACCTTTCTCCTACTACTGATAGCTATGCATCCCAGCATCTTGTTTGCCCTTGCTGCTGCTTTCTTGCACTGTGTGGAGTGCTTCAGGTCACTAGTGATCATCACTCCCAGGTCCTTCTCCTCCTCTGATGCAGATACCTGGACTCCACCCAGGTAGTACTCTGTCCTGGGATTCTTGGCTCCAATGTACATAACTTTGCATTTCTTAGCATTACAGCCAAGTTGCCAGATCCCGGACCACCTCCCCAGCTTTTGCAGGTCATCCTGTAGGTCCTGTATCCCTTCAGCTGTGTCCACTCTCCTGCAGAACTTGGTGTCGTCTGTGAATAGGCACATTTTGCCCTTAATGCCATCCCCAGTATCATCGATGGAGACATTGAACAACACAGTCAGGATAAATCAATCATCAGGGTAAGAGAGAAACTTCTGAAAGTAGCTCAGGACCAAGGACCAGACTTGTTGAAGGCAAACTAGATATCATTTTTCTCCTGACTATTTATTGAGGATGAAAAGGTGCAGAGTGTTTGAATGAGTCACCCAGAAATTACGAGAAGTAGATATTACTTATCGGTCAGGTTTGGGGGCCTGGCTACAGTTTACTTTGAATAAAAAACTGTATTTCTTTACCAGTCTGAAGATGGCCTATGCATGTGTAAATAACTTCAGGGCCAGTGCTGGAGAACTGCACCATGAGAGACATTCTCCAGGGAAGGCAGAATAACTTGAAATGTTTTACTGGACGGTGAGTTTGTTCCTGGTTGTTTTGCAGCTGTTATGATTTAGCAAGTCTCAGTGGGTCATGGAACGGGGTCGCCTCTGTCACCCATATCTCTTTTATAGACTTTTATGGTGACACTTTGAGCTTGCTGTGTTGCAAATGCAGTTTGTTGCTAAATATAAAGGGACAGACTGTTTTTAGACTGCTTGAAGTTACGTTGTTCTTTATACTTCTCCTGCCAAGTACAGTTTGTATTATTAAATGTGTGCATATTTATACCTTATTGATTCATGTTGAGCGACCATTATCTGCTGCTTTTTATGATGCGCAGTTGGTAGTACATGTAGTACAGACTTGTTCTGGGGATGACGTTGACTCACAGTTGGAGAAAGTTTTAAAATGGCGGCATACCGATGTGGGTGTTTGGAGAAGTGCACAGGAATCTGGAGGCTATAGTTTACTTTCTTTTCGGCATAAATGCCTCTTTCTCTGGGGCTGGAGGTAGTTCGGGTAGCTGCAGAGATGCATGCTGCGTGGATTTCTGTATTTCAAGCAGTGCATTCTTCTCTTCTTGGTCTGTCCAGTTATCCCCTTAAGTAGATGTGTAGTCTCCTGTTTGATAACGTTCGATACCATAGATTTGAATTGATCCTCATCTTAGCCCATGATCAGTTTTAATATTTCTGCATTTGATCAGTTAACACTATTCTTTTTTAACATTCAGTGCTTTAGCTCTGCATCTTTAACTGATGGGTTCAGTGAACGGCCTCTATATTTGGTGCCTTTTTAAGGTCTGTGTATTAATGTTTCTACACTGTCAAATTTGCCCTTTCCTTGGATGCAGTTGTGGCTGTTTTTGTCCTTGAAAATGCAGTAAACATTAGGTTAATAAAGAGAAATAAGAGTTCCACTGAAACACTTGCTTGAATATAGAGTGGAAGTATATTTCACAATAGTGATGCAGCCACTGCAAATGCTCTGTACCCTGACATCTTTAAATGGGAGACATTAAATGGGCACTGTGTATGAAGACCTGGAGGTGCATTTAGTGATGAGGCTAGGATGCTTTGCCCTAAGAAAGGGAAGTAGTTTTGTGTATGAGAAAAGATAGTCTGGGCAAACTAGTGATCTTACTTCGAGATACAGCTCTTGCAGCAGGTAACACCATTAGAACTGAAGCCGGCAGGCGTCAGAACCCCATGGAAAAATTCTAGCTAGCTATCTTCAGCAGGGACCGCCCCCGATGCCGGTTCCGCTTCCGACATCAGCGTGGTACATAAGAGGGTCCGCAGAATCCCCAAAGTTCTTTCCATACCGTCGACTTGCATGCCTCGACCCTCTTCTTAGTCTAGCGAACGCATGGTTGCAGAGCTTTCCTACGGAACTTCCTCCTACTAAGAATTTTCGCTGATGTCCTCTCCGACTTCTGGACATACATCAAGTGTGCTTATGGAAGCAGATCCCTTTAAGGACCCCACACGGCCTGCGTCTGGTGCCTGGGCCCAGAGCACGCATACCGGCCTGTTCCTCTGCCAGGGGTTTAATAGCCGCATAGGATCCGCGCCAGAAGGCTTCTTCAGGCTCCTGCTAGAAGAAAGTTGAGAGCCATGTTCTCTAAGGGGAATCTTCAAATCCCACAAACATGCTGAAAAGAAGAGAAGGGAGAAGGACCCTTCCAGGTCTCCAACGAGGGCCTCCGAGTCCCGCAGCTCTGGGTCGAAGTCTGACTGGTCTCCATCCAGGGCCTCTTCTCTCCCCCCAGCTGCGGTTCCAGTTTCTCGCTCTTCTCAGGCCCCTCCCGCCAGGCCGTCGTCCTCCGCCTCCAAGGCCTCGGCGAAGTCCGGGGAGCGTCTCCACCACCACCATAAGTCGGGTTCCCGCCCGTCGGCACCCGACGTCGGTCCTCTTCGTTCCACCCCACAAAACTTTGGAACTTACCCCTCTGAAGAGGCCGTAGACCTGACGCCGCTCGACCTGCTGACCGGTCCGTCATCCCTCCTCGGAGCCGCCGCCGGTCGAGATCGCCGCCGGCCCAGCCTTCCCACCGGACGTCGGTTGGGGGACCAACGTCCGCCATGCCTGAGAAGAGGACTCCTGTGCCTCTGACTGTCGTCGGGCAGGAGTCGCTGACGGAGGAAGATCTGATGCAGCCCGAGGACCAGACAGGCGACCCCGGCCTCGTGCAGTCTCCTAGGGCTCCCTTGCCACCGCCCGAGGTCCCTGTGGAGGACACGGGATCAGTTTACTCCACCTCTAGATCCCCATCTCCAATCTCCATCCCTTCCCCGGACCCACGTGAGACGCCAAGGTCTCCTCCGGATGACCCCTCATTCATGGAGATCATGCACCATATCCAGGAGAACATGGGGTGGGATGCGGAAGAGTTAGACCCCGAAAGGTTACGCCTTGCCAAGTATCTTCGGCAAAAGGACCCCAAGCCTGTGGTGGTGCCACCCTTGGTCGACACTTTGTGGACGCCACTAAGGTCGTGGAAGGCCCATATTCGCTTCCTCTCCGGCGCCAAGAAAGCTGACTGTCTATACAAGGCTCCTAAGGAGGACCAGTATCTGACGAACAACCTCAGGCCGATTCTCTGGTCATAACAGCCTCACATGACCGGTCACAGAGGCCGCAGCATTTGAGCACACTGCCACGGATCCAGAATCCAAGCAATTGGACTCTCTGGGCAGGCGCACGATGCTCTCCGCTACCGCACCATCAGATCCTTAATTACTTGACCCACATGGTTCAGTTTCAGAACGCCTGTGGGAACAGGGTCTGGAGGTAGCTGAGAAACTACCCGAAGGTGAGCAGAAGGAGGAGATGCTCCAGCTCCTCCGCTCGGGTTCAGACGTGGGGACCCAAGTGCTTCGAGCCGCGTACGATTCCGCGGACTCATCGGCCTGAGCAGCATCTTCCGGCGTTTGCCTCCGGAGACACTCCTGGCTTCGTGTCTCCGACTTCACCCCGGACGTCCAGAAGAACATTATGGACTCCCCCTTCAAGGGAGATGTTTTATTTGGTAATCCTTCTGAGAAGATTATTACCAAACTCCAAAAGGCCGGGAAGGCGGTGAGGTCGGTCCAGGCCATGTACCGACCTAGGCTTGGTTCCTTTCGTAGGAACCAAAGTCGTCTTCATGGGCGGACACAGAGGCAACAGCCCCGCTCCTCTACACAACAGAGGGGCTCTGGTTTCCGCAGAACCCAGGGTAAACAGCCCGCTAGCCGAGGTCGGCGCAACCCTAGGCCGACCCAGCCAACGGGCCCATCTACCGCCACAGCATGACTCCTTTCCGGCCCCCGCCCCTCAGGATCAATGGGAAATTATGGTCGGGGGTCGCATTGCGAACTTCCTGCCGGGATGGCAGGCTATCACCACCGACAGGTGGGTTCTGCAGTTGGTCAGTATCGGCCACTTTATAGAGTTCGCAGAAAAGCCACCCTTGAGGCCTCCTCTGCTCTCTCGGTATCCGGGTCAGCACAGAAACTTAATTTGGCAAGAGGTACTCGCGCTCCTAGAAAAGAGGGCGATAGAGTACGTCCTGGGGAACCAGAGAGGACAGGGATATTATTCTCACTTCTTCCTGGTTCCTAAGAAAACAGGGGACCTCCGTCCGATTCTGACTCTAAGCGACTTCCAATATGTCGGTCGACACAAGAGATTCCGTAGATGGTGACTCTTCCGGTCTTATTCCATGCTGAAACAAGACGCCTTTCTAGCAGCCCCTAGACATGCAGGATGCATACCTGCATATCCCATAGCTCAGACGCATCAGAGGTTCCTGCGCTCGTGTTCCTCGGCCACCATTTTCAGTTCTGGGCTCTTGGCTGTCATCCGCACCAAGGGTCTTTACCAAGTGCATGGCAGTCGTGGCAGCATCTCTAAGGAGACAGGGCCACTATGTGTTCCCGTACCTAGACGACTGGCTTCTCAGGGCCGCCTCCAGAGAGGCGCTCTTGCTCGCGATCCAGGACACTCAGGACTTGTTCCGGTCGCTGGGCATTCTCATAAATTACGAGAAGTCTCTCTTGGTACCATCGCAGAAGCTGCAGTTTATAGGCGCAGTACTGGACACGGTCCAGGGAAGAGCTTTTCTTCCGGCCGACAGGGCGGAACGCATCAGGTCCCTCATAAGGGACTTGTCATCGAACAAGACCATACCAGCCAGGTCGGTCCTTCGTCTGCTCGGACACATGGCTGCGGCCATTCCTACGGTCCCTCTCGCACACTCCACATGCGGATAACCCAGTGGATGCTCAAGGTGCAATGGGACCAAAGGCAAGACCATTTGCAGCATCCGGTCAGGATCACGAAATCTGTGATCCGCGACTGGCAGTGGTGGCTAGCCCCCGGGTCGCTTTCCAAGGGCGCCCGTTTGCAGCGCCGTCCGCGGAGGTAACCCTCACCACGGACGCTTCAGGTCTCGGGTGGGGGGCACACTTAGATGGAGTGAAGTCTCAGGGTGCATGGAACCCATTGGAGGCTCATCTCCATATCAATGTCCTAGAGATGAGGGCGGTCCTCTATGCACTACAGGCTTTTCAGTTGATAATTCCACCGTGCACTCTCCTGCTTCAGACAGACAACACGGCGGTGATGTATTACCTCAACAAACAAGGAGGCGCACACTCTTACCCCCTTTGCAGGGAGGCCATGAGAGTGTGGGATTGGGTAATCAGACACGGCGCAAACCTGATCGCTGTACACATTCCCGGGTGGACAACACGATCGCAGATGGCCTGAGTCGGCTTCAGGCCAGAGTCCACGAGGGAACTTCTTCAGGAGGTGGTAGAGAATCTGTTCCTTCGATGGGGAACTCCAGAGCTGGACTTGTTCGCATCCCCATCCAACGTAAACTGCCCAATTTTTGCTCTCGCGCTAGATCCAGGGCCTGGTGTTTTCTGGCCAGACGCCTGTCCCTCTCCTGGGTGAACAGATTCTCTATGCTTTCCTCCCTTCCGCTGATCCAAAGATTTCTCAAGCTGCAGGGAGCATGCACAGATGATTCTGGTGGCCCTGCTCTGGCCCAGACAGATATGGCTCCCTTGCTGGCACAGCTATCTCGAGAACCCCGCCTGCTGCCGCTCAGCTCCCACCTACTGTCTCAGGAGAAAGGTTCATTGCTCCATCCGGATTTGATGCTCTCTGAACCTGCATGCTTGCCTAGAGACATAGCCATCTTGCGCCACGGGTCTTGCAAGAGGTTATGGATGTTCTTCTGCAGCCAGAAAGCCGCAACGATGCTACGATGCCATGAAGTGGCGCGCTTTTTGTTTATGGTCATGGGCTCGTGATCTTTCCCTTTAGGTTGCCCTGTGGGAGTAATTTTAGACTATCTCCTTCTCTTTTCATTCAGGCTCAGCCTACCTTCTATCAGGTGCACCTTTGCGCTCTTTTCTGCCAACACACCTTCCGTGGGCATCGCATTGCTGCGCAATTAGACGCCTCTGGGAATTTCTCAGAGGAGTGTTACACCTTAGGCCTCCCATCAGGGACCCAGTGCCTCCATGGGATCTGCTATTTGTCCTGGAACAACTCACGCCCCCTTTGAGCCTGCCGTGGATTGCGAGCTACGTTTTCTGTCGTGGAAGACGTTATTTTTGGTTGCTGTTACTTCAGCTAGAAGGATTTCTGAGCTTCACGCTCTCATGTGCAAAGAGCCTTATTTAGTTTTCCACCGGGACAGAGTATCCCTGAGGACGAACCCTAAATTTTTGCCTAAGGTGGTTTCGACACTCACTTTAAACCAGGATATTGACCTTCCGTCTACTTCCCGGAAGTTACTCAATAGAGGAGAGGCTTTGCTCCACACCCTGGATGTTCACCGTAGCCTGAGGTATTACCTCAACAGAACTAAACCCTCTCGGGTTCTGATTTTGTTTCTTCTCTCAGAGAATGAAGGGCCAACTAGTATCCAAACAGACCTTGTCCCGCTGGCTTGTCCAGTGTATTTTGTACTGTTACGTAGATTAAGCAAAGCCCTCCCGGTTCTATCCGGGGTCATTCTACCAGGGTATGGCCACTTCCTTTGCAGCACTTAAGAACGCTCCCATTTGGCCATTTGCGCTGCAGCCACTTGGAGTTCTGTGCATACCTTTATCAGGCATTATAGTTCGATATCGCCTCGCTAAGAGCCGGTTTCGCCTAGCGGTGCTGCAGGGTCTCCTGTCTCAAATCAGGGCTTGGAATGTTATTTCTTGCCTTTTGCCTCCTCCCGGATCTTCTGGCAGCTTTACTGCTTGGGAATCAGTCCTAATGGTGTTACTTTGCTGCAAGAGCTGTATCTCAGTAAGATAGTACAGTTACGTAAGAACTTACCGTAACAGTAGATCTTCGAGAACAGCTCTTGCAGCAGGTACTTCCTCCACCTTCCCTTAGAGGAGGCAGGGATCTGCTCCTGCTTGTATCGGGATTTTTCCCTTATTGTCTTCTGACGTGGATCCTCGGTTCCCTTCTGATGTCATCCTGCGGCCGAGTCTCCCGGGGAGAACTGGGGATTCTGGCAGGACCGCTTCTTTATGTACCACGCTTTGACGCGAGGCAGGATCAAGGCTAGGGGCGTCCTCACTGGAAGATAGCTAGCTAGAATTTTTCCGTGGGGTCCTGACGCCTGCCGGCTTCAGTTCTAATGGTGTTACCTGCTGCAAGAGCTGTTCTCGAAGATCTACTGTTACGGTAAGTTCTTACGTAACTGTACTTTATCAAGTAGTGAAGCTGTGAATAACAGTCAAAAACAATATCTCATTGTGGCCTGCAGGATAGCAGGCATAATGGTAAAAGCAGTCCTTGAAACTCCAGGTAGGGGAATTTCTGTTTAGCAGAAAGACTAGAGTAGCTGCCTTGAAGGCTTAGGGTCAGTGGTTTGATTCCCGGCAAACAAACCAATGACCCCCTCCCCATCGGCCAAACTTGAAATGAGCTGTCACAGCTTTGACCAGATAGGCTAGCAAAAGCTGGCATATTTTCAGACTTCTTAAGTGACAACAGCTCCATCTACTGCGTTTGGATGTGCAGGCCCAGTAGATCCCCCCTCCATGGTGCATCAGAATTCCAAAATACAAATCCCTAGGCACATCAGAGCTTTGCAGAGAAATAGGAGACATCACTTGGGGAATGCTGGCACTAGTTCCAGGCATTGAATCTACTTGGTCTTTCTTTGTTTCTGAAATCAGAGGCGTCTGCAACAGTCTGCTTCCCGGGAAGTTCACAAGGGTTAGAGGGAACAATACAGATATTACACTGGAAATACTAAACTGCTTTACATAACAGGGCAGGGCAGGGCTTGGCCTAAGTTCAAATCTTCTTGTGACTACCGAGGCTGGGAAGCCTACAGGTGCCTTCGAAATCTGACTGTTACAATGATTCAGAAAGCAAAGGCAGGATACTACACCACATACTGGGAGACTCACAATGAATCCCCCGAAAACCTTTGGTCCTGGATATGTACCCTACTCGGTGACCATGCCCAGACAATTTCATGCCTGCTATACACGGGCACCATGATTTCAGATAACACAGAAGTACCTAACACCCTAAACAAGCACTTTACATAGCTCAACCTTTAGTAGGCCTGGTAGTTTAGCAGTAATGCTACCTCCTGCTACTCCAGCCACCTAGGTTTGGAAGCGGATGGAGGGAGGACTGAGCGTCCCAAGAACAGCTGTCATCCCTTGGGGTGGGGGACACTGTATCCCAATTCATGACTGCCACCTGGTGGAGGCCAGGTGGCAGTGCAGCGAGAGAACACAAAAGGGGAGAGGAGCAGTCTCCAGATGCCAAGTGTGCATGTCAGAGCATGCCAGCACTCTGGGGGTGAATACCAGAAGCTGGAGGAAAAAGCCCTGGTCCACTGCTGCGCTGTGACCCCCCCCCCCCAACAAGACCAACATGGCAGGGCACTTCCCGCTATTGTAGTCCTGGGCAAGTGGTGGATAAACCAGTAAGTCCATGAAAAGAATGGTGGCAGAGCTGGGGTGTGCATTTGGGTGAGCCAGGGGAACGAGAAAAGCCTGATTAAAAAAACAAATGCACCTCAACCTTCCTCTGTCTACAGTACCCTCAACCAATACCGCCAGTTCTCCTAGCTTGTGCAGATAGCAATGCTTTCCACAAGAACACTTTGACAACCTCCTCCTTCAAAAAAGTATTGCAATCAGATGTACTAAAACTACTAAAAGTACTTGATATCTTCAAAAGTTTTGGGGCTGACGGGGTAGAACCTCATTTTCAAAAACATGCAGTGGAACAATTAGCACCTCCAGTTACTGTGTTATGCAACCTGTCCCTCCTCTCATGGCAAATCCCTGAGCTATGGAAAAAAGATACTGTAATCCCACTTCATAAATCTGGACCTGTTTCATTACTCAATAATGACCGACCTGTTGCAGTCCTAGCTACTTTATGCAAATTTCTAGAGAAGCTAATTCATATACAGCTTACGCACCACATCCTGGAACACGTGAACACAGACTGAGGGTTTTGTCCCAAACATTCAGCCACCACAGACGTACTGAAAGTAACCAATGATCTGACAGTTGCCTTGGATGAATGATATCATACTGGTGCCATCTTCACTGACCTTATAGTGGCTTTGGATACGGTTAACAATTTCCTTCTCAGCAAGCTCCAATCCATGGGAATATTAACTACCCCATTGCTTTGGATCAAGAATTGCTTTCATAACTTATTCCAAGTTGTCAAAGTGAATCGGGCTGCTTAAGTGACTTTAATGTGGCAGGCCGAAAATGTTTAACAGATGGTGAGGGGACTGAAGGCTGCCTAGGCCCCCAGAAATTTTTTTTAAATGGTTTGAAGCGTTTAGTGGTCTTTCGGAACATTTTTTTTCAAATGAAGTACAACCCAGGTCATGGGTGAAATTTCACTAAAAGAAATTATCTGGAAGAACATGAAAATATACCAGAGCAGATCGAAAGACAGAATTTCCTAGGTCCATAGGAGGCAGTTGTGTCATCCAGAACCCTAGACATTTAACTAGTTTTTGGTGTAATCAGCGGATTCAAGTTTCTTTGTATTATAAGCAGAAAAAAAAAATTGCCCAGAATAACTATCTCCTGGAGAGAAAGTAAAGACTGCTGTAAAGCCAAGGTACTTACCACCATGATCCACCTTTGTCAACAGTTCCTGCACAAAAAAACAAGGCAAAACTGCACAGAATAAATGCCTCTGAGAGAGGAGGGAAAGACTTTTAGACTCAGCTGTTAAAGGAGGCTGGAGCAAGCAGGTGTGATAACTTTTGTACTGTTTAAAGAATGTAGAGAACTGTAGCCCCTTGCCCCAGAGGGTACAAACAAAAACTGAGTGGACATGCCCAGGGTTCTTGTTGGACAGGACCTGTGATGGAGAGAGTTCCCAGGCCTCCACTGTGTTGCCCATAACTGTTATAATCTCCCCCAACTGCATCTGACCCAAGTTTGAACACCATTGTAGAGGAAGTCTGCGAATTTCAACAGGAATGTGATGCTGATCTGGGTGAAGTGGAAGGTCAGTTTCCTGAAAATGGAAAACATTTGTCCTCTCTTGTTGCTAGGTTAGACTGAATTTAACATATGCTATTTCACGTACACAATATAAAAGGTAAAAGCAGCTTGAGGAGAAATGAGGAGACTTGGAGCCTGAAGGGAACAATATTCACTTATGCAGGGTATCTCAATAACCCGAGTGGTAAACTTCAGGGGAGGGCGGACTTTGGGAGGATGTGGGAAGTACTGAAAGGGAAACTGGAGGGCATAAGGCAGGAGGTGGACACGGAGCAGAAATGGAATATTATTAAACCAGGATTACAGACACAACGGAAGCCTGCACTAAGACACAGAGTAAGAGGAGCAGAGCAAGGAAACCATGCTAGTTGAACCAGCAAGGTAGTGGAGGTGGTGAGGGCAAAACGAGAGGTGCACCAGAGGTGTAGGAGGACGGGGAAGGAAGAGGACAGGTAGGAGTATGCAAGATGATCCAGTGAGATGACAAGAAAAGTGAAAGAAGCCAAGGCCCAGAGGGAGCTGAGATTAGCACAGGGAATTTGGGGGGACTTTTTCAGATACATCAGGGAGAAAAGGAAGTGTAAGGAGACAATAGTGAGGATAAAAAGGGGTGGGGAGCGGACGGAAAAGGGGGAGGAACAGGTGGAACCACTGAATGAATACTTTTTGCTCAGTGTTCATGGAAGAAAAGGGGGGACCGCTACCACCATGGGCTGGGAGGGTGGAGAGGAGGTGACGGATGAAAGGATTGAAGAAGGCAGAGTCCTGGAGGGACTGAGGGCACCGAGTGTAGACAAGGCACCAGGACCAGATGGTATCCACCCCAGGGTGCTGAGGGAGATGGCGGAGATGTTGGCAGATCTGTACAGCACTTCACTGGAGTCGGGATGTGTGCCACTGGACTGGAGGATGGCACATGTAGTGCCGTTACACAAGAGTGGACCAAGGGACAAACCGGGTAATTATCGTCCGGTAAGTCTCACCTCCATAGTGTGCAAACTCAGGGAAATGATACTAAAGGAAAGGCTGGTGCTGTACCTGGAGGGCAATGGCCTTCAGGATGTGAGGCAGCATGGGTTAGTTTCAGGGAAGTCCTGTCAAACCAACCTGATAAAGTATTATGACTGGGTGACAGGTGAGCTGGATAAGGGTCATGCGGTGAATGTTCTTTACTTGGACTTCAGCAAGGCCTTCGATTTGGTGCCTCATGGGTGGCTTGGGGGGAAGCTAACTGGTGTAGGGGTAGGGGCAAAAATGATGAACTGGATTACAAGCTGGCTGAGTGGGGGACTGCAACAGGTGGTGGTGGGAGGGGAGCTCTCAACTCTGAGTTAGTGACCAGGTGGGTGCCGCAGGGGCTCTGTGCTGGTCCAGTATTATTTGGGCTCTTCATATCAGACATTGGCGCACGGGTGGTGAGCAAGGTTAGTCTGTTCGCAGACGACACCAAAATGGGAGCAGTGGTGGATGGAGAGGAGGGATGAAAGCAGTTGCAGGAGGACCTAAGCAAGCTAGAGAAGTGGTCAGAGAGTTGGCAGCTGGGATTCAATGCAAAGAAGTGTAAGGTTATGCACTTCAGGGCGAAGAGCCCAAGGAGAGAATACTGGCTGGGGGGGAAGGGGTTAAGCTGGGGATCACTGAGAAGGAGAAGGACCTAGGGGTAGTTCTAACAAGGACCATAAACAATACTGGCCAGTGCAGGAGAGCGGCTGCAAAAGCGAACAAAATGCTGGGGTGCATAGCTAGGGGGGTTTTGTCCAGGCAAAGTGAGGTAATCTTGCCCCTCTACAGGTCGCTGGTAAGGCCACACTTGGAGTATTGTATGCAGTTTTGGAGGCCATACCTAAAGCGTGATATCAGGCTACTGGAAGGGGTGCAAAGGAGGGCAATGAAGATGATATGTGGAATGGAGGGAGAGAATATGAGGAGAGTGAGGGTGGGGGAGATGGGGGGGTGGCAGTGGGATAGCAAAGGGGAAGGGGTGGGGCAGCTGCAAACTAGGGATGCTAGCTGCACACTCTAGCAGACGTAGATAGACCGGCTGGTCTTTTTCTGCTGGCACATTCGTATGTTCGTATTTGGGGTCTGAGAAGGCCCCTTGCTTGGTTGAGTTCTTATATGAACACCTTCTGTTATTGTTAAAATTGCCCCAAGATTTTTCATTTGCTGTGAAAAGAGTCCAAGTTAGCTATTTATTAAAGCCTGTCCTCACAGCTGGCAGACACAGCAGTGAGGCCACTCTTCTTTATCTTCCACTTGCTGCTAAACTATAAAAGACAAGCGGGTAATTGTAAATACTATTCCATGGACACAAAAAGACATTTACTTGATGTATACAAGTTGTACCTGGATAAATTGGCAACGATTACACCCCAAATGATCAGGAGGGCAAAAAGGAATAACAGGCTTCTCTTCCCTGTTTAAAGACCTGCCCCCCCCCACTCCAGCCCCAACACTAACAACCACCCAGAATTGCACAAAATAATTCTCTCAGCTCCCCGAGATATTTATTCAGAAAAAATGTCATGGGGAAAGGAGGGAAAAACTGCAGCAAAGCCAAGGCAGTCGCAACCAGCACCACAATTCTGAAGTCCTTTCTCTTGTAGATGCAGCTGGCAGCTCTAAGGGAGTCAGGAATAAAAACTTTTAGAAGGTGCTCGCAGCTTGTCCTTACTGTGTCCAGAACAGCTGGTGATCAACCCTGCACTCCCACATTAACAAACTGACAACCACAATGTGATGGACTATGGACCCCCACATGGCAACAGTGGGAGACAATGGATGCACATGTAAAGGAAAAGACCCTTTTTTAGGTACATGCATCGTGTGGGTCATATTATGGAAAACAGCATGAAATGTCTGCAAAATCCCAGGCAGTGAAATCGCTGTGCTGGTGGGAAAACCATGATGGGGGAAGGGAAATAAATGGAACAACAATTTGTCCCCCAACTATATGTACAACACTATCTGTGGCACCTGCTAAGTCAGTTCACTAATTAAAGATGAAAAGAAAAGGGGTTGCCCACCCCCCCCAAAAAAAACACGTAAAATAAGGTGTGTGTGTGGGGGCAAAAGTAATATGACCCAGTCTGATTTCACAGTGGGTGGGGAGGCTGTCCATTCTGGTCTCCCTGGTTTAGCTGCCCCTTAAGTGAATGGAGAGACTTCTTTGCCCTCACTTCTTGATCTTGGTCTTCTGCAAGGTTCCATCTTTGGCCCCCTATTACTCAGTCTCTTTATCAGTGACTGACCTTCAGCCTGCAATTATCCAAATATAAGCACACTTCTTTATGCTGAGGACCCAGTCATCTATACCAAATCCAAATCTTTTCATGATCTCAATACGTCAGTACTATCTGTCTTGCATACAACCTAGCGCTGAATGACTAACAACTGTCTTTTGCTAAATAACATCAACATAAAAGTAATGCTGTTCAGTGGAACCTCATTCACCAAACAATTCTCCATGAATTTGTCCACTGAATAGAACACCACTGGAAGTTGTGCAGCAGTTCAAGTATGTTTAATCGTGGCTGGATTGTAAGTTAGCATACTGTATACAGAACCCATTTCCAGGTCTGTCAGAAGTAAGCATTTAAGACTTGTTTTCTAGTATTACAGTAAAAAATGCCTTAACCTGAATATCAGGAGGCTGCTACGATGGCAGTCCTTACTCCCAGCCGTAGAGTATTAGCGAAAAATGTGCAAGACAGCCGATATCACTGCTTTATTGAAACTAATGGTTTTAACAATATATGCTGGTTTGCAATTGTGTGTGATAAGAGAACTCATCAGTTCATTCTCCCTCTCTCTCTCTCTCTATATATATATATATATTCACCCCCAGATGAAATAAAGGAGCTCAGATAGGTCACCAGTATATACAGATATGTCCAGGGTCTCTATCTCCAGTACTTAAACAGCCTCCTCATCCGACGAATCCAGAACCATCACTTGTGTTCCCAGTTCAGAAATATCCTGCACCAACACTGTACACACAAATCAATGAGAGCAGAGCCCTTCACCATTACCGCCCTGGCCACTGGGAATGCACAAACTAAAGATGTGAAGAACCTCAACAACCTGCCATCCTCCAAGAAGGTGTTCTAATCACTGCAAAACCCTGGTGGCTGCTACTGCGTGCCCCTCCACCATCCTCTCTATACTTATACCTGCAGCTTCACTCTGTGTTCAACAAGCCCATCCCTTTGACCTATCCCCTGCCTATCCAGTCCCTGTTTTCCTGTATTCTACAACAGAATACTGATTCTGATCAATTCATGTTTTAGACCTACTATTGTCAAAAATGTACTCACTGTATGTTATGTAAATATATAATGTTTTTTTCTTCTGCTATATTTTCAACCTTCATATGTCTAACCTTCATGTACTGTCTGCAGTGGTATTTGTCCCCCAGGACCCTCTTGAAAAATAAGTGTCTAACCTAAATTAAGCTATCCTGGTGTGCAGCAATCTAAATAGCAATGAACTCTAAACTCGGTGTGCCTTACCTGTCAGAAATTGCAGACAAATAAAATAAGGGCTTCAGGTGTATCTGGCAAAATAGAGGATAGTTGTGACAGTGACCCACTTCTGGCCTGCCAGCATCTCTCTCATGATCTTCTCCAGTCCCCTATAACCTACACCCCGGTGTTGCTCCCTAGGTGGGGGCTGCATCCCGTTGTTTGGAGTGTTCCCAGGTAGCGGGTGGCACATTTAATTTTTCCTTTATGATATTCACATATATGACATATATTTAAAATATTTTTTTATGTCTTTGCTGTTGGCACGGTGGCAGCACATCCCACTGCCACCTGAGAGACCAGGGGTTACCTTTGATATCTGGAATCCCACATTGACAGTGACGGGGGTGGACAAGTGTACTGCAGAGATCTTGTTCAAGGATATTTCTTCCCTTAGGCCACACCTTTGGAACTATACCCACATCAGCGTTAGCAGCACATGGAGACTTTTACTAACCAGGGGCTGCTCATGATGATTTCACTTGTCAGCGTCTGCTTAAACGTGGGTGGCTTCATCTCTCCTCAGTTCTTTTCCCGCCATTGACTGTATTTGTTGAACCTACTGTGAAAACGAATATGCCTAGCTGTTGTTATTTATTGGTTTCTAAAAAGTAATCACTAATAATTTAGTGATACTGTCAACTACTGCATGCTGTTGAAACCAATAACGTTGTTCCGGTACTGCAACTGTGGTGAATAAATATACAAAGATGACACCCACGTGTGTGTCTGCTGTTTAGGTCTCTCTCACGACATCAGGACTTATGAGCTTTACCAGGGCTTTAATCAAGCAACAAGGCGATGAAGAAAAAAAAGCACTTGAGAAGTTTTTGTTGGAGAAAACTCTAGCGGCCGTGGAAAAAGCCCAAGCCCAGAAGGAAGCATCGCCTGCCCCCCGACCAAGTTGTGGTCGATAAAGTCCAAAGACCGTGAAAAAGAGCAGTCGTCATTGGGACATAAGCATAAACATAAGGATAAGGAAAGATCAGCTTCCCCAGCAAGGTCCAGGTCGCCTCTGCGGCCTGTTCCCACTCAACCTGCATAGTCATCGTCTACCCTGGTGGCAGTGGTGATAGCTCTTCCAACCACCGAGCAGACACCAAAGTCACTGCTTGGCTCAGGCACTACTGAACCTACTAAGGATGGTGTGCCACTGTCGCTGACTGGAGCAGGCCTGTTGTTGACACCAGCGGTTGCGACCCCTAGCCAGGACATCATCAACACGTGGGCAGTGCTGACATCATTTTCAGATATGATACAGTGCATATTGCCAGGTTTGCCTTTTGCAGCCTACATTGCTGTCTGCGGGGGTTACTGTGTTGCAAACCCCCTTGTTTACCTCGACTGGGTCACAGTAAGCACCTGTTGAGCAAAAGCCTACGGTGGCGCAAGCGAGGTCCTCCACTCCCATTGTCGATCGGGACGTTGATGAGGAGGAGTATAATCCTGATCTCATAATGGAGGAGGTATTCGTGGCTCAGAGTGGCTGGGTTCACAACTGATGTGCAACAGACAGTATTGAACACTCCCTTTAGAGGCACTAAACTGTTTGGTTGTCATGTAGGAGAGGTTTTGAGAGGCCTACAGCCCTCCAGAATGACTTTGAGGTCAGTTACCCTACACCTGGTAGAGGTAGAGGATCATTTCGCTAGCCTGCTGCCAAAGGTGGCCGTCAAGTCTAAAGGGCCGAGGGAAGGGTGGTGGAGCCTTGCCTCCTTCCCCTCAAGCCCATTCTAAATCCTCCAAAGCCTATGGTGTCAGTCCCTCAGGCTCAGCATGACTCATGCAGGACTTCCCCAAACCACTTCAAGGACAGGAGGTGGTGGTGGTAGGGGTCACCTCTCCCTTCTTTTAACGTGGTGGAGGGAGATTACTGCAGATGAATGGATCCTGGAGATAACTGCCGAGGGACACACTCTGGAGTTGCTAGAAACCCCTCCAGAGCATCCTTCGTCTCTTTCAATTTTTCCCCTGGACATCGGTCCCTGCTGAAAGAAGTAGTACAAGTCTTACTGACAAAAAGTGCCATAGAACCTGTGCCTTCATGCCAGAAAAGCAAATGGGTTTACTCCAGATACTTCCTGGACCCCAAATGGACAGGAGATCTCAGACCTGTGCTAGACCTGCGAGACCTTAAGTTCTAAACAGAATACAAGACATTTTGTGTGGTCTCACTGCATAATCTGATTCCCCTGTTGAAAACAAGGGACTGGATTTGCACACTGGACATGAAGGACGTATACCTTCATATCAGAATCAGGCAGCGTCACAGAAAGTACTTGAGATTTGTCCAGGAAACAGAGCACTTCCAGTTCAGAGGATTGCCCTTTGGCTTGTCTTCTACACCTTGGGTCTTTACCAAATGCTTAGCTGTGGTGGTAGTGGCCTTTCTCAAGGAAGGTCTCCATGTCTTCCCATACCTGGACAATTGGCTGTTGAAAGCCAGCTTCAGGATCTAGCTCGAACATACTCTGTCCTGCACGAGGCAGTTGTTAGAAGACCTGGGAGTTACAGTGAATGTACCAAAGTCAGTACTGTTTCCTTCCCAGAGGCAGCAGTATGTAGGTGCAGTCCTGGACACAGCACAGGGCAGAGCGTTTCTACCCCTGGACAGAGCAGAACATGTCATGGCTCAAGTGCAGCTGGTGTACAGCAGTCAGTATATCTTAGCCAGGACATTCATGTGCCTGCTGGGACTCATGACAGTGGCCATCATAAAAGAAAACAAAAGAGCAGTTGTATGCAAAACAGAAATGTCTGTCCATATGTTAGTAAATAAATTCAATGATTTACTACAAAAAGCAGCTTAGAAGGACAGAACACTCCTTTCTGACCACCCGGCGCTTCGACTCCTCGCAATTCTTCCTCAGGGGTGTGTCTGAGGAAGACTCACGAGGAGTAGAAGTGTCGGGTGGTCAGGAAGGAGCATTCTGTCCTTCCAAGCTGCTAGTTGCAGTAAATCATTGAATTTATTTACTGACTTGTGGTCTGGCCTTGCTGTTTTGTTTTCTGCTGTCACTATTGGGGCCGATTGCTCTTTGCAGTAAGCACCGGTCTCTTACCCCAGCTCGCAGTAGCTCCTTGGAACTGTGCAGTGGCCATTGTGACTGTGCCACTGGCTCCTTTGCATATAAGGATACCACAGTGGACACTTGAGAGTGCAGTGGGACCAGTTGATGGATTTAATGGACCAACAGGTGCTTGTCATATCCCATTTACACAAAACACTGGCGTGGTGGATGGAATGCAGCAACCTCTTGAGTGGCATTCCATTCTTAATCCTAACTCCTACTCAGATTCTCACCTCGTATGCATCAGGATCTGGGTAGGGAGCACACCTAAGCCCTTATCAGACCCAAGGGTCATGGACCAAGATGGAAGCCAAACTGCACATAAATGTTCTAGAGAGGAGAGCTGTTCTGTGTAGTCTGCAGGTTTTCCAGGAGCATCTGACTCTGGGTCATCTGCTAGTACAGATGGACAACGTCAGGGTTATGCATTACATAAACAAAAGGCGGACTCATTTCTATCCCTTATCAGGGAGCAATGAGAGTGTAGTATCTGGTGCTAGAACACAGCCTGGAGCTATCAGCCGTGCATCTCCCAGGTGTCCAAAACGGCTTAGCAGTTTGGCTAAGCAGGTCACAGTCCAAGATACATGAATGAGAACTGCTGGCCTCCGGGGTGGATGACCTCTTTGCAAGGTGAAGTTGTTTAGAGTTGAACTTTTTTGTATACCCACACAACTCAAAACTTCTGCATTTCTGCTTGCTCGCTCCTGGAAAGGGAGGTTTCTGTATGCATTCCCTCCTGTTCCACTAACGCAGAGAGTGTTACTGAAACTACAATCATAACCCTCATCTTCATTGCACCTCTGTGGCCTCAACAGATGAGGTATCCACTGCTACAACAACTAGCAGTGGAGCCCTCAGTACCCTTGACTCTGTGCAGAGGTCTGTTGTCACAGGACAAGGGGGCTGTGGTCCATCTGGACTTGAAGTCCCTGCACCTGCATGGATGGCTCCTGAAGACATAGCCTCATCATGATTTGGGGTGTTATCAAAAGTTGCTGATGTACTGGTTGTGGCCAGAAAGCCTTCCTCCAGACACATGTTCTCTCTGAAGTGGAAGTGGTTCACTTTGTGGGCCACTTCCAAAAATATAGACCCATTTACCTGCCCAGAAAATGCAGTGTTGGAATAATTGCTGTCACTGTCAGACTCCAGTCTGCGGTATTCCTCACTGAAGGTGCATCTGGCAGCTATATCTGCTTTCCATGCCCCGATTGATGGGCGTATGGTAGCTCAGTTAGAGGTCTCCCATACTTTTTTGAGAAGCATTCTACATATGAAACTTCCCATTCGAAGGCCGGTTCTCCCCCACCCCCCCGTATAACCTCAGTTTTGTGCTTGAGAAGCTTACTTTGGCTCTTTCTGAGCCAGCCGCGAGTTGTGGCTTATGCTTTCTTTCATGTAAAGCATTAGTTTTAATTGCAATCACTTCGTCTCAAAGGATTTCAGAGCTACAGGCTCTAATGTGTGAAACATAGAAATTGTCAGCAGATAAGGACCACCTGGCCCATCTAGTCCACCCGTAAGCTCTTGTACTGGATTACTGCTTCCGACCCACCTGCAGCTGTACCTCTATGGTTCCCCTATGCCTGTCCCAAGCATACTTGAATCCATCCACAGTGCTCGCTCCCACCACCTCCTGAGGCAAACCATTACATGCGTCTACCACCCTTTCTGTGAAGAACTACTTCCTCACATTCCCTCTTGACCTCCCAGCTTCCAAATTCATCTTATGCCCCCTTGTTCCTGTGCTTCTCCTGTAATGGAAAATGCCTCCCCCTCTGCAGCTTGTTTATATCCTTTAGGTACTTGAATGTTTCTATCATGTTCCCTCTTTCCCGCCTCTCTTCCAGTGAGTACATGTTGAAGTCCCTTAATCTCTCCTTATGAGTCTTGTGTTGCAAGCCCTGTACCATCTTAGTTGCCCTTCTCTGAACCGTCTCCAGCCTGTTAATGTCCTTACGAAGGTGCGACCTCCAGAATTACACACAGCACTCCATGTGATGCCTGACCATGTTTTTATATAATGGCATCGCTACCTCCCTCCTTCTGCTGGTGACACCCCAGCATGCCACTGGCCCGCCCAACTGCCTTAGTACTCTGCTTTGACATTTTCAGGTTGTCTGAAATAATAACCCCCAGGTCCCTTTCCTCCTTTGTGACTGTCAGCACTCCTCCCTCCCATCCTGTAGCTTTCCCCAAGGTTTCTGTGTCCCAGGTGCATCATTTTGCACTTCTTTGAATTAAACTTCAGTTGCCAGCCCTCAGACCATTTTTCAAGCTTCCCCAGTTCCCTCTGCATTTTCTCCACCTCATCTGGGGTATCCACTCTGTTACAGATCTTGGTGTCATCTGCAAACAGGCAGACCTTTTCCTCCAGCCCTTCTACAATGTCGCTAATGAAGATATTGAATAGGATAGGCCCCAGGACTGATCCCTGAGGCACCGAACTGGTCACCCCCCCCTCCCTAGACTGCACCCCATTTAACACCACCCTGTGCCTCCTGTCTGTTAGCTAGTGAACCTTCCTGTTTGATTTCCATAAAGACAGAGTGTCTTTATGTACTAATCCTAAGTTTTTGCCAAAGATGATGTCTGAGTTTACGACAAATCAAACCATCCACCTTCCAGTTTATTATCTGGAGCATGCCAGTCAAGGTGAAGCATTGCTCCATACTTTGGCTGTACATAGAATCCTGAGATACTATCTGACACGCATCAAGGACTGCAGAAAGTCCTCTCAGCTTTCATTTAATTCGCCCCTGGGAAAGAGGGCATCCGTGTTACAAAATAGTGCTTGTCCAAATGGCTGGTACATTGTGTTACGTCCTGTTACAGGAAGTATGGTAAGGAACTTCCTGGTGCAGTTTGTAGTTTTTCCACAAGGGGCATGGCCACTTCTGTTGCTTGCTTCAGAAATCTCTCTGTGGCTGACATCTGTGCTGCAGCCACCTGGAGTACTGTTCGCACCTTTACCAAACATTACAGTATGGACATTGTTTCTCGTAGATGTGCAAGCCTTGGCCTTGCTGTCTTACAAGGCGTGCTGTCATGAACAGACTGTACCAGCCTCACAGTTAGCTTTTCTGACTGCTTGGGATTTGTTCCAAAGATGTGGCCTAAGAGAAGAGCGATCCTAGAAAAAGATAGAACAGTTACGTACTTACCGTAACAGTAGATCTTCAAAGAATCTCTTCCCTTAGGCCATGCTGGCCCTCCCTCCTCTCCCCTTTTTATCAGCTGTAGCAGAATTTGGCATTCAACTCTGCTTTGGAAATTTGCATGGTTGCTTTCTCCAGTGCCTTCGTCTGTCTGTCATCAGAGGTGCTGGTATAATCTGCTGGTTTCCCAAGAAGAGAGTCCTCTGAGCACGTTTTCTGGCATGGAACTGAGGAGAGATAGGGCTGTCCACATTTCTGTAGATGCTGACACTTGACGTCGTCATGTTCAGCCCCTGGCTAGAAAATGTTTCCGTGAGGTCTTAGCACTGATGGGGATGCAGTTCCAAAGATGTGGCCTAAGGGAAGAGATTCTCTGGAAGATCTACTGTTACGGTAAGTACGTAACTGTTCTTTATGACACTTGACTCCTGAAGATAGAGGGCACAGG
The DNA here is from genome assembly GCA_016271365.2 of Neoceratodus forsteri. Classification (NCBI taxonomy): domain Eukaryota; kingdom Metazoa; phylum Chordata; order Ceratodontiformes; family Ceratodontidae; genus Neoceratodus; species Neoceratodus forsteri. The sequence continues at coordinate 1,373,401,447 of CM057458.1, forward strand.
CCACCCAGAATTCATCCAGTTCCTGGCAGCCAGCTAAAGAGCTGCACTGTGTAGGTGCCATGTAGGATGCAGCTGTGTTGGCGCTGATCATTGGGGTGGGTGGCAGGGGGTCAATGAGGAAAAACGAGGGAAAGAATAACATTTGAAAAGTGCCCTCTCCACATAACACAATGCACAGAAAACAGAAAAAATTACTAATATATTCATGAGTGAAATTAAATGGATGCTGTAAATATAATATGTGCTAGTTTGCTCAGCATTTCATTTACAGGGATTTTCATTCTTCCCCAGATGGATCCCTGAAATGGAACAGTTTCAGCTTTCTTCGCCTGGCTTCACTGGGTTTGATTGTCTGCTCTGTTTTCGCTGCCTCCTTGGGACCTTTCATAGCCATGGTAAAAGGAAAAAAAATTCTCTTTTTTAGTGTTGTTTTTAAAGCATAGCTTTTGACTGAAATAAGTGTTTACTGTTGTGTATATCTTTAATGTCTGAGGTGCTTTTCTCATTGTAGGTCCCTTCAGAATGTTCATATACAAGTACTTATTGAGCTGTACATCTTTAAAACATCTGACTGTCAGCTGCTTACCTCTTATTTCATGTTTGTGACTTCACAATCTGTTGTCATGGAAAGGCTTATGGTTAGGGCGGAATAAAAATGCACATTTTTAATGTAGTTTTGGCTGCAGAGTTTAAAAAAAAAGGGCTTTTTCTTGCATACTCTTCACCATAAAGCTGAGAGAGCTAGGTCTTTGTGTAATTTTGCAATGGTGAAACTTCGCCGGTGAAATCTGTTATACATTAAAAAATGTGCACTGGAGAGCAGGTCACATGACTGAGTTCCTGTTCAAAGGATAGTCATATGGTGCATGCTGCAACAGGAAATTCACTGGGTGGCTCCATACACAGTGTTCAGTTCTTCGGTGTTGGGAGGAGGAGCAAGAGCTGTTCTCTGTATGTTGAATAAAATCAGTTTTATTTTATTTTTTGCACACCAGAATAACATAATTTAAGTGAAACACATCATTTTTCTCCAGGACCAATATGGCAGCAGAGTCAGTACTTTACAGTTACATAGTTATAGAGCACAGGAATTGCACACATTGCGTAAATAGGGGATAGTCAACATGGCAGGGTCAGATAAATAATTTATCCAGCCGAATTGTTTTGACCCCATTGACCGTATGAGTGGTGGAGTGAAGCATAGCCATGAGTAATTCAACAAAAAGGTTACCACAGTGAGTTTGGATGTACTATTATCTGCTGCTGCTCTGTTGCATGCGCAATTTATGCACTGTGAGTGTGTCTCTGAGGTGCCTTGTTTTCTGAACTGAAGTCCTGCAATCTTTTTTCTGCTGGACTTTTTCTTTCACCCACTGAATGCTCTTCCAGTCTTGTGAGAGGTACAAACAGCTAGTGTTGGGAGAGCCTTCGATTGGCCGATATACTGTGGGAAGTGTCAGTTCATTGGAAGCACCAAGAGATGTGGGACTGAAATAGAATTTTAAAAATAAACATCAAAATGGCGAGGATAAATAATTTGTCCTCACTGTAGCATGATTGACGGTGTTTACCCAATGCTCTAGATGCATACTTACATTGCATAAAACATTTTTACAAAGACTGGGATCATTTAACAACACTATATGCAGCTGTAGAGAGGTTCCAGACTGATGGAGGTCGGGGAGCACAGGAAAGCAAAGAATAGTGTAGCAGTCACATGGGCTTTGTAGATGATCAGATTTGGTCCTTTTGAATGATCTTAAGTTTTTGGTTTATCAGGTGGTGAATTCCAGGTTGTTGTTGGGGTTCAAATTATGTTTTGCAGCCTAGCCAGACTAGTGATAAGAAATACCCACTAGCTCATAGACTTTTCCACTGGCTTAAAGGGTGTACTTAGTGAAATATTTACTACCTTCCACTACCCAGAATCCCTGTCTCCTCAGTGGTTGCTGTTCCCTCTTTTCATAATGCCTGAACATTCTATGACACCATTTAGATGAGTAGCATGGAACCGGAGTAACTGATGTCATGGAATGTCTTAAAAAGAAAGAGCAGTAACTACTGGAGAGAGTAGAACTCTGTCGATCTTAGGGCATCACAAAGCTAGATTATTTACTAAAAACTGGTCAAAGCTTATGAGAATACATAACTGGCATGGAAAGGAAAATAGGAGGGCAGTTAACTATGTAAAAGTCACTTCCTATCAGATGGGGACTCACCAGTGATCTACTGAGAGATAGTGTTACCTCTTTTTACCTGCCATCAAAATCTCTTCCAGTACACCCCAACATTCTGGTTCCCTTGTTGTAGGCCTTGTTACATTGGCTTGTTTGTTTTAGGGAGTCACTTATGATGACCCCCAGGTCCCTTTACTTTGAAGTACTGGCCAGCATAACACCTCCCATTCAGTATTCCTTCCTGGGGTTCTTGTTCCCTGTGTGCATCACCTTGCACTTTTTGGCATTGAATTTCAACAGCCAGACCATGGACCACTTCTCTAACCTTTGCAGGTACCTCTGCAATGCCCCTAACCCCCTCCTCACTATCTTCCCTGCCACAGAGCTTAGTGTCCTCTGTAAAGAGATGCAGGTTGCCCTGTATTCCTTTTCCTGTGGTGCTAATGAACATATTGAAAAGGACTGGTCCCAGGACTGACCTTGCGGTACCCCACTCGTGACCTCCCTTTCCGCCAATTTAGACTGTGGCATATAATAGAGGGCTCAAAGAAAGAACAGAGGTGGGAAAGGTCAGAGCAGGGGGGGGTCAACATCTGGATGTGGAGAAGGAAAAGCAGAGGTCATCACCATCAGATGTGGTAGGTATCAGCACTCACTATTCAGCATCACAAGACAGAGGCAGGGTGACGACAGCTGCCTTAGTTACAATGAAGACAGACGAGGAAGGCAGGAAGAGTGAGCACCAGCCTATTGCTACACTAGTTCCAAAACCTAAGGAGAGCGAGGCAGTTAATGAAACACTTGTCTATGATAAGAGGTGAGAGGGCAGAGGGCAAATCCAGTGTAAAAGTAGAGGAGACTGAAGATGATGATGATGATGAAGATGTAACAAATACTTCCTAGGAACCTCAGTCCAAAGAAAGCAAAAGTCAGCAAGTGTGACCCCAGTGACAACTATTTGATCCCACTACTCAGTACAAGGCTAAAAGTATCAAAAATACAAGAGGTGACACTGACACCAACACATTGGACAAACCCACTCAGTACAAGATGTCTGCTGTGACAGCAGCAGTCCTGCAACACAGATTAGGCAGCTCCCAAATATTGATGAATAAAAAATATTAATAAAAATATTTACAATAATAAATTATGAAAGCAGTCTTCATGCAGAGAGATAGGTCAGTGTTCACGTTCATGGATTTCTTGCTTTCACATTAAAATATTTTTACAAATCAGTAATTAAAAATAAAATATTAAAATAAATAGTATTCATTTTACATTATAAAAACTATGTAAGTGATGCAGTTTTTTCTTTCTGTGTGGAAAGCTCATGTTGGACTGTGAAGCAACAGTCTGTTGTGCAGCTCAGTGCTTGCATCACTTGTATGTTGATGCGTAATAAAAATCAATAATGAAAAATAAGACTATAAGATGAATATGTTATCTATGTTCACTTGGGAACTCAGAGCAACATGTTGGTTGGACAGAGCTCTGGGTTTATATTCTGTTTTTAACTGAAATATTGGAATAGTTTGTAAGTGAAATTAGCTCTATGTGGTAAAAATTATTACCCTGAATTAGAACTGTTACTTGGGCTGTGATATTGTAACTTTTTGAGGTTTAGGGACAGTTGTTTGTCAGGGTTAATTAGAGGGAAATTTAAATGTGTTGTTTGCCTGGTGTTAGGGGGAAGGGACATTAGCTGCAATTACCTTGTCTTTAAACAGGAATTACCCTGGCCTCCATTGTTCACTTGGGAACTCGGAGCAGCAGGTTGGTTGGACAGAGCTCTGGGTTTATATTCTGTTTTTAACTGAAATAAGCAGGTTGGTTGGACAGAGCTCTGGGTTTATATTCTGTTTTTAACTGAAATATTGGAATAGTTTGTAAGTGAAATTAGCTCTATGTGGTAAAAATTATTACCCTGAATTAGAACTGTACTTGGGCTGTGATATTGTAACTTTTTGAGGTTTGGGGACAGTTGTTTGTCAGGGTTAATTAGAGGGAAATTTAAATGTGTTGTTTGCCTGGTATTCTTAAATACTGAAAAACCACTGGGGGTTGGGATTGAAAGGCTGAGTATTTCTGTTTTAGGACTGAAATTTGAAGCAACAGCAGCTGGTGGGCCTGTGACATCATACGGTACCTGATGTCTGCTTACACACACTGTTAGTGGGACCGGACACACACACTGGACTGTATGTGTTTGTGAGACTTTGGAGCTTTATTGGTGGGGTTGAAGTGGGTTTTGTAAATAACTACAGTCAGTATAGAGAGAAACTGTATTCCAGGAAAGGGACTGAGAAAGGGGTGTGCCATTATAAACAGAGGGGATAAACAGGTGGCCATATTCCACCATGGCAGGCATCTTTGGAAGGGTTGTAGGCTGTACAGGCTGTGGGATGGCAGTAATTCTAAATTGGGCCTGGAGAGAGGGAGGCTGCCACTCTGAGACAGTTATCTTGTATCAGGAGTGAGGAGTATATTGGTTAAGGAGTAAGCTGGGGGTGTCCAAGGATAAGGGGGTGGATATGGGCAGCAGAGGGTGGGGCTGAGGGAGGCTGGGGTAGCGCTCTGAAATTGCAGGACGTTATGTTACAGCAAGCAGGAGGGGGATATTAGGGACAGAGGACCCTTAGATAGGAAGTTGATGCTAAGGGGAAAGCGTACAGGGTGAACATTCTGAATACAAAGATAGTGGAGGGGAAGAGTCAGGAGGGCTGTTGTGCGGAAGCCCAAAACAGCAGACTGTGGGAAGGGAGTTCCTAAGGTGAACAGAGCAAGAGGGAAGAAGAGGGCAGTTTAGAGGTGCAGTCAGGGAATCTCGGGTTACTTGATGGAGGCTGACATAGAGTGTCACCAATAAATTTGAGCTACTAAGCAACCTAGGGGGGAGGAAGGGTTGGTGGAAACGAGAAAACTTATACAGAGGCGGGAGGAGTCTGATACCATAGGGCATCACAGACCTGCAATGGAAAGGATAGAAATAGTCCCAGAGGGAGAGGAAACATATATGTTAAGCAAATGGAGGATATGCAACATATTCCAGACATGAGAGAGGAGGCATGATTGGAAGAAACTGGGAGACAAGGAGGTGGAGAGGCCCCCTTTCAGCAGGGGTCAGTACCAAGGATGGGGCCCTAGCTAAAGGGACCCACAGAGAGCCTCTGGAGGCAGGGTACTATTAAAAGGGGAGGATGGCAGTGTGGGGAAGGAGAAACCATCAGGGCCAGGATAAATGGTTCAGATAAAGAGAGGTTAAAGGGGACACCTATTCAGAGGGTTTGAGTTAAGTGGGCAAAATAGCAAGGGGGCAGAAAGGGGAGGTGACAAGGGGGTCTCTAGTAAGGCAGGAAGACTCCACAAAATTGAGATCATGAATAATGGGGGAAGGGGGCTGAGAGGCATAGTGAGGTAACCATAAGGATGATGGCGGTGTTAAGGTTCTGTTATTGGGAGACCGATGATTAGGGGCATCCAGTGGGAGGGACAGGGGGTGGATGCCATAGCCAGGTGAAGGTAGTGTGTATCTCTGGGCTGACACTGCACAGAGCAAAGTTCATGGTGTATGAAATGGTTAGGGATTGTGGAGGGAAACTGGATTTCCTGGTGCATTTGGGAACTAATGATCTAGAGGGAAATAGCATTTTGGAAATCCAAGCAAGGTTCCAAGAACTTGCCAGAGTTTGTCGGGATAATGGATGCAACATTTCATTTTCGGAGATATTGCCAGTACCAAAGGCCTCAGTGGAGAAAAAAATGAAGGCTACAGAGGTTAATGACTGGCTCAGGAAGTGGGGTGAAGAGAGGGGTTGGGGTGTTAGGGAACTGGAATGGAGTTTGGGAGGATAAGGGACTATATGCAAGGACAGTTTCATCTTGCCCCATTGAGGAAGGAAGTCCTTAAACAGGGGATGGCTGACTACATACAAGAAAGTGGGGTTTAAACTTGTGAGGGGAAGGGATAAGGGAGGGGCGTGACCCTCTCACTCCAGATGAGGGAATTAGCCTTCCACGCCCAAGGGGGAAACAGATTGGGGATGGAGTTTCAGGAGGGCAGAGGGAGAATGGAGTATAAGGAATCTGGGTGGGGTTCGACAAAGAGAATCAGGGATAAGGGTGGGAGTTGGTGTTAGTAAATGCCAGGAGCTTGGGAAACAAGTTGATAGAGTTCCAGGCCATGCTGTCTGGGGTGGATGTGGGCAAGGTCACGGAAACGGGGCCAACAAAAACCGTGACTGGGACCTAAACGTGCGGGTACACTATGCTCAGGAAGGATAGAAAAGGAGGCAGAGGGGTGGAGTAGGCTATGTTCATTAGAGATGACATAGAAATTGCTAGGAGAAGAGGCAGAGGAAACGTGGAGGCCCTTATGGGTCACTTTACGATCCTCAGCAGGAAATAAGGTCAAGTTGGGTGTAGCATATAGGCCCCGGGATGAGTGAGGTTCTAGAGGATGGTTTGTTGGACAACATCATTGCCCAGTGTGACCAAAGGAAGGAGTGGTGTTGATGGGGACCTTAATATGCCAGGTACAAACTGAGAACCATGTGTCCTCTAAGGTGGCCAAGGAGCAGATGCTGCTGGATGGCTTCAGGATGTTTTCTTAACACAGCATGTGATGGAGCCCACAAGGGAGGGGCATGTCCTGGATGTGGTTCTGGCAGATGGGGATCTGGTAAGGGACATGGTTGTACAAGACCCCCTGACTGGGAGTGACCACAATACTGTCTGGTTTCAAATAAGCATGGGGGAGGGGGGTGAGATCTAGGACACTGGCAGTGGACTTCAGGGGGGCAGACTTCATGGGCATGGGAAATATTCTCAAGGATCACTTGATGGGGATTACCTCAATGACAAGTGTGGAAAGGAGATGGGAGGTCATAAAACGGGGACTTCATGAGGCAGTCAGGATCTGCACTAAGTTGAAACGTAAGGGAGCAAGGTCCATAAACCATGCTGGTGGTCCAGTGAGGTACAGGTAGCAGTCAGAGAAAGAAGGCGTCTACAAAAATATAAAACAACAAGAGGGATAGGGATAAGAAATGTACCAGCTTGCATCTAGAAGAGTCACCTGATGGTGAGGGGAGGAAAGTCCAGTAAAGAGCAGCGGCTGGCACAGGGATACATGGAGGGAAAAGGGTTCTTCCGGTACATTGGGGAGGCGGAGAAAACCAAGGCCATCTCAGCAGATTGAGATCAGAAGGAGGGTGGGTGGAAGAGGCGAGGGACCAGGCAGAGGTATTTAACAAGTACTTGCCTCTGTGTTCACTCAGGGAGGGGATGGGATATCTACAAAGCAAGGCATGAAGGGATAGAAACATCGTAAGTGGGTCAGGGAGCAACAAAAATGGAGCAAGAGGGAGAGAGAGGTACCCCAGGGTGTCACATCACAGGTAAAGATAAAAAGGCCAGTAAGGTGGAGGGGACGGATGATGCTATCTCTGCCAAAAGGTGGTTAGCCCCCAAGGCCCTAAAGAAGACAAATCCTGGGCGGATGGCATTCATCCGAGTACTATGGGAATTGGCGGACATGCTGGCTGCACCCCTGGCAGAGCTTTTTCAGCAGGTCACTTGAGACAGGGGAGGGTACCTAGGGATTGGCGAGAGGCACATGTGGTACCAATCCATAAAGGGGGGTCGAGGGAAGTACCAGGTAACTATAGACCCATCAGTTTGACCTTGGTGGTGGGAAAATTAATGGAGAGTATACTAAAGGAACGATTGGGGGTGTACTTGGAGAGGAGGTGGGAGGTCTGGATAGTCAGCAACATGGGTTTGTGCCAGGTAGATCATGTCAAACCAACCTTGTGGAGTTCTATGAATGGGTAACATCAGAACTGGACAGGGTAAGCCTGTGGATGTATTATTCTTGGACTTCCAGCAAGGCGTTTGACTCTGTCCCCCACAATGGTCTGGTGGAGAAACTGATGGGGTTAGGAGTAGGCCTTTGATGGTTAGATGGATTGAAAACTGGCTAGCTGGATGCACTCAGAGAGTAGTGGTCTGTGGGGAGCTCTGAACCCAGAGAGGTTGGTAGTGGGGTACATGAAGGTCGGGTCCTAGGTCCCATCCTGTTTAATGCCTACATATCGGACATCAGGGAGGGTATAGGGTGTGAAATGGGTCTCTTCAAGGATGACTCCAAGATGGGAGCAGTAGTTGAGGAGAAGAGGGAGGTTGGCCCTGCAAGGGACCTAGACACCCTGGAAAACTGGGCTCACACATGGAATTAAATTTCAATATCACCAAGTGCAAGGTGTTGCATCTTGGTCGGGAAACCCTAAACACAGGTACACCTGGGAGGGGCTGGAGGCCTCAATAGGGAAAAAGACCTAGGGGTCATGGTGGATGCATGTATGAATAACTCTGAGCAGTGCAGGAGAGCGGCTAGCAAGGCAAACAAGATGTTGGGATGCATCGTAAGGGGGATCACCTCTAGGAGCAAGGAAGTGATTCTGCCGCTGTACAATGGACTGGTGAGACCACACCTTGAGTACTGTGCACAGTACTGGAGACCACACTTAAAGAGGGACATACAGCTCCTAGAGAGGGTACAGAGGAGGGCAACAAAGATGATACGAGGGCTAGGGGATTTGACGTATGAGGACAGACTTAAGAGCTCTGCCTGTTTTCACTGGAGGAGAGGAGAGACAGGGGGGATATGATTGAGGTCTTCAAGTACCTCAAGGGAATACATAGGATAAACATGGAGGGGATCTTTAGACTAAAGCAGGGAGGCATCACCAGAGGGCATAGTTTGAAGCTGGAAGGTGGAAGGGTAAGGGGGGGGGAAGAGGAGGAGGTTTTTCACTGAGAGGGTGGTGGACCCTTGGAATGCACTGCCTGGTGAGCTAGTTCAGAGATCCACAGTGGACGGCTTCAAGAGAGGATGGGACAGACACAGAAAGTGGGTGTATCAGATGATGTCCTGTCCCGGGGGGTGGGGATGGATGATACGGGTTTCTGGAGCACAAGGGATGGGAGGGTCTCGGCACCCAACTAAGGATCTAAAGTTCAAGCAGACTCGATAGACCGTAAGGCCTAATCTGCTGGCAAATAGTATGTTAGCATGTTAGTATAATATAACTTTCATATTAAAAATATAATGTACAAGACAATATTTTTATTCACAGTTCACCAGTCATTCCCAGCATCATCTCATCATCAGGACCTACTCCAGTGTGCCTAATTTCAGTCCAGGTATCATCTTCCTCATCAGGGACCTACTCCAGTGTGCCTAGCTTTAGTCACTGCAGACATCATCCTCCAGTCCTTACATGTCTAGACAGCCATAATTTTTGGAAACCCAAACAGATAGCCTACACCATGGGCTGCTGTACCTGCTGTTCTGCCAGCCAAACAATATTAGAGCTTAGAGCTTTTACATGTCAGATAGGCTTCATTTTCAGAAACAGTGGTGGCCTACAGCAGTGGGCTTCTGTATGTACCTAAATCATCCTGACAGACAAATTAGGAGTGTCCCTCCTCCCAATCTTAGCTAACATCACTTCCAGTCACAGCTCGGACTTGGAACATTGAGAGCAAGCACATTATGACTGCAACAATACCTGTGCTAAAAAAATAACTTTTTAAACGCATCTCGCATAATCACACAGCTACTGTAGGAGCACTCTGGAGACACATTCTGCACCTTCCTCTAAGAGTGTAAGGGGGGTCAAATGAGAACTTCCCTATACTTGCTGCAGCAGTGTAACCATGTAATCAGCATTTTGCACAGCATCTGACCTGCCCAGCTTTTCACCATTCATGAAGTACAGTAGCTCTTACTTTGTGGGTGAATCCCCATGTATAGTTTTGCAAACTACACTGCACCCCAAAAAATGGTGAAGCAGGGTCTTTGTGACGGGCAAAGGAAAACTTCACATCTCTACTTAAGGCTGTGATGGCATAAACTGTCTAAAAATTGTCTATATAGCTTTTATACTGATTTCAAAGGTATGTAGTGTGGGAATGATGAGGGAAATTTCAAAAGAGTACTCTATAATAATGATTATGCGCTAAATAACTTCTGTTTACAAATGCATTTTGTGAAGTAGAGACATGGATCGAGATATTCAAAATATTTCAATGAGCAATTGGTGCTTCCAGCAAAGTGTAAAAAAAATTTTTTTTTTGGCAAATTCTGGCCCTAAATTTCTACGGAGATGGCTGACATTTTCAGTAGTTATAAATTCTGACAGCATCCCTGGAGACTGATTGCAGCTAGTTTTCTGTCTCTGTTCTGCACCCCCCCCCCGCAAATAAAATAGTGTTTTGGGATAAGCAGGAGAAACTTACATTGATGAGCAAATGCTGATACCATGCCAGTGAAGTAAATTTCTTCAGATAAATCCAGCCATAAAGTGTGTAAGGAAATTTTTCTTTACTGAGACATTTGTGGACCAGTAGAACAGACTACTCCAGGAATTGGTGAAAGCTGGTTCTGTATGATACTTCAAGATCGACTAGGATAGACAAAGCAGGGAGTTGGGGGGGGAGCAGGATTACCAAGCATCATGGTGGGGGGGGGCATTAAATTATGTAGAAAAACAGGGCACACTAGATGGATGAAAGTTCTTATCTTGCATTTAATTACTGTTAGATGATATATCTAACAATATATGATGTTTGCTGTGTCATCAACAAAATAATGCATTTGTGAAAAAAAATAAACAAAAGAATGTTCCTGAGAAATGGTGACTCGAGGACCCATCAATGCATACCCTTATAAAAAGGAGTACGCAAACTTATATATTTTAATTTATGCATAATGCATGCCTTTTTTGGTGTTAACTCTCATGAAGAGTTGCATATTTCTTTAACAAATACTGTTCCATAGCAAAAAATGACCAAGGCTGTAGAGCATGTTGGCAATTTTAAAACAACATAGCTGCAGTCATACAGCACATAGAAACATAGACTTTGACGGTAGATAAGGATTGCTTGGCCCACCTAGTCTGCCCATTTCCCTACCTATTGGATAAGCTGCAGATTCTAGTTAACCAACAGCCTACTTCTTCCCATCCCCCCACCAGAATTGCCTTATGTCTGTCCCATGCATTCTTGAATTCCCCCACTGTTTTTAACCCCACTACCTCCTCAAGAAGGCCGTTCCATGCATCCACCATTCTCTCTGTGAAAAAATACTTCCTCACATTGCCCCCGGGCCGTCCCCCCTCTATCTTCAGATTGTGTCCCCTTGTTCTTGCACATCTCTTTTTCTGAAAGATGCTACCCTCTTGGACTTTGTTGATTCCCTTGAGGTACTTGAAAGTTTCTATCATGTCCCTCCTCTCCCTCCTTTCCTCAAGGGTATACATATTAAGCTCCTTTAGTCTTTCTTCATATGGCTTCTGTTGCAGACCCTGCACCATTTTAGTTGCCCTTCTCTGGACTGCCTCTATCCTATGTCCTTGCAGAGATGGGGTCTCCAGAACTGCATACTGTACTCCAGATGGGGTCTCACCAACTGTCTGTACAGAGGGATAACAGCTTCCTGTTTTCTACTGGGCCTCTCCCTATACATCCCAGTATCCCCCCCAGCCATCCTCACTGCCTTCTCACATTGCTTGCTTACCTTTAGGTCATCTGATATGACTACCCCAGGTCCCTTTCCATTTTTGTTGTTGTTGTTAGTAGCGCCCCCCCCCATTGTGTTGTGTACTCTTCCCCTGGGTTTTTGTTTCCCAGGTGCATTACTTTGCACTTCTTTGCATTGAATCTAAGCTGCCATACTTTTGAACATTCCTCCAACCATGCCAAGTTCCTTCTCATCCTTTCCATCCCCCGGCGTGTATCAACCCTGTTGCAGATCTTTGTGTCGTCTGCAAAGAGGCATACATTTCCTTTCAGTCTCTCTGCAATGTCACTTATAAAGACATTAAAAGGACGGACCCAGTACTGAACCCTACGGTACCCAACTAGTAACCCCCCTTTCTTCGGAGTGGACTCTGTTTACTATTACCCTCTGTGTCCTGTTGTCCAGCGAATTTTTTACCCAGGCTACCACCCTAGGACCCATTCCCTGGCTGGCTAATTTGTTTATTAATCTTTTGTGTGGGACTGTGTCAAATGCCTTGCTAAAGTCTAGGTAGGCCATGTCCACAGCCCCTCCCTGGGCTACTACTTTGGTCACCCAGTCAAAGAACTCTATTAGATTCCTCTGACATGTCCTTCCCACTGTGAATCCATGCTGAATGGGTCCTGTGCCCCACTGGCCTCTAAGTACTCAACTGTTCTTTCTTTGAGAAGTGATTCCATCATTTTCCCTACCTCTGAGGTCAAGCTAACAGGACTGTAGTTTCCTGCCTCTGCTTTGCTCCCACTTTTGTGAAGGGGAATCACATTTGCCCTCCTCCAGTCCTTGGGTACCACACCATCCTCCCATGATTTGTTAAAAAGGGTAGTCAGTGGTGTCACTAGTTCTCCTTGTAGTTCTTTTAGAATGCTGGGGTGAATCCCTTCAGGCCCATTGCTTTGTCCACCTTCAGTTTTGGGAGTTCTTTCAGAACCCTTTCTTCTGTGAAAGGACTGGTATTGACCCCTATCCAGGTGCTTCTATTGATTGGATTAGGTATCTCCCCCCTTCCTCTTTTGTGAATACTGAGCAGAAGTATTGATCAGTATCCTTGCTTTTCACTGTTCCTCTCTGCCCACCCACCCTCCCTTTATTAAGCCTTACTATCCCTCCCTTGGTCTTTATTCGTTCCCTGATGCACCTATAAAGGGTTTTATCCCTTCTTAACCGAGTTGGCTATCTTTTCCTCGGTTTTGGCCTTTGCTGTTCTGACTGCCTTCCCTGCGTCCTTCTGCTTTAACTGGTACAGTTCTCTGTCCTGCCCCTTCTGTATTTCCTTATACTCCCTGAATGCTGTCTTTTTCTCCATAACCTTCCCTGCCACCTCTTTTGAGAACCATAGTGTTTTTTCTTTCATTTTGATTTATTTGCTTCACACGAAGGCTTGTTGCCTCTGTGATGGCAGTTTTGATGTTTCTCCATTGTTCCTTCACCCCTTCTTCATGCCCGTTTGCTAGTGCTTTTCTGAGGCACTTTCCCATTTTGACAAAGTCGGACCTCCTAAAGTCCAGTACCCTAAATTTTTTGTAGCTTGACTCTGCGGCTGTGTTTATCATGAACCGCACCGTTTGGTGGTCACTTGTTCCCAGATGGCTACCCCTTCTAGAGCTGAGATCCTCTCTCTGTCCCCGTTTGACAGTACCAGGTCTAAGATTGCTCCCTCCCGAGTGGGTTCCAACACTAGCTGCTTGAGGTATGCCCCCTGCAGGATATCAAGAAAGACCCTGCTCTTGAATGTGGCTGCAGCAAAGGTGCTCCAGTTAACATCTGGCATATTCAGGTCCCCCATCAATAATATCTCCCCTTTCAAACAACATGAAGTCTTGCTGTATTCTGACAATCTGCAGTTAGCCCCAGCCTTTAAACTGCCCCGGGGAGTAGAGGGTTAATTTTCTATGCGGTGCATAGAACGTTGAGCTCGAGCTCGGTTGAGGTCTCTGTCTGCAGCACTTTGAAACCCAACTGTCAGATTCTTTACGCCACCGCTCTGAACAGTCGCTCCAGAGATTTCTTCTTCTGCTTGGTTAAGAGTTGGTTAAAGTTGTCGGTTTCATTCCTAATTTAATTCCGCATTGTCGGTTCAGGCTCTGTCTGCGGTACCGTGAGTACTTAGATAGTTTCTCTGATTATTGTGGAAATTGTAAACTTGTATTTCGATCGGTTTGGCTGAATCGATCCTTTATATTGAATTCTTGTGTCCTTTCTTAGTGTGTGGTTACCGGTCCTTATCAGTTTTAAAAAAAAAAAGTGTTTCAACTTTTTTTTTTCCCAACTCACAATGTAACCGCGTTGGAAACCGATAAGGAGTCTTGCCTGGTGGTTGCCGAAAAAAGGGTAAGTTTGGTTACGTTGGCCGTGTCTGAGAAACCCAAGAAAAAAAAATGGGCCTACTGGGTTTCAACACTGCAGTGAGTGTGAGGAGGTCTTTGCTAAGGCCGATCCCCATACCACCTGTGTTTATTGTCTGGGGTTTGACCACCTCAATACAGACTGCCAAATATGTAAAAACTTTCCTAAGTCTACCCTGGAAAAAAGATTAGGTAGACTTAGGGAAAAGGAAGCCGAGAAGTCCACTGACCCGGATGGCCAGCCCGGTTCGGTTCCGACCGAACCAGAAGGAGTGCCCTCTGACCACAGCGATACTTCTTCGGGCAAGAGGAGAGCCGATCCTGAGAGATCGGTTCCTACAAAAAGAAAACGCAAAGAGAAATCGACCGGTTCGGATCCAGAGGTTCATGTTCCGACCACCGAGGAAATAGCCAGCGCAATTTGGATTGTTGAATCGCTTCACCCGGTTCAAGATTATACCCTTGAAGAATTTTATGAACCGGAGTTTCAGGAGGAGGGGGATTTTGAAGATGATGGTGACGATGGTGAAAGGCTGGATGTGCCTGTGGAACCAGACATCTCCCCAGAGAGACCGTCTGGTGTTTCCCCTCCTAGGCTCTCTGAGTCCCCTCCCCACTATCTGTTTTACAGAAAAGTGGCTGAAACCCTCCAGCTTCCTAGTGGAGGCTGTGAAGGATCAGGAGGAGCCTGATTTTGTTGAAATGATGGACATCCCAGAGTCCAGGAGACTGTCTATTCCCCTTCATAAGTCCTTTGGGAAGCAGACACAAAAAATCCTAAAGTCTCCTAATTCTGTACCTCCTGTTGACAAAAGGATGGATAGGAGGTACACCTTATCAGGCTCGAATACGGAGTTTTTATACCAGCAATGCAGCCATGTTGGGGTAGTGCAGGCTGCAGCCTGTGACAAGGCAAATATTCCCTTGGCTTCACACCCCCCCCCAGACAAAGACTCCAGGAAGATGGATGCCATGGCTAAGAAACAGTACATGTCATTCTCCTTGGGAATCAGGCAGGCTAACTATATGGCGTATACAGTCAGGTACCAGAAGTCCAGGTGGGACACTGTACTGGCACTGGCTAAACAGGCCTTCCCCCAGCTGGCCAAGGAGCTGGAGGAGGTGGCTACTGATGGGATTGAGGCATCAAAGGTACAATTTCATGCTGCTGTGGACTCCAATGATGTGTCATCAAGAGTCATGGCTACATCTGTGGCTCTTCGGAGGATGGCTTGGCTCAGATGTCCTAGCCTCTCACAGGACACCCAGGCTAAGGCCATGGATTTTCCTGTGGTGGGTAATTCTCTGTTTGAGGAGCAGACAAAAGTGACATGAAGAAAATGGATGAGTACAGGACCACTTATGGGGTGCTCAGGCAAGGAGAGGTGAGTAACTCCTCAAAGGCAGCAATCTAGGGGCAGGGCAAGCCTTTTTCATAGGCCTTTCTACCAGCACAGGCCTCTTCTCCCTTCACAGAGGGGTTCTTCAGGGGAGAGGCAGAAGGGGATGAGCAGGGCTACATCCACTCCTCAGCCTCAGGCCCCTGCCAAGCAGACACCTAGTGGGTCTGCCCAGGTCGACTTTTCCCTTTCCCTGTAGGGGCAGGCTGGCTACTTCATCAGGACTGGATGTCTCTTACTTCAGACAAGTGGGTCCTGGAAGTAGTAAGCCTGGGACTGATTCTCAGCTTCAAAATTTCCGAAGATGAGGCCAGATCTTTGCACCTAGAGTCTCTCTGGCAACACTTGCCCTAGAGGCAGAGGTTTCATCTCTTCTGGCCTTAAGAGCCAGAGAGAGAGTCCCACCTACAGCGGGCAAAGGTCTGTACTCCAGGTACTTCCTTACCCCAAAAAAGACAGTGGAGTGGCGACCCATCCTAGATCTAAGATGCCTGAACAAACATCTTCTAAAACCAAGGTTCAAGATGGTGACTCTGGGAATAATTCTTCCCTCTCTAAGGCCAGGGGACTGGCTAGCCTCCCTGGACCTCAAAGATGCCTACTTTCACATCCCTATCAGGTGCTCCCACAGAAAGTACCTCAGGCCATTATCAGTTCAAAGCAATGCCCTTTGGTACAACATCAGCTCAAGGGTTTTTCACAAGTGCCTGGCAGTAGTAGTTGCCTTTTAGAGGCAAAGATTTCCATTTTCCATATCTGAATCGACTGGCTCCTAGTGTGTCAGTCTCCAGACCAAGTCAAGTCAGACCCGCAAGTGACCTAGCAAGTGCTCACTTCCCTGGGATTTCTTCTCAACCTCCCCAAGTCAGTTCTTTGAACTGGTCAGAACTGGTGCAGCTTCTTACCTTTATAAGGGCAGAGCTAGATACTGTCAAAGCAAGAGGCTTTCTTCCCCTGGAAAGGGCAAGAGTTCTTTTAGAACTAGCTTCCTCCTTCGGCCTTCAGGTGTCCTGACCAGCAAGACATTTCCTTCTACTCTTGGGCCACATGGCAACTTCTACAGCAGTGGTCCAAGGACCAAGATTTTAGATGAGGGACATTCAGTTCCATCTGAGGGCCTTTTGGTCCCAAAGGAAGGAGCCTCTTACTAAACTGATTCCAGTGACTCGGACACTGATCCAAGTTCTTCAGTGGTGTCAGGATAAGGACAATTTAAGGCAAGGGGTCCCATTTGTTACTCAGTCTCATTCGGTGGTCCTTACCACGGATTCTTCCCTTTTGGGGTGGGGAGCCCATCTGGGGGCTCTCACAGCCCAGGGACAGTAGTCCCTCAGGAATCCCCTCTTCTACTTCATATCAATCTCCTGGAACTCAGGACAGTTTTTCTGGCCCTGCAAGCTTTCTCTCAGTCAGTGCAGAACAAGGTGGTTCAGGTCAGAACAGACAACACCACCACCATGTGGTACATTAACAAGCAGGAAGGCACTCAGTCCACGGCCTTGTGCACGGAAGCCATGAAATTGTGGTCCCTGGCTTATTCTCTGCAGACCTCTCTGATAGCAGTCCACCTTCCAGCCAAGGACAATGTGCCAGCAGATGCACTAAGCAGGATCTCCCAGGGCCATCATGAATGGGCCCTGGACCCTCTGGTGTTAAAAGTGATTTTCCCAAGATGGGGCACTTCAGAGATAGATCTGTTTGCAGCCCCAGACAATCACCAACTTCCCTTGTTTTGTTGCAGACCCCCGGTCTTGGGCGCAGTCCTTCTGGATGCTCTGATGTTGAACTGGGAAGGGAAATTTCTCTATGCCTTCCCTCTCTTTCCTCTACTGTTCAAGGTTCTGGTCAAAGTGAGGTCACAACCCTGCAAAGTGATTCTGATTGCTCCAGATTGGGCCAGGCAGCCCTGGTACCCCCTCTTACTGTCCCTAACAGTCCATCTTCCCCTGTCTCTTCCCAGGAATTACAACCTGTTAACCTCCTCTCAGGGGAGGATTTGGTACCCCAATCTTCGGTCCCTCAATCTCAAGGCATGGCTCTTGAAGAGCTAGAGTATGCAGATTTGCATCTGTCCCAAGGGGTTCTGGATATTCTCAAAGCCTCTCGAAAGCCTGCCACCAGAAAGACTTATGACTCCAAATGGAAAAGATTCAGCATTTGGTGTTCCAAGAAGCATATATCTCCAGACACTGCTGAATTGCCTACAGTTCTGGATTATATGGTCCATCTTAATGGTCTAGGCCTCAGACCAACTACTCTTAAGGTACACTTGTCAGCATTTTCTGCTTTTCTGTCAGTGGGAAAGTCTTCCCCACTGTCATCTCACCCTGTATTCTGTAAGTTTTTCAAGGGATTGCTTCATACCAATCCTCCCTTTAGGGATCCTGCCCCTGCCTGGGGCTTAAATGTTTGCATTGCTCAACTTATGCAACCCCAATTTGAGCCTATGTCTTCAGCAGAGCTTAAGTACTTGACTTGGAAAACTGTGTTTTTGGTAGCCATTACCTCTGCCAGACGTATCAGTGAATTGCAAACTCTGTCAGTGAACATGATTTTATCTCATTCCATAGAGATAAAGTGGTCCTTAGAACCAGTAAGAGGTTCTTGCCCAAAGTGGTGTCAGACTTCCATTTGAATCAGTCCATGTCTCTCCATGTTTTGTTCACTGATCATTCTTCCTCAGGGGAGAGAAGGCTACACAGTTTAGATGTTAAAAGAGCCCTTGGCTACTACATAGAGCGTACCAAGGGTCACAGGTTTGATTCCCTCCAGTTGTCCCTCACTTATGGGGAAGTGGGAAAGGGCAAACCTGCCACCAAGAGAACTATTGCCAGGTGGATTGTTTCTTGTGTACAATTCTGCTATGAGAAACTGGGAAAAATTCCACCCTCAGGTCTAAGGGCTCATTCCACAAAAGGTACAGCTGCTTTCCTGGCTGTTGCCAGGGATATCCCTCTGTTGGAAGTTTGTCAAGCAGCTACCTGGAAAACAGTCCATACCTTTACCAAGCATTACTCTCTGGATATCCAGGCTAGGAGTGATGCTCGGTTTGGCACAGCAGTACTTCAGAGCCTGTTCCCAAAGTAGGTTCTGTCCCTCCTCCATGGAGGGCTTGGTAGTCTGCAGATTGTCAGGATACAGCAAGACTTCATGTTGTTTGAAGAAAAAATTACTCACCTTAGTAATTGTGTTTCTTCTAATGGAGTCTTGCTGTGTTCTGACCTCCCTTCCTGCCTCCCCCTCTCAGAACCTGTTTTTGGGAAGTGGGTGGGCAGGTGCAGTGTTGTACCCCAGGGGTGTCTTCAGCACACCCTCCTTTTTACTTGGGTGCTTATATTATAATCTTTATTTTGGATAGGTTTTGGTTTTGGGTTTCCTGACTTGAGTCTTCCTTTGGGGATCCAAAACTTTTGTTTCCAGTTGGCTAGTTAAAAAATTTACAATTTCAGATAGTTAGTCAGTGAGTGTTTGCGTAAGAATCTGATGGTTGGGTTTCAAAGTGCTGCAGACAGAGACCTCAGCCGAGCTCGAGCTCAACGTTCTATGCACTGCATAGAAAATTAACCCTCTACTCTCCGGGGCAGTTTAAAGGGCGGGGCTAACTGCAGATTGTCAGAATATAGCAAGACTCCATTAGAAGAAACACAATTACTAAGGTGAGTAATTTTTGCTTTTCTGCCATTCCGAGGATGCCTTCTATCTTTTCCATGTCCATTTCCTCCCCCCTGAGATGGTGGTCTGTATGCAGCCCCCTTGCGGATTATGGAGCCATTTTCTGTCTCCAGGGTGACCCACAGTGCCTCCTCTCCTCCTTGTTTACCCTTTAGTTCCATTGCTTTGATCCCTTTCCTTATGTAGAGAGCTATGCCTCCTCCTCTTCTACCCTTCCTGTCCCTCCTGTAGATTGTGTACCCTGGTATGTTGACATCCCAGTCATGGTTCTCTGTGTACCATGTTTCTATGACTGCCACGACATCCAGTCATCCCTTTTCCATCAAGGCCACCAGTTCAGGGAGCTTGTAACCTAGACTATTGGCACTGGTACTCATTACCCTCCATTTTTTGATGACCTTACCCCTTTTTGCCCTATCCCTGTTCTTACTGCCTTTTTCTCCATTTACCGCTGCCCTTCTCCCTATCGACTTCTTTATTTTGGTGTTTACCTCACTAACTACTTTGATTTTTTGGGGGGGAAGGGGGCTAGGATTTCCCTGCTCCTTTTCAGTGCCTCCCCTCTCCTTGGCTAGTTTAGATGCTTGCCAATGAAGCATTTAAACCTATCACCTAGGATCCTGGTTCCCCTCCTGGACAGATGCAGACCATCTTGCCAGTATAGGCCTGCATCCCTCCGGTGGACCCCAGTGAAGTCAAAACCCTGAGCTCTGCCCAGTTTTCAACCATTGATTGAGATCTCATGGTGCGGGCACCTAACCTCACCCATGCCACAGACAGGCAGCACCTCTGAGGAAGGTGTTACCGTGTGTGCTACTTGTCTAAGGCCCCTCTCCAACTCCACAAACTTCTCCTGCACTGCTCTGATCCCTTTCCCAACCAGGTCATTTGTCCCTAGGTGGACAATGACATCTAGCTCCGTCCCTCGTGCAGCTGCTCCTGCGATCCTGAGGATTCTCTCCAAGCCATTACGCCAGGCAGGCACCTTACCTCCCTCTCCCCCCTCCCCCAGTTCTACCCTCCTAACAATGGAATCCCACACCAGGAGTTGTTTCCTTCCGCTGTGGGGTCCCATGCCACCCTCCTGTGGGTCTCCTTTGTGGAGGTTCCCAGCTTCCTCCTTGGTCTCCACTGTGGGTGCTTCCATAGAGGAACCTCACTCTGCCAGATTGTCATACGAATTGTGGAGAGGTACATCCTTCCTGAGCCCACTGTGGTCCAACCACTCCTCTTTCTTGGCAACCTCTGAGGCAGCGGCAGTGGCTCTGGTGGTCCCTGGTGGGAGAGGAGGTCTCCCGAATCCTGGCCAACTCAGTCTGTAGACGAGCAACCTCCTCCCTCAGCCCAGAGAGGTGCCTGCAGATGGGACAACACCGCATCCTCCAGAATGTTTCCCGGAAGACTGGCGCTTCACAGCCACTGCACTGCACCACTCACATCATGTCTTATTTGTGGCCCATAACTGTTGTTTTGAATGCTTACTCTTTCCTCTCTCTGTTTGTTTATTTTTTTTATTTTATATATATTTTTCTCACAGCTTTCCTACTGCCTCTATCTCCTATGTGGCCTTAACGCTCTAAGTTTCTATGTGTAGATATACAGGGAATACCCAATGACCAAACATGGAATATGCTAATTATCTTCATGAGTTAGGGGGCATGACCATTAAAAAAAAAAGAAAAAAAGCAGTGAAGCCTCAAATGAGTTATAAAAGTCCTCTCCCTCACGAGTGATGATAAATACCATATTCTGAGTCAGGCCATCTTATGTCCAGTTTATAGTACACATTTTGAAAGTAAAACTTTTAATCCTTTAACTGCTGGTCACTAGTATTCATTTATACCAAAAAAATAGGCATTCATTATCTCTTATCATTGACGCCACAGAATCAAAATTGAAAGCTTCAAAATTCCTTTAACATAACATAAAAAGCCAGCATTCCAAGTGAATAAATTGATTGTATCTGGGACCCATACCCACCTGACTCATGTTGGATCCTTCGATCCTCTGGGGTATCCTAATGAAATTTTCAGTTTTCCTATTTGAGATATCATAAAATGATGTTTTCAGAATATGATATTAGGTCCAGTAGTTGCAACTAGATGTAAAAATATTGTCTTCCTGTTAAAGGAAAGAAAACCGCACAATCTTGTATATGTATCCAAAAAAAAGCTATTTTTGATCATGATTTTTTCTGTTCCATCCATACATAAGGTATGGACGGAACAGAAAAAAATCATGATCGGAGACAACATGCAGTACATAACATTCTGCATGTTGTGAAAACAAGAGAACTGTAACTCTGATTGTTTTTATGTTTGATGCGCGCCTGTGCACCAAACATTTTGCTACAGTGAAAGGGGATTAGGGGTGTGTGACACTGTCGAGCCCAATGCAGTTGAAAATAGCAGATGCTCGACAGTCAAGACCAGTGACAACATACTGTGGTCTTGACATCACTTGCTGCTTGCTGGGCGGAAACTTCGTGTATTTCAAAGGACCTGAAGCCGCTCCAATCAGAGGGCTTCGGTCCTTTGATTTGCATGAAGCGGGCCAATGCAACAAGCAGCTGATTTTTTTTTTGTAATGTAAGCTTTGTTTTTTATTCAAATAACACATTATACAGTAGATCTGACTGCACTGTTTTCTGCATATAAAAGATGTTGGTAGTGACACAGTATTAGAACACTGCCTCGCTCTCTTCACATGACAAGGAAAGTTGTTTTTTTCACTTTAAAAACAAACTGTAATATTCCCCGGCTTCTAACCGAGGACAGATACAAACGGATACCAACAATTTGTTGTTCCCAGTCTTGGCTTTCAGTTTTTTTTTCATAGTGTAGTTTTTTTTCCTGATTGGACTTAACTCTCAGTAACATGGTGCGTGGTCAGATTGAATGAGAGTACATTATATTGAATTTCAGTTAATCTTATTAAGCATTTCTTTTTCTGTCATTATGTTTTTTTTTCAAGATTTTGTTACCTTCTGTGTGATTATGACAAATCGTGGCTCTCCGTGAGCAGCTTTCTGTAAACTGTGGCTCCCATTCTTCTTTTCCCAGTGGAGTAGGGTTACCTCCTTTTATAAAGCTGGAGCGGGGGTGCCCATCCCCACTACCGCTTCTTTCTCCCCATCCCCTTCAAGTGGCTCGCTTGCTGACCCGCCCTTCCCATTTTTAGATATATATATTTTTTACTGTAAGCGGAGCAGGGTGCCCACTCCCTCTACCGCTTCTCTTGACACCCTCCCCTGGTCACTCATCACTGTTCTCTAACAAACCCGACATTGGGGTGCCCAATCTAAGTGTCGAAATGCAGTCTGTCCCTCAGTGTTTTTTTAAACCCTGTAAAAAAGAAAACCATCCATCAATGTCTGTTGCGCTGTTAGTTCCCCCCTCACCGACCCTCCCACTCAGTACCCACCACCGCACACCCCACCCCCACCTCAAGCCCTTACTTACCCACATGGGTCCAATGCTTGAATCCTTCTGGACCGCGAGACATGTCTTCTCCTTCAAAGCTGGACCGCACACTGAATAAATCAGGTATGTGGTTCAGTGTATTTCAGTGGAGTTTTGAACTTAGTGGCATAACTTGGCCCCTTTTTTTTTTTTTTTTTGATATTTTGCCCCAGATTTTCAACATGCCTTTTGGGACCCCACCTCATAAACAATGACAGTAACATCAGGCAAATCTGTCCTGAAAGGTGATTTTGCGTTTGCTGTGCGAAATCCCCTTTTGGGCAGGAGTTGAAAATTTTCTTTGTCCTTGTTCATGAGGTGAGGTTATAAGAAGGCTATGCTGAAAATCTGGTGTAAAAATATTAAAAAACAACAAGTTATGAGCCTACATTGAAATTTGCAAACACAGACCCGTAACTTTGGTAATTTTCAGTATTTCACAGCACATCATGAATGTGACAGCTGTCATTTTTCAAATCCTGACCAAAATATGTTTTGTGCCTGTGGCACGGAATGATGTTTCGGTGGCATGGAATGACATTTTGGTGGGGATTTGAAAATTTTCACCTACCGGGTTCATTAGGTGGGTTAATAAGAAGACTATGCTGAAAATTTGGTGTGCAAATATGGTAAAATGTCAAGGTTATTCCTAAATGTTACACTATTTCAGCATTCACTCAAAACTTCGCTAGTTTTCAATATTTTGACTCCAAACGTTCAACATAGCCGTTTTTCCAGACTACCTCATAAACGTGATGTGTAATTTTTAAAATCCTGGATGACATGTGTTTTCTCACCTCTGGTACGAGGTGACATTTCAGCCAGTATACTATAAATGGTACATGTTGCGTCTACAAGGTGAATCCTAAAACAAGTATCTTCAAAACTTGTGGTCAAAATTAAAAAAACAAAAATTGTTTAACATGCATCAAACATCCGGCAAGTCTCTATCATATCCCCCCTCTCCCTTATTGTCTCCAGCGAATACATGTCAAGGCCCGTTAGCCTTTCCTCATATGTCTTCTGGTGTAGCCCCTGCACCATCTTTGTAGCCCTCCTCCTGACTGCCTCCACTTTGTCTATGTCTTTTCTGAGCTTCGGCCCCCAGAACTGGATGCAGTATTCCAGATGAGGTCTCACCAGTGATCTGTAAACTGGTATCATCACTTCCCTATTTCTGCTGGAGATGCCCCTCCCTATGCACCCCAACATTCCGCTGGCCCTCCTTATCGCTTTCTCATACTGTCTGGCCGTCTTTAGGTCATCTGTTTATAATCACCCCCAAATCCCTTTCTTGCTTGGTGGGTGTTAGCAGTCCCCCCCATTGAATACTTTTCTCCTGGGTTTCCATGCCCCAAGTGTATAATTTTGCTTTTTTTTTTCATTAAATTTCAGCTGCCACACCCTTGACCATTCCTCAAGCTTACATGGGTCTCTTCTCATTCTTTCCACTCTCTTTGGAGTATTGACTCTATTGCAGATCTTTGTGTAGTCTGCAAATGGACACACCTTCCCCTCCAGCCCCTCCGCAGTGTTGCTTATGAAGACATTAAAGAGGACTGGCCTCAGCACTGAACCCTGGGGCACCCCGCTGGTCACCTCCCTCTCTATGAATTGAGCTCTGTTCACTACCACTCTTCGTGTTCTGCTCAACCAATTTCTAACCCAGTTCAGCACCCTGTGCCCCACTCCAAGACTGCTCAACTTGTTTACTAGCCTTCTATGCGGAACGGTGTCGAAGGTCTTATTAAAATCCAAGTAGGACACATCCCCCGATCTACCACTCTGGTTACGAGGTCGAAGAAATGTATCAGGTTTGTTTGGCAAGACCTACCTGCCATGAAACCATGTTGCTTTGGATCCTGCTGCCCACTGGGTTTGAGGTACTCCACAATTCTTTCCTTGAGCAATGATTCCATCCATTTCCCTACCACTGAGGTTAGGCTGACCGGCCTGTAATTACCCACCTCCTCCTTACTCCCACTCTTGTGGAGAGGGACAAGATTTGCCCTGCTCCAATCGCCGGGACCACCCATACCTTTAATGATTTTTTGAATAGTTCTGTCAGGGGTGCTGCCAGTTCATTTCTTAACTCTTTTAGTATTCTGGGGTGAATTCCATCTGGTCCCATTGCCTTGTCTATTCTCAGTTTTTCAAGCTCTTTTAGGACTCTCTCCTTTGTGGATGGACTAGTACCCCTATCTCTGACTTCCTTTTTCTCTCAATAGTGATTCCTCCCCCTTCCCTTCTTCCATAAATACTGAGCAGAAATATTTATTCAGGTTTTCTGCCTTTTCCCGGTCCCCCTCAGCAGGCCCTCCTAATTGCCTTTTTAGTCTCACTATCCCTCACCTAGTCTTTCTCTTTTCACTGATGTATCTAAAAAAGGTCTTGTCTCCTCTCTTAATAGACCAGGCTATCCTTTCCTCTGTTTGTGCTTTGGCCCTTCTAACTGCTTTTCTGGCCTCCCCTCAGTTTTTCCATGTATGCTTCCCTATCTTCCTCCCTCTGTGTTTCTTTGTATTTTCTGAATGCCGTCCTTTTCTCTCTTACCCTCCTGGCTACTTCCCTATTAAACCATAGCATTTTTTTCTTCTGTTATTCTTACTTACTTGCTTAATGCACATATTAGTAGCTTCATCTATGGCACCTTTTAGATTTGCCCATTGCTTGTCCACCTCCCCTTCCTCATAATGCTTTTACTAGACATTCTCCCAACTTCACAAAATCGACCCTCATGAAATCCATGACTTTTATACTTGTGTGGCTGGTCTCCTCCACTGTTCATATGGAAAACAATGCTGTACAGTGATCACTGGACCCTAGCTGGCTGCCTACCTGCACATCTTTATCTCTTTCCCCATTGGTGAGAACCAGGTCCAGAACAGCTCCCTCTCTGGTGGGCTCCATCACAAGCTGCTTGAGTCCCACCCCTTGCAGAGCTTCCAGGATGGCTCTGCTGCTTGCTGTGGCTGCAGTATGGGTGCTCCAATTGATGTCTGGCATATTGAAGTTGCCCATAACTAGTACATTTCTCCTGTCTGTCATTTTGTATATGGTTTCCACTAACTCCTTGTCTATCTCCTCCCCCCCGTCCCGGAAGTCTGTAGACCACTTCTGTCCGAATTGCTACCCCATATCCTGTCTCCAGCGTGATCCACAGAGCCTCCACCCCTTCCTGACATCTCTGTACCTCTGTCACTTTAATTCCCTCTCTAACGTATATAGCCACTCCTCCCCCTTTTTTCCGCTCCTGTCTCTCTGGAATAGGGCATACCCTGGTATTGCTATGTCCCAGGCATGGCTCTCTGTGCACCAGGGCTCAGTGACAGCTACAATGTCAAGCTCCGCCTCAGCCATTATTAGGTCTGGGATTTTATTCGCCAGGCTACGGGCATTAGTACACATGGTTCTCCAAGTCTTGCTTCATTTCCTTTTAATGTTTTCACCCTCGCTCTTGTGTATTCTCTTCAGTCCCTTTTTGTTACCACCCTCAATAAGCATTATTTCCTCTTCCATTACAGATTGGGCTCCATGACTACCCTTTGTGTTTCCACTCATCTTCTTCTGCCTACCATCTGAAATACCTGCTTCCGGGGGAGTGATGACCAGGTTCTCCTCCGCGTTGGGGACCTCAGCCTCATGCTCCCCCCACTTGTTAGATTTCGGCAGGATCTAAACCTGATGGCAAAACACAATGCTGGAGACAGGTGTACAGAATAAAGGTTCATTCTCCACAACATGCAAAAAGGACAGTAGTAATACCTGCTCGGAATCTATAACATCCGAACATCGGGTGTCATTATAGGAAAAACTCAAACAGTATTACCCTTACACAAAGTCATATACTAGAGATTAGAGGGTCCCATTACCTGGTAATGGGCTCATGTGCATAGTAAATACGCAAGGCAAAACATTTCTATTGGTGTACACGGTGGGCGACTCTCACTCAAGGCCATTATATGTTGCACTTGCACAATGATAAGTATTACGCTGACTACAGCTACTTCATATTACAATAGAACAATTCATAATATATGCTGATGATGGCATCATGACTGATGGCTGTAGGTGGAGCAGTAAGACCACAAATATCACAATAATAATTACTTATACTAATCATTGCAATTATAGCTTGTATCTGTAGGTGGTGTGCTAAGACCACAAATGCATCTAAACTGAATAGCAGTTTGTCAGTACATCTTAACAAACATTAATAAACATCACTGAATAAAGGTATACCTTATACTGTGTGATAGAAACTGGTAGTCCACATTAGGGACGGCTGGTCTGGCAGGTCTACACCCTTGTAGTTTAAATGCCCAATGGTGATACCAAAACTTTTGCCCTAGTGCCTGTACTCCTTCTCTTGTCAGATGCAGGACATCGTACCTGAAGAACTTCCTTTCCCAGAAGTCTCCCCACGCTCCAGTGAAATAGTAGCCTTTAGCCTGACACCAGCTTTGTAGCTATGCGTTAAACCCCCTCGATTTCCTTGTCTCCTATCTTTTGCGTGCTACTGCCTTTGACCCACACGGGGAGGACTTCCGAGAAGTTATACATCTTATAACTTGCAATATGAAATGCGTTTATAACTGATTTAGACCCAGTGAATATTTATGTATTTAAAATTTTGCTAACCGGGAAAGGCACACTGAGCCGAGGCTCGTTTCCAGGTGTGACCCGTGGGTAGGGGAGCATTATCACAGTAGACAAGTACAGGTACAGAGAAGTACAAATAAGATATATTTGGTCAAAACACTATACCAAGCGTAACACTGGACCACACTGGTTAATACAAGCACCAGGAAAACAGTATTTGCAATTTATGAAATCAGTTTCTTTAGCCTGAAGTTGAAGATGGTGGTTTGTCTGGTTGTCCATTATCTTTTACTATGTGATATATTTTGAAGCATCTTCCCACACAACGTGGAACATTGCAGTCAGGACAGTAGTGCCGAGTTTTAGAAGCTTCTCTATGTGTTCCTGTCTTACGTTTTGAACTACCGGCTGTCAGGGAGCATGAGGCCTCAGCAGAGCAAACTCTTCAAAGTCTGGTAGAGTTCTTTTTTGGTGTAGGAGGAATTTTTGCAGCAAAGTGCTTGGCAACAAGACGTATTACTGTGTGTGCAATTGACACATATCTGTAGTTTGAAATAGCATTGCAAAGCTAAACTTCTACAAGCTCTTCTGTGAGCCGAGCAACATAGTGGTAGTAAGAGCCTTTATCACCCTTTCTCATATAAATAACAAAAGAATTGAACACAGCAATGTCAGTTAGGTGGAAGAACAATTTCTTCCACCACTTTTTGGTTTTCCAAATGCATTGGTAGTTCTTCAGCATTTGATCATTCACGTGTACCCCTCCCATCTTACTGTTGTACTGTAGGGCCACTTCAGGTTTGATCTTGGGAATTCCATCATGTTTCTTACCGCATGATACCATGTCACCCTTATGCATAGTAGTTAGGGCCCCCAGTGTTCTGCAGTACTTTGTCCTGATTCCTGCGGTAGGGCTCCTAGATTGCTGTGGCAGCATTTACGGATTTCTGCAGCATAATTTATTCATTCCTATGGCAGAACACAGTCCTGTCATTGGCTAAAATGTGATGTGATGTCATTGATGACATCACATGCTCAGCATAGAGGAGGGGCTTCAGGATAGATTAGATGAGGAAGGGAGCAGGGCACTATGGGAATACTATATATTTGAATGAAAAATCACCAAGAACAATGCATTCTGGGCAGTATATATATTCTGTGGTATGATGCAAATTCGGTGGAAAATTCCACAGCCACAGAATCGCAGAATTCCAGGGGGTCTTAATATTAGTTAACGTGTATACAGTCTGTGTTTCTTAGGCCTTGCTTGCCACATGGTTGCTCTCATTTTTGGAGAATTCTTTGAAACAAGTGAAATACTCTCTCCAACATCAAGCTGGGCATCACAGAACTGTAGTGGTAGTCCTAATCGTGGTTTATTGACAATGCCATAGAATTCCTTTTTCACTTCCTGCAAGTGCCGCATAAGTTTGGGGCTAGAGTAAAAGCAGTCTGTAAAAAGAATGTATCCTGTCCTGTAAGTGGACCTAACAACTGAATTACAGTGTCATGAATTGTTTGCCCTGTCTTTGGTGCTAAGGCATCGTTCACAACCTCTGCTGTTACTTCAAGGCTGTGTCTGTGTCTGGATGAGCATTCTGTTCCATGTTGTCCTCCCCAGGGCCTGTGATGGTCTGGTTCAGTGTTGTATGTAATACATTGTTTTTACCTGCATACACACAAATTCCACACATTGCCTCCAATCCCACAGTTATCTGAATAGCTGTCACATAACTCATATGTTTTAATTCCAAATCTAGAACATTTCAAGGGCATGTACTGTTTAAATCCCAGATGGGTCTTTGAATAGTAAAAGAGACTCATCTATACTGATGTATCTGGCAGGCGTATATGCCGTCATAAACTTGTTCTGCAGAAAATCTGAGACCGTTCTGATTTTCTAAAGTTTATCATAGGATGCTGCAACATTCTCATTATCCACAAAATGCAGGAATTTTAGAATGTTCATGAACTTGTCCGTGCTCATTAGAAAGTGCGCAATAGGCATGGAAAGGAAGGGATCTGTGACCCAGTAATCTGAAATTTGTATTTCTAGGGATGTGGATATGATGTAAACTCTATACTTCTGGCAGTGTTCCTTTCCCTTTAATTTCTGCTGGAACGTCTTCAAGCTGGCTCCTCCCACCCAACCGGGTGGTAATTCCCTCAGCACTGCTGTGTGACATCAGATCTTTCTTTCTGCTGGAAGAAGAAGGTTGCTTCTGAGATGGTTGCCAGGTGCACCTTAATCCCACGGGGGAGACGGGGAGGACAGCAACGGTGTCCTGACCAGGTGCTGATTTTTCAGCAGACTTGATAGACCATTAGGCCTACTCTGCTGGCGTCTTAGTATGTTAGTAAGGTTCCCTCCTTACCGCTCTAGCACTGAGTAGGCCCTTTGCTTTCAAAACTTCTAAATTCATATCTTCAAGTGAATTTCAAACCCATTTGAAACCATCGCCATGGACAAGTCGAAGTCGGCACCCGGTATTAAAAAATTTGATTGTGAGCAGAAGATGTCCTGGATGGACCCACACACCAAATTGGGGGAAGGTACTTCATCCAGACCTTCAGTCCATGCACCTGACAGCCTGGTTCCTGAGTGGCTAGAATTCTAGGCTTTGGGTCTCTCTGAAGATGTTCTCGCCGTGGTCGAGGCTTCTTGGAAGGAGTCGACCCAAAAATGCTATGCCTTCAAATGGAAGAGGTTCTCCATTTGGTGCCAGGGCAAGGGGCATGACCCCTTATCTGGGCCAGTGGCTAGCATTCTCGATTACCTTTGGTTCCTCTCTGTTGAGCCTTCGGTCGACAGCCCTTAAGGTGCACCTAACAGCCATCTCGGCATACCGGGTGTGGGCTGGTATTCTGACAGTGGCACATTAGAAGGTGGTCTGGCACTTGTTTAAAGGCCTCAGTCATGTTTTCCCTCCGGTGGCGTGAACCACCACCATGGGACTTGTTGCTGGTACTGGCAAAGTTCATGGGTAAGCCATTCGAACCAGTGCACAGGTGTGAATAGTCTCACCTGTTGTGGAAGACCGCCTTCTTGGTGGCTATCACATCAGCCAGAAGGATGAGTGAGCTCCAGATGCTCTTGGTGGAGTCTCCTTACTTGATCTTCTACAGGGACAAGGTTGTCCTTTGCCCCAACCCAAAGTTCCTCCCAAAAGCTGTGTCTGAGATTCACCTTAACCAGGTGATGCATCTTTCGGTGTTCTTCACCAATCACACCTCGGAGGTCGACTACAGGCTCCATACTTTGGACCTGCAGCAAGCGCTCCCCTGTTACAAGGAGCGCACGGCTGGAGTTCGGGGAGAGTTCACAAGCTCTGTCACCTACACTGAAGCCACGCCTGGCAGACAGGCAGCTAAGCAGATGATTAGCAGGTGTATTGTATCCTACATTGACCTCTGCTATAGGTTGGCAGGTAGGGAGCCTCCCGTAGGGCATAGGGCTCATTCCACCTGTCTTATTGCTGCTTTGGTCGTTGCTTCCATGGATATCCCTATCCAGGAAATCTGCAGGGCTGCTACCTGGAAGTCAGCACATACCTTCATTTCCCACTACCACGTCGACCTTGAGTCATGCCAGGCTGCTGGTCTTGGGGTCTCAGTTCTCCAGTCTCTGTTCTCTAAGTGGGGGGTGCACCTTGCTCTTGTCTCCCTGGAGAACTGCTAGAAGTGTAGAGTTGTACATCATATCCACGTCCCAAGAAAAACAGGTTACTCACCTGTAACAGTAGTTCTAGGAGTATTATATGATGTACATCCACACTGATCCACCTGACTTCACCTGGCAAGTGGCCTACTAGTCTTGATTCCAGCAGGTAAGCTCTGACGTCATGGGGCGATGCTGAGGGAGTTACCACCCGAGTGGGTGGGAGGAGCCTACTTGAAGATGTTCTGGCAGGAATTAAAGGGAAAGGAACACTATCAGAAGTGTGGATGTACATCATATACCACTCCTAGAACTACAGCTACATGTGAGTAACCGTTTTTTTTTGTTTGATGTTGTTTTTACCAACCCAGTCAACAGGAAGATACTAATGAACACATACATTTCAGAAGAACACACTGGTTTCCATGAAGAAGTATGTGAAAATTTGGTTTGAATACTGTTATGCAAAAATTGTTCGGCAAATTGGTTAATTTCCATACAGATAATTTTTATAATGCTGTAACTGCCATTGGGCTGTTTCTCTGAAAAGAATATTTAGAAACATTGAAGTGGAGTTGGGTTGTCAGGCAAAGGGCATGAATCCCAGGAGTTCCTGTGACCTCAGATGGTTCCACCTGCTGCTCATTTTTATGCCACAGAATTTGACACTCTTTCCTGATTTGTACCAGTTCTGTCTCTAGAAGGATTGTGAGGGTCTTATCCACTTAATTTGCCTCTTCCAAGGGCTGTGGCTGTCCCTCTTGGACTTGTCATCCCCCTACACTTTTTGCATCCTTTGCCCTGACCCCTTCTCTCTACTGAGAGGGATTCTCTGTCACTTGAGGAGTCCTGTATCCATTCACTTGCTGAGCTTTGTTCATTTTCACTTTCTGTGCTTTCTTCCCCGTCAGTTGGTCTGTCAAGATCTGTTTCTGTTACTTGCTCTGTTTCACTTGGGCTGATTTGCTCTACCTCCGTAGATGTGGATGGACCACTTTTACTTGCTAGTATTCCCTGTCCCTTTCCACGTACTGTGCCTTGCCCTGTTTTACTGTTTTGCCTGCCTTGGCCCATACCCCTTTTGGTGCCTCTGTCATTTTTATTTGCCCTGTCTCGCCCCATACACTTTTGATGCCTTCATCATTTTTATTTGCCCTGCCTTGCCCCATGCCACTTTCTATGCCTTTGTCATTTTTATTTGCCCTACCTTGC
Organism: Neoceratodus forsteri; assembly: GCA_016271365.2. Lineage (NCBI taxonomy): Eukaryota > Metazoa > Chordata > Ceratodontiformes > Ceratodontidae > Neoceratodus > Neoceratodus forsteri. Next base: position 1,373,433,557 of record CM057458.1, read on the forward strand.
CACATACCACTTCTAGTGCCTTCGTCATTTTTATTTGCCCTGCTTCGCCCCATGCCACTTTCAGTGCCTTCATCATTTTTATTTGCCCTGCCTCACTCCATGCCACTTTCCATGCCTTTGTCATTTTTATTTGCCGTGCTTCACCCCTTTAAACTTGTGGTGACTTTATTATTTTTATTTGCCCTGCCTCGCCCTGTTACACTTGGGGTGCCTTCATTGTTTTAATTGGTCTGGCTTCACCTGATTCCAGTTTTGGTGTCTTCATTTTCCCTGCATTGCCCACTTCCACCGATCCTCTATTCATCTCTGTTTTGCTTCTTCTGTTATATTCTGCAAATAGGCTGTGCTCAGGTAACACTCCTTCAGTGTCTGATTCTAGTTCTGATGAGTAGGCATGTGAATCGCAGCTTGTGCCCCCAGCTGACTCAAACTGTTGGCAAATATTTAATCAAGAGCATGATTCACAGTAAACTTTTTTTTGGACATCGCAAAATCAGTTTCACAATGCCAGAACCTTTTCCCCTTCTATATCAACACACATGTGGGGAAACTACATTGTCCAAATAAGCGATAAATGTCCCTCCCTTTACTGCAAATTACTGCCAAATTAACTTTCTCTTAAAGGGAAACTCCTGTAATGGCAGTAAGTGCAGCAGCTGCTGCAGAAACGCCTGCTTAGGGCTTTTAGCATCAAAGTCATTTTTTTTAATTTACCTGCTCCCTGGCGATTTTGATTAAAGATCCCCTCCATCCATAATGGCTACAGAGCCCCGAGCAGAGATCTCACGCACCCAGGGTGGCTTCCGCAGCGAAGGTTATGATAATGAGGTCTGTCAACTCTGCCATTTGTTGGTAGCCCTCATTAGCATAACCTTCGCGGTGGAAGCCACCCGGGGTGCACGAGATGTCCTCCCTGGGCTCTACAGCCATTATGGAAGAAGTGGATCTTTCTAATTAAAATCGCCAGGCAGCAGGTAAATCAAAAATTACTCTGTTGCTAAAAGCCCTAATTGAGTATCTCTGCAGCAGCTGCTGCACCTACTGCCATTGTAGGAGTTTCCCTTTAATTAGCAACACTGCATGCACCTGTTCAATGACAACATACCCTGTTGTTTAGCCTGTTTTACAGTCTCTTGCCCCAAATCAGTTTCTTTATGATGCCTTAAAGGGACACTTTCAGCTCTTTAATGTTATTTTAGGTCACTGGAAGTGTCTTGCTGCTAATGTAAATGCGTCTGCCTGCACATCTGCAAAGGTGCTGTCATGGCTTCAAAACAGATGCATGAATGAGTTTCCGTTCATTTTTAAGCAATATGAAATTAGGTTACTGTTCCAACGAGTGTTCAGTTTTAAACAAGAAGATGCCCCCTGAAAGAAAAACGAGCAGTAAACTCACTTTGAAGAACAGAGCTGCAATCCCGAGCATGTGCATTAGTGTGAGCATTAATGCACATGCTCGGGATCTCGGCGCCATTTTTCAAGGTGAGTTTTTGCACTTCTAGTACTCGTTTTTCTTTCAGAGGGCATCTTCTTGCTCAGAATTGAATACCAACCAAATTTTATGCTGCTCAACATAAATGAAAACTCATTCATGCAGGAGTTTTGGAGCCATGACAGTGCCTTTAGAGACATGCGGGCAGACGCGTTTACATTAGCAGCAAAACTCTTCCGGTGGCTGAACTTAGGCAGACTGCTCGCCGGAGCATACTCATAAAAAACTGTGTTAAAAAGGTATCAATTTAAATTATTATGCATATTGGCGCAGTCAAGGCAGTTTATTTGCCAATTCTGGTCACACACGACCTAAAATAACCCTAAAGAGCTGAGAGTGTCCCTTTAAAATCAAGCTCTCTTTGTGTGTTATTAAACACATTTTGTACAGTTTTGGCCCAAAACGAGCATTTTTGAGTCCAGAGTAGGAGCGCCGACAGAATGCTCTTTCCTAACATACTAACATACTAAAATGCCAGCAGAATAGGCCTAACGGTCTTTCGAGTCTGCTCGATTGGTCAGCCCCCACCATGGGTGCTGACCTTGCTGCCCCCCCCTTGCCTTCTCTGGCTTCTCCCTTCCCAGTTCCGGATATTCTTGCTGCATTGGATTTTGGTTCCAGAACCCTTCCCCTGTACCTGTCCCAGCCCCTCTTGAACCCCTCCACCGTCTCTGCCTCCACCAGCCCCCTAGGCAGTGCATTCCATGGCTCCACCACCCTCGCAGTGAAGTAGCACCTCCTCCTTTCTCCCCTGAATCTTCCCCCCTCCAGCTTCCACCCATGCCCTCTAGTGGCCCCCTCCTCCTTCGTTCGAAGCACCCTGACTGTTCCTCCCCTATTTACCCTCTTCATGTACTTGATGACCTCTATCATGTCCCCCCGGTCCCTTCTCTCTTCCAATGTGTACATATTTAGCTCTTCGAGCCTCTCCTCATAAGTTCTGTCCCCCAAGCTCCAAATCATTTTGGTTGCCCTCCTCTGGACCCTCTCCAGGAGTTTAATATCCCTCTTTAAGTGTGGCCTCCAAAACTGCACGCAGTACTCAAGGTGTGGCCTCACCAGGCAGTTATACAGAGGGAGTATCACTTCCCTCCTTCTGGAGGTGATCCCCCTAGCGATGCATCCCAGCATCCTGTTGGCCTTGGCTGCTGCCCTCCTAAAGTCTCCGAGTTGTTCATCTTGACATCCACCACCACCCCCAGGTCCCTCTCAGCCATCGAGACTTGTAGCATTCCCCAGGGTGTACACTTGGCCTGGGTTTCTGGCCCCCAGGTGGAGTACCTTGCATTTCCCTGCATTGAACCTCAGCTTCCACTTTCTAGACCATCTTTCCAGAGCCTCCAGGTCCCCCTGTAGGGCCACCCTTCCTCCTCCCCATCCACCACCGCCCCCAGTTTTGAGTCATCTGCAAAGAGACTCATCTCACTCCTGATTCCTGTCCTTATGTCAGAGATGTAGGCGTTGAACAGGAGGGGCCCAAGGACTGATCCCTGTGGGACCTCTTTGGGGATGAGACTGTCCCGCCAACTACGACCCTCTGCGTCCGGTCCTGGAGCCAATTGCCTATCCATCTGATCATCTGGTTCTCCACGCCCATTTCTCCCAGCTTATCCAACAGGCCCATGTGAGGAACAGAGTCAAATGCCTTGCTGAAGTCTAGAAAGAGGACATCCACTGGTCTACCCAGGTCCAAGGCACTCGTCACCCAGTCATAGAACTCCACAAGGTTTGTCTGACACGATTTCCCCGGGACAAATCCATGCTGCTGTCTATCGTCCAGGCACCCTGACTTTTCCAGGTCCCCCCCTAGCCTCTGCTTGACAATGCCCTCCATCACCTTGCCCACCATCGATGTCAGGCTGACAGGCCTATAGTTCCCTGCCACCTCCCTTGATCCCCCCTTGTGGATAGGCACTATATGCGCCACCTTCCAGTCCTGGGGCACCCACCCTGTCCTCAGAGAGATGCTGAAGAGCTCCGCCAGAGGTTTCGCCAGGACATCTGCAAGTTCCTTCAGCACTCTGGGATGTAATTTATCCGGCCCCGCTGCTTTCTCCGTCTTAAGGGAGCTGAGGGCTTCCCTCACTCTCTCTGCTGTGATTTCCACTTCCAGTACCTCTTCTCGCTGCTTAGTCCTCCCCCCTCCTGCCAGTGATGCCTCCCCCTCTCCCCAGACCCGCCGATTGGTAAGGGTCCCCCCTCCTCAGTATCTCTGTCTCCTCCCATGCATGATGCAGCACCCCCATTTTCCTTGGTGAAAACTGAGGTGAAGTACTCATTTAGTACCTCAGCCTGCTCCCCTGGGTCTTGTGCCTATCTCTCCCCTGATTTAATCCTGCTAATCTGCCCTTTCACCCTTCGTTTTTCCCCACTGTATCTGAAGAACCCCTTGTTCCCTCTCATAATTTCCCTGGCCAGGTTCTGCTCCTTCCTTGCCTTAGCCGCCCTCACCACCCTAGTGGCCCTTCTAGCCATCAGCTCATACTCCCCTCAATCCCTTTCACTCCTTGAGCACTTGAATTGCCTATAGACTGCCTTTTTTCCCCGCACCACCTCCTGGAACTCTCTGGTCCACCAGGAGAGTTTTTGGGCCCTACCGCATTTTCATCTTACTCTTGCACAGGTGCTGGTAGCATCTTGCACCCCTGTCCTGATGATTTCCCACCTACTATCAGCGTCCATGTCTGACCCAATCACATCCAAATGCTCCTTAAGGATCCTTCCCATTTCCTTAAAATCCGTTCCCCTGAAGTCAGTTACCTCCGTCTTTGTGCAGCATTCTAGCCCTCCTAGGTCCAGGCAGAACCAGACCGTGGCATGGTCACTCCCCGCCAATGGGTCCCTTACCTCCAGGCCCCTAATCTGGTCACTGTCTGCCAGGACTACATCCAGTATCCGCGCCTCCCTGGTCGGTTCCCCCACCTGCTGAGTTAGGAACGCGTCTTGAAAGACATCCAACAACCTCTGTTCCCTGGTCACAGAAGATGTCATAGTCTCCCAGTCTGTTCCTGGCATGTTTAAGTCCCCCAACACCACCACCGTTCCTCTGCCCAGTCTGCAGTGTCTCCCAGCTTCTGCCACCAGACTCTTCTCCAGCTCCTCTGCCAGGGCAGGGGGTCTATACACCACTCCTATTTTTACTCTTTTGCGCCCCCTTGTTATCAAGGTGACCCAAATCGCTTCCACTGTTCCTCCGCCTCCTCACTCCCCTATGCCAATGCAGTTTTGACTATCATTGCTACCCTCCTCCCCTTCCCTCCCCTGTCCTTCCTGAACATAGTGTAACCCTCCAGGTTCAGGTCCCAGTCGTGTCCTGCAGTGGCCCAGGTCTCAGTGACCGCTGCCACATCCACTGCTCCCTCAGTTAGCATCGCCTGGAGCTCAGGCATTTTATTGCCCAAGCTCCTGGCATTTAGCAGGACTACCTTCCACCCTTTCCCTATACTTCCATTTCCCCTGCTCGTGTTCCCATGGGGATTCTGTTTTCCCCTGGTCTGCACTTTACCAGTCGGCCTTTTCCGCAATCCTCCAGCTCCCCAGGGGGGTGGAGACAGAGTCCCTCCTTTATCGGCACCCCCTTGACAGCCTTTTCTCCCATCCCTCCCCTTCACAAGTTTAAACCCCATTTTTCACCAATGAACCCCTCTATTTTCAACTTAAGGATTCCCCTCCCCTCCAAATTGAGATGGAGTCTATCTCTAGCATACAGCTCCTTATCCTCCCAGGTCTCCCCCCAATCCCCATCAACCCATACCCTCTGGCCTCACACCACCCCTGAGCCACTGGTTTATCTCCCTAATCTTCCTTTTGTGCTCCCCACTAGCCCTTGGCACCAGCAGGATTTCTGAGAAGGAAACTGTGCATCCTATGTCATAACAGACCCTGGCAAGCTCCCTGAATCTTGCCTGTATCTCTAGCTCATTATTTCCCTCAATATCATTTGTACCCAGGTGGACCAGTATGTCCGGGGAACCCCCACAATCCTTTGCCAGCTGATACACCTCATGCTTATCCCTGTGCACCGTTAGTCCAGGGAAGCATTTTGTTCTAACTGGCCAGGCTTCTCCCTCCCTATCCCATTTGATACCCCCTGATCATAGAATCCCCCAACAGGAGCACTCTGACCACCCTTTTCTCCATTTCCCCCCCTTCCATGTCCCTCATCCTTTCTACTGGCCCCTCCACCCAGCCGGCTCCTTGTTCCTCCTCTATCTGGGTGCCATGCCACCCTCCTTATTTACCCTGGCCACCCCTCCTCCAATCTTATGCCTCTCCTCCTGAGTATCCTTCTGTACCTTGCTAACTCCCCCCTCACTGCTCGCAACTGGTCCTTCTCCCCCATCTGCTAAACTAACCTGGCTTGTCCTCCCTTCCTTGCTGTCTCCATTTAGTCCCTCCTTGCTTGTTGTGCTCCCCTGGCCTAAACCCTCAGCTCCCTTTACTGAATCCTCCTTGTACTTCTGGTCCTTCTCCTTGTGCTTTCCTCCCAACTGGTCCTTTCCTTGTGCTTTCCTCCTCTTCCCCCTGCCCATCCTGCTCTGATTCACTGCTCCCCTATTTTCCTGCATTCCAGGTTCCCCTGTTCTTCCTGCTATCTGGCCCTGGCTCCTGCCCCCACTCCCTTTCCGTCTCTAACCACCCCTGTCATGGCTACATCACCCCCCATCCTCAAGCAGAAGATGAGAATTGAAGCGGTTACTGAATGTAAGGTCTGATCCACCTCCCCGCCTTGCTTCCTTCTGTCCAGCCCTGGCCATCTGCCTACTTCCCTGAGAATGTTGTCCCTCTGTCCCTCCTTTGTGAGGGTCCCCAGTTACCTGCCTGCTTCCTTGGTAATGTCCTTTTGGACCCCCTCTTCCAGGGTCCCTATGTGACCCCTGAGTATTCTCCTGCACTCCTTTCCCTATGCTGCTGCCCCCAGTGCTTGGTGCAACCCTGTGGGAGATCCCCTGCCCCTTCCCCAACCATACCCCTTCCCCAGCTGTCTCCCAACCTCAAGAACCTCCTCCTAAGCTGTGCCAGCTGGTAGCACACTGGGCAACCACCAAACTTCCAAGCCCAGTCCAGTATCATGGCTGCTCCACACCCTGTGCACCCCACCACCCTCCCAAAGATGCCGGCCCTAATGCCGTGTGGTTCCATCCCCTTCCAAGTAGGTTTCCTTGGGTGAGCCACCAGGTTCCCCCCAGTCCAAGATACACCCCTACTGCCTAATCAGGTCACCCACTAATCTTAGATACAGTCCCACAGTACACCGGTAACCCTGTTACTAGGTGCAGTACAACACAGTAAACTTATAAGGGAAATGAACAACTCCCTAAGCTCCTCTCTCCCAGCCTTTAAATCCAACCCCCAGTGGCTAGAACTACATGAGATGCACCTGCAGCCTTTTCCTCCAGTTGCAGGGCAGGTGTTCTCATAAATTAGCAGAACTCTGGGGGAGGGAGGGGGAGGTGGGTCTTGGGCAGACTCCCGACTCGAGAGAGAGTGTATCAGCCCTGTGTCTCCCCTCCAAGCCCAGCAGCCAAATACCTAGGCCCAAGCAAATCCCACCAAATAGGTTTTAAATCAGAAGAAATAGGTCTCCACCAGCGCATCCTATTACACAGTGAAACATCAAACAAATGAGCCCACTTACAGCCACCAAACCAGTTTTCAAACTTCCAACAGCCCCCAAAACAATACCCTGCTAGCCCCTTAGAAGTAAGAAAGAAAATAAATAACCTTCTACCAAGTAAAATCTACAAGAACCCTGGGAAAAACAACAAGAAGCAGCTATTGTCCTGGAACACAACTGATCCTGTCCCCTTCCAGTTCCTTCTGAGAGACAAAGCAGCCAACACCACAAACCTGATTCAGCTCTGCCTCCAATCAGTTAGCTGAGTGAGACCTGGCCACACCATTAACACCCTTCCCCCACTATGCAGTAATCTTTGCAGCTACTGAAGTCAGCAACAATGAATCAAAATTCAACTCAAAGCCCCCAAAATATGTATATGGGTAACAGGGAAGGGATCACAGATCTCCAGGTAGAAGGTCACCTGGGGGCCAGTGACCATCACATGGTATGGTTCAATTTGGCTACTACATCTAAAGCATCCCATTCCAAGGCAAAAATATGGGACTTCAGAGGAGCTGACTTTGATAAGATGGCCAGCAGAGTTAAGTTAGCCCTGGCAAAAAGAAACACAGGTGAGGGGGTACAGGCAAAGTGGGCAAGCATTAAGGATGCAATACTTGAAGCAACATCCCATTCAAAATGGTGACTTTGGGAATGATTTTACCCTCCCTAAGGCCAGGGGACTGGCTAGCTTCCCTGGACCTCAAGGATGCCTACTTCCATGTTCTTATCAGAAGCTCCCACCGAAAGTACCTCAGATTCGAACTGCCCTCAGGCCATTATCAGTTCAGAGCAATGCCCTTCGGCCTTACCTCTGCCCTAAGGGTATTCACAAAATGCCTGGCAGTAGCAGTTGCTCATTTAAGAAGGCAAAAGATTGCCATCTTTCCCTACTTAGACGACTGGCTCATTGTGGGTCAGTCTCCAGACCAGGTCAAATCACACCTGCAAGTTACCCAGCAACTGCTCACCTCTCTGGGCTTTCTTCTCAATCTTCCAAAGTCAGTTCTGGAACCTGTCCAGGTACTCACCTTTATAGGTGCAGAACTGGACACAAAGCAGGCCAGAGCCTTCCTTCCCCTAGAAAGGGTAAGGACCCTGGTGGCCCTGGCCTCCTCATTCACTCTGCAGGTCTCGACCCAGCATTTCCTACAGCTCCTAGGGACACATGGCTGCTTCCACAGCTGTAGTGCAAGGAGCAAGATTTCAGATGAGGGACATTCAGTTCCATTTGCTGGCCTTTTGGTCTCAAAGAAGAGATCCCCTATCCAAGTTGATCCCAGTGACTCGAACCCTGATCCAGGCCCATAAGTGGTGGCAGGATCAGAGCAATCTGAGACAAGGGGTTCCCTTCATCCCTCTATCTCACTCCTTGACCCTTACTACAGATGCGTCCCTTTTGGGATGGGGAGCTCAGATGAGCGACCTCTCCACCCAGGGATTGTGGTCCCCCCAGGAATCTCTGCTCCACATCAATCTGTTGGAACTCAGAGCTGTTTTTCTAGCACTTCAGGTTTTTTCTGCATCTGTTCAGAACAAAGTTGTACAGGTCAGAACAGACAACACCACTACAATGTGGTACATCAACAAACAAGGGGGCACTCGGTCTTCGGCCTTGTGCACCGAGGCAATGAAGTTCTGGTCTCTGGCTTATTCCCTGAACACTTCCCTCATAGCAGTTCACCTCCCAGGCAAGGACAATGTCCTGGCAGATGCTCTCAGCAGGATTTCCCAGGGCCATCACGAATGGTCACTGGATCCCGAGTACTGGGGATAGTGTTTGCCAGATGGGGCACCCCTCAGATAGATCTTTTTGCAGCCCCAGACAATCATCAGCTTCCACTTTTTTGTTGCAGGCCCCCAGTGTTGGGCTCAGTCCCCTGGATGCCTTTCTCCTCCATTGGGAAGGGAAGTTTCTCTGTGCCCCTCCTGTTCAAGGTGCTAGTCAAAATCAGATCTCAGCCCTGCAAGATGATTCTGATTGCTCCAGACTGGGCCAGGCAGCCCTGGTACCCACTCCTTCTGTCCTTAGCAGTCCATCTTCCCCTGTGTCTCCCCAGGAACCACAATTTGTTAACCTGTGCCCAAGGGAGAGTTTGGTATCCGAATCTCAAATCCCTCAACCTCAAGGCCTGGCTCTTGAGGAGTTAGAGTTTGCTGACCTACACCTTTCTCAAGGTGTTCTCGAAATCTTGAAAGCTTCTAGGAAGCCTTCCACTAGGGCTACTTATAATTCCAAATGGAAAAGGTTTTCCATATGGTGTTCTGGAGGCATATTTCCCGGAATCTTCTGATTTGCCCACTGTTTTGGCACTATATGGTCCATCTTAATTCTTGGGACTGAGACCAGCTACCCTGAAAGTGCATTTGGCAGCTGTCTCTGCTTTTATTTCAGCAGGGAAGCCCTCTTCTCTTGCTTCACCCTGTATTTTCCAAGTTTTCAGGGATTGCTCATACCAATCCACCATTCAGGGACCCTGCCCCTGTCTGGGATCTTAATGTTTGCATTGCTCAGCTGATGCAACCCCCCCTTTGAACCTCTGTCTTTGGCAGAGCTTAAGTACTTGACTTGGAAAACTGTGGTTCTAGTAGCCATCACCTCTGCCAGGCGCATAAGTGAGTTACAAGCTTTGTCAGTGGAGACTGACTTTATTTCCTTTCACAGGGATAAGGTAGTCCTCAGGACTAACAGGAAGTTTTTGCCTAAGGTGGTTTCAGATTTCCACCTTAATCAATCTATTCTCTTCCAGTGTTCTTCACTGACCATTCCTCCTCTGGTGAGAGGAGGTTGCACAGCTTAGATGTTAAGAGGGCCCTAAGTTACTACATAGAGCGCACTAAGGGTCACAGGTTTGACTCCTCCAACTATTTCTCACTTATGGTGAGGTTGGGAAAGGAAACCTGCCGCTAAGAGATCCATTGCCAGGTGGATTGTCTCTTGTATCCAATTTTGCTATCAAAAACTGGGTGAGGTTCCCCCTTCAGGCCTGAGGACTCACTCTACCAGAGGTACAGCTGCGTCTCTAGCTGCTGCCAGAGACATCCCTATCTTAGAGATATGTCAAGCAGCTACTTGGAAAACAGTACACACTTTCGCCAAGCATTACTCCCTGATTATCCAGGCCAGGAGGGATGCTCGGTTTGGCACAGCCGTGCTTCAGAGCCTATTCCCTAAGTAGGTTCTGTCCCTCCTCCATGGAGGTACTGCTGTGTAGTCTGCAATTGTCATAATATAGCAAGACTTCATGTTGTTTGAAGAAAAAATTACTCACCTTAGTAATGTCGTTTCTTCTAATGGAGTCTTGCTATATTATGACCTCCCCCCCAGCCTGCCCCTCTCAGAACTTCTACTTTGGGTATGGGGTTGGCAGTCCAGTGTTGGCACTTATTGATGCCCATTTTATGTTTTCCACCCCTTCTTTTTTTGGGATGTTTGGGTGTTGTGTTTTATCTTATCTTTTTCTGGTCCCCTGACTTGAGTCTTGGTGTTGGGGCCAGGAAAATGTGTTAATATTTAAGTAGCCAGTTGGCTAGTGTAGATTACAGCTTCCACACAGAACCTTAGTGAGTTTTGCTCGTAAAGATCTGACAGTTTCAGTTTGAAATATTCCAGACAGAGCTTTTCTAACCGAGCTCGTGCTCTAAGTTCCATGCCTGGCATGGAAGTTAACTCTTTCACCTCCGGAGCAGTTCTAATGGTGGGACAAACTGCAATTGTCATAATATAGCAAGACTCCATTAGAAGAAACAACATTACTTAGGTGAGTAATTTTTTCTTCTAGGTCCTGTGCAATGTCACTGATGAAGATGTTGAATAGGACCGGTCCCAGCACTGATCCCTGTGGTACCCCACTGGTCACTCTTCCCTCTGTGAGTGACAGCTATTTACCACCACCCTCTGTGTCCTGCCACCCAGCCAGTTACCTACCCACCACACTACTGTCCTGCCCACACCCATATTCCCAGTTTGTGTAATAGTCTTCTGTGTGGCACAGTGTCAAAGGCCTTGCTAAAGTCCAGATAGGCCATGTCCACTGCCCTCCCTGATCCACCTCCCTAGTCACCCAGTCAAAAATTCAACGAGGTTGGTCTGACATGACCTCCCTGGTGAAACCATGCTGCCTTGGATCCTGTAGTCCATTGACAACCAGATGTTCCACCAATCTCTCCTTCAGTAGTGCTTCCATGATCTTCCCCACTACTGAGGTGAGGCTGACTGGTCTGTAGTTCCTGCTTCCTCTTTGTTCCCGCTTTTGTATAAGGGGACTATATCTGCTGTCCTCCAGTCTTTGGGTACCTCCCCTGTTTCCAGTGATCGGCTAAACAGTATAGCCAGAGGTTCAGCCACCACCTCTCTTAGTTCTTTAAGGACCCTGGGGTGAACACCATCTGGCCCCATTGCTTTATCAACTCTTATTACTTCCAGTTCCATCAGGACCCTTTCTCGTTAGACTGATTTGGCTCGGTAGTCCTGGTGAAGAGCTTTGCATGTGAAAGAACCAGGGCTGAGTCCTGTGCTCAACTCTACCTGCTAGGCTAGTGGAGCAAGGGGGCACTGTGGAGGTAGTGTGTTCAGGTTCAGAAGGGAGGGTGGCATTTGTCCCACTACTTGGGCATCTCCTGTGATGGGTTAATGGAGTGGCTTTGGACTTGTGGGTGACTGTGGTATCGGCCCTCCCCACTGCAAGCCAGGCACTAGCAGGTGGTGCACATGTAGGGGAGGGTTGGGTTTTAGGATAAGACAGGGATGAAAAGAGCCTTCAAATTATACATGATGGATGATGTGTGCCACATATGTCAGCTGGCCGAGCTCCTCTTCTGGCTTCTGTCATTAGCAATGCTGAGCAGGCTCCTCCTCTGCTGAGTGAGCTCCACATTGAAAGGGGTTTCTCATGGGGTGTGCTTGCCAGAGATGTCTGGACTAGCAGCTGAAAGGGGTACCATGAGGCTGACATTAGTTGGCAAGGGGATTCCAGAGGAGAGTAGCACTGAGTATGTCTGTGGTAGTGGTAGTAGTAGTAGATTTTATTTATTTCGGGCACCCTTCGCCATAGGCTCAGGACATCCTTACAGAGTATAAAACAGACAAACAGCATGAATAAATACCTAAAACATATAACATAATAAATAGAAGAACAATAAATAGCACTCATTAAAATTAATCAAACTTCTAACTGCCTGTCCCATTAAAATATATTTGTCAGACTCCGAAGGCCAGTTGAAAAAGGAACCATTTTAAGTTTCTTTTGAATATCTCCAGGGAGGGTGCCTCCTGGAGGCACCCTGGCAGAGAATTCCAAAGGATCGGGGCGGCCTCTTCAAATGCCCGATCCCTGGAAGATTTTAACCTTGCTCTGGGGACCTCCGGCCAGGGGGGAGGGCTTCTCTCGTAGAAAACAGAGAGTGACTTGGGGTGTAGGGATGCAGGAACTCCTTCAGGTAACCCAGACCCAACCCGTGTGGGGCCTTATAAGTCAAAAGACGTATTTTAAAGGAGATGCGCCAGTGCACCGGCAGCCAGTGCAGCTAACGCAGCACCGATGTAATATGACTAGACCTTAGAAGGCCTGTCAGTAGCCGGGCTGCAGCATTCTGCATTGCCCCTTCTCTGACCCCAAGATAGAGTGTGTTACAGTAGTCGAGCCTCGAGGTGATGAGCGCATGTACCAGTGTGGCCAGATCATTGGGGGATAAGGGATCTAATTTGGGCGATATTACTCAGATGGTAAAAACCAACCCAGACAGCAGCCGATACCTGAGCATCAAGTGTCAGCTCACTGTCCAGGACAATACCCAAATTCCAAACCTTAGGGGAGGCCTCTAGAGCGGTCAGACCAATAAAAAGCCTTAAACATTCCCCAGATGCCCTCTTCCCCCACCTTCTACTCGACTCAACCACCAGTACTTCATTCTTCCCCGGGTTGAGTCCCAGCCGGTTCAACAGTGTCCAAGTCCGAATCTTGGACAAGCACTTATTCAGCACGTCGACCATATCAGATCTTCCTGTTGTGAAGGATAGGTAGAGCTGAATATCATCAGCATAGCAATGAAAGCTCGGCCCATACCGCCTTATGACCTCGCCCAGGGGCAGCATGTACACTATGAATAACATGGGGGAGAGGACAGAGCCTTGGGGCACTCCACAGAACAGGACCATTGGGTTTGAGGAATAATTCCCCAACACCACCCTCTGGGACCTGTCCCAGAGAAAGGACTCAAAGCAGCTGATGACCTTGCCAGTGAGTCCAATATATTCCCTCAGCCTGTCCAACAACACCCCATGATCCACAGTGTCAAATGCTGATGAGAGACCAAGGAGGACAAGAATCAAATGCTCTCCTCTATCCCTTGCCCTGAGCAGGTCATTCATCACCCATACTAGAGCTGTCTTCGTGCTGTGCATAGCCCTAAACCCGGACTGGAATGGCTGGACGATCATGAGGCAACTTTCTAGCTGCTCCGCGACTACCTTCTCAAGAACCTTCCCTAATAAAGGAAGGTTCAAGATCGGCTGGTAATTTGCCAAGATGTCGGAGTCCAAAAATGTTTTTTTCAACAGGGGCTTCACCAGGGCTTGTTTAGGGGACTCGGGGAAGACCCCAGTTGCTAAGGAACATTCAACAATCTCGGCCAAAACCAGACCCAGGACACCAACGCAATCAATTAGTAATCACGTTAGGCCTGGATCCAGGTAACAGAACGTTGGTTTCAGCCCCAAGATCACCCCACAGACCTCCACCATTGTTACCAGCCGAATTCTTCCCCTGGGGAACTGAATGTGCCCACTCACTTGAGGCCCACCACTGTTGGATGCTGAAATTCAGCTTGGAGAGATCCCAGCCCTGACAGAAGACTCTGTCTGAGAAGAACTGAGCAAACGCCTCACATTTTTGAGCTGAAAAAGGGTTCCAAACTGGCTGGATGTAACAGCCTGTCTACAACCCAAAAGAGCTGAGTTGGTAAATTCTTCCCAGCTGCAGTCATCCTAGACATAAAAGCTACCTTTTTGTGGGTGATTGCATTCTGATACTCATCGTAATGAGCCATCAGAACCAGCCTGTCCTCCTGGGTCCTGGTCTTCCTCTAACACCTCACCAACCTTTGCCCCCTGGTTTTCAGTGCCCTTATCTCACCATCAAACGAGGGCGAGCCGAGACGCGAAACAAATGGGTGAACACAGATTGGCACCAAATGGTCCAGGGCCTCCATGACAGCCCTATTACAGGCTGCCACGGCCTCCGCCAGACCCTCCGCACACACCTCCGGCACTGATGAAGTGTCCAGTTCCGCAGGTGGTCCCTCCAGCCGTAGCCCTTTTAAAGGACGGAACTATACCATTTCCACAAGGGAAGGGACATTGGGTAGGGGCTCTGAAGCTGATCCTGACAGCACAGTGATCCGACCAAATGACTGTATCAATCTCGAGGGTGTTAATCTTGAGCCCCAGGGAGAACACAAGGTTGAGCACATGTCCGGAGCAGTGGGTCCTGACCATAGTTTCAAGGGTTAGGCCTCCATATTGGACAGGAAGTCCCTGGCACCAGACAAAACCTTGTTGTCCACCCAGGTGTTGAAGTCACCAAGGATAAGCTGTCTTGGTCACTCCAACACCCTTTCATCGACAAAGGGCATCACCTCTTGAAGGAAACTCCTGTCCCAACCAGGTGGACGGTAGATGAGGAGAATCCTAAAATCCACTTCGGGCCCCCCACATCGCTATGCACTCAAAAGAAGTGGTGTTCTCACTGGCTGCAACTGTCAGGCCCAGCTCTGACCTAAAACAAATGGCTGCCCCCCCTCCGTTGCGTTCTTTCCTTGGGCAGTGGACCACGGAGAACCTAGCTTGGACAGATGTCTCCAGCACAGGGACAGATGCATCCCCCAGCGGGGTCTCTGTGATGCATGCCAGGTCGACCGATGCCTCAGGCTCCGCCATAATGGCGGCCTTGTTAACCATTGACCTGGTATTGCACAACACCAGCAGAAGAGGACAAAAGGCGGAGGCTGGTTCATCAGCTACCTGCCCACCCGGTCTGGAGACTTCCTAGTCAGAGTGGTAAGGCACGGGGGACGCCGTTCCTGTTCCCGTAGGTAATGGAAGGAGTTACAAAAATCTTTTAGACTGGTGATCATAAGAAATGGTGTAAGCAGTGCCAACATAAGTCCCTCTTGACTGAACAGATGGGTTTGTTTTGGATTTGAGTTTTCTTATTCCATTTTATGGATGCAGATCATACTGCATTACTTTTGACAACCAGTTTGCATTTGCAGGTTACACAATGTTCAGTTTTGTAAAACTGACAAAGATCACACAGCACCAAAACTAATGCCGTTCATGTTGTTAATGACATTTCCTATTGCAGTTTCAAAACACTTCTCCATGAATTTGCTGCTTATACCTGTTCCTTTACCTAATCTCCTCTTTCTTAACCTCCCATACTCCTCTGCTGTCATCCTTTATTCCTCCTTCTCACTGTCCATTTCACTATCCTTCCATTTGTTCCTTTGTAGCCTTGGTCTCTTGTTGGCCTTCCTTTTCCCAAGGTGTGTAGCATTTTCACTTCTAGAACAGAGTCTACTGTGCTTACTGAACTGGTTAGATATGAAAATAGTCCAAACATAGAGAAATGTACAGGCAGAATAAGATGTCTGGTCAATGCAGTATGCCCGTGGTTTCACAGCCAATTTGTGTAACATGCCCATCATGCTGAAGCATCCAGAGGATGCCCCATATGTGAATAATTGAATGTGTTTCATCCAGCCTTGAATCTGGCTACAGTTTTAGCATTGACCAAACTGCTGGCAAAGCCTTCCTTTTAGTCATCATCTACTCAGGGAAGAAGTTCTTCTTCATGTCCTTCCTGAAACTGCCTACCACCAGCTTGTAGTTGTGCCCCCTGGTGTATGAGCTGTCAAATTGTATGCACAGCTTGGAAAAGACCACCCTGCTGATCCCGTGACAGAACTTGAAAGGTTCTATTATACTCCACCTCACTTTCCTTTCTGACCTCCAAGGAATACATGTTCAGGTTACACAACTTTTCCTGGTATGACTTTCCTTGCTGGCCCTGTTAGTCACCTTCCTTTGGACTGTCTCCAACGTACCCAGTCCTTCTTCAGATGTGGGCTCCAGAATTGCAGACAGTACTCCAGGTGTGGCCTCACGTTGGTCATATACAGTGGAAAGATCAACTCCTTTCAACATTTTGCCTTACTTCACTATGAGAAGGATTTTAGGGTATCACTATTGACAACCCCCATATCCCTTTTTTCTGTAGTTTTTCCTACCCTCACTGCATCAATAAAGTAGATTGTCTTAGGATTCCTTTTCCCTATGTGTATTACCTTGCACTTCTTACATAGAACTTAAGCTGCCAGATGACGAACCATAACAATTCTTTTTGCTGTAGAGTTTTTTGCTTCCCCACAACCACCTCCACCTTACTTTGGGCTCCTTATCCAGCCGCCTCCAGTCCTGTCTGCCGCTTCCCCCACTGTCTAGCTGGTGGGGATCCGCATGGTGCATGACCCGAGAGCACCAGGGGCCATCATGATCAACAGCAGGGGGACTTGGGTTTTCAGTGTTCTCTCCCTCCCCCCTCCCCTGACATCCGATGCAAGCTGTACATCCCCTGCACTGATCCTCACGCGCATGTAGTGATGCCCTGCGGGGGAGGCATGCTCCCTCCGCCCACCGTAGGGGTCGCTATGGTTGCCAAACCAGGATACCACCCTCCCGCTGGTTGGGAGCATTGCCATGTGGCAGCTGTACGCCAGCCCACTGGCCGCCCAACCCTACCATAAGTTTGCTCCCACTTCTGCTGGGCTATCGAGCAGCCACTAACCATACCAATTTAAGGTTAGAACTGACAGTAGGTCAGTCCATCATGCTGTAGTTAATGTTAATATTATTCCTATAGTTTAAATTCTTACGACCCATACAAAAAAGTGCTGCAGTATATCAACTGTGCATGCTTTTCCTGGAGAAAACTTACAAATAAGTAAAATAAAATTACTTTGAAAACATAAAGAAATGAAGAAACATATTAAAGTGTATTGTTGGTATATTATGTACTGTAATCAGTAACTACATGATTCTTGTCTGACTGTGTGCCATTCTGGGAAGCACCCTGTTACCTTAGTCGCAGGCCCTATTAATACTGTACAGAGCTTGGCATGCAGCTGACAGTTGGCACAAAATGTGATATCAGTGCTTCTGTTTGCGTCTAAGTCTCATATTTAAAGGACCTGTGACTAAGGTCCATTGGAAAATGAGCCTTCAGGCTTCCCATGAAAGCCTGAAAAATATATTGGTGTAACCCAAAAAAACCTTCATATAAAGACAATTTTTAAAAATAAACACCATAAATGAAGACAAGAATTAACTTTATTATTTGTTCTGACAGGGTCAGCTGCCTCAAGTACTTTCTCGACTCTTTCCCTTCAAGAGAGGCCTATGTCATGCCTACTGGGCTCCCAACTTCTGGGCATTGTACAATATTGTGGACAAATCACTCGCCACCATTGGTACAGTATTGTTATACATTGCTTTTCATCTTAATCTACATAACCCAAGGTCTCACTGTCATGTCAGGCAGTCTTCTCCTGCAGCCTGAGTATCCAGGGCTACAGGTTCCATTTTTAAGCTGTCACCCTCTGATCTGTGAATTTCAAAAGATACTCATGTTAGGAAGATGGACATTTTTTGTCTTCATGTCATAATTGATTTTTTCAGATAAGTCGTAGCATTATTTCTTGTTAAAACAGATTAACATAATTTTAGTATATAGTTAGGGCTTATTATGTGTGAAAAGATGACCTCTCAAAAATGTTGTGCATGTTCTGTTATCAAGTACACCTGTGTCCCTGCTCCTGCTGACTCCTGCTGCTTTCATTTTCCTCAGATTCGCTTCACTCTGTAAATATCAGAGGCTGTTTTTGTGCTGCACATTTGTTTTTTTCTGATATGAACCTTTTATTATCAGACATTTGCTGTGATAAAAATTGCTGCCGACATTTTTGGTTTTGCTAGTTTATAATGATATTTACCAAGTGATGTGCTTCTGAGGAAATCAACTACCGAAGGAAGGAGGTGATTCTCCTACTACAGATTCATGGTGTGAACACACCTGGAGTACTGTGTGCAGTATTGGAGTCCCTACCTATGAAAGGACATAAATAATCTCGAGGGGGTACAGAAAAGGTTGACGATGTTGACTCTGGGTCAGCAGGGCAGCCCATATGAAGACAGGATAAGGAGCCTTAACACAGTATGTACTTGTTGGAAGATGGGGGGACATGGTTGAAACCTCAAGTACAGTGAAGCCCACTGTATTGAAGCTCTGCAGCAGAGTCACTGCAGGAAACAATGCAGTTTCAATGAGAGTTAATCCCTATATGTCATGAAGGAAACTAAAACTGCACTTCATCCTGATGGGCTTCACTGTACCTCAAGGATACAAACAAGGTGGATCTCGGAAACCTCTTTAGCTTGAGTGAGAACAGGAACACAATGGTACACAGCTACAAACTAGTGAGGGGGAGTTTGAAGAAGGAGGTCAGGAGACACTTCTTTACGGAGCGGGTGGTGTCAAGGTGGCATGAACTGACGGCAGAGGTTGTCAGCCAGAAGATGGAGGGTTCAAGAGAGGGTGGGACAAGGTCAAAGGGTGGGTTAGAGTTAAAGGAGGGTGTGGATACAAGGTTGGGGAGGGTGGTGCAGATATAAGGTTAGGGGGGATAGAGTTAAAGGAGAGAGGGGGCAGCACTCGCTGTGAACAGCTATAATGGGGGCCCGCATCGAGCAGATTAGATAGACTGTAGGGCCATCTACTGGCAGATTCGTATCTTCATTTGTAACTCTTATTAAGATAAGCATAGAAACATAGAAGTTGACGGCAGATAAGGACCGCAAGGCCCATCCAGTCTGCCCATTTCTTTTTCTACCTTATGAATGTGCCATAGGCCTTTGCTCTGTCAAAGGCCTATCTATTCATACTCATCTGTATTGCTCCTTTATGCCTATCCCATGCCTCTTTGACGCCCTGCACTGTATTCATATCCACCACTTCCTGAGGTAGGCCATTCCATGCATCCACCACCCTTTCTGTGAAAAATAACTTCCTCACATTACCCCTTAATCAGCCTCCCTCTAATCTCATGCTGTGTCCTCTTGTCCTGCTGTTTTTCTTATATTGAAACATGTTAGACTCTTTCACCTTGTTAATGCCCTTAAGATGATTGAATGTTTCAATCATATCACCTCTCTCCCTCTTTTGCTCTAGGGTATACATATTAAGTTCAGTTAATCTGTCCTCATATGTTTTCTAATGCAGTCCCTGCACCATTTTGGTTGCCCTCCTCTGGACTGCCTCAATTTGGTTAATGTCCTTGTGAAGGTGTAGCCTCCAGTACTGCACGCGGGTACCTAGATGGGGCCTAACCAGTGTCTGTAAAGAGGATTATTACCTCCTCTTCCGACTCCAGATACCCCTACTAATACACCCCAACATCCCTTTAGCTTACTTACTGCTTTAGTGGTCTGCTTGGATGTTTTCAGGTCATCGGTGATGAGACGCCCAAATCTCTTTCTTCCTTGTGACTGCCATCAACCCTCCCTCCCAGCTGTAGGTGGCTTCAGGGTTTCTCTTCCCTATGTGCATGATCTTGCACTTCTTTGCATTAAACCCCAGTTGCCACTCTTCCAACTATTTTGCTAGCTTATCCAGATCTCTTCTCATTCTGCCCACACCATCTGGATCATCTTCTCTGTTGCAGATCTTGGTGTCATCTGCAAACAGACAAACCTTACCCTACAGTCCATCTGCAATGTCACTGATGAAGATATTGAAGAGGACTGGCCCCAGGACTGATTCCTGAGGTACCCCAGTTGTGACTTGCATCTCTTCTTACTGTATACCGTTTACCACCACTCTCTGTTTTCTGCCCATCAACCAGTTTGCCACTCAGTTGACCAACGTCTGACCCACCCTGAGCCTACCCAGCTTATTAATCAGTCTTCTATGTGGAATAATATCGAAGGCTTTGCTGAAGTCAAGGTAGGCAACATCAACTGCTCCCCCTTGGTCCACCACTCTGATTACCCAGTCAAAGAAATCTATGAGATTAGTTAGACAGGACCTTCCTTTTGTAAACCCATGCTGTCTTGGATCCTGTGCTCCTATGGATTCAAGGTGGTGCACTATCCTTTCCTTAAGGAGTGTCTCCATAATCTTGCCCACTACTGAGGTAAGACTGACTGGTCTGTAGTTCCCTGCTTCCTCCCTGGTACCACTCTTGTGGAGCGGGATCACATGAGCTCTTCTCCAGTCTTCTGGAACCTCTCCTGTGCTCACAGACTCACTAAACAGTTCTGATAATGGCTCGGCTAGTTTCACCCTTAGCTCCTTTAGTACCCTGGGATGTATGCCATCAGGTCCCATTGCCTTGTCCACCCTGAGTTTATCGAGCTCTTGTAGGACCCTTTCTTTTGTGAAGGGACTAGTACACACCTCCCTTCCCCCTGTGTCCATGGTGCAGAGCTGTGGGCCCTGCCCTACTTTCTCTTCAGTAAATACTGAGCAGAAGTATCTATTTAGGATAGATCTTTTACATGTTCCTTCTCCTCACACACACACACACACACACCCTTATCCCCTTTGATCGTAGCTATACCCCCTCTGGACTTTCTGCTTTCACTAATGTATCTATAGAAAGTCTTGTCACCTTCTTTTACTGTTCATGCTAGTGTTTCCTCAGTTTGGGCCTTTGCCTGCCTTACTGCCTTCCCTGCTTCCCTTAGGGAAGTTTGGTATGCCTTCCTATCTTCATCCTGCTGCGATCCCTTATGTTTCGTGAAGGCCAGCCTTTTGGCTCTGACCTTATCTGCTACTGTGTTTGAGAACCAAAGTGGTTTCCTTCTTCTTTTGCACTTCCTTTTCTCACTAACACAATGGGATGTTGCTTCAAGTATAGCATCTTTATTGCCTGTACCCCTTCACCTGTATTTCTTTTTACCAGGGCTAGCTTAACTCTGTTGGCCATCTTATCAAAGTCAGCTCCTCTGAAGTCCCATATTGTTGCCTTGGAATGGGATGATTTTGTTCTAGTGGCCAAATTGAACCATACCATGTGATGGTCACTGGCCCCCAGGTGACCTTCTACCTGGAGATCTGTGATCCTTTCCCTGTTAGCATGGGTGTAGCTAGGCATACTCCAAGTACTCCATGGTGTGCAATTTTATTTAAGGGGGCAGCAAATAGGCTCTGAACTGCTTCCTTTTTCTATGAAAACTAACAAAGAAAATGCTAAACCTTTCTGTAATTTTATTCATAGGAGTTGAAACTAGAAGGACTGGTCACTAATACTGTCTTTGCATCCCAAGGACAATACAACTTTACAGGCTCTGGGCTGGTATGTGGGTGTCTCAGGGAGCAATGCATGGCATTTGTATTTACCCATGCATGGCAACAACGATTGTCATGAGATACAAAAGTTGTATTTATTGTGCCAAATGAGGCAACAAACAGGGTCCTGGTGTACATTTGTATATTGTCTGGCAGCACCCCGTGGGGGGGTGGCACACCCTAACAAGGGTGGTGGTGGTGGCAGTGAGTCCACTTGGTGTGCAGATCTGAAATCCCTGGCTACACCCCTGCCTGTTAGTCAGTACTAGATCTAGGATAGCCCTGTCTTTAGTGGGTTGTTGTACCAGTTGTTTGAGGTCCTCCCCCTGCAGGGAATCCAGCATATGTCTAGTTCTGGCAGATATCCCTGCTGGTATTGACCAATCTGTTGCTGGCATATTGAAGTCTCTCATTATCAGAACCTCCCCTTTAGCTGTCATGCTTTGTATAGCTTTTAACAGTAACGTGTCTATGTCCTCCCCCTGGTCTGGAGGCCTGTACACAACCCCAGTTCGTATGGCTGTCCCATTTCCTGTTTCCTGGGTGACCCACAGTTCTTCTTGCTCCTTGTGTGTTTTTGCAAAATATCACAAATTGAAACTTGTAAATTATCACAAAAACCATATATACTATGAAAAATGAAATATGATCAATCATACACAACTCGATATGTGTTTTCATCTTGGGGCTGAAATAACAGCATGGACCTCTTTGTTCTTGGGGTCTATATGCAGTGATCTCAATCCCTTGATGGAAACACAGGCTTGGTGTGTATGGTCGGCCGTACATTATTCCTTATGTTGTCTATGTGAGCAGCCTTTTAGAAATAGAAATACATTTGGAGTATGTGTCTATATGTAGGCATCTGCAAAAGCAAAGAAGATGTAGATGTAAGGTGTCACGGGGCCTCCCTGGCAGACAATTGACTATACACACCTCACCAATGCTGCCACCATCCTATTCCGAATTTATCACTTGGCTGTTCCCTTCTTATCTCACTATAAGTGTGTGTTCACTTTGTGCAAGGCCTGGAATTTGGAGCCCCAGTTCACTGCACGCAGTCCTCGACATGTCCCTGTAGTAGAAGCACTATTGCTTTATTTCGATTTGTGCTCTTGGAGACAAACAGAGTTGCCAGTACCTTTTCAGCCACTTCAAAGAGGAAATTAAAAACACTTGGGGTAATGGAAAAAAAACTTCTGGGGAAAATATGAAAGCACTAACTTGAAAAATGAATAAAGCTCCACATACTATGATAAATATAAATGGCACCATCACACAGGATCAGAAAGAAATTGCTGATACCTTTAACAGTGCTTTCTCTGACCTGAGTAATGTACTTCCCTGTGAATGACTGGTGGAAACTGACACAATCCACAGTAAGGGTGGTGAACACCAACCTCCGGGCCAACCCCCTCTTTTGTTTTAAAATCATTACTGAGCGGGAAGTGAAGTACCTGACACGTGTGCTAGGGGAATCTAGACACAGTGGGGACACGCTTGATCTAAAGTTAATCACCCTCACACTTGATGTACCTCTTACAAACATCCTAAACCTTTCACTAAGACTTGCAGAGTTCTCTCATAAGTGGAAAGTGGCCTTGGTTACTCCGGTCCATAAAAGTGGTGACAGGGCCCCTCATAAAAACTACCGCCACGTATCTATTCTTCCCCCTCTGTCCAAGGTGCTTGAGCACATTGTATCTGACCAGCTGGTAGATTACCTTGACAAGTACCAGTTACAGTGCCCTCAACAGCATGGATTTCGAAGGTCACACAGCACCACCACAGCACTTATTGAGTTTACTGGGTTTATACACAAGGCATTAGACCATGGGAAAATGGTAGACGAATCCTTTACAGATCTCACAAAGGCCTTTGACACTGTAAACTGTGAACTACTTCTTGGATAGCTGTCTAACATCGGGCTCTCCCTCTGAAACCATTAGCTGGTTCAGCAGCTACCTCACAGGCTGGACTCAACAGGTGAAAATTAACAGTGTACTCCCAGAGAGCCGTCAGGTTGACACAGGGGTTCCCCAAGGGTCTATTCAGACAACATGAAGTCTTGCTGTATTCTGACTATATGCAGTTAGCCCCAGCACTTGAACTGCTCCGGAGAGCAAAGGGTTAACTCTATGCCAAGGCATAGAATGTTGAGCTCGAGCTCGGTTTTCAAACCTCTGTCTGTGGTACTCTGAAGTCTAACCATCAGATTTCTTACTCCGCCTAACTGTGAAGTCGCTGCGGAGATTCCTCCTGTGCTTCGGTTCGGTAAAAGTTCGAATTGGTAGGTTTTTTCCAACCGCAGTTCGTAATTTCTTCAGTA
Source organism: Neoceratodus forsteri (assembly GCA_016271365.2). Lineage (NCBI taxonomy): Eukaryota > Metazoa > Chordata > Ceratodontiformes > Ceratodontidae > Neoceratodus > Neoceratodus forsteri. The sequence continues at coordinate 1,373,457,403 of CM057458.1, forward strand.
TTCTTACTTCTGTCTTGGTTAACAGTAAGTAGTAGTAGTTAGTGGTATTTTGTTGAAATTGTTAGAAATTGTTCTGTCTTCAGTTCTTTTCCGGTCGGTCCAGTTCAGAAACAAAACCTATTTGTTTTTTGATTCTCTGTAGTAATATTTGTGGTTTTCTGATACTTACTGGTTCCTAACAAAAAAATCAGGATTTTTGTGGGATTTTTCCTTTAAATGACCAGTTACACGGTTGGAATGGATAGGTTTTAGTTATCTGGCTTGAAAGCTGAGAAGGGTGACTTTTTCTGATATTCGGCATGTCTGAGAAACCAAAAAAGAAAACTGGTCCCACTGGGTTTCAGCACTATACCGAGTGTGGGGAGGCCTTTGCTAAGGCTTATCCCCATCTCGTATATGTTTATTGTATGGGGTTTGACCACCTCAAGGTAGACTGCCAGATTTGTAAGAACTTTCCTAAGGCCACTCTTGAAAAACGTTTGTGTAGGCTGAAGGAAAGGGAGGCCGAGAAGTCCATTGATCTGGAAGGCCAGCAGGTTCAGTTGCTACCGAACCTGAAGAGGTGCCCACTGACCTGGGCGATACCTCTTTGGGCAAAAGGAGACCCGACTCTGCAGAGTCGGTTCCATCAAAAAGAAAATCAGCCGGTTCGGATCCAACACCTCAAGCTCCAACCGCTGAGGAAATAGCGAAAGCGATCTCTCTAGTGCAGCCTCTTTGCCTGGTTCCGACCGAACCGACATTGGTTCAAAGGAGATTGGTTCGGTCGGAAGTTTTTGCCTCAGATATTGATCCGGAGGCATACTATGAGGGCAGTTGGGAGGAGGAAGAAGATGATGAAGAAGGAGAGTTTGAAGGCCTAGATGAGCCAGTAGAGCCTGACATCTCCCCAGACAGGCCTTCCAATGTTTGCCCTTCCAGGCTTTCTGAGTCCCCCTCCCACTTCTTGTTCTACAAGAAGGTGGCTGATACTCTTCAGCTTCCTATGGAAAAGGCTGATCAGGATCAGGAGGAGCCTGATTATGTGGAAATGATGGATGTTCCAGAGTCAAAGAGGGTGTCTATATCTTTGCACAAATCCCTTGGGAAACAGACACAAAAAAAATCATGCAATATCCCACATCCATTCCTTCTGTGGAAAAAAGAATGGACAGGAGGTATGCTTTATCAGGCCCTGGCACGGAATTCCTGTCAGCACATTGCAGCCATGTTGGGGTAGTACAAGCTGCAGCCTGTGACAAGGCTAGTATTCCCCAGGCATCTCACCCCTTAGATAAGGATTCCAGGAAAGTGGATGCCATGGCTAAGAAACAGTACTTGGCTTCCTCTTTGGGACTCAGGCAATCAAATTACATGGCATATACAGCCGGGTACCAGAAGTCTATGTGGGATACGGTTCTGGAGCTGGCTAAGAATGCCCCTTCCCAGCTAGCCAAGGAGCTGAAGCAGGTGACTGTAGATGGTATAGAGGCATCCAAAGTGCAATTTCATGCTGCTGTGGACTCGAATGATGTGCATTCTAGAGTCATGGCTACATCTATCTCCATGAGGAGGTTTGCTTGGCTTAGATGTACCAGTCTTTCGCAGGATACCCAGACTAAGGCCATGGATTTCCCTGTAACTGGTAATTCTCTGTTTGGTGAGCAAACAGAGAACTACATGAAGAAGATGGATGAATATAGGACCGCCTATAGGAGTGCTGCAGCCAAGGAAAAGCAGGTCACTCCTCAGAAGCAGCAATTCAGGGCTGGCAGGGGCAGGCCTTTTCACCAAGCTCAGGCCTTCTCCACCTCTTTCCAGCAGAGAGGTTTCTTTAGGGGAAGAGGAAGGCATGGGATGACCAGGACCCCATCATCCATGCAGTCTAAGCCCCCTGCCAAACAGACACCCTACGGTGTTGGTCAGGGTCGCCTCCCCAGTTCCAGTAGGGGGCAGGTTGGCTCACTACTCCCACGCCTGGGAGTCTATTACTTCAGACAGATGGGTCCTGGAAATAGTGAGCCAGGTCCTTCTGTCCTCCCTCTCCCTTGGAGACAAAAGCCTTAAAGGCAGAAGTCATAGAAACATAGACTTTGACGGCAGATAAGGACCACTTGGCCCACCAAGTCTGCCCATTTCCCAAGTCTCTCTCTCTTCTGCTTCTGCAAGCAGTAGAGACTGTACCTCATTGTCACAGGGGAAAAGAACTGTACTCCAGATACTTCCTTACCCCAAAAAAAGACAGGGGAGTGGTGACCCATCCTAGATTTAAGGTACCTGAACAAACACATAACAAAACCAAAATTCAGTATAGTGACTCTGGGAGTAATTCTTCCCTCTCTGAGACCAGGAGACTGGCTAGCCTCTCTGGATCTCAAGGATGCCTGCTTCCACATTCCTATCAGACATTCCCACAGAAAGTACCTCAGGTTTGAGTTGCCCTCAGGCCATTACCAATTCAGAGCTATGCCTTTCAGCCTAGCATCTGCTCCAAGGGTGTTCACCAAGTGTCTCGCAGTAGTGGTGGCATTCCTCAGGAGACAGGGTATCCTTCTGTTCCTATACCTGGACGACTGGCTCGTTGTAGGCCAGTCCTCAGACCAAGTCAAGTCAGCCCTAGAGGTCACTCAGAAACTTCTAGACTCCTTGAGTTTCATTCTGAACCTAGAAAAGTCTGTCCTGGAACCAGCCCAGATCCTCACTTTCATAGGGGTGGAACTAGACACTATTCAAGCAAGAGCATTTCTCCCTCTCTCAATGGTTCAGGCCCTTGTCACTCTGGCTTCCTCTTTTCATCCTCTAGTTTCTCATCCAGCCAGACACTTTCTGCAGTTGTTGGGTCACATGGCAGCATCCACAGCAGTGGTCCAGGAAGCAAGGTTTCAGATGAGAGATAGTTAGTTTCATCTCCGATCTTATTGGTCTCAGAAGAAAGACCCTCTCTCCAAATTGGTTCCTGTGTCACAAACCCTAGTTCAGGCCCTCCAGTGGTGGCTGGAGGAGTGCAGTCTTTGATAAGGTGTCCCCTTTATCAGTCAGGCTCCTTCAGTGATTCTCACCACAGATGCCTCTTTACTGGGGTGGGGGGCTCACCTAGATCAGCTTACAGCTCAGGGAACCTGGGCTCACCAAGAGTCTCTTCTGCACATAAACCTTCTTGAATTGAGAGCTGTCTTTCTAGCACTTCAGACATTTTCAACTGCTGTACAGGGGAAAGTGGTGCAGATCAGGACAGACAATACCACAACCATGTGGTACATCAACAAGCAGGGAGGCACTCGATCCTCGGCCTTGTACACAGAGGCCATGAAAATATGGTCTCTAGCTTATTTCCTTCAGGATTCCTTGATGGCTGTGCATCTCCCAGGGAAGGACAGCATTCTATCAGATGCTCTTTGCAGGATTTCCCAGGTTCACCACGAGTGGACTCAACCCTCTAATTCTTCAGGTCATTTTCAAGCGGTGGGGCACTCCAGAAATAGAACTCTTTGCAGCCCTGTACAATCACCAACTTCTTCTTTTTCACTGCAGGCCGCCTCTTTTGGGCCCTGTCCCTCAGAATGCTCTCTGGTTGGATTGGACAAGCAGGTTTCTCTATGCATTTCCTCCTTTTCCTCTGATATTCAGGATCCTGATCAAGATCAGGGTCTCAGCCCTGCAAGGTGATTCTAGTGGCTCCAGACTGGGCCAGACAGCTTTGGAACCCCCTTCTCTTGTCACTGTCAGTGATAATGCCTCTATGTCTTCCCAGACAGTTCAATCTCCTTATCTCCTCTCAGGGGAGGATTCTTTGCCCCAACCTTCAGACCCTCAGGCTCAAAGCCTGGCTCTTGAAGAGCTAGAATATGCAAGCCTGCATCTTTCTCAGTCAGTCTCGAACATTTTAAAGGTTAGCAGGAAACCTGCTGCTAGAAAGACTTACAACTCCAAATGGAAAAGATTTGGGTTTTAGTGTTCCCAGAAGCATGTCTTGCCAGAGCTAGCTAATATTGCCACTGTATTGGACTATTTGATGCATCTTAACAGTCTAGGCCTCTGGCCTGCTACTCTCAAGGTACATTTGGCAGCTGTGTCTGCCTTCCTTTCTGCTGGTAAGGGTTCTTCCCTGGCATCTCATCCAGTTTTTAAGAAAATTTTCAAGGGTCTGGTACATGTTAATCCTCCCTTTCAGGAGCCTACCCATTCTTGGGACCTGAATATCTGTATCGCACAGCTTATGCAGCCCCCTTTTGAGCCTCTGTCCTCAGCTGAGCTAAAGTACTTGACTTGGAAAACTGTATTCCTGGTAGCCATTACCTCTGCCAGGAAAATCAGTGAATTACAGGCTTTATCAGTGGAACCTGACTTCATCTCATTTCACAGGGATAAGGCGGTCCTTCAAACCAACAGAAAGTTTCTTCCCAAGGTGGCATCAGACTTTCATTTCAATCAGTCTATGTCATTGCCTGTATTTTTCACTGACCATTCTTCCTCTGGGGAGAGAAGAGTACACAGTCTTGATGTAAAGAGGGCTCTTAGTTACTGTGTGGAACACACTAAGGCCCATAGAAATGGCTGTTCTCAGTTGTTTCTCACTTATGGGGAAGTGGGAAAGGGCAAACCTGCTACCAAGAGAACTATTGCCAGGTGGATTGTCTCCTGTATCCAGTTCTGCTATTCAAAGTTGGGGAAAGAGCCTCCCTCAGGCCTGAGGGCTCACTCCACCAGAGGTACAGCTGCTTCAGTCGCAGCAGCTAGAGATATACCATTAGTGGAAATCTGTAAAGCAGCCACCTGGAAAACTGTTCACACATTTACCAAGCATTACTCTGTGGACATTCAGTCAAGAAATGATGCTAGGTTTGGCATAGCTGTGCTGCAGATCCTGTTCCCCAAATAGGTTCTGTGACTCCCTCCTCCAAGGGGGTACTGCTTGGTAGTCTGTGTATAGTCAGAATACAGAAAGACTTCATGTTGTTTGAAGAAAAAATTATTCACCATAGTAATGTTGTTTCTTCTAATGGAGTCTTGCTGTATTCTGACCTTCCTCCCTGCCTCCCCTCCTGGAACCTAGTAGTTTTGGGATGTGGGTCTGGCAGGCACAGTGCTGCATCCCAGAGGTGTACTTGGCATGCCTTATCTTATTAAGGGTTTTTATTATAAATAAATGTTCTAACTATTGAGTTAGTTAGTTTAGTGCTCGTAAGAATCTGATAGTTAGACTTCAGAGTACCACAGACAGAGGTTTGAAAGCTGAGCTTGAGCTCAACGTTCTATACCTTGGCATAGAGTTAACCGTTTACTCTCCGGAGCAGTTCAAGTGCTGGGGCTAACTGCATATAGTCGGAATACAGCAAGACTCCATTAGAAGAAACAACATTACTATGGTGAGTAATTTTTTCTTTTAGGCCCGTTGCTTTTCAGCCTCTTCATAAACCACCGGCCCCAGGTTTGCCAAGGCAGTATCTCTCTCACACTCAGATAATGCGGTACTATTTACTAGTGACCCTAACCCTTTGTCACTGGAGAACCAACTGCAGAAACAACTTCACAGAAGTTGAAACTTGGTTCATACAAAATTAACTACTTACGAATTATAAAAAAACCAAAACCATGTTATTTTCAACTACCCAAAACAAACATAGAACACACCATCTCACCATCCATAACAATGTGAGCACCCCATTAGACCTTCTCCAATCATTTAAGTATCTACGGGTAACACTCGGGTGACACTCGGCAGCAACTTGTCGTTTACACATCATGTTGACCATCTGGACTGCCTTGTATGGTATGGGCTGCACGCCCATTGGCTCTTGCTCTGCACCAATGGGCGTGCAGCCCTCCTGGGCAGTCATTCGGCGGGCGGCGGGCGGGCAGGCGGGTGGGATGCTGCCACCCGCCGCTGCCGGGAGGGAGCAGGGTAGGCTCGTGGGTGGGTGGGGGGACACTAGATCACCAGGGATATGGTCTTGGGGGTGGGGGTGTTGCAACATAATGCAGCCAGCGATCGGGCTTATCGGTCCACTGGACCACCAGGGATACGTTCTGGGGGGTTAAACTTCTTCAGCATGCGATCGGGCTTATCGGTCCACTGGACCACCAGGGATACATTCTGGGGGTTCAAACCTCTTCAGCCCGCGATCTGGCTTAGCGGTCCACTGGACCACCAGGGATATGTTCGGGGGACACTTTGCTGCCCGCGATAGGGGCTGGTGGTGGGGGGTGATTTAAGCTATGCCGCGATCAGGCCAGTCGGGAGGGGGACTTTTCTGCTTTTGCCCGCGATCGGGCTGCAGGGGGAGCACAGGGAGTAGGTTGAGGGCCAGCCACAGGTGGCAGCTGCTGTGTTGCGCCCTGCAATGTGGCAGCTCACCTGTGGGTGGCCCTCAACTTACTCCTTTTTTTTTTGGCTCAAAGTTGTGCAGGCACAGGTTGGGGTTGCGCCTAGCTAACTCTGCACAGCCTGGCTGAATATCGGGCTGTGCAGTTTATGCATGGTTCCTCCCCCTCCAGTTCAGTATGCATTCATTTGCATTGCGCTGTTGCTGAGCATGTTTTCAGTGGCGCAGCTGCCTCCTGCTGAATATCGCAGAATGGCGCAATTTCGGACTTGCGTAGGCACAACCCTATTGCGTATGGCGCAACCCTTTTGAATATCCCACCCCTATTGTTCTGTAAGGTTAGAGAGCACTACCAGATGGATACTAGTTCATTTTAATCACAACAGAAGTGATATTTAAACAACTGATGGACAAAAACAGCTGAGAATACTGATGAAGACCCAGTCCGAGCCATATTAAAAGGAGCGCTCCTTTTATTATTTCAAACTTTAAAAACATTGTAAAGCAGACTCAAATTGTGGAAAGAAGGGTATCATACAAGTCACACAAGGAGGTAAGTGGCAATCTAAAATTGCATAAGAAACTATAGGTCACAATTTTCACTAGATTCTTGCACTGCTGCTTGAAGATTTTTGTTTGCAGTGTAGATTTTTGTCTTACCACCACTGTGTGTAAACAATAATCACTCTTATTGTACCACCTGGTAGTAACCTGTGTATGTTATTGTATTGTAATCATCCTGAATATGCTTGTTGTTACCATCAGCCCATTGACATGGAACCTTTGTAAATGGAGCCTCTGGCTCAAAAATTCTTGTAATCTGAGATCTCAATAATATAAATAGAAAAATAAACACTGCACAGTCGCAGATGAATTAAATATGTTTGGTATTTACAGAATGTATAAGATATACCGATAACAAGTGGGGAAGTACAGACCACACTAGTGAAATAAAAAAACAAAAGTTTAAAAAAAAGGTTTTAAATGAGAGAATTACAAATCAAAGAAAAAGAACTAAGCCTAGCTTCTTAACTAGATTGGTCTTTTCTTAAAAATAGACTTTTCCCCACACATGATTCAGTTCTTTCCACACAGGACTTACTTGAGAAAGGGTCATTTGTTGCATGATCAAAGTCTGCAGCCTAACTTTTAGTGCAGGATCAAGCAGAGAACACACAGCACTACTTGGATCCCAAACCTAACTGACCACAAGCTGTGCTCTGTAGGATAAAAGCTTCTCTTCCCACAGTTCCACAACTTTTGTCATCCTTGGTCCCACCAAGTGTTACACTGTTCGTCAGGAGGTATAAACCCATATAGCCAGGAGTTGTCCAGATTTTAACAGCACACATGTCATTTGGCTACAAAGATAAGGTGCCCTCTTACTCTAACCAGTAGAGGCTGGAGCAATTTAACTCAGGCTATTCCTTTGTGTTAAGCTGGGTAAAAAAGTAGCTGACTAAGGCATTAAGATTCCTCTCCCGTCGGAGCCAGGCTATTGTTCTAAAGAGCTTGTTTTTTTATTTTGTTTTAATTAGTTTTATAAGAAGCATCTTACAGACATTTGACACAACTGGCACATATATCACAAAATACTTAGTTAATTCACATCCTTACAATAGGATAGTTAACAGTGCAGTCTAGAGTTTTCCTCATGTGGGGGCATATACTAAATAGGTAATTCAGGGGCCGGCCCGTTGGCGCAGCGGTGGGATTTCCGCTTGCGACGCTGGCGACCGGGTTGAGAATGGATCGGGTGGTCGGAGGGGCGGCGAGGGGTAGAGATCGGCGTCCGATGGGCGGCCTCCTACTCCGGGAGGCCTGAGTAGCCTCGGCGTGGGAGACCCCTGGTGGAGACCGGGGTTCACGCGCTGGCCGCGTCTCGAGCATGGGGATGGAGGTGGGGGCGGACGCTGGCGCCATTGCACGCCCCACCTCCTAGGGAGAAAACCGAGAAAAAGATGGAGGGCAGGACCGCCGATTGATGAAGCCCTCCCGGAGAGCCTCGCGTAGCACGCCGCCACTGCAGGACCCTGACTAGATACAGTTCGGGCCGGTGGCCAGCGGCCCGCCCTCGGGGGTAAGCCAGGGTGACCGAGGTCCTCAGCAGCAATGGCGACGGCAGAGATCTCCGGGGGCCGTGACCAGGATGGACGGCTTCGGTGGTCCTGCGGGGAAAAAGAAGAAAAAATAAATAAAATAAATAGGTAATTCAACTGAATTTGTAATATATGAGACATTTGCCTTGGTGAATTAGACCTAAGCCATAAAAATAGTTTTACGCAGAATTTTCCACAGCTGCTTATAAACTGATGCGGTCTAGATAAAAACTATACACTGGTTCTCAACATTTGTGGTCAATGTAAAAAAAGACCAAATGAAAGCTCTTTTCCCACCGTCAGAGTAAGGACCACAATACCCAGCCATCAATCTTTTCCAAAACCCTCCTCCTGCTGGAACAGGTCTACACCTATAAATATCTGGGCATTACCATCAATCCTAGTCTGTCATTCCACCCACATACAAGTAATCTTTCCTCTACCATTAATATACGCATAGGATTGTTGTATCGTCACAAAGCCTGCCTAACTCCAGAGGCCCTAAAAGTTGCTGTTACCTCCTCTGTCCTCTCCCTTGTAGACTATGGGCTATGGGCTCACCGTCTGCTCGGCCGCTGACCACACTGCGCTAAATAAAATCCACCTATCCATTAACAAAGCCTGTAGGCTCCTTGCTGGTATGGACAAGAGTACCCATAGTTGCACCCTGTATGCATTAACAAAAATCTTAACCCTAGATGAAAGAATATGTTATCAAACATGTCTCCTTACTAAGAAAATCCACCTAGGCCTCACCCCCACTGGACTCTCAACCTCCCTCTGTGTGGCACATACCTCAACAATCACCCGGGCGGCAGATAAATTAGCGTGGACTGTTCCCAGGGTCTCAACCACCCTGGCACAATGGTCTTTTTCTTACAGAGCACCATCCTGGTACAATGAACTCCCCCTGACCATCACCTCTATTACCAGACTAGGCCCCTTCAAAACAGCCCTCAAGAACCACATAATCTCCACCTGCCTCTGCCTTTGTTCCCACTAATAAACAGATATCTGCCCAGACTGCTAGACCTATGGGTCACAGACATCCCTATCCCACTTCTGGTACTGTGTATTTATGACAATGTTGGCAGTACGACTGCTCGCATCACCTACTAAGCATATTGGTCATGCCATAACTTCTGATTATATTATTTACTGACGTTCACAAGCTCCCTGAAGGACTTGTATAGCTACCCAACCTGTATAGGACTAGCAGCCCTGTTCATACCCTGTTATTTTTATCATGTCTCCTTCTTTCTGTATACTGCTTATATTTGACACGCATTGTTTATCCCCTGTTGTCTTCTTCCTCTACCCCATTGTATTATTGTATAATGACTGCTTCTTGTATATGTCTTGTAAACTGATGTGGAGCCTTTGGAAATGAGTCCCTGACTCAAAGGTTGTAATCCAATTTCTCAATAAATAAATAAATTTGCTTCCCTCTCAGCAGTTACTCTGAGGACTAATCATGGTGTGAGTGGAGCTATTTTCCACACACAGGTATAGGAGATGTAGATTATTTAGTTTAACAGGGATAAACTAAATATGTTAACACACAGAAACCAATCATTAGAAATAATTAGAGCAGAAATATATATATATATATATATATATATATATATATTTTTTACATATGTGGGGAGGAATCGGATACATAAGGGATAACACATGACAGGGTGTGCGGCTGTAAGGGAATAAATAATGCATGCCTCAGGTAGTTTTTCAGCACAAGGTGTAGCTGAATGCTGAAACCACGTGTTAAGTACATTATTTCCTTACAAGTACACACACTGAAGTGTGTAAACAAGCTTATAAAATGCACTGTTGTTTGAAAAAAAAAAGGTATGTATTTAAGGTTTGCAGTTTTAAGAGAATAATCAGTGGTCCTGTGACATGTTTTGACCAATGAGTTTACAGGATTTTCATGCCCCGTTTTATAATATTGGGTTCACATAGGATAGGCAGTCCAGTTATGTGGATAATGCATGATCCAGGGATTGTATGCACACTCCTGGTGCTAAGAAAGCACAGAACATTAGCTGAGTGCCTTTGTACCTGCACTTTAGTATGTGCAATCAGTCCCTAGGAGCGCATTACCTCCCTTCAAGGCACATCCTGTGTGTTAAACCCATTGTAAAATGTTTATGTAATAAAGGTTGTATTTCAGAACAGACTCAGGAACTACAGGATTTTCATGCCATGTTTTTGAGGTAGGAGTTGTAGCATTTTCTGTATTTTCCAGTTTTGCCTTTCAGTGTAGGAGTGGCAGTGTTTGCAGGGTTTTACGTTTCGATTTGAGGTAGGACTTGCAGCATTTCCTGCCCTGGTGTAGTAGTAGGAGGGGTCTGTCCGAGTCCTTATGAGTTGGGATGTAAGTTTGTCATGGCAGTCATACACATCATTGATTCCATGATGTTTGATCTTTATTCAGGATTTCCATGACTTTCACTAGTGTCATCAGAATGTAGCAATGATGACAGTGCCACAACATTTACTACTGTTTACTAATGATTTCATGAACAACGAGTCATTAAAACCTCATCCATGACAAACTTACATCCCTACTTACGAGCAGCATTGTATTGCTCTGATGTAGCAGTTTTGTCAGTTTCTAATTCTGTTTTAGCTGCATTTCTTTTTGTAGTGGTAATGGTGGTTTCTGTGTTTGTGGCAGCAGCGGCTGTTTGGAGAACTTGTTCAGTTGCCTGGAGGTCTAAATTTGTGGCTGTGGTTGAAGTATGGGTTTGATTCTGGTTCACAAATGGTATTTTAAAGCAGATTGTGTGTTACGTTTTTTAAAGCACAGTTACTGGTAGTTTATTTTGGGGGGGTTAAATAATGGTCATAGGGTACAATTGGACCAATGAGGTGGCTAGATTTCTGTTATCCTCTAAACCATTTTACAATAGAGGTTATTTCAGGAGAGAGTGAAATGTTTGTAACACAGATAAAATGCATAATTTTGATAACGTCCAACACTGCCTCTCCAACAGCCAGCTCTCTTTGAATGCCAAAAAAAACTTTCTCTGGTTCACGCTATTGGCACTGTAGGCTTGGCCAGACCCCTGTCTTTACCCTTGATGGCACTCCCCTTGAGTCAGTCCCCTGTTTCAAGTACCTTGCAGTGTTACTTGATTGTCATCTCAGTCCACATTGATGCCATCCTCAAGAAATTACGCCCCAGACTAGGTGCAGTTTACAGGAACAAATCCAGCTATCCAGTCCCAGTTTGTCGTGAAATTGTTCTTCAAGTGATTCTTCCGCTGTTTGAGTAAGCGGATGTGGTCTGTGGTGGCACCCCCAAATCTGCCCTAGCCAGCCTGTATACTCTGTTACACTCCTGTAGGTTTGCTTCTGGCTTTCCCACTCTTACTCACCAGTGTTCCATGTATCTGTTCATTGCCCTTCCCTCCCTGTCTTTCCTGGGTGGGGTGGAGGAACAGTGGGCAAAGCTAAAAGGGAGCATAGTAAAGGCAACAAACTTCTGTGTCAAACAAGTGAGCAAAAGCAAGAGGAAAAAGAGGCCACTGTGGTTCTCGAAAAAGTTGACTGAAAAGGTAAAGGCTAAAAAGGCAGCATTCAGAAGGTATATGTAAATGCAGAGGAAGAGGATAGGGAGGTGTATTAAGGGAAAAGGAAGCAGGGAAAGCAGTAAGGCATGCAAAGGTGCAAACTGAAGAGAGAATAGCCCAGGAGGTAATGAAAGGAGACAAGTCATTTTTATGTTTGCTTGCACGCATGTGCAAGAAACATAGTGCCACCATACGAGAATTCGTAGGTGTGCCTCCCCCACTTCCAGTGCCTTGCTGCCTTTTGCAGGCACGGCCGCACCCCGCCAGTGAATGTCGGAGCTGTCAATGACAGCCCTTCAGATGCAGTGACGTACAGTTGAAGGCAAAAAACTGCTGCAATCAGCGGTGGTAACGTGTAGGCAATTTGCAAACTGCCACGTCGGTAGTATGCAAAGTGCCTACATGTTGGCACTGCACTGAATCAGCTGTCACAGACAGCTCCATCCCCTAACAAGTAGCAGCTGGGGCCCACCCAGCATGCTCATGCACTCCCCACACACACTGTATGGCCGACTGGGGTGCCCAATCACCCGTCGGCTCCTCTCCCTCCCAACAGAGTTCCAGGTGCCACTGGGAGCCCACCCCAGCGTGGCAACAGTTCCGTAAGGCCGATGGGAGTGCCCAGTCCCCGTCGGCTCCACTATATCCCCCCCCCCAACAGACTTCCAGGTGCCACACTGGGAGCCCACCCCAGTGTGGCAACAGTCCGTATGGCTGGGGGTGCCCAATCCCCCATCGGCTCCACTGCCCCCCCAAACAGCCTTTCAGCTGCCACGCTGGGAGCCCACCCCAGCGTGGCAAAAGTCCTGCATCGTCTTTAAAAAAAAAACATGCTCTGTAAGAAAAAACGATCCCTCGCTGACTGTCTTGACCCCACCACCCGCGCCCACCTTCTGCGTACCCTGCCTCCCCACACCCCCACCTCACCCCATACTTACCTCCGGAGGCTGGCGGGACGATCTTCGGTGGACCAGGAACACGTCTGCACTCTTCAGAGCCGACCGCGAACTGAGGAAATGCCAATAAGCTGTATAATAGAATAAATAGGGTTTTTTCAATTTTGATGCATATCTCAGGCATTTTTTGGAATTTTGGCACCAAATTTTCAACATGGGGTTTTTGGGACCCCTCCTCATGAATTCTGGCACTGTCATGGTGTTACTCGGCCCGAAGGTGACTTTTGGTCACTGTGCAGAACCACCTTCGGGACTGATTTCCAAACAACAGTGTCACAGTTGATGAGGTAGGCCCCAAAACCCTATGTTGAAATTTGGTGAAAAATTCTCAAAATGGTTGATTTACTTATGCATTGCTGTAGTTCCTCATGCACGCTCGTAAGTTCGCAATTTTAATATTTTCACTCCAGATTTTCAACATTGCCATTTACCACACCTCCTTATGAGCAGTACAGCTGTCATTTTCACATCACCCCAAAATGTGTTTCTCACATCGTAGCGCACAATTTATTTTATTTTGTTATTTATTTTAGTTTTGTTGACCGGTAAGTGCACTAGACAAATCCTGCCTATTTTCAGGCATGACCCGGGGAGTGGGATACAGATGAATGCCAACTGACCTTGAACCAGATTAAGCTGTTGGTGGTATTTTTAATGAATGAGGGGAAGTTTTGGCCAGGACACCGGGGAAATTCCCCTACTCTTTTCGAGAAGTGCCATGGGATCTTTAACATCCACCTGAACTACCACCAATCCAGGCAGATGGGACCTCGGTTTAACGTCTCATCCGAAAGACGGCACCTCAGCAGTGCAGCACTCCTCTCATGCTGCACTACAGTGTCAGTACTGGGATATTAACCCAAGTACCAGACGTGGGAACTGAACCCACAGCCCTCTGATCTCCCAGCCTCAGAGGCGAGTGTGCTACCTACTGAGCCACTGACACTGCAAATGGCATAGTTGGTGTGCAAAATCAATGTTCAGAACAGATTAAGAAAATCACAGTGACACTGTTCATGAGCAGAGGTCTTAAAATGGCTATGTTAAAAATTTGGCGACAAAAGTCCGTAAAATGACTGTGTTATGAGCGAGAATTGCGCAGTTTCCACGCACCCTCGTAAGGTCATGAATTTGTAATATTTTCAGTCCAGATTTTCACCACTGGCATTTTTCCACACTTCCTTATGAACAGTACAGCTGTCATTTTTCACACCATGGCCGAAATGTGTTTTCGCACTTCCAGCGCAGAAATGCGTGGTTGCTGTGGGAAATCATTGTTCGGGACAGATTAAGAAAATCACATTGACACAGTTCATGAGCGGAGGTCCCAAAATGCCTGTGTTGACAATCTGCTGTAAAAAATCTCCAAAATTATTACATTTGGGTGTGCGTAGCGCAGTTTCTACGCATGCTCGTGACTTCAGTTTTTTTAATATTTTCACTGCAGATTTTCAACATTGCCATTTTTTACACCTCCCCATGAACAGTACTGCTGTCATTTTTCACATCCTGTTCGAAATGTGTTTTCGCACCTGTGGTGCCAAATGGCGTAGCTGCTGTGCAAAATCAGCTTTCGGCTAACGAACTGATATTGCCACTGTTCATAAGGTGGGGATCACAAAAAAAAAATATTGAAAATTTGGAGTGAAAATACCAACGAACGCCTGAGGCGTTAGAGTTTCCGACCATAATGCCCCACCCTGTAGAGACTGACAGGCATCAGGGGTGTGACTTGGGATTGTTGCCTGTAATGCTCATACCATTCCACCCCCACCCACACCCTGCAGCCAGTGAGAGGCATCGAGGTGTGCCTTGGACTCTTCGACCCCAAAGTTCACCTCATTCTCCTATACCGCACCCATCTCACCGTATTTCCTGATGGAATGGGCTGAACATAAGGGCCAAAGACCCCAAGGCACACCGTGACACTTGTTGATGTCTGCACGGTAGGGTGTGGTGCAATGGCATGGCCGTTATGCCTGACGACCCAAAGGCACACCCCAATGCCTGTCAGTATCTGCAAGGTGGTGGTGGGGTTGGCTTCAGTTCAGTACTTCACTGCCATTCCTATTAAGCAGCTCTGTAACTCCTGCACTACCAATGCCAATGCCAGCAAGCAAACATTTGGCATTGACAAATGCTTGTTTAGGTATGTAAGTGAAAAGAGGAAGACCAGGGATGGGACTGTAATTTTAAACCAGGGAAGGGGGGTTGGGGGGGCTGTGCAGAGATGGACCAGGAAAAGTCAGACATCCTAAACAAATACTTTTGTTCAGTGTTCATAGAGGGAGTAGAAGGGGAGGGGCCACAAGAAAGTAAGAAAAGCTTTTGAGGGAGGTTGACACTAGTCTTTTTTCAGAGGACAGAGTCCTGCAAGGATATGCTAATCTGAAGGTGGACAAAGCAATGGGGCCAGATGGGGTGCATCCAAGGGTATTGAGAGAGCTCAGGAAGGCACGGGCTGCACCCCTGACTGTGCTGTTTAAAAGCTTACTGGAGACCGGAATGGTTCTGGAGGAAGGTGGATGTAGTCCCATTACACAAAAGTGGTAGCAAGGAGGAGGTATCAGTTTAGAGGTCAATCAGCCTGACATCAGTGGTGGGAAAATTTATGGAAGCACTGCTGAAGGAAATGATTGTGGAATACCTTGAATTCAGTGGATTATAAGACCTGGGGCAGCATGGGTTCACGGGGGGTGGGTCATGTCAAATGAATCTGATAGATTCCTTTGACTGGGTGACATAGAAATTAGATCAGGATGGAGCAATGGACGTGACCTACCTAGATCTCAGTAAGGTATTCAGCACCATTCCATATAGGAGACAAGTACAAGCTGGGTAGCTTAGAAGTGGATCCAAAAGTGGTAAACTGGATAAGAAATTGGTTAGGGGGTTAGCGGCAGAGGGTGGTGATAAATGGAGGTCACTCTGAAGAAGGGAGGGTTACCAGCAAGATTCCTCAGGGATCACTGCTGGGACTAGCCCTCCTTAATGTCTTTATAAGTGACATTGCAGAGGAGCTGAAATGGAAGGTCTGCCTCTTGGCGGATTGCACCAAAATCTGCAGTACAGTGGATATTTTAAAAGGGTGGGGAAAGGATGGGCAGAGATCTGATAAAACTAGAGAAGTATTCAAGGGTTTGGCAGCTGGGTTTCAGTGCAAAAAAAAAGTGCAAAATAATTCACGCAGGAAACAGAAACCCAGAGGTGAAGTACAAAATGGGCTTGAGTGGTATTGACGACTACCAAGCAGGAAAGAGACCTGAGGGTTATATCTGTCGACCTAAAGGTGACCAGGCAGTGCAGCAAGGCAGTCGGGAGGGCTAGTAGGTTGCTGGGGTTCATAGGGAGGTGGCGTTGCTTCTGTATAGATTGCTGGTAAGACCCCACCTAGAGTACTGTGTCCAGTTCTGGAGACCACATCTCAATAAGGAAATAGAAAAAGTGGAGGTGGTCCAGAGGAGGACAACTAGAATGGTGCAGGGTCTGCATCAAAAACCCTATGAGGAGAGACTAAAGGACCTCAATATATACACCCTGGAAGAGAGGAGGGAGAGAGGGGATATGATAGAGACCTTTAAATACCTCGCAGAGGTAAATTAGGTAAATTTGGGAAGTATTTTACAGAAAAAAAGGTTCTCAAGAACAAGGGGACATGCTATGAAGCTGGAGGGGGTAGAGTCAGGAGAGATGTGAGGATGTATTGCTTCACAGAAAGAGTAGTGGATTCCCACAAGTGTCTTCCAGTGGAGGTAGTGGGGGTGAAAACGGTGGGGTTCAAGAATGCACGGGATAGGTACAAGGGAATTGTAGTAAAAAGGATGGGGAGGGAGAGAGAGTGTAGATCAAGTAGGGTCTGTGATGCTAATGTAGGTAGGGAAAAATGGGCAGACTGGGTGGGCCAAGTGGTCCTTATTTGCCGTCAAATTCTATGGTGTGTTTCTGTGTTGCGATGCTTCCTAGTACCCCCAGGTGTGTTATACCCCTTCATCACTATCTGCACTATCTCTCAATGTGGGATCTCCCCCTCCACCCCGTAGGAGACCTGTTCCAGTTTTTTGAGGTCACTTGTTCTCCTACACAAGAGGTGCCTTCTAACATCAAGATGGCCACTCGAGGGATTAGAAAACCGAAGTGTTGGTTCCCCTGCCTTGGAAGCCACCCCCACCCCCATTTGGCTGGGGGGATTGTTTGATGTTGGTTTTGGTGTTTACAGTTTGATTTTTTTGTGTTTACTCTGTCTAGTTTGTATTGTTGCTGCATCATGATAATTATTCTTACTAAAGGTATACCTATTCGTACTGCTACAGCACAGTGTGATATGCAGAGCCAGTGTTGCTGTTGGAGGGTGCGCCCCTCAAGGTGTAGGTGGAAACATGGGGCTGGCCGCTGGAAATTTAAAAGTCCCAAACTGCTTGTACAGAGGGGTAGGAACCCTGTTGTTCTCACTACCATCCTTTAAGTCACAGTTCACAGGGCTACTATTATCCCTATTAAAATTTACTCTCACAGTGTTAATAGGCGTAATAGCCCCATAAAACATAACAAGGTACGTAGGGCAATCAGAAAACATCATCTGTCTTTTTTATTACTACAAGAAACTCACTTTTTAGATGTGGAGTATGAAAACTGTATTTATTTTATTTCTTCTCTGTCGACCGGGTGGGCCTTTTTCAGGCACTACCCAGGTACGTACATTACATAAAACAGCAACATGTTATATTGGTATGAAAAAAAATACAGTACAAGGTACAGTGGAAAAATAAATACATTACATGGCACAGTTAAATGATAACGATTGGAGAAAGATCAGAGAAATTCGGATATTCTGAGGTTGTTGTCGCTAGCTACAACAAGCATTTGTCAATGCCGAATGTTTGCTTGCTGGCATTGGCATTGGTAGTGTAGGAGTTACAAAGCTGCATAATAGGAATGGCAGTGAAGTACTGAACTGAAGCCAACCCCATCACCACCCTGCAGATAGTGACAGGTATTGAGGTGTGCCTTTGGGTCATCAGGCATTACGGCCACGCCATTTCACCACAACCTACCGTGCAGACACTGACAAGTGTCACGGTGTGCCTTGGGGTCTTTGGCCCTTATGCGCACCCCATTCCATCAGGAAATATTGTGAGATGGGTGCGGTATAGGAGAATGGGGTGAACTTTGGGGCCGAAGAGTCCAAGACACACCTCGATGCCTCTCAGTGGCTGCAGGGTGTGGGTGGGGGTGGAATGGTATGAGCATTGCAGATGACAATCCCAAGTCACAGCCCTGATGCCTGTCATTCTCTACAGGGTGGGGTGTTATGGTCGGAAACCGTAACGCCTCAGGCATTCTTTGGTATTTTCACTCCAAATTTTCAACATGGGTTTTTTGTGACCCCCACCTCATGAGCAGTGGCAATATCAGTTTGTTAGCCGAAAGCTGCTTTTGCACAGCGACTACGGCATTTGTCACCACAGGTGCAAAAACACATTCTGAACAGAATGTGAAAAATGACAGCTGTACTGTTCATGGGGAGGTGTAAAAAATGGCAATGTTGAAAATCTGCAGTGAAAATATAAAACAAAAACTGGTGAAGTCACGAGCGTGCGTAGAAACTGTGCAACGTGCACCCGTAATGTAATTAGTTTGGGAATTGTGTACAACAGATTGTCAACACAAGCATTTTGGGACCTCCGGTCATGAACAGTGTCACTGTAATTTTCTTTATCTGTCCCGAACAATGATTTCCCACAGCGACCACGCATTTCTGTGCTGAAAGTGTGAAAACACATTTCGGCCATGTTGTGAAAAATGACAGCTGTACTGTTCATAAGGAAGAGTGGAAAAATGCCACTGGTGAAAATCTGGACTGAAAATATTACAAATTCATGAACTTACGAGGGTGCGTGGAAACTGCGCAATGCACACTTGTAACACGGTCATTTTTAGGAATTTTTTCACCAAATTTTCAAAATAGCCATTTAAAGACCTCTGCTCATGAACGGTGTCACTGTGATTTTCTTAATGTGTCCCATACATTGATTTCGCACACCGACTGCGCCATTGTGCGCTACATGGGCTGAAACATGTTTTAGAGAGGTGAAAATGACAGCTGTACTGCTCATAAGGAGGTGTGGTAAAATGGCAATGTTGAAAATATGGAGGAAAATATTGAAAATTTGCGAACTTATGAGCGTATGTAGGTCAGCTCAACAAAACTCAGAAACAGTCATTTTTGGGATTTTTCACCAAATTTTAACATAGCCATTTAACTCTTCTGCTCATGAACAGTGTGACTGTGATTTTCTTAATGTGTCCTATACATTGAGTTCGCACACCGACTGCGCCATTGTGCGCTACATGCGCAGAAACACATTTTGGGTGAGAAGTGAGAAATGACAGCTGTACTGCTCATAAGGAGGTGTGGTAAAGTGGCAATGTTGAAAATCTGGAGTGAAAATATTGAAAATTCGCGAACTTATGAGCGTGCGTAGGAACAGCGCAACGCATGCTCGTGAAATAGTCATTTTTGGGAATTTTTTTGCCAGATATTTAACATAGTCATTTTAACACCTCTGCTCATGAACAGTGTCACTCTGATTTTCTTAATGTGTCCCGAACATTGATTTCGCACACCAACTGCGCCATTGTGCGCTACATGCGTGGAAACACATTTTGGGTGAGAGGTGAAAAATGACAGCTGTACTGCTCATAAGGAAATGTGGTCAAATGGCAATGTTGAAAATCCAGAGTGAAAATATTGAAAATTCGCGAACCTACCAGCGTGCGTAGGAACAGCGCAATGCACGCTCGTATAACAGTCATTTTTAGGAATTTTTTCACCAGATTTTCAACATAGGCTTTTTGTGAGCCCACCTTATGAACACTGGCACTGTCATTTCGTTTCTCGGTCCCGAAAGGTGATTTCGCGCAGTGACCGCGAAATCACCTTTTGTGCCCGATTAACGCCATGACCGTGACAGAATTCATGATGAACAGTCCCAAAAACCCCATGTTGAAACTTTGGTGCCAAAATTCCGAAAAATGCCTGAGATATGCAGCAAAGTTGAAAAAACCCTATTCATTACATTATACAGCTTACCGGCATTTCCTCAGTTTGTGGTTGGCTTTGAAGAGTGCAGGCGTGTTCCTGGTCCACGAAGATTGTCGCGCCAATCTCCGAGGTAAGTATGGGGTGAGGTGAGGTGTGGGGAGGCAGGTGCGCAGTGGGTGGGCGCGGGTGGGAGAGGGGTGAAGACAGCAGCGAGGAAGGTTTTCCTTTCAGTTTTTTTTTTTTTATTTGAACTATGCAGGGCGTTTGCCATGCTGGGGTGGGCTCCCAGCGTGGCAGCTGGAAACTATTGGGGGTCAGTGGAGCCGATGGAGGATTGGGCAACCCGTTGGCCATAGGACCTGTTGCCGCGCTGGGGTGGGCTCCCAGCGTGGCACCGACAATCTGGGGGGACAGTAGAGCCGGCCGGGGAATTGGGCACCCCCGATCGGCCATACAGACTGCGGGGGAACAGTAGAGCTGACGGGGGATTGGGCACCCCATCAGCCATACAGTGTGTGCGTGGGGGCGGTAGGAGCGCATGAGCACGCAATGTGTGTGCGAGCGTGTGTGTGTGTGGAGAGGGGGAGCGCTGCTCACTCAAGCGGTGCTCTCCCTTTCAACTGTACGGCACTGCATTTTGGATCATTGCACTATGTTTCTTGCACATGTGTGCAAGCAAACATAAAAAGGGCAAGCAACAGGGTGGTGGCAGTGCTGGTCTTTAGATCTACTCCATTTCATGCCATGGGCTGCTGTTCCAATCGCCATGGTAGATTAGCCATCTTAACGGTACACAAATAACCATTTTATTTGTTTTTATTTTTTATTTGCAATTTTGTACCAGGAAAGGCACTCTGAGGTACTATAGCTTGTTTCCAGGTGCGTCCTTGTGGGTGGGTGGCATGGACCTGTTTTATTGATGGGGGAGTGTTGGCTACGACACCGGGGGAAACTCCTCTGCTCTTCGTCGATAGGTGCCATGGGATCTTTTACTTCCACCTGGCTAGCTTACAAGCTTATATCTGCCTCCCAGAACTGACTCCTTCATGGTGAATATGCTTTTAGGTAAAATAGTACAACATCAGATCCTTGGAGGTGACCATAATATGATTAAGCAATAAGGCATGACAGGGTGTGCTTTATTGTGGGATAACGGCACACCTCGGGAACTGAAGCCCGAGGTGAAGCTGAAGGCTTTACGCACCTGAGAAGTACCGTTATCCCTCAGCCTGGAATGCCTTATTGTGATTATAAAATCTCTAAAACTGGTTGTCTCCAATTGTCTAATCGCATCAAGTACCAGACCTGCTTAATGGCTAAAAAATAAAATAAATAACAGTGGGCTTAGCCCCCCCAGGTGTCCAAGCTCCTCTCCTCAGTGCGCAGAATCCTCTCCCCACCAGGGGCTCGGAATCACAGCTTCTGCACATTCCACAATGCCGTTCCATGCAGGGGCAAAGGTCCTTCGCTTACAGAGCTCCCAGCTGGCTCAGTGGCCTCGGCAATGACATCTGCTCACTGCCTATGCTTGGCCCCTTCAAATATAACCTCCGCCTCCTACTCTTTGCTGCCAGCTCCTGTGATTGTCTGGCTTAACCTGCTCCACCCAATTAATTGCTCTTACTTACCTCCCGTTTCACCTCCGCTGCCACACACCCCCTCCCTCTTAACCTTCTCCTCCCTCCCCCTTTTGCACTTTCTTGTTCCTGACAATTGCCACTGGCTGTACCTGTACCATAGTAATATATGTTTGTAACTGTTTGGAATTGACTGTAATCTGTATTGCAGTCCGCCATCTCAAATTGCATTGCTCTTTCCTTTTGTCCAGTTTCTAACTGTTTTGTCTACTATTGTCCCTCATCTGACGTGGAACCTTTGTAAAAGAGCCTTTGGCTCAAAGGTACTTGTAATCCTAGATTCAAATAAATTAATAAATAAAGTGGCTTTCCTGATTTTTTGAATTTTAGGACCAAGTAGAAGTAATGAGGTTCAGACAGTTAAGCATTTCTGACCTGTGCTGTTGTGCTGGGATAACAGTACGGTCATGTGACTGGATTCCACCAATCACAGTACAGTATTTCTCTTAACCATTTTATAATATACGATAAATTAGACGTTAGCAACTCAACCCCCGGAATGAGGAGCTCAGAAATTATGTGGAACCTTGTTTAAAAACTATAGTGCTGAGGGTACATGGTGTGCGCCCATTCTTCCACATGTACCTTGGATAAATTTAGTTCATCTTGCCAAAGAGCATCTCCATTTACTAATCAAGTGTAAGATCTTACCAGTTTGCCTTTCTTACCATGCACCCCTCTTAGTGACCCTGAGCTGGGACACTACTTGAAGTAAAACAGTCTAGTACTATAATAACTCCTTGTCAAACTCTACAGAATTTCAAGATATGGTCAGAGATAACAGAAATTATAGCTGATAACTCGCATCCTTACAAAACTCTGTGTCCTCTGGGACACCAGTAAAGTGGTACTGTGAGTAGGGCTGAATAGCTACTCTGCCAGGTTAAAGAAACAATATGAAGAAAAATTGAATGCACTCCAGCAAAAATTGGCAGAAACACAACTCCTCCACATGCAGGGGGACATCACAGTCACCCCTATACTCATCAAATTAAAAAATACAGGAGATTTTAAATGCCAAAACAGAGATGGCACTGTGTAACAAACGATCTTCATCGGGGATATCTCTTTCAGCAGGTCACACCTATGGAACTTTGCTGTCAGGCGCTAGGTTCCCATGGAAGCCCTTTTCTGTAGCAGTCTATTAGGCGCTGCCCACACTGACGTTGGCATGCTGATGACATACACCATATATAGAATAGTGGATGATTAAGCATCCACAACAAGGCTGTGTTTCCATCGAGGTTGTGTGATGACATCATAGAGACCTCGAGAGCTAAGCTCGAGAGGTCTCTAGATGTCATCACACAAAACCGAGATGAACAGCCTTTGCAGTGGATGCTTAATCATCCACTGTTTTTTATAGTATATCACTAACCCCTGTCGGCAACAAAACGGGACACAGACGAGTGGTACTGAATTGTATATTGTCAAACAGAAATCTTTTATACAGTACGATAATTATATAGAATCAAGTTAAGAAAGAGAGAAAGGATACGATCATCGTGGCGTCGTTCAGCATTTCTGTGAGAGGAAGAAAAAAATAATGTCAGCATTTGTCAGTTGGCAGAGCAACCCCGCCCCCAGACATTGTTTTACATCTATATGGTTAAATTTAGAAAAACTTACTTATTCAGAGTCACTGGTGTCTCACGATCACCGCTTACTCTCCTCCGCTTCCGGTTTTGAGTAGTGTGTTACATTCACTGTGACTCTTTGCTGAAACGAGTGTTCCCCAAATGAAATGTGGAAAGGCAGCTTTCTGTTGGGATGATATTTTGATGCTGGACAGGCACTGATGTATTTCCTGTTTCCAGCCAATTGTGAGCTGTCTCAGTGGGGCTGACACTAGGCGCGGTTTCGGAAGTTAGGGCCGAGAAGATGGACGAGTGTCTCTGCTGTTTGGAACCGGAGATCATGCTGTAATTATTAATACTTTGTATATTTCGATGCCCGGAGACCTGTGCAACTTCTGTGGGAGGGACGTTATGATTTACCAAAGCCTGGATCGATGTCTTTCTGGTGGAATGATTTGTGATTTTTTTACTTTCAGGCAAGCCAGCAGACATTTTCATTTGCTTCATCATGTTTCTAATTTTGTTTTATCCTATGGTCATAGTTCTATACCAGAGGGAGACTCCTGGCTTAAAATTTATGTTGGGGGCCAGATAAAAAGGTGCATCGGGTGTATTCATTGCTTGTGGTCTCTGGGAGGCATATTTAAGATAGGCAGAGATCGGGTCCCTTTCTTTATTTATGCTGCTCTCGTACATGCGGGATTTCACAGGCCTTATGTCCCTGGGATTTTCGCCAGAACAAGTCTTTGTCGCTCGCTCGTTATATTCTAAGTATTTTTGGCCATTGGTGTCAGTTAACAGGGTTAGGTCTCCCCACTTTAACTTGTACTGTTCCATGGTACGGAGCGCAAAATACAGTCCAACATTAAAAAATACCATGTTGAGGAGGGATGATGGATTTGAGAGACCAAGTGTGCCTGAATTGTACAGCTGGTTGATGTCTGTGTCAGTTAGAGCCTCAGCCCTATTGGGTTTATTCCCTTTCCTGCTTTTTAGATATCTTAGCTTTGCTGTCATTGTCCTTAATGTTTGCAATAATGGACTATTCTTGCCATGGTAGATGGAGTGACCATAGGTATGCTTTATTAGATAACGATCAACACTGCCTAAAATGCCTCTGATTGTTCCGGTTCATAATCCGACCCATCTATTCTTTTTATTTTATACACGAAGTCAGCCAGGAGTATGTCTAGCTCTTCTATTGGAATTCGTATATGTCCCGATGCTCGTCTACATTTTTAAAATAGTTCTGCACTATTTTATATGTCTGGCCGTTTTCTGGATAATACTAGTGTTTTCCTGATCATCTATAAACTGTTCTCTGTCTATCATGACTTGAAAACACTGCTGCTGCCATACGTTTTTATTTGCTTTATACTTGCTTGCGATTAATTCGGTTGTGAGACACGCTGATTTCAAATTGAGTTTTCGAATTTTTAGTTATGCGCTCGACTATTTAATTGACAGAAAACTTGTTGTACTATCAACGTGACATCAGATCGATACTACAACAAGTTTTCTGACCTTTGAACTGTAGTACAACAGCTTTGGAGCAGCTGCTGAATTTCATATACAATAGGGGGTTAGTCATATACTATATAAAGGCATAGGTGACCTCGCTCCCATCTCAATTCTTTCCCACCATCACCTGACTCGCATGGCCTCCTGGGGGAAGCCTCATTGTTCAGTCGACCGCCATTTTCCGCTTTACATTTTATTTTCTTTAGTTTTATGTTTAGTACCATTGAGTCGTTCTCTCTTTTCCGTTGCTGCTGCTGTGGAAAGAAGATCTTTAGGGATGACGACCGCGACACCTTTGTTTGCTGTCTGGGGCCTTCTCCCTCTCCTGAAGCCTGCACTCTGTGCCAGAAGTTCAACCTCACTACCCTCCGGCACCATAAACGTGCTCTTAAGATATTCCTCATGGAGCAGAAATTAGCCAGCCCGGAACAGAGGGGCTTCGGCTCTTCTTCTTCCCCCTCTCCAGCTCAACTTTGTGGGTTGCAGGCGTCCAAGGCCCGGGACAAGCCCTCGGGGAAGCATAAGGAGAAAATCCACCACAAGGACCGCCCTTTTGATCACGGGTTCCGCTCCCCGGGTGCTGTTACTAAGTCCTCTGGGACGTCCTTGTCGACCCCTGAGGGGGAAGCTCCGTCCGCCGCCCTGGCCATGGGTTCCCCATGGCCTTTACAGGTGGTAGTCTCTTCCTCGGCTCTGGTTAGCTCCCAGTTGTCGACCTCTGGGTCAGCGACCCTTGCCCCGCCGGCTGTCCCCGCTCCTCTGCGGGTGTCTCTGGTGTCGGGCTTCACTGCTCCAGTCTTGGACAGCAGGTCGTCGATGGCTGGCCTACTGGCGAGCTTGTTGCATTCCACTCCAGTGGGGTCACTGACATCTGGGTCCCCCGGTTGTGTTGCCCTCAGTTCCTCAGCGGCCATCTTCGGTGGGCAACTCCTTTCCGTCAACTCTTCGGGTCAAGGTGGTCGTCCAGCAGCCCATAGTCAACCTGAACTCTTTGCTTTCCTCCATCACCACATCGTTGGTTCAGCAGCTCGCCCAAGCACTTGCCAGACTGTTGATGCCTCTGGCTTTGCTTGTGGGGCCTGGTTGCCCAGTGCCGTCTCGGGCGTTGATGTCTGCCGCATTGGCCCATGGCTGAGACCTAATTGACGCTGAGGAGAAATATCATCCTGACCTCTTCCTCCCTGAAGAAGAGGAGGGGTTGGAGAAAGAGGTCTGTTCCACTGACAGGTCCATTGCTTTCTCCAGAAGTTGGGGCTGTAAGGACCCTACCCTTAGTCGCCCCGAGGACCCTAGTTTCTATGGCATCATGAAGCAACTCCAATCTGCCATGGGGTTCCAGACTGAGGAGGACGATACCACCAGAAGAAACATGGTAGACTTCCTGGAGATCCCTGACTCTCCACCCAAAGCCATCCTTTCTTTGCTGCCAGCCTTGGATGATGCATCCCCGGTGGTCTGGCGCATGCCCCACTCTGTGCCTGCTATGCCTAGGAAGGCAGACTGCTTATATTATGGCCCTTTGGGCAAATCCTTCTATTCTGCCTAGCTGGAGATGGATTCAGTGGTCATTAAAGCTGCCCATGACCGTTCAAAGGCACCCAAGCACCTTAGCTCTCTCCCTCTGGATAAGGAATCCAGGAGGTTAGATCTCTGGGCAAGAGGACTTTTGCCTCTGACACCTTGGAGGTCAGGATCTCCAGTTACCTTTCCCACATGGTCAAGTACCAGAAAACCCTCTGGAGGAAGGGCAAGGCTGCTGCCCAGACCCTCCAGGAGGGGGAACCCAAGCAGGAACTTCTCAAAGTTCTGCAGGGAACTGAAGATGTCATTAAACACCTCCTTAGGGCTCTGTATGACATGTCTGACACTACCGCCCTGGAGGCTGCCTCGGGCAGTTACCTTCGCAGACATGCTTGGCTCTGGGTTTCTGGCTTTGCAGCTGACATGCAACAGAAGGTCTTGGATCCGCCTTTCATGGGCACCAAGATTTTTGGCCCAGATGTTCAGGACATAATCCATGAACTGCAGGCCTCAGGGAGGGTCATTAAGTCTGTCCACTCCCTTTATCATACTTAGCCCAAGACCTGTCTGTGGTCTTCCTTTCCGAGAGCCCCTCAGAAGTCAGGACAGGGGTCCCGTCCCCAGGGAAAATGCTGGGCCAGTGCTCCCCTACCCATCCCCAGTGCTGCAAAATCCTCCAAGGGCAGAGCAGCCACTCAGCCTGCCTCTGCCTGACTCCTTCCTCCACCCCCTACCTCCGGTTCCAAACCCAGGGGAGGTGGGCAGGTGTAATTTCTCCCTGCACCTGCAAGATTGGAGGGAAGTCACATCGGATGCTTGGATCTTGCAGCTTATCCACAATGGCCAAACCTTAGAGCTTCTGGAGAGGCCACCTACCTTTCCAGTGGGCCCAACTCTTGTCCTCCAGACCATCTTCTGGTGCTAAGGGAAGAGATCCTTTTACTCCAGTTTTTTTCTGGTCCCCAAAAAGACGGGATCTTCACCCCATCGTGGATCTCAAGAGCCTCAACCAGTTCATTCAGTACAAGAGGTTCCGTATGGTCACCCTCCAGGGTCTGTTACCTCTCATTAAGCAGGGAAACTGACTTAGTTCCCTGGACATGCAGGATGCATACCTCCACATCCTAATACATTCTGGTCACTGGCAGTACTTCTAGTTCTCATTTCAGGGGGAACATCTCCAATTCAGATCCTTGCTCTTTGGCTTGTTCTCTGTGCAGCGGGTCTTCACCAAGTGCTTAAGCAGTGGTAGCTGCAGCCCTTCGGTGGGAGGGCCTTTCTGTGTTCCCTTACCTGGTACGATTGACTTTTGAAAGCCCCATCCACGGAACTCTTATTGACGACCCTGCACAGGACTCTACAGCTGTTCCACTCCTTGGGCATCACTGTGTATCTGCCCAAGATGATTCTCACTCCTTCTCAGTGCCTCCAATATATTGGAACTGTTCTGAACACCTCTCGGCAGAGCCTTTCTGCACCAAGACAGGGCAAGCTGCCCTTCTTAGTGACCAAGGAACAGTATGTTCCAGCCAGGTTCTTTCTGTGTCTACTGGGAGTGAGGGCAGCTGCAGTAGCCACTGTTCTGCTAGCCAGGCTGCACGTGCGGATACCCCAGTGGACCTTCAGGTCCAATGGGATCAATGCCACAATGCCCTGAATCAGTTAGTCCTGGTCTCCTTCCCGGTCCGCAGGGTTTTTCAGTGGTGGCAGAACCCTGGTCATCGTTAGCAGGGGGATTCTCCTTTATCTCCTCTCCCAAGCAGGTCCTCACAACGGATGCCTCTGGCTCGGGCTGGGGAGCCTGCCTAGGGCCTTTTCAGACCCAGAGATCATGATCAAAGGTGGAGACGAGTCTCCACATCAATGTGCAGGAGATGCAGTCGGTCCTTTATGCCCTTCAGGCCTTTCAGAACCATCTGTCCCCGGGTCACCTGCTGGTCCAGTCAGATAATATTAGTGTGGTGTACTATCTCAACAGGCAGTGGCAGACCCACTTGTACCCTCTCTGTTGGGATGAGATGAGAGCCTGGTACTGGGCACTTGACCACGACCTCGAGCTGTCGACCGCCCATGTTCCAGGAGACCAAAACATCTTGGCAAACCGGCTAAGTCAGTCGCAGTCTCGCCAACATAAGTAGGCGCTGTTGCCCTCCATGGTCGAAAGCCTGTTTTGAAGGTTGGGGCAGCCAAAGTTGGACCTTTCTGCATCCCCACACAATACAAAATTGCCGCTTTTCTGCTTGCTAGATCCTGGGCATGGAGTTTTCTGGTGAGATGCATTGTCCATTTCCCAGAGAGGGAGGTTTCTCTGTGCCTCCCCCACCCCCTTCTCGCTGATTCAGCAGGTCCTTCTCAAGCTGCAGATGGATGGAGCCTCCCTCATCCTGGTGGCACTGTTTTGCCCACAGCAAATCTGGTTTCCATTGTTGCAGCAACTAGCAGTGGAACCTCGGGTCCCACTCCCGCTTTGCCTGGACCTACTCACTCAGGCCCAGAGGACCCTTGTCCATCTGGACCTTAGATCCCTGCAGCTGCATACTTGACTCCTAAGGATGTAGCCATAGCTCCCTTTGGCATTTCCCAGAGAGTGGCTGATGTGCTGGTGGCTGCTAGGAAGCCTTCCACCAGGGCCTCCTGTTCTATGAAGTGGAAACATTTTGCCATTTGGGCATCAGCCTGTCACTTGGACCCTTTCACCTGTCCAGTGAACCAGGTCCTGGAGTACCTCCTATGTCTTTCTGACTCAGGCCTGAAGGATTCCTCCATTAAGGGTGCACATGTCTGCCATCTTTACTTTTCATGTGCCAGTGGATGGTCGTCTGGTAGCCCAGTTAGATGCAGCCTGTACATTTTTGTGGGGCACTCTACATTTGAAGCTCCCTGTGTGCAACCCTGTCCTGGCTTGGGACCTGAATTTTGTTTTGGAGAAATTGACCCTGCTTCCATTTAACCAGCCGCATCTTGCGAGCTACACTTTCTTTCTTGGAAGGCATTGTTTTTAGTTGCTATTACTGCTGATTGAAGGATTTCTGAGCTTCAGGCTCTCATGTGTGAGCAGCCTTATTTAATTTTTCACAAAGATGGGGTCTCTTTGCGTGCCAATCCAAGTTTTCTCCTTAAGGTGGTGTCTGAGTTTACCCTTAATTAATCCATCCACCTTCCTGTTTATTACCTGGAGCATACTAATTCAGGGGAAGCATTGCTCCATACTTTGAATGTGCATAGGATTTTGTGTTACTACACACATTGTACCAAAGACTGCAGAAAGTCCCAACAATTATGTTTATTTTGCCCCTGGTTAAGAGGGTTCCCCAGTTTCTAAACAGTGTTTGTCCAAGTGGTTGGCCAACTGTATTACTTTTTGTTATAGGAAGTACAGTAAGGTACTTCCTGGGGATATCAAGGGCCATTCCATCAGAGGCATGGCCACTTTGGCTGCTTGTTTAAGGACTATTTCAGCTGCTGATGTTTGTGCAGTTGCTACTTGGAGTTCTGTCTGCACTTTAACCAAGCATTATAGCTTGGACATTGCCTCTAGCAGGGGGGCAGGTTTTGGCCTAGCCGTGCTTCAGGGTTTCCTCTCATGAGGCCTCTGGGCACTACCTCCCTTTCTTGGTCTTTTCTGCTGTCACTGTTTGGGACTCGTTCCATAGGTGTTACCTGCTGAAAGAGATATCCCCAATGAAGATAGTATAGTTACATAAGAACTTACCGTAACAGTAGATCTTCAAGGGAATCTCTTTTAGCAGGTCATGCCGTCCCTCCCACCTTCCCGCTTTCTTGGGGTCATTCTGTTCCAGATTGGTTAATTTTCTTTCTTTGGTGCTCCTGCCTTATAAAGACTTAGGCACCCTTTCTGTCTCCTAGGTTCCCCTAAAGTAGGCCTGGCACGGACGGTCTCCAGCGGGAATGAACTGAGGAGGGAGCGGGCTGCCTATGCCTTTATTTGGTGCATGACGTCGACACGCCAACATCAGCTTGAGCGGCCCCTAGTAGACTGCTACAGAAAAAGTCTTCCATGGGATTCTAGCACCTGATGGTTAAGTTCCATAGGTGTGACCTGCTGAAAGAGATTCTCTCGAAGATCTACTGTTATAGTAAGTTCTTATGTAACTGTACTTTTTGCATTAATATTGTGGTGCTAGACCATGCAAAACACTACCACTCAATTTAAAAGAGTTCTGTGGACAGAGGTGAAGCCCTGACTGCTGCACAGATTGGGGCTTCACATCACAGATCCCCCCTGCAGTACCAATATTGAATAAAAATTACCCAAACCTCCCCTGCAGTCGGCACGTTTAAGTATGGTGCTCCTCACCCCCCCACCTGCTATCGCACTGGTAATGTCGCGATATAATGACGTGGCACTGCTCCTTCATTAATAGAACCCTTATGTACGGAGACTTTATAATCGCCATATCTCTGATGCACAATGCTATTTTTACAGAATTTGCATAAATGCCATGTGTATGCGGCATACATATGGCATTTAGGCAAATTCTGTGAAAATAGTGCTGGACATCGGAGATACAGTGATTATAAAATGTCTGTACATAAGGGCTCTATTAAGGAAGTGGCAGGCATTGCCATTATATTGCGTATGTTACCAGCTGATCATGGAGGTGGGGGTGAGAGCCATACTTCAAACATTCCCGCCGGGCAGGAGGTTCGGGCAACTTTACAAACATTCAGGTAATAAAACTGTTTATTTACTGTGGTGACTGCAGGGGGGATCTGTGAGGTGAAGCCCCAATCTGTGCAGCAGTTTGGGCTTCACCTCTGCCGGTAGTTCTCCTTTAAGGACCTTGCTACATCAGGGATATTTACTGCACAAAAGAAGATACTGGCGATATTCCACACTTACTGTAACCAGTAATAGTAGTAACAACTGTATTTATTGATGGTGCCCTTCCCCAGAGGCTGAGAGTGCCAGCACAGAGGAGGAAATAGCACAGACATAAACATGAAACAGAATTAAATACTGTGAAATAAAAACAGTAAAATTTATAAATAACAGTCATACAACCAGAAATAAATAACCAGCAGCTGTATCGCACTACAATAAATAATAATCTTAATAAATAACATGTTTCATTCATCAAATGCCTACGCAAAGAAGATGTAGACTTCGGAGTGCCCTGCCAACCCCCAGGCAGTCGCTACCTTTTTGGCTTCAGTCAACCTGTGCTCCCTGATATCTGCACAGCTCTCCCAGTTAGACGTTCTGATTACTACTCTGGAACCAGAGTAGGTCATAAAAATCCTTAAAAAGTGCAAGAGCCCTGGCCCAGACAGCTATACAAGTGAATTTTACAAATACTTTAAGAACACCCTAGTAACCCCCTTAGTGGAGGCTTGTAAACAAGTGACAGGGGAAGAACTGGCACCACCCTCCTGGAAGGAAGCCACAATATCTGCCATTTTAAAACCAAATAAAGACAAAACTCTTTGTTCGTCCTACAGACCAATTTTGGTCTTAAATATGAAATTGTCACCTCAATGTTAGCTCAGAGGCTTGATAAGCTTCATCCATCACTTATCAAACAAGACCAGACTGGATTTGTCAGATTCACGGCAGACACAGGACAATATTAAGTGCACACTTAAGCAATAAGGCACAACAAGATGTGTGTTATTGTGTAATAACGTCACTCCTGGGGTGGGTTGAAGCACGAGGTGAAGCCGAGTGCTTCCACCACCCCAGGAGTGATGTTATTACACAATAACACACACCTTGGAATACCTTATTGCAATTATACAATGGCTCGATGTTTTACAAAATAAAAAAATTTTTTTTAAATGTTTTAAGTAGATTTGTTTGGTTTCTGAAGAGACAATAGCCATAGAAAGCAGAAATAAAACAATACAGTGATGTTACTGTGTAATATCATCACTGTCTCAGGCGCCCACTGACCAATCAGAATACAGGAAATTTCCTTGTCATTGTATAATACATATTATGAACTGGCGATCGTAAATACGGCAAGCTGATTGGCCGAGAGGTTTTTGAAGTCGTGATGATATCGGGCTACATCATCACGGCTTCAAAAAGCCTCCGGCCGCCAGCCTCCTCACTGACAACAGCAAAAAAAATGCAGCCGCGATTAGGGAAACGAAAGCGGTAGGGAAACGAAAATCTCCCGCAACTTCTCCACAGAACGAGAAAAGCCCCGGGTCGTCCTCAGCATATTTTAAAACAAACAGGTACTCACAAATCTGGCTCCGGGGTCCCGAGACTTCGAATGTTACTTTCAGTCAGTACGGGGCATAACGGACAGCAGCTTCAGCCCAAAAAAAACCCACAAGTGTTTTGGTAACTGCTACCGACCGTTGCTGCCAACTGCGACACGTGGACGGGCACCATAAATAAATAGGAAGGCACAAACAGCTTCACCCGGTCCCAGAACAGGCAGGGGGACTGGGTCAAATGCAGAAAAACAGGCTTCACATCCTAAACCAGTACTTGGAGGGTGAAATGCACTTCACAGCTGCACCTTCTCCATGAGTGCCACCTGTAACAGTGCCACCTGCTGCCCAGAGCCCTTCAGGAACTATTTTATGGAAAGGTACTCCTCCAACACCCCCAAAAACGTCATTTTTCAAATGTTTTAAAACTTTTCTTAAATTTTTTTACTAATAAATCTTTTAAGCCAGTTCATAATAGTAATAAGGCACTCCAGGGTGTGGTACATCATGGGATAGCGTCACTTCTTGGGTCGTTGGACGCACTCGGCCTGAGGCCTCGTGCCCAACCACCCGAGGCATGGCGATATCCCATGATATACCACACCCTGTCGTGCCTTATTGCTTAATTATACACCATGTCATCCGGTCAAATACTCCTTTCCTATTGTCGTCTTAGATGCAGAGAAGACTTTTGACCAGCTGGCATGGCAATTTTTGTTTGCCACCCTCTGGAAGATGCAGTTCTCCCAAACCTTTATTGAAATATTACAAAATGTTTATGATGCTCCACAAGCATATGTTAAAATTAATGTGGTAGAGATACCCTCTCTCCCCCCTGCTGTTTGCTCTCTAGCTAGAACGACTGGTCCAGGTTAAATGCCAGTTACCTGTTATACAA
Organism: Neoceratodus forsteri; assembly: GCA_016271365.2. Classification (NCBI taxonomy): domain Eukaryota; kingdom Metazoa; phylum Chordata; order Ceratodontiformes; family Ceratodontidae; genus Neoceratodus; species Neoceratodus forsteri. Next base: position 1,373,490,720 of record CM057458.1, read on the forward strand.
AGGGTATGGCTGAGGGGTGAGGTGGGGGCAGGCACCAGAAACTTGCTTACACGCAGAGGACCTGCTAATCTAGCTGATGTCCCCAGATGCTTCCCTGCCTGCATTGTGGGACCTGCTTAATAACTTTAGTGATTGTGCTGGGTACAGACTAAATACTGCAAAAACTGATCTGCAATTTAATTACAATCCTAATGCTGTGGTTAGGCGGCAGTTTGATTTCAGATGGGGACTTCGTGCCCTTAAATACCTACGTGTTTATTCTTCATAGGTAATAATAATAACTTTATGAAGCGCAATTCACAAAGTATCAAAGCGCTGTATAGTACATACAAAACACTTAAGGTAATAAAATTCGAAAAACAGTCATCCAATTGATGGTTTAAAAACATAACTACAGTGATCGAACATAAACTAGGTAATATCACCAAAGGCGAGTCCATATAAATAAATATGTTTTTAAAGCAGTTTTGAAGCTCTCCACTGTCAGGCAGTCTCGTATCCGACGCAGCAGAAAATTCCACTGGGTTGGGGCTGTGAATGAAAATTCCAGCGATCCAGAAGTTTTTAACCGTACCCTGGGAATCTCCAGCAATCCCTCATCAGCCGAGCGGAGTGGTCAGAGGGGGAAGTAAGGATGCAGGAGCTCAGTCCCTGTCCATGTAGGACTGTCCATGATCGAAACCGCTTGATGACAACTAACTACCACCCGCTTTTGCAGGCCTTCCGAGATGACATGCCTAGACGGCAGTCCATTCTTCTCATGTTGATGCAAAGGGTAGATTGCATATGCATGGATATTTTACCCCGTCTCTTCTATTTAGCACAGAACTGCCGGTCCTCTCATTGAAATTTCCATTTCAGCAGTGTGACTGATTACTGTCTCAGTTTTTATGAGCAGGATCTGGGCCTTGTGTTAAGTATACCACACTGCAGTTATCAAAAAGAAGTGAAGGTCTAGCCCAGCTCCGCACTACCCTATATTGGGTTTCTCTGGTTTACTCCACCTTCTGGGAGACCATCGAACTGGCAGATGGGAATCTCTTACCCACACTAAAATGGTATTATAGTCGCTCACAGTGACACCGTGCCCCGTCCTAGATAATAAATTCACAGAAATGACTTTTCAGCTGTGGCATAAAACATTAACAAAGAGCCAGCTACAGCTTGATAAATTCCTACTTTTACCCTTTTTGCATACCCATTCTTTACCCCTGCCAAACTAGACCATATGTATAGACAGCATGAGAGGCAGGGTTTCTACCTACCGTCATATTTTATGTGTGGGGGAGAACTTCTGGAATTCTCAGCACTTGGAGAGAAATATAACTGGCAACCAATAGATGCATTTTACTACTTACAGCTTAAGGGTTACATCCAGACTCAGTTCCGTCCAGCCCAAAAAACAGGACACCCCAGGACTAATTCATATTGTGCTGCAAACTTTGTGTGTGTGGGGGGTGGCTAAGCTCTCTCATCTCACGTTCATATGCAGCAGTTTCTACCCTAACCAAACACTACTGACTATGTCACAGTGAAGTGGTAGGATGATCTTGGCATTGACCTATCCAGTACAGAGAGGGACCAGTATACATTTTACTCACACAGGCCACCCTCCCATCTCTCAAAAGAGTTCTCCTGGAAATATCTAATCAGATTTTTCCATACTCCCGTCCAACAGGTCAGCTGTGCCCCACAGTATGGAGCCCGTTGTTGGTGCATACATGGGGAGGAAGAAGCTACTCGTTTATGCAATTTTGGGCATGCATGCTGTTGCAGCCTTTTTTGGACACAACTACAGGTGGATCTCTGGCAGGTCTTTGATCCATTGTTGATGCCGTCTCCCAATAATTTGCTGTTTTCAGATATCCCAGAAGGGTTCTGCCAACCTAACACACAAAAATTACCAGAAATCTGTATCTCAGTAGCAAAAAAGGCAATTATTAAGAGCTGGTTATCAGACAAGGTGCCCTTATTATCCTTATGGCAAGAGTTAATGCAAGATTTGTATGTGACGGAAGAATTGACTGCTAAAGTCACACAATCTGTTCTTTATTTTGAACTGATATGGCTTAGGTGAATCTTTTATGTTATGACAAAAAAGAATGATTTTGTTTCCTAAATTATCATAGAGACACATTTATGGACTGATTGACTCTTTATATGTATGTAACTTTTTCGTACGGAGATGGACTGTATGCCTGATTATTTTGTACCAATATACAACGTTTATTGTTTCATGGTTTTGCAAAACGTGAATAAACTTCAATTAAAAAAAAAACATTCTGGACAGAAGAACTCGAACAGACATGAAAGAAGTTGTCACTGAATAGAGTGTTGATGGTAGATGGGGAGCAGATGGATGGTGTGGGGCGACTGCAGTACTGACTCATAGAAAGTGGCAGATGAGATTTGTAGTAAGATTTTGCCATAACATAATTGCATTTCGCAGTGACTTGACTGAGTTAGCAAGCTCTGCAATTGGTTTGGGGGTACTTTGCCTCCTGCACCCCCCAAATGTCCCTATTTTAGCAAGCCAATTTTTGTATAACGTCATCTTTATTGAAAGGTTCCTGTATACAACTTCCACAAGAAAAAAGCATCGTCAGCAGTACAGTCATACATGACCTCTCTATTCTTACAGTTGTTAAGATATTGTACAGAGGAACATCTGATTGAATAAAAAAATGTAGAGAGTACTCTGAAGTTAAGATGTACCATGTATTCTGGTACAAAACTGTTTTTACTGTCTGAGATGCTTAAAAAAGGGACCTTATACAATTAAAAAGATTCTACACAACATTAACAATCAGAAACAGGTTTTCTGTCTGTTTCTGTAATTGGGTTAGTCTCATTTCATTTTCATTCCTAGAATTTGTCTAAGATCCCTGTGATACATCAGATTCAGTGTCCCAGTGTGTCTCCCACTTGTGTCTTATGTGTCAGCCTCTCTTAAGCAGGAGGCCGCAAGGACAGGGTGTGCTGCTGTGATGTGGCATCTAGGCTTGAGGTGTCTGGCAGCCCCAGCTGTGGTCCTGGGAGGGCATATGCAAGCCATTTAGACCACTTTGCCATAACTTTTTCCAGAGTTTGTTTCCATACAGACAGCCTGTCCTTCCACCCTGAATGGTGGGAATAGTAACTGATTGCCAGTGAGCTGTAATCCCCTTAACTCCCACCAGGCACATTATTTTAAAAATGTTTTTTTGTATTTTCGATGACGTAAATCTGGAGGTGGTAGGCCCAGGATGTGTGTTTGGAATGTCGTCCTGATGTCTGTTCCCCAGATTTTGCTGAGCTGCACACTTGTTTGAGTCCAGTGTGGCAGAAAGCCATCACTAATTATTAAGTAAGCCCAGAAACAGTATTAAAAAAGGTATGTTGTTAGCTGAAATCCAGTTTAAAAATGCATTGACCATTTAAAAAAAAATAATGATTAGCTATATAAACATATTTGTCAGCAGAAAAGGACCACTTGGCCCACCCAGTCTCCCAGATGGTCTCTTTATAGTCTGTCTCCGAAGTCCTTACTGGTTTCCAGTGACCTTCCCTTCCTGTATACAGATATTCACCCTATGTCTGTCCCACATGTGCTTGAAGGCTGCTACGGTTTAGCCTCCACTACTTCTGCTGGTAGTCTGTTCTGGGTGTCTACCACTCTTTTAGTGAAATAGTACTTCCTCACATCCTTCTTAAACATCCCTCCTTATAGCTTCATTGCCTGCCTTCAGGTACTGGTGCTTTTTCTCATTTAAGATACACCCCTCCTGCACCCTGTTTACCTCTGTGAGGTATTTGTAGATCTCTACCATGTCCTTTCTCACTCTGCTCCCTTGCAGGGTGTACATGTTGAGATCCCTTAGTCTGTCCTTGTAGGCCTTTTAGTGCAACCACTGTACCATTTTAGTTGCCCTCCTCTGGACTGCTGACACCCTGTCTATATCGTTTTTGAGGTCTGACCTTCAGAACTGGACACAATACACCAGGTGATCTTGCTTCAGGGGGCTCTTGCAGCAAGCAACACTGGTAGGACTAAGCCGCCAGGTGCTAGGACCACACGGAAAACTTCTAGCTAGCAGTCTGGCATTGGGACTGCCCCCGGCGTGCCTGCGCGGCGTGCCTCCAATGGTATAAAGGGGTGGTCCCTCGCCCAACCTCCGCTTCTTTTCCTGCCATCGAGCCATGCATGTCTGACCTTCACGGACGCATGCTTCAGTTGACTGCCATTTTGCTCGTGCTTTACCCACAATTCTCTTTATTTTCTTTGTTAAAAATACATAGTTTTTTGGTGTTTTTTTAACTTTTGTGCATGCCTTCTTCCACAGCTTCATCTTCAGACCGGCCTACGAAGTGTGCTTGCCGCAAAGAGCTTCCCTCCAAGGATGGCCACTCTTCTTGCCTGCTCTGCTTAGACTCTGACCACGACACCGAGACCTGCCAGGACTTCAACCAGGCCACACAGAGATGCCATTTGAAGACCTTCCAAAGCTTCTTGCTGCAGCAGAAAGAAGTTATCCGTGATGGAGAAGGAGCTCCAGGCAAAAAGTTCCTCCTCTTCCCCGGCCTCCTGGGCTTTGACTTCTTCCCCTGCCCAGAAGGAGAAGTCCAGTGGGAAGCATAAGCACCGGGACAAGCATAGGGACCTGCCACGGTCAGCTTCCCGCTCTCAGTCACCGCATAAACCAGGGCACACCTCTGGGTCTTCCTCCCATGGGAGGTCAGCCCTCCTCCTTCAGCAGCCCTTACCCCTTTGGGGCTGCCAGTTTCTCAGCTGCCCGCCCTCATTTCTGTCTCAGGTGGTGGCTCATCGGGGCATTGGACTTCGGCCCCTACCTCCAAGCCCCTGATGCTCAGGCCCTTACATCCAGCAGGTCCTCAGCCAGGTGGCTCAACTGGGTTTCCTCCTCGGGCAGTGGGTCTTTGCCAGTCACTCCCTTGGTCCTGGCATTGCCAACATCGGTCCCTGACTCTGGGATTGGTGCCTCCAAGCAATGCCCGGAGCAAGCACTCACCTCCTCCACACAGGCGATGCCTCTGCCTCTGCTTCTGTCGGGAGCCAGCTCTCTTGTACAGTTGCCCGCTTCCCCCTCAGGGCCTGTGGCACCTGTCTCCTGGACCAGCATCAGCCTTCGCCTGTCCGGCCAATGCCTGCTATACTGGCGTCGAACCCAACAATGCCCCAGCTGCCGTTGACTCCACCAGTGCCGGCTGGTCCTTCAAGCAGTCCCCAGCCAGTGCCTGAGGGCCCACACCCAGATTCCTGATGCCTCAGGGGACGATGCTTGGATACCTGGCACCTCAAGGACCAGCGCCAGGGTACCTGCCACCCCAGGAACCGCCAGGTTACCCAATGCCTGGGTACCTGGCACTGCCTCCCCAGTACCTGTAACCACCTTATAATTCACCTCTGGTGGACTATAATGTGCTTTTCTTAGCCTGGTGGGCTTTTATGAAAGACAAGGATACCCTCAGGAGGCCCCCCAATCCGCCTCCTTGGCACCTGCCTTCTCGAGACTCCAGCCGTGCAGGTTCTAGCTGTTCCCGGTCTTCAGAACCCTCTCCCGGTCATGTAGACTACCGTAAGGAGGAACGCCTCCCCCTGACGTCGGTCCCAGAAAGTGACCCGTCTGGCTGGGATTCCTCCTCTTCCTCTTCAGAAGACTCTGAAGATTCTAGGGGGCCCTCTAATGAGTCGAAACCCCCAAGGAAACTCCTAGGTCTCCCTCTGACGATTCTACCCTTATGGACATCATGAGACATACACAATCCCTGATGGGGTGGGAGACAGAAGAACTAGACCCCGAGCGTTGCTGTCTGGCAGTCTATCTTCACAGAAAAGAGACCCTCCCATTAGTGTTGCCACCCCTCATCGAGTCATACGAGGATGTCACCAAGGCCACCTGAACCCGTCCCTCCTCCACTCTTGCCTTAGCTAACTTCTTTGTTCCCATAGACGCCATATGGCGTCATAGCCATCCATTGTTGGATCCGACCCAAAATGGCCACCGGGAGCAAATGAGCTAAGAAGGCAGACCGCCTTTGTTATGCTCCCATTGGCAAACCCTGTTTGGGAGAACAGCCAGAGGTGGACTCGGTGGTCATGAATGCAGCTCATGACCGCACCAAGAAACCTAGGCACCTCAGTACCCACCCTCCTAATAAGGAGTCTCTCTAGGTCGACCATTTCAGCAAATGGATCTATCCCTCTGCCACTCTCACCATTCGGACATAGTATTACCTGGCCCACATGGTACAGTATCAGAATGCCTTGTGGGACAAGGCCTTAGACCTAGTACAGGCCCTTTCCGAGGACCCTACGAAGACCCAATTGGTCCATCTCCTTAAGTCGGGCTCAGATGTGGGCAACCATGTGTTTAGGGCTGCTTATGATGTGGTGGATGCAGCTAGATGGGCAGAAGCAACGGAAGTCTGCATCCGCTGTCACTCCTGGCTCAGGGTATAAGGTTTCGCACTTGACATGCAGGCGAAAATCCTGGATGCCCCCTTTCGAGATCTGCCCTTTTTGGTGGAGATGCCCAGGACATTATTTCTCGCCTGCAAGAGTCGGGCAAAGTCTTGAGATCGGTACAGTCCATGTACCGTTCTCAGCCCAGGTCCACCCAATGCCAGTCCTTTCGTCGGCCTCCCAGGCAGCAGTCCAAGTGCCAGTAGCCCAGAGGCACCTTCAAGTGCAAGGCTACACAGCCAGCTGGAGTTTCCACCCCTAGAACCCCTAGAACATCCCCAGCTGCTCTGTCCACCACTGGTACCACAGCCTGATTCCTTACCAGATGCTCCTCCTTTGGCAGCAGCCTTGGGGGAGGCGGTGTGGGGTCACTTTTCCCTATACCTGTATGGATGGTGTACTGTAACTTCACACCAATGGGTATTTGAGATTGTGGAAAGAGTGCACATGCTGGAATTTCTGGAGGTCCTTCCATATAGCCCTCCCTTGCACTTCTATTACCCTCAGGCCCATGTCACCCTCATCCTGAAGGAGATTCAGGCGCTACTGCGCAAAAAGGCCATAGAGCTCGTCCCCAAGGCACACAGAGGGAAGGGGTTCTTCTCCCACTTCTTTCTAGTCCCCAAGAAGATGGGATCTGAGATCAATTCTGGATCTCAGCCGCCTGAACCTTTACATAGAATACAAGTGTTTCAGGATGGCCACCTTCCAAGGGTTACTGCCTCTCCTTCAGGGAGACTGTCTCTGTTCACTGGACATGCAGGATGCCTATCTCCATATCCTGGTTTTCCCACCCCACTGTCGGTTCCTCCATTTTTGTTTTAAGGTGGACCACTTTCAGTTTTGGGCCCTCCCCTTTGGCCTTTCCTCAGCTCCCCAAGTCTTTACCAAGTGCCTGGCAGTTGTGGCTGTTGCCCTGCGGAGGCAGGGGCATTATGTCTTCCTTTACTTGGATGATTGGCTGTTGATGGCCCCCTTCAGGGCTCAGTTGATTCAGACCCTGGATGACACCTTTCGGTTGTTCTAAACTCCGGAGGTTACTCTAAACCTACCCAGGTCTTATTTCTTGCCGAGCCAGCACCTCCAGTACATAGGTGCGGTCCTAGACTCGTCACAGGGCAAAGCCTTCCTGCCACAGGATGGAGCAGAATGTTTGTTAGTGCAGGCCAAGCTGGTTTCCTACTCCTGTGCAGTCCTAGCCAGATCTTTCCTTCTGCTCCTAGGTCACATGGCGGCGGCTATAGCCATGGTTCCCCTTGCTCGCCTGCACATGGGAGTGCCTTAATGAACTCTACGAGTCCAATGGGACCAGTGTACTGACAACCTGAATCAGCCAGTTTTGGTCTCCAGTCTGGTGAGGCAGACCCTGGAATGGTGGCAGAACCCCTCCAATCTCCTCATGGGGGTTCCTTTCAGGACAGAATCCCCGCAGCAGATTCTTACGATGGACGCCTTGGGGTGCCCTTTTGGCCGATTATCAGACTCAGGGGATTTGGTCGGAGTCCGAACAGCATCTTCACATCAATGTTCTGGAGATGCGGGCAGTCCTTTGCACTATGCAGGCATTCCAGACTCACCTTCTTCCAAGTCCTCTCCTGATACAGACAGACAATATGTCTGTAGTCTACTACATCAACAAGCAAGGGGGGACTCATTCTTACCCCCTTTGCAGAGAAGCCGTGAGAGTCTGGTACTGGGTCATACGGCACAATCCATTCCAGGTGTCCAAAACATCCTGGCTGACAGCCTAAGCAGGTCCAGGTCATGGGTTCACAAATGGGAGCTTCTGTCCTCCGTGGTCGAGGACCTCTTCGGCAGGTGGGGCCATCCAGAGCTGGACCTTTTTGCGTCCCCACTCAATGCAAAACTGCCCAGTTTCTGGTCACTCGATCCAGGGCCTGGTGTTTCCTGCTGCGACGCATTGTCCCTCTCTTGGACAGGGAGGTTTCTGTATGCCTTCCCTCCCTTCGCACTTGTGCAGAGGGTTCTCCTCAAGCTACAGTCGGAGGGAGTGGAGATGATCCTCATAGCTCCCTATTGATCATGTCAGATATGGTTTCCACTACTGCAGCAACCGGCAGTGGTGCCTCCACTCCCTTTTCCCCTGTGCTCCAACTTGCTGTCCCAGGAGCAAGGCACTCTGGTCCATCCAGACCTCAAGTCACGGCATCTTCATGTGTGGCTCCTGCAGACTTAGCTATTGCTTGCTTCAGAATTTCCTTCCGGTTGGCAGATGTCTTAATGGCTGCCAGGAAACCTTTCACCAGAGCCACTTATGCCATGAAGTGGAAGCGCTTCTCCATTTGGGCCGCCACTCTACACTTGGATCCTTTTACTTGTCCGGTGAATCTCATCCTGGAGTACCTCCTGTCCCTCTCAGACTCGGGTCTGGGTTACTCCTCACGTAAGGTGCACCTTTTCGCCATCTCTGCGTACCATGCACCTGTTGAGTGCAAAGCTATTGCCCAACTGGATTTTTCCTGCACTTTTTTGGCGAGTATGTTACATTTGAAACCTCCCATTAGGGACCCTGTGCCGCTATGGGACCTTTTATTTATTTTGGGAAAACTTACTTTACCTCCCTTTGAGCCAGCCACAAGCTGTGAGCTATGCTTCCTTTCATGGAAAGCGTTATTTTTCTAGGGACGTGGATATGATGTTCTATCCACACTTCTGGCAGTTGTCTTTCCCGTTTAAACCTTGCCGGAAACGTCTTCAAGCTGGCTCCTCCCACCCACCCACCTGGGTGGTAACTCCCTCAGCTCCGCTCCATGACGCCAGATCTTCCTTTCCGCTGGAAGAAGCAGGTTCTCTCCTTACCGCTGCTGCATTGAGTAGGCCCTCACACTTAAATCTTCAGATTTACTTCCAAATTTATAAAACTGCAAGTTATGTTGTCTGCAGCTCGATTTCTGATTGCGACCACGATTAACAACAAGTCCGCTCCCGTGTTCTGCCAGTGCCCTTGCAGGCAGAAGATGTCCTGAACCAACCTGCACTCCACGTGCATCTGCTGCCTGGGACACAAGCACGATCCCCAGTGTTGCGACTTTTGTCGCTCGTTCCACCAGACCGTTCTCGAGATCTGTCTCACCCAACTTAAGCTGGGCTGCCCGGGCCAACAGAACCCACTGGTCCAATCCAAGGACGCCCGTTGCATTGTCTCCGCAGCAGCGGGGTCTGCTGAACAGCTTGTGGCGTTTGAAGAGGAGGCGGCCCAGGCTGCATCCCTCTCCTCTTCGGCTTCTGCCTTTGTGCCGCTCCAGCTGGGCTCATCTTTTATGGGGTCCTTCAAGGAATTGTGCCAGTCTCTGCTGACCCTTGGCCAGGGGTCCTCTGGGCACAAATCGAAATCAAAAAAGAGTCCAAAAAAGAAAAAGGACTTGCCAATGTTCGCTTATCTGGATCCGACTTCTGGTGAATCCTTGGCCCATGCCGCCGGCTCCATGGTAACCCCAGTTGGCTGAGATGCTGGTTGAAGTCCCGGCCGAGATTTTTCTTGAACCGACTGACCAGTTGTCTCTGCCTGGTCCACTGTTTCCATGGACAGGTGGGTTCTCAGTGTGGTGGGTCAGGATTTGCCTCTGGAATTTGAGCAGCACCCTTCATGCCGAGCCCACGCCCCGTGGGAGGACTTGGTATCCGCAGACATTCTGTCAGCTCTCAGAGATGACATAGCCCAGCTCCTCCACAAGGAGGTCGTGGTTCCTGTCGTGGGTCCTCTAGAATACCCAGGTTTGTCTCCAGGTACTTCCTAGTGCCAAAACGGACAGGGGACTGGCGCCCCATTCTTGATCTGCACGACCTGAACAAGTTTCTCAAGTCGCGCACCTTCAGGTTGGTAACTGTGTCTCAGATCATGCCATCTCTAGAGCAGAACATGTGGTTTTGCTCCCTGGATCTTCAGGATACGTTTTTTCCACATCCCGATCCATCTGTCACACCGACAGTTTCTCTGCTTCTGAGCTGAGGGAACCCTCTATGAGTCCAGGCCATGTCATTTGGCCTGTCTTTGGCCCCCAGGGTCTTCATCAAGTGCATTGCAGTGGTGGCAGCTTACCTGAGGTGTCGAGGGGTCTGGATTTACCCTTACTTGGATGACTGGCTGATTGCAGGTCCCTCCATATGGGAGGTGGAGCGATCCAGGGACATTGCCCTCCAGACCTGCATCGAGCTTGGCCTCCTGGTCAGCGAGGCCAAGTTGGAATGCGTGCCTTCGAAGGTGATCAAATTCATTGAGGTGGAGCTTGACTCTTGCAGAGCCAGAGCCCAGCTCCTGGCGGACAGGGCAGAAGTTCTCTCCTCCTTTGCCCAGTTGTTTCGGGTTGGGCAATTGCGCCCTGCCCGGGACTTCTGACGCCTGCTGGGTTACATGGTGGCCTGCACCAGCATGGTCCGATGGACCCACTGGAGAATGTGCTCTCTGCAGTGGGAGCTGGCCAGCCAGTGGTCTCAGCACAAGGGTCACGTCAGCCAGCTGGTCACTGTGACCCAGCAGTTGTGGGACACCCTCCAGTGGTGGTTAGTCCCAGAGCATCTGCAGGAAGGGGATCCCATTTGTCCACCCAGAACTGACGGTTATCTTGACAATCGATGCCTCTCTCATAGGCTGGGGTGCCCACCTGGAGGAACACAGAGTTCACAGGCTGTGGACCCTCGAGGAGTCCCGATGCCACATCAACCTCCTGGAGCTCCGAGCAGTTCAGCGGGCGCTGGCTGTATTCGCTCCTCACATCCGGGGTCAGGTGGTTCAGGTCCAGACGGGCAACACCACGACCATGTACTACCTCAACAAACAGGGCGGGACACACTCCCTGCCTCTGTGCAAGGAAGCTCTCTGTGTGTGGACCCCTCGTGCAAAGCCTGGAGGCCGATCTCCTTGCCATTCATGTGGCAGGAACCTTCATCCAGCTGGTGGATGCCCTCAGCCGTGTAGGTGAGGTGTCTCATGAGTGGTCTCTCCACCCAGAGGTAGTACACAGTCTGTTCTCCCAGTGGGACACCCCTCAGGTGGACCTTTTTACCTCCAGGGAGAACTCAAAGCTGAGGCTGTTTTTTGCCCGCCCCCTCCTCAGCAGCAAACGCTGCAGTGGGATGCCTTCTCGAAGCCTCTTCTATGCCTTCCCTCCACTTCTCTTGATCCACAAGGTGCTCCTCAAGGCCAGGAGGGACAAAGCACAGGTGATTCTGGTGACTCCTGACTGGCTGCGTCAGTTTTGGTTCCTCGATCTCCTCAGCTTCAGTAGCAGGCTCCCGAGGCGTCTTCCTCTACGCCAGGACCTGCTCTCCATCAGTCAGGGGAAGTTTCTCCATCCAACCCTTCAATCCCTGCGCCTGATAGCTTGGTTCCTGAGCGGCTAGAGTTCCAGGCTTTGGGTCTCTCCAAAGATATCCTCACTGTTGTGGAGGCATCTCTGAAGGTATCGACCAGGAAATGCTATACCTTCAAATGGAAGAGATTCTCCATTTGGTGTCGGGGCAAGGGGTTGGACCCTTTGTCCTGTCCAGTGGCTAGTGTCCTGGATTACCTATGGTCCCTCTCTATGTCGGGCCTTCAGTTGATGACCCTTAAGGTGCACTTGGCAGCCATCTCTGCTTACCAGGCACTGGCCGGTCAGCAGTCGGTGGCGTCAAAGAAGGTGGTCTGGTGCTTTTTCAAGGGCCTTGACCACATTTCCCCTACGGTGCATGAACCACCACCACCTTGGGATTTGCTGCTGGTTTTGGCAAAGCTCATGGGCAAGCCATTTGAACCTATGCACAGGTGTGAAGTGTCTTACCTGTCGTGGAAGACTGCCTTCTTGGTGGCTGTCACATCAGCCAGAAAGATCAGTGAGCACCAGGCACTTTCAGTGGAGTCTTCTTACTTGGTCTTCCACAGGAACAAGGTTGTCCTGTGCCCCAACGCGAAGTTTCTTCCGAAGGTTGTGTCAGATTTTCACCTTAACCAGGTGATTAATCTGCCGGTGTATTTTACCAACCACACCTCGGAGGCCGAGCACAGACTCCATACTCTGGGCCTGATGCGTGTGCTCGCTTATTACAAAGAGCGCAGGGCTGGAGTTCGGGGAGAGGTTCGCCAGCTGTTTGTCACCTACGAACAAACAGGCGGACATGCACATAAAACTCCCCCAACGAAGAGTCACGATTAGACTCGAAGCACTGGGGTTAGTGCCGTGGTCTCGCCTGACCTTTTTGCTGGAGCTATGATGTCAGTATTTGTGTACTTTCTTTGTGCTTTTTTAGCAGCTTTTAGCTGTGGAGTGCTGTCTTCTGCTCATTTTGTTTGTCACCTATGCTGAAGCCGCACCTGGCAGACCTGCAGCCAAGCAGATGATTGGCAGGTGGATTGTATCCTGCATTGTTCTCTGCTATAGGTTGATGGGTAGGGAGCCTCCCATAGGTCTAAGGGCTCATTCCACCCATCATACCGCTGTGTCGGTGGCTGCTTCCAGGGATATCCCTATCCAGGAAATCTGCAGTGCTGCTACCTGGAGATCACACATCTTCATTACCACATTGACCTTGAGTCACGCCGGGATACTGGCTTTGGGGCCTCTGTTCTCCAATCTCTATTCCCTATGTAGGGGGTGTGCACCTTGCCTCCCTCCTCCCGGAGAACTGCTAGGAGTCTGCCGGAAGTGTGGATAGAATATCATATCCACGTCCCTAGAAAAACAGGTTACTCACCTGTAACAGTAGTTCTAGGAGTGGAATATGATGTTAATCCACACTTCTGGCAGTTGCCTTTCCCCTTTAAAACTTGCCAGAAACGTCTTCAAGCTGGCTCTTCCCACCCACCCAGGTGGTAACTTCCTTGGCTCCGCCCCATGACGCCAGATCTTACCCACTGGAAGCACAGTTGTGCACCAAAGCCAGGGGATGTCAGGTGGGTCTGTGTGGATGAACATCTTGGAGTTCTGTCCATACCTTTATCAGGCATTACAGTTTGGACATTGCCTCTAGACATAGCGCCGGCTTTGGACTTGCAGTCTTTCAGGGCCTTTTTTCCTAAGTGCCCTATGCCTGTCCTTCCTCCTTGCTGCTGACTGGGTCAGTTCCAACACTGCTTGGGACTCAGTCCTGCTGGTGTTGCCTGCTGTAAGGGCCCCCTTGAAGCAAGATAGTACGGTTACGTAAGAACTTTTCGTAACAGATCTTCAAGAGGAGCTCTTACAGCAGGCGCTGCTTCCCTCCCTCCTGCCCTCTGATTGCTGTTTCTCCTTTTTGGCTACTCTGTTTTCCTCACTTCTGAAGAACCGCCTTGGTTCTCCTTTCTGTTAGCATGCCAGGGTCTCCGGTGGGAGAGTTGAGGTTGGGCTGGGGGACCGCCCCTTTTATACCATAGGTGGACGTCGGCATGCTGACATCTGGGGTGGTTCCCTGCTGTAGACTGCTAGCTAGAAGTTTTCCGTGTGGTCCTAACGCCTGGTGGTGTAGTCCTACCAGTGTTGCCTGCTGCAAGAGCTTCTCTCGAAGATCTGCTGTTATGGTTAAGTTGTTACATAACCATACTGTGTCTTACCAGTGAGCGATATGGTGGCAACACCACATCCCTCATCCTGCTGGAGATACCTCTCCTTATGCATCCCAACATACCACTGGCCCTACCTGCTGCTTTGTCGCACTGCCCTGCCACTTTGAGGTCATCAGATATGATAACCCCAAGGTTCCTTTTCTGCTTAGTATTGTCAGTACCTCCCCCCATCCTATATTCAGCTCCTGGGTTGCTATGACCTAGGTGTATGATTTTGCACTTTTTGGCCTTGAACCCCAACCGCCATGCTCCTGACCACTCCTCGAGTCTCTCAAGATTCCTACGCATTTTCTTCAACCTTCCTGAGTGTTCATATTTTTTTGCAAATTATTTTTACTTGACATCATACATACAGCCAGTTATGTTTGCATATTTCAGAATCAAAATTGTAATTAAGAATTGGCTGTACTATATATGTATATGTGTGTGTGTGTGTGTGTGTGTGTATGTATGTATATATGTATATATATAGATATAGATATAGATATACAGTGCATTCCACATGTGTACATTTCTGTTGTGTGCACTTCCTGGTTGTGTGCACAAAATCACCTGGTCCCGATTCATTCACTGTAATTCTCTGTGATAAATGATTTGGTTGTATGCACACTCAATTTCAGTTGTATTCACGGATTTTAGCTGCATTTAGTTGATTAAATGCTGCTGCAAGGTGTGAAATGAGGCAATTAACACTTGAATTCCTTAGAGCTCTGTTCACTTGTGCTGTCAAACCCGCAATTATCACCTTGTTAATTGCTCCTGGTTACATCTAGCACCTCACAGTAAGTAAAATCCTACTGGGCATGGAATCACATGATGATTTAAATTTTAATGCGGTGGCCAAGTTGATTTCACTATGATGCCGTACGTCTGCTTCATGCGGCCTGGGGGGACGTGTCACCAGAAACAATAAAAAAACTGTTTCCATAAAGCGGAGATTAGACAGTGCTCCGAAGAAACAGAGGAGGACAATCCGGTTCATTTAGGAGTTATACAACCACCAGAAGGCATGACAGTAGCCGACTTTGAAGAGTTTGTCACAGTGGATAGCGAGGAAGCCCACGAGCAGTGAGCTGACAGACAAGGATATCTGTGCTACAGTGCTTGATTCAGGTGCGGCTGCCGAGGAGGATGACGATGATGAGCCAGAGATACTGCCGCCTTCCACTTCTGAAGTTTGGACGATGATGCAAAAAATAAGGCACTATGTGTACACAAGGGAGCAAACAAACTTAGATTGGTTCTACAGCTTTGAAAAAAAAACAAAACTTGATTCTCTAAGCAAGCGAACTGCAAGACAAGCACAAACAACAGACTTCTACAGCTTCCCGGGACTGAGTGGTGATGTCCTCAGTGAAATTTAATGTTTTACAGATTTAATGCTCTTAATGAGTTTTATGCTTTTAATGCTTTTAAACACACAAATGCAAATTTTAACCAACTGTTTATTTTCATCGTAATATGGTACCGTAGTGTAATAAAATTCATTTTCATGCGACTGCGTTTAACTCAGTGCTTATTTCTTTGATTTTCGGTTTAGTAGAGCTGTTGTGTGTACACCGGTAGGCCTGTGGTTGTGCACATAAGCGGAATGCATTGTATATATAAAATATCTATTCTTATTGGTACATTTCATAACCCCTTAATCCCCCAACCCCCCATCTAAATAATATCTTCTGGAGCGGACTCATAAAGCAAATTGTATCATTCACATTGCAACAAGGGAGGGAGAAATTAAAGTACATTGTCCCAAGAAATTTTCTCTCCACTCTCATCTTCATTAAAGTGATCTAACAATTTTTCATGGTATAACACTGTTTTAAAAGATGTTGCTCCATTTATTAAGCAAGCAAGCAAATCTTTTTTTTTTTTTATATAGCGCCTTTCCAAGTTAAGGCGCTGTACACAGTATAAAACTACAATATTATAAACAGACAGCAGTATAAATTATTTAAAATCGGTCTGGGAAAGCCATTAAAAATAAATATGTTTTTAACATAGATTTAAAACTACTAATGGTCAGGCATTCTCTTAACCGACGAGGTAGAGAGTTCCACAGGGTTCTTGCTGCAGATGAAAAAGCATGAGCTCCAGAAGTCTTTAGGCAAACCCTGGGAATCTCTAGCAATCCCTCGTCAGCAGATCAGAGAGGACGACTGGGGGAGTAGGGAGTCAGGAGATCCTTCAGGTAGTTGGGTTCCTGTTCATGTAGGGCTTTAAAGGTAAGCAGGCCTACCTTATAGGTGATCCGCCACTGAATTGGCAGCCAGTGCAGTTCGTGCAGCACAGGTGTAATATGGATGGTCCTAGAAGTACCAGTCAACAGCCTGGATGCAGCATTCTGCACTAGCTATAAGTGGCGAATATCAACTCCAGACAGCCCTAGGTAGAGGGCATTGCAGTAGTCAAGACGGGTAGTAATGAAGGCATGGACCAGTGTTAGAGGGTCGCCCGGTGGAACCAGGTGTTTCACCTGGGCAATATTCCTCAGATGGTAAAATGAGGATTTAACCACAGCTGACACCTGAGATTTCAGGGTCAAATCATCATCAAAAATAAAACCCAGGTTACGCACCCGATCTGAGGTAGTGAGCTGGACACCATAAAGCCGTAGGCCCGACACGTGCCCAGCCCCCAAACCCTCCCCGGGTGACCTGGGTCCACAACCAGCACCTCAATCTTATCCAGGTTCAGTCTCAGCCAACTTGAGCTCATCCAGTCTTTGATCTCGGAGAGACAACTATTTAGCATAGAGATCGCATCAACCTGTCCGAGCACGAAGGACATATACAGCTGAGTATCATCTGCATAGCAGTGAAAACTCAAGCCATATCACCTGATATCTCCCAATGGCAGCATATACACTGCGATCAACATGGGTGCCAATATGGAGTCCTGCAGCACCCCGCAGGACAGGGGAAGGGCGTCAGAGGAATAAATTCTGGTGACCACCCTCTGAGACCTGCCTACGAGGAACGATCAAAACCATTCGAGGACTGTACCCAACAGTCCACAAAGGAACCGCAGGGTCTCCAAAAGCACTCCATGGTCCACAGTGTCAAAGGCTGCTGAGAGATCAAGAAGGACCAAGATGGTACGCGCCAATGGCATTACATAACACTGCCCAGGTTGGATGAGATGCTGAGGAAGACCTCGACTCCTGGCCAGCATCAATTGCTGGACCATTGGGTATGGGAGCAAGACAGAGATTACCCCTGTCCTGACACCATTTCGCCCCAAGGCATCGCCTGGTCTCTACCACCCCAATTTGTCCCCCCCCTTTTCATTCCCCCACCAGGCCCAGTTCTCCCCTCCCTTCCTGCGCCTCCTGGCAATCCCGAGGGATTGACAAAGTTTATAGATCTCCACTGATAAATAAGGGCAGTCAAAAGGGTGCAATTCCATGAGCCTGGTGGGGGAATACTGCCTGATTGTCTTTTGGCCTCCCCAGCACATTCTTAAAACAATAACTAACACACCCAAATTAGCTTAATCCTACCCAAATCCGATAAATTATCAGTACAAATAATAAATGTAATTAACAAACCCAAAAATAAATAGGATGTACTATCAAAAAACTATGGAAACATAGGTCAAAGAAAAAACAAATCAGTCACTATATAAAACTACAAATAATATATCCACAAACCTACAAACTAAATAAAGGCAAAAACCTCTCCCCAGAGGGGCATGGCCATCAGGCGAGCTGTGAGCAGCTTTTTTCCACAGCTCCACATCCAGACCTGTATCAGCAAATAAAACAACCTATTTTCATCAAAATCCTGATGATATTTGGGTCTAGGAGGTGAGAGGACATTTAGAGCTACATTTTGATGTATAAATTTCTGGCCAGAGACCTTCGATTGCCTGAACATGGGTCAAACAAGTAAACCGTGAGCCTCCGGGGATGGAACCCACCCAAAGGAGACTAGAGCAACTACTAGCAAACACAATCAGCCTGAGAAGGCAGAACAAGAAGGGCCTCAGTCCTCTAATGCCACCCTTCTGAGAGCGATTCAGGGATTGGACTGTAAAATTGAAAATTTAGGGACTTACCTCAAACAATTGAGCTCGAAAGTCGAAGTAGTGGAAGGAGAAGTAAAGGATGCAGCCCACAAAGCCAACAGGGCCTTAGTTCTCTTGATAGGGCTCACGAAGGAGAACGGACTGCTCCGGAAGAGGCTAGAAAATTTAGAAAATGTGGTACGAGTCTCCCATGTACGATTTCTGGGACTCCCTGAGCAATCGGAAGGGGACTTTCCTTCGGCATTTTTACAAATGTGGCTAAAGGAATTGCTACAGACTGACCAGCCATTCCAGGTTCTCAAAGCTTACTGAATTACGCCACACAGCAACCAACGGAGGGCAGCAACTGGTATGCTTTATCCAGGTACTTTCATGATTGAGCTACAGACTACCGCCAAGAGGGACATGATCCTGCATCAGGCTAAACATCTTAGCCCTCTTACCTGGAACGAGCATAGAATCCATCTGTTCCCAGATTTGGGTTTTGCAACCAGGACACGCCGAAGAAGCTTTGATGGTGTACGGGACAGATTGAGGGCCTTAGGAGTCCACCATGTACTCTTAATGCCTGCAAGCCTCCGAATTGTGTATGGGGGGTAAGACGTATCAGTTTTCGGAGTCAACAGAGGCCTCCAAGTTATTAGAAAAAATAGAAATGCAATTTTCAGCAAGAGAGGAGGCATCAGACTCTGACGAGGAATGGGACACTTGAAAGGGACTATTTCCTGTAAAATTTAAATATGAATGGCTTTGGGAAGGGCTGTCGGGGAGAATAATTCAGGGGAAACATTTCTGTTTTTAGAGCAGGTTTTATGTATGAGTACTAACCTTTCTTCATAATACTTTAGGAAAGCATAGCAGTTCATTAGGATTTATAGAGAAGGAAAGGAAGTATAGTATGTGATGATCTGTTCTGGATCACAGACATAGGAATGCTCTATCCCCTTAGACCGAATGTAATTTGATTCTGTTCTTAAAAGTTCAGTATTCGTTTGTTGTTGTTTCTTGCTGATATGCGGGATGTACGCTGAATGGGGTGTTGGTGGGGAGAAATCTGTACAAAACCGATGTTAGATGGGGCAATTTATCCTTATTTCTTAGGGAGCACGATATAGTTAACCTTGATTTGGTGCCCTGCTCATGGCCATTTAAGCCTTTCTTACAAAAAAAAAGTGTGTTATTTTTTCATTTAACGATGTGCTTTTGACACAGTTGTGTGCAACTAGCATAGATGCTAATTTCTTTGGATGTTACTTAAGGTGACAGTATTTGGTAACCCTCAAGTGTAGTAATGATGTATAGGGGCATTAACCTTCCAGTTACTGTAAAAAATTTGGATTTATATCAACTCAGTGTATGCCTGCCTATTTGTAATTGATATAATGTTGATCGTTACATATAAAACAATAAAATATTTGAAAAAAAAAACTCTCCCCAGTTAAAACCAAAAAGTCCCAGCCGCAAGGTCCATGTAAAGATCAAAAGGAAGAAGCTTGATGGAGTTCCAGTCCTCAAGAATTAGTCTGTTAGTCGCCATTGTAGCCAGAGCTAAAATCTTATCTTCTTCTTTCCCCTTCTTCAGAGTATGAAAATCATTTAGAATAAAGATCTGAGGATTAAGGGGAATATGAATTGCTAAAAGTTTTTCAAGTTTATTTCTAGTTTGATTCCACTAGTTATGTATCATCTCACAGTCCCAAAGCAAGTGAAAGTGATCTATTTTCTTTTTCTTTTCTGTATAGCTATGCCAGCATACATTAAAATATGTAGAGTCTATGTGGGACAATTGATAAGGTGTATTCTAACCCCCAGTAATGCTCAGAATATTCCTGACTTGATGCAGTAAGGCTGGAGGGTTGGACTGCCCGGAGAGATAGAACACATGCAAATGATGGAACACTTTGCACGTGAGCATCTTTCAAACACTGCCTCTACTAACTCCCTCCTGGACTTTGTTGATTCCCTTGAGGTACTTAAAAGTTTCTATCATGTCCCCCCTGTCCCTCCTTTCATCAAGGGTATACATATTAAGCTCTGTCAGTCTCTCTTCATATGGTTTCTGATGCAGACCCTGCACCATTTTAGTTGCCCTCCGCTGGACTGCTTCCATCCTGTCTATGTCCTTGCGTAGATGGGGTCTCCAAAACTGCACACGGTATTCCAGATGGGGTTTCACCAACTGTATGTACAGAGGGATAACCACTTCCCTTTTTCTACTTGTGATGCCCCGTCCTATGCATCCCAGTATCCCCCTGGCTCTCCTTACTGACTTCTCACATTGCTGACCAACCTTTAGGTCATCTGATATGACTACCCCCAAGTCCCTTTCCATTTTTGTTGTTAGTACCTCCCCTACTATTGTGTACTCTTCTCCTGGGTTTTTATTTCCCAGGTGCATTACTTTGCACTTCTTTGCATTGAATCTAAGTTGACATATGTCTGACCATTCCTCTAACCTTGCCAAGTCCCTTCTCATCCTTTCTACCCCGTGTATCAACTCTGTTACAGATCTTTTATCATCTGCAAAGAGGCATGCCTTTCCTCCAGACCCTCTGCAATGTCACCTATAAAGATGTTAAAGAGGACTGGACCCAGTACTGAGCCCTGAGGTACTCCACTAGTAACTCTTTCTTCGAATGTGTTCCATTCACTATTACCTTCTGTGTCCTGTTGTGCAGCCAGTTTGCTACCCAGACTACCACCCTGAACCCACTCCCAGGCTGGCTAACTTGATTATTAGTCTTTTGTGTGGGACTGTGTCAAATGCCTTGCTAAAGTCTAGGTAGGCCATATCCACAGCCCCTCCCTGGTCTATTACTTTGGTCACCCAGTCAAAGAAATCAATTAGATTCATCTGACATGACATTCCTGCTATGAATCCATGCTGCTTTGGGTCCTGTGCCTCGCTGGCCTCTAGGTACTCAACAATTCTTTCTTTCAGAAGTGATTCCATCATTTTCCCTACCACTGTGGTCAAACTTACAGGTCTGTAGTTTCCTGCTTCTGCCTTGCTCCCACTTTTGTGAAGGGGAATTACATCTGCCCTCCTCCAGTCCTCAGGTACCACCCCATCCTCCCATGATTTGTTAAAAAGTGTTGCGAGTGGTGTCACTAGGTCCTCCCTTAGTTCTTTTAGGATTCTTGGGTGAATCCCGTCAGGCCCCATTGCTTTGTCCACCTTCAGTTTTAGGAGTTCTTTCAGGACTCTTTCTTCTGTAAATGGACTGGTGTCAACCCCCTGCCCAGAGTGCTTCTATTGTCTGGTTTAGATAACTCCTCCTCATCTTATTTTGTGAATACTGAGCAAAAGTATTCATTCAGTATCTGCCTTTTCACTGTCTCCCTCTGCCCATCCCCCCTCTCCTTTATTAATCTTCACTATTCCTCCCTTAACCTTTCTATGCTCCCTAATGTGCCTATAGAAGGTTTTATCCCCCTTTTTAACTGAGTTGGCTATTTTTTCCTCGGTTTGGGCCTTTGCTATTCTGACTGCCTTCCCCACTTCTTTCTGCTTTAATTGATACAGTTCCCTGTCGTGCTCCTTCTGTGATTCCTTATACTTTTTGAATGCAGCCTTTTTCTCCTTAACCTTCCCTGCCACCTCTTTTGAGAACCATGGTGGTTTTTTACTCCGCTTTGTTTTCTTTATTTGTTTCACACAAAGGCTTGTTGCCTCTATGATAGCAGTTCTGATTTTTCTCCATTGTTCTTCCACCCCTCCTCTTTGGCCATTTGCCAGTGCATTCCTCAGGTATTCACCCATTTTGCCAAAGTCGGCCTTCTAAAGTCCAGTATCCTTGGTTTTGTATGGCTTGTCTCCATAGTTGTGCTTATTGTGAAGCACACTGTGCAGTGGTCGCTTGTTCCCAGATGCCTACTGGCTTCTAAATTTGTGATGCTCTCTCCATTTGAGAGTACCAGGTCTAGTATTGCTCCCTCCCGTGTGGGTTCCAGCACTAGCTGTCTAAGGCCTGCCCCCTGCAGGGCATCGAGAATGACCCTGCTCTTGGATGTGGCTGCAGTACATGTCATCCAGTTAACATCTGGCATATTCAGGTCCCCATCAACAGTATCTCCCCTTTCAGCCATTTGAGAATGTCCTCCATCGTTTCTTGTCCATTTCCTCCCTTGAGACAGGGGTCTGTATACAACCCTGTATGGATTGTGATGCTGCCCTGTCTCCAAGGTGACCCAGAGTGCCTCTTGTCCTCCCCTTTACTTTTTAATTCTGTAGCTTTGATCCCTTCCCTTACGTACAGAGCTACTCCAACTCCTCTTTTCCCCTCCCTGTCCCTTCTGTAGACTGTGTACCCCGGTATGTTGACATCCCAGTCATGGTTCCCTGTGTACCATGTTTCTGTGACTGCCACAATATCCAATTTTTCATCTTCCATCAGGGCTACTAGCTCAGGAAGCTTGTTTCCCAGACTACGGGCATTGGTACTCATTGCCCTCCATTTAGTGTTGGCTTTATCCATTTTTCCCCCCATCCCTGCTCTTATTGCCCTTGTCTATTTTTCCATTTACCCCTGTCCTGCCCTCTGTTGAGCTCTGTACCTCAGTGTTTACCTTACTACCTGCCATGTTTTGTGAGGGGAGGCTTGAAATTTCCTGCCTCTTATCAGCACAAAAATTGCCTTATGTCTGTCCCGTGCATTCTTGAATTCTCCCACAGTTTTAGACCCCACAACCTCCTCAGGAAGGCTGTTCCATGCGTCCACTCCCCTCTTAGTGAAAAATACTTCCTCATATTGTCCCTGAGCTGTCCCCCCTCTATCTTCAAATTGTGTCCCTTGTCCTTGCACATCTCTTTTTCTGAAAGATGCTACCCGCTTGGACTTTGTTGATTCCACTGAGGTACTTAAACGTTTCTATCATGTCCCCCCCTTCCTCCTTTCCTCAAGGGTATACACATAAAACTCCTTTATCCTCTCCTCATATGGATTCTCTTGCAGATCCTGCACCATTTTAGTTGCCCTCCTCTGAACTGCCTCCATCCTGTCTGTGTCCTTGCGGAGATGGGGTCTCCAGAACTGGATGCAGTACTCCAGATGGGGTCTCAACAACTGTCTGTACAGGGGGATGATAACTTCCTGTTTTCTGCTGGTGATGCCTCCCTATACATCCTAGTATCCCCAGCCCTCCCACTGCCTTCTCACATTGCTTGCCAACCTTAAGGTCATCTGATATGATTACCCCAGATCCCTTTCCATTTTGTTGTTGTTACTACCTCCCCCCCAATTGTGTAATCTTCCCCTGGGTTTTTGTTTCCCAGGTGCATTACTTTGCACTTCTTTGCATTGAATCCAAGCTGGCATATTTCTGACCATTCCTCGAACCTTGCCAAGTCCCTTCTCACCCTTTCCACGCCTCCTTGTGTATCAACCCTGTTGCAGATCTTTGTGTCATCTGCAAAGAGGCATACTTTTCCTTCCAGTCCCTCTGCAATGTCACTTATAAAAAAATTAAAAAGGACTGGACCCAGTACTGAACCCTGCGGTACCCACTAGTAACCCCTCTTTCTTCAGAGTGGACTCCATTTACAGTTACCTTCTGTGTCCTGTTGTTCAGCCAATGTTTTACCCAGGCTACGCCCTGGGACCCACTCCAAGGCTGGTTAATTTGACTACTAATTTTGTGGGACTGTGTCAAATGCCTTACAAAGTTCAGGTAGGCCATGTCCACAGCCCTCCCTGGTCTACTACTTTGGTCACCCAGTCAAATCAATTAGATTCGTCTGACATGACCTTCCCGCTGTGAACCTATGCTGCCTTGGGTCCTGTGCCCCACTGGCCTCTAGGTACTCAACAGTTCTTTCCTTCAGAAGTGATTCCGTCACTTTCCCTACCACAGAGGTCAAACTGACAGTTCTGTAGTTCCCTGTCTCTGTCTTGCTCCCACTTTTGTGAAGGGGAATCACATCAGACTTCTTCCAGTCCTCAGGTACCACACCATCCTCCCATGATTTGTCAGAACCCTTTCTTCTGAGACAGGACTGGGATCGACCCCCCAGAGTACTTCTGTTAATTGGATTAGGCACCTCTCCCACTTCCTCTTTTGTGAATACTGAACAGAACTATTTATTCAGTATCCCTGCTTTTTCACTGTCACTCTCTTCCCACCCACCATCCATTCTATTCAGCCTCACTATCCCTCCCTTTATCTTTCTACACTCCCTGATATACCTATAAAAGGTTTTATCCCCCTTCTTAACTGAGTTGGCTATCTTTTCCTCAGTTTGTGCCTTGGGTATTCTGACTATCCTCCCTGCTTCCTTCTGCCTTAACTGGTACAGTTCTCTGCCCTGTTCCTTCTGTGTTTCCTTATACTTCCTAAATGCTATCTTTTTCTCCCTGTTTGTGTGTTTCAATTTTTTTTATGCTTATTAACAAAGAGATGATTGAAAAATGCCGTGTTACTGATTTTACTTAGGCTAAAGTTATAATATATTGATGTGATGTCCAAATCCCATTTCAAAATAGGCTTATTGGTTGGACAAATATATTTATAAAATTTATTTTTTAATAAGTTATATTTCAACCAAGCATGGTGAATTTGATGTTGAGAGCATCTAAATAAAAAATCCTCTTTTTCAAGAAAGGTGTTTTCCACAAGACAGTCCTTCCAAATGAATATATTCAGCTTTTTTAACTCATTAGCTGTAAAACAATTTGCAGTGTGAATATTCCACATCTTCGAATTTGCATTGATAGTTGAATACAGTTTAAGATATTATTAGGGAACATTTTTACCACTTTATTACAAATTTTCTGGAGAGACGTTATAATTGGATTTTGTACTTTAGCAAACATCAGTGGATAAGCCAGAATATTTTGTAGTATTAATGTATAATTATCAGAAGCCAAAATCCTTTCAGTTAGGGATTTGTGAGATTCTTTTATTTTCTGATGGAGCCAAAGAAAGGGATATCCAACCAAATGTTTGTTTGATTTTAGCTGCCCAGTAGTTCTTAATAGGGTCTGGACATGCCATACCCCCATCTTTACGTAGAATAATCAGTTTTTCGCAGGACACCCTAGGAACTCCACCATGCTTGAGAAATTTAATAAACCGTCTTCTTCTTTGTTGTAACCAGAGTATGGAAATTTCCCTTGTAATCCTTGAAATAAGTACATTAAATGTGGCATAATCATCATTTTAAGAGCATCAGTTCTCCCCTAGAATGATAGAGCCTTATCTTGCCATAGCAAAAAAGTATTAGAAATTTTATCCATATAATTTTTGAGATTTAAAGAAATAGGTTTCATAGGTTTTTCTCAGCTTCTTAGGGATCAAGGTCCATTACAGTCCGCCATTGAGATTCTAAGGGTACCCAGTAATGTTATTGCTAGACATATAGTGGTCAAGAGAAGATTTAAATGCCTCCGTAATCTTACTACCCACCACATCAACAGGCAGTTCTTTCCAAATTTTAACCACTCTCACTGAAAACCAGTGTTTTCTAACTTGTGTAGTGAACCTATCCCCCATTATCTGCAGTGGATGGGTCCTTGTGTTGTAGAACTGTTGTCTGAGTGTAAAGCCCAACTGTTTCCACAGATGCTGATCTGTCAGAGCTCTAAAAATCAGGCACATATTCCCCCTCAGTCTGCAATATTCTAGAGTATACAGATTGAGTTTCCTAATCCTATCCCCATAACCTAACCCCTGGACTTCTTTTATCCTCCTAGTTGCCCTTTTTGGGACTCTCTCAAGGGCTCACATGTCACCCTTATTCCCAGGAGCCCAAAACTGTGCACAGTACTCAATGTGGGGACGCACTAAGGAGGTATATAGAGGGAGCAAAACTCCCTTGTTTCTGCTCTGGATGTGTCTATGGATGCAACTCTGAATCCCACTAGCCTTCTTAGCAACCTGACTGCAATGAAGCTGGAATTTGAGGTTATTGCTGACCCTGATCCTCAGGTCACGTTCATCATGCACAGCTCTGAGCACCTGTCCTGCCAGTGTGTAATTTAGTTCAGAGTTTTTTTCCCCAGGTGCATCACTGTGTACTTCTCAATGTTAAAAAGTGTTTTTTTTTTTTTCTGTGCCCAATTTTCTAAATCCCCTAATGCTTCTTGAAGTCTTACCGCATCCGATTGGCTATTCACCAGGAAACCCAGGCGCATATCATCCGCAAATTTAGAGAGTCAAATACCAGTTTCTGTCTTCATAGTTGAAATGTATAGATTAAAGAGGCATGGCCCCAGCACTGATCCCTGAGGGACCCCACTAGTCACATCAGTCCAATCTGGCAATTCTCCCAGAACACATACCCTTTGCTTTTTCCCCGTCAGCCATCCCCTTATCCAACTAGCTATTTTAGGTCGTATTCCCAATTCCGCAAGGGGATCTAGCAACTGCTCATGAGAGACCTTATCAAAGGCCTTGGCAAAGTCCAGAAACACATCATCCACCGAGCTGCCCTTGTCCGGTACCTTACTAACCTTACCATAAAATTCAAGCAGGTTAGTTTGTCACGATCTGCCCTTTGTGAATCCATGTTGTGTCATGTCCCTGGATCCTGTCACTTCGATATAACTCGCACTAATGTCTTTTACTATGCCTTCAAGTACTTTCAAAGGACAGAGGTTAGGCTGATTGGCTTATAATTTCCGACTTCATGTCTTGAACCTTTTTTGTATATTGGGATTACCATTGCCTGTCTCCATACCTCTATAACCTGGCCTGTATCCAGTGATTTTTTTGAATAAAGATGTAACAGGACCTGCTAAACTATCAGCAAGTTCTTTGCGGAGTCTAGGATGTAGACCATCCAGACCTTGTGCCTTATTCTGATTCAGGTTTCTTAACCTTTTTCTTACATCTTGAACCTTAATTTGTGGGCCTATAGTTCCATGTAGTTTAGTATCAGGGTCTAGAGCTATTGGGCCTTTATTAAAGACTGAGAAGAAATAACTATTGAACTGCTCAGCCATGTCCTTGTTCCCTATTATTAGTTTCATAGCGTCATCTTTTAATGGACCAGTCGTTCTGCTAGTTCCCGTTTTGTTATTTATGTAAGCATAAAAGGCCTTATAATTATCCTGAGTTTTTGTAGCTAGTTTATACTCATATTTACTTTTTGCCATTGCAGTAGCTGTCTTTGCTCTCTTCCTGCTATGTTCGTACATTTACCAAGATCTCAATAGTTGATTGTAAATTGTTTGTTAATTTTAAACCAATTTATTTTATTGTTTTTTTGATCTGCATTTCAGCTATTAAATTTTGTGTCATCTGTGTTATATTATTACCAGGTATTATCATCGATTTAGCTTTATATAATATAAAACTGGATAGATCAGAGTGCTTCATAATTTCTCTTATTAGCTCAGGATAAGATTTTAATGGGTTGGATAAGATAAGATAATAAGTATATCATCAGCATAAACGTTTAATCTGAAATTATTTATTCCCCCTACTGAACTTGTAATGACAGCACTTGCTCCAATATGGCTCAGTAATGGTTCAAGAGTTAGAATAAAAAGAATGGGGGACGGGGGCATCCCTGTCTCATGCCGTTGGACATAGTTATTGAGTCTGATTTATATTGATTTATTTTAAAAGATGCCTTAGGACTTCTATAAAGTGTCTTAATTGCTTTAATAATATGTGGAGGAAACCCCCAAATTTCTAGTATGAGGAACAAAAAAATCCCAGTTTACTAGGTCAAAAGCCTAAGGCAATTGCTATTGTTTCAGGGTCTGAATTAGAAACTAGTGTAAAAGTCGCTTGCACTTCAGTCAGACCTTAAAAGATATTCCTATTTTTAACAAAACCTTTTTGATCTATATGTATGATAGATGAAATCTGGGATAATATTTGGGAAACGATCAATTTAGCCATTATTTTGTAATCGGTGTTAAGCAGTGCAATTGGTCTGTCACTTTTGGGGTATATAGGGTCCTTATTTTCTTTCAAAATTAATACCACATCTGCTTCATAAAATGATTTGGGAAGGGCATATCCCAGTGCCATCTCACCTGCAATTTTAGATGACCAAGGAATTATCTCCTGGGAAAAAAAACTTGGTAAAACTCAGTGGTGAACCCATCTGGTCCATGGGAAGAGTTTTTGTTTCATTGTTTTAATAATGTGCGACAATTCCTCGGGAGAAAAATGGTCGGAATGTATGTGTAGTTTAGGAAGAGCACTTTTCTTTATATAAGATTCTTGCTCTTTTTGTCAACAACGTTATGATCTATACCCCTACAGTTAAGTATATTATTGTACTATGATGTAAATACTTAAGCAATCTGTATATCATTAGTAACACTTTCTTGAGCAAAATTTTCCATAGCTGTAATGGTATTTTGCTCTTTTTGAGTCTTAAGGGCATGTGCTAGCAGTTTACCTGATTCCTCTGTGGAAAAAGAAAGTTTATTTTTTAATGTCAATATATTTTTTTCTGTTTTCTTTTCCAAAATAATTTTCCTGTCAGTTATTTTTTGATCTAATACAGATTGATGTGTCTGTGAATCAAGCTTTACTTTATCTTGAGAGTCCAGTATTTCCATATCGTTTATTAATATTCTCCCATGTTTTTTTGTTTAACTTTATTTGATATGATATGATATGACTCCTTATCGTTACCTTAAAGGCATCCTAAATGTCAGATGTATTTTGTCCTGAGTAGTTGTTGGTCCAAAATTCAGAGATATGTTGCTTAATGTAAATAATAAATTCAGAATCTATTAGTAAACTATTTTGAAAACGCCATTGTGGATATCTCTTCCAATCAGTAGTAGGAGTAAATTGTGTAATTACCATAGCATAATCCGAAATAGTAATTCCATGAATCTTTACTAGAGTTATGTCCTTGATTAAATCTTTATTTCTAAATATGTAGTGTAATCTGGAATATATCTTAAGATGTTTAGCTTTAAACTTATATTGTATTTTATTAGGATGTTTATTTCTCAAGATGTCACATACATTGTGTTCTTGTAAAAAGGTATTTAATATGCCTGTTGTTTTAAAATCTACTGGAATAGGTTTGGAAGATTTACAGTATCTACATCTGGATTAAGAAGTGCATTAAAATCTCCACCAATAAGGACCTTAACAGCCTGAAGATCAAATAGAGCTTGAGAAAGTTGTTTACAAAAAGAATCATAACCTATAAATGGTCCATAGATGGAACCAAGTACAATCTCCACACCATAAAGTAAACCTTTTACCAAAATGATTCTACCTTCTTGGTCTTGCCAATGCTGTATGTATCTAAAGTCTGTATTTTTAGCAATTATTAAAGCCACACCTTTGCTATTAGTTGTGCCCAAAGGAAAGTAAACTTGGCCTACCCAATATCTCTTTAATTTTTTATCATTTAAGGTATTCAGGTGAGTTTCTTGCAGAGCTAAAATATCCTGTTATTATTCTCTAGTGCATATTCTAGAATCGGATTTCTTTTCTTATAATTATTTATTCCATTTGTTTAATGTGGCAAAGACAAGCTCAGGTGAGTTATTCTGATTAGACATCAATTGTGAAATAATAGCCATTTTTCATGTAGACAAACTAACATTGCAAATGAGATGGACCTTAATAAGCAAGGTGCAACAAGATGAATCCATTTAGCTCCTGAAGAACTAATTACATATACAATTATTCTTTACCCAATGAAGAACCAAAAAAAAGAGTTTTTGGCAGGAGATTTCCTGCTGAATGCTGGATGCTTTTTATCCTCCATGCATTATAACCAGAACCCTTTACTACACATGGATTCTGTAACTATAAATGAAAATATATGAACTGCATTACAGAAATAAAGTAAAAAAATGCTGTATCCATGCCTCCCAAATATAATAGCATCTAATCCGCACCTAAGCACCCTCTTAATTATTTCATATCAAACAACTCTGGAACTTTCAGTCATAAATCTTTTTCAGCCTCCTTAACATCAGGGTAAATGAGTTGATTACCTTTAATAAATACTTTTAACTTCTAAGGAGGTATAAAAATAGATTTAGCATCAAATTTCCATCATAGACCTCGATGAGCATATTTTTTTCCATTCAGTAATCACTTCATTAGGTAGATCTTGGAAATTTGAATATCAGTCCCCTTAACAGAAATATTTTTTTTTCTTAAACACAGCACATATTATAGTGTCCCTGTCAAAAGATTTAACCATTTTAACAATAATTGCTTTGGGAGGTGGCTCGTCATCAGGCTTCTGCCTAAGTGAGTGGTGAATTCGGTCATAGTCCATCTTAAATTGAAAATTGATCTTTAGGGATATCCAGTAATGAAGAAAAAACTAAGTCCAATGTTTCTCTTAAAGTAGCATGTTGATCCCAGGACTCCGGGACACCCAAGATTCTAATATTCTTTCTCCTGGATCTTGTTTCAGCATCAACAACCTTAGTTTGGAGCAGCTTAATCTGAGATTCTTGTTGACTGACTTGCTTTTTCAGATCATTCATTACATCCCCCACCTCACTTATAAGCTTCTCAGCTGATTAAATTTGCTCTAAATTAGTTTTATTAGCAACTTCGATATTTCTCAGACTACACTTAATATTGTCCACTTCTGTAATCAAAGTATCTAGTGGATCCATTTTGCTTTTAATAAATAACATTTCTGATAACATTGTTTTAGCCTGGGGGGGTCCAAAGCAGGATCTTGCGAATGGATATTAGACACATTATTTGCTTTATTGGGTGAAGGAACATCTGTCTCCTTTTGATTATTCTTTAAGTCTTTGAGTTCCCTTTTTCCAGTGTAGAAGACAAAGCCAGATTATTAATAGTATTAACTTCTAATATCGGTGCCGTTTCATGGAAGGATTCAGAGTCTGAGCTGTTGCTTTCATTTTCCCTCAGTAATTCTGTAGCTTTTTTTGAACTCATACTGCCTCGGGTATTATATTCTGGTGAAGAAACAGGAGACATGACTTCCAGCAAAGGAGAAGCGGACAAGTTAGAGGCACCAAATACAAGTTAATCCGAGGCTGGTTTTGATTGATTTTTTTCTCTGTATTTGTATCAGATAAGGTTCTGCCTGTGTCAGGTACAGTGTTAGTTTTTTGAATATTTTTTTTTTTGCTAATTTTATTTTTTTTTTTTTTGCTTTTAATTCCAATTTCTTTTCATTTCCAGAAGCTTTTTGTTACGTTCTGACCCTTTACTTCTAGTAAACATCTGTGTGTAAGTAAAGTTAGTGATCCCAACAGCAAAAGAGGGGCACATTTCTTTTTCAGATCAGTAACAGTAAAGGGTCAGTCTTTTTCTTATTTTATCGTAATATAACCCAAAATCGCCTGCTCAGAACATCAGTTATTTTTATTGTAAAAGCAATTATTTTGTCCGGGAATCACCCCAGCTTTCAAACAAAGGAGATAGCTTAGTTCAGAGGTATCAAGTTGAGGCTGACTTGCAAAATACTTCAGATATGAGTTCCTTGAAAATAGCTCACCGAGCTATGTCTGTAAATGAAAAAATATGATTTACCAGTCTGAGATGTTCTGGAGGTCTAGATAAACAGACAAACAGCAGAAACATAACCTCTGTCCATCGAGGGGCCCTTAGGAGTTCTCTTCCATGAGGTAAGTATGGCAGTCTGCATCCCAAGGCCAACGCCAAAGATGCTGAGTAGAGCAGTGCTTGTCGTCACTTCAAGCCGTCTTCATAAGGAACCAAAGGTTTCCAAAAGCTCGGCCGCTGCAAGTAAATATAGTGTCTATATATAATCTCACTCCAATTACAGCATTAAAATGTTAAAAGTAACCAAAACCGTGGAAAGCTGCAGAGTGGAAAATACTGCAAGCCACGCAGAGGTATGGAGCTACTGAAGACCGATATGGACTGGCTCGCAGAGTTTACGAGGAACCGCCATTACGGGTACTTAGGAGCAAAACAAGCAAAAAGAACATCTTCGTAGTTCACATGGAAATAAAGTGAAGCACCTCCATGCGCGAGGCATTCAGGGTTCTGTTTGCTAGCACAAACTCCTCCTCCTCCTATCCCAGCGTCCTCCGGCCACCTGAAGGAGTGTCCATCCTTTTTTATTTTTTATTTTATTTTATTGAAATCTTGGATTACAAACCTATAACAAACCTATCCTATTACATATTTTGGTGTCATCTACAAAAAGGAATACCTTCCCTTCCAGTTTTTCTGCAGTGTCAGTTATGACAACATTGAAGAGGACTGGTCCCAGTACTGAGCCCTGTGGCACCCCTCCTGGTCACTCTCCCACCTTTAGAGTGAGTACCACCATCCTCTGTCTTCTATCCATTAACCAGATCTGACTTTGAGG
Source organism: Neoceratodus forsteri (assembly GCA_016271365.2). Lineage (NCBI taxonomy): Eukaryota > Metazoa > Chordata > Ceratodontiformes > Ceratodontidae > Neoceratodus > Neoceratodus forsteri. The sequence goes on from CM057458.1 coordinate 1,373,523,012, forward strand.
GGGGAGCTCTTGCAGGAGGTAATACCATTAGGACTAATGCCACCAGGCGTTAGGACCCCACGGAACTCTTATTGCTAGCAGTCTGTAGCGGGGGACTGCCCCCAACGTCTGCTCTGCCCAACATGAGACGTATAAAGAGAGTGGTCCGCCGGTGCCATCTCAGTTCTTTTCCCACCGTCGACCTGCGTAGTTCGGCTCCACAGATGCCTTCTTCTGCAGTCGCCCGCTATTTGTGAAAAGTTCATCGAAAGTTTGTTTTTTTCTATCGGGTTCAACACTCTGTGTATGTTGTTGCCCTCTCCACTGTGACAAAATTCGAAGTGTGGGTGCGGGAAGCAGATCCCAGCGAAGGACGGCCACACGGCCTGCCTTATCTGCCTAGGCCCAGACCATCAGCCGACACCTGCACGCATCGTCAGAAATTCAACCAGAAAACTAGAACCAGGAGAGCCAACGCACTCACAGCCTATTTCCTGGAGAAAAAAGTTGTGGCTATGCAGCGTGGTTCTGAGCCCAGCTCGTCTTCTCCCGCCAGGGACTTCCCATCCAGGGAAAAATCTTCGGCCGGCAAGAAGCACCACCACTGGGATAAAGATAGGGCCAGGTTGGAGTCACGCCCCAAGTCACCCTCTAAACCTTCGTCCTCTTCATCTTTGACCTCCAGCCGGAGGTCTGGCTCGGTCCCGGCTCAGGCCTCCGAGTCCTCCCACAAGAGTAAACCTGCTCCTGCCTCTTCTCAGGGCAAACACCGGGAGTCAGCCTCTTCTGGGCAGTCGCCTTCCTGGCCCACTGACCCCACAAGCCTGCTTCAGGGTCGACCCAGGAAAGCCATTCCTTGGGGAAACGGAAGGAAAAACGTAAGTGCTTGGATGAGTCTGAAGGTCGGCAGGAGGTCATCCATCACTGGATGCCCCCTTTGCCACCCCCACCGGCCAAGGTACATCCTCTGGCAGACAAGCACCCGCCTGGCAGGTCGCCTTCACGGCGTCTCGCCGATGCCTGATAGGGAGCAGTCGCGGTGGAGGGTCACGCCTCCTCCTCGGTGCGGCCCGCCTGATGGGCCCCCACCCACCTGATGAAGGCACCGCTGGACATCTGGACATGGACAAGGGCTCCCCGGACCTGGTGCCAAATTCCAAGGACCCCCAGATGCCGAGTCCAGCAGTCGTACCTGTGGCAGACATAGGGTCTCTGTTCACATCATGGTGGAACACTTTTTTTTTTTGTACTCTTTATTTATCCACCTTCCTGCCTCGGTGTCCACTCCTTCGGACTGCTCGTGCCTTCCGAACCACCGCTCCGGGATCTGCCCCTAGAGTGCTTCTTCCCTCCCTCCTATCCTGCACAGCGGGGTCTGTCCAGAATTGGTGGTCTTGGGTGGAGCAGTCGTCATCTAGGATCACCGAGGGATTATCCGTTTCCTGTGCCCCCCAACCCCGCCCCTGGGACGCCGGGCGCAAGGATCGCACGTCCCAGAGAGGCGATGCTGATGCACGCCTCTCTCAAGTGCCTGACAGTGTCTCCCACCCTCATGAACGGAGCCGCTTGTGCCCTCAAGAGCCTGTGTTCCCACCGGCCTCTTAGAGTGTCGGGTTCATATTGCACCCTGGTATCCCACCCCTGAGGGAGGAGAGCATCCGTTGGGACGCCAACTCCTCTCCTGGAGCCGACGACCCGGAGTCCGCTCCCGAACCGCGGTCGCCGGCGCGTGTGGCGCCCAGCGCCTCAACCCTCAGCACCACCGGGCCGGCTATGGTGGAACACTTTTAAGGAGGATCTTCTCTACAGACCCCCAGTGCCCACCCCAACTCCGCCACCCATGGGGCCTCACCCACTCTGCCTGCGCCAGTCAGGGATGAAGGTTCACGCCCAGACCCCAAGGGCAAAAGAAGAAGGAGACCCTCATCTCTAATTTCTTCTTCTAGTGGACGCCTGTCTTCCCTGGATGACGCCAACCCGTCTTCTCTGGACTCTTCCAAAGAAGAGGAGTTCATCCCACCTTCTCCGGCACCCAAGAATTCTCCAAGGTCCCCTCCGGATGAACCCTCATTTTTAGATATTATGAGGCACATCCAATCTATCTATGAGTGGGATACTGAAGAATTAGACCCGGAGTGGAGACGCCTGGCAAAATTCTTAGGGTCTAAGGAGCCAAAGCCACTGGTAATTCTGCCATTAGTCGAGTCCTTCCAGGATGTGACTCGACTCACATGGCGTACACCTTCCTCAATATCGGCCATCCCAAAGAAGGCCGACAGGCTTTATAAACGCTCCAAAGCAGAGCCCTTTTTGGGGGAGCAGCCCAGGGCTAATTCACTGGTCCTCAAGGCAGCTCATGGCCGTGGCTCCCAGCCAAAACATTTGAGCTTCCAACCTCCGGATCCCGATTTCAAGAAATTGGATAGCTGGGGTCGTAAGGTCTACTCGTCAGCCACAGGTTCCATCAGGTCCCTGAACTTTATGGCGTACATGGTGACTTACCAGCAGTCACTATGGCAAAAGACCTTAGATCTGGTCAAGGAAATGCCAGACTCAGACGCAAAAGCAGAAGTGCTAGGCTGTGCCCAGTATGGTCTGTACATGGATAAGCATGTCCTGCGCTGCTCGTATGACACTGTGGACATGGCATCATGAGCTGCAGCTATGGGGGTGTGTCTGAGAAGGTATTCCTGGCTGAGACTAACTGGCTTTTGTCCCAGTCTCCAGGACTCAATTCTGGACTCCTCCTTCCAAGGTCTAGTGCTGTCCGACCAGGAGGTAGAAGCCCTGGTCTCGGGTTCTGCCCTTCAGCCTCTCTTCTGCCCCCAGAGTTTTCATCAAATGTTTGGCAGTAGTGGCAGCGGCCCTTCAAAGGAAGGGCCACTTCATTTATCCCTTCCTGGACAACTGTCTCATCTCCACTCTGTCGGAGGCTCAACTTCTAGTCACCCTAAAGGAGACAGAAGAGCTCTTCCGCTCCTTGGGGATAACGATAAACTGGCCAAAATCGCAATCCTGGCCCTCCCAGAGGTTGCAGTACATAGGGGCGATCCTGGATACTGTTCAGGGAAAGGCTTTCCTGCCCTCGGACAGGGCAGATCGCGTGAGGGCTCTGGCAAGCAGAGTTCAAGTAGCTTCTTCAGTCCCTGCACGGGTAATTCTTCAGCTTCTGGGCCATATGGCAGCTGCCATAGCCATAGTACCCCTCGCCAGATTGCATATGAGGGTCCTCCAGTGGCACCTCAGGGTCCAATGGGATCAAACGGTGGATGACCTGGATCAGCCAGTCTGAGTTTCTTTGGCGGTCCGTCGCTCCCTCGACTGGTGGCTCTACCACCCACACCTAGAGGGAGGAGCCTCCTTTTAGAGACCACCCCGTCTCACATTCTGATGACAGACATCTCAATGTCAGGTTGGGGGGCTCACTTAGGGGAACACAGGACCCAAGGATCTTGGTTTCCCATAGAACGCTCTCTGCACATCAGTGTTCTGGAAATGAGAGCTGTCCTGAATGCCCTTGAGGCATTTCGAGACCAACTGTCTCTGGGTCCTCTTCTGGTGCAGACAGACAACACTCTGATTGTCTTCTACATCAGCAAACAAGGGGGGGACTCACTCTTATCCCCTTTGCAGGGAGGCCATGAGAGTGTGGGACTGGGCAGTAGAACACCTTCTAGACCTTACAGCAGTACACCTGCCAGGTGTCCAGAACATTCTCATCGACAGTCTCAGCTGCTCTCGATCACTGAATCACGAGTGGGAATTGCTCCAGGAAGTCGCAGAAGACCTCTTCAGTCGCTGGGGCCATCCAGAGCTGGACCTCTTTGTGTCCCTGTGCAACACCAAACTGCAAAATTTTTGCTCGCTCGATTCAGGGCATGGTGTTTTTTAGCTAGATGCATTGTCCCTCTCTTGGACAGGGAGGTTCTTGTATGCTTTCCCTCTCTTCCCGCTCATTCAGAGTACTGCTCAAATTGTAGTTAGAGGGAGCCAGGATGATCCTGGTAGATCTTACTTCGAGACACAGCTCTTGCAGTAGGTTACACCATTAGGACTGAAGCCGGCAGGCATCAGGACCCCACGGAAAAATTCTAGCTAGCTATCTTCAGCGAGGACCGCCCCGCGTCGGTCCCGCCTCCGGCGTCAGGCGTAGTACATAAGGCGGTCCCGCCCGATTCCCAGTTCTTTCCGCTGTCGACTTGCCTGTCTACCCTTCTTCAGTTCAGTCTCCAGCGCGACGCTATGGTAAAGTTTTTTTTCCTATGGGACATCTGGATCTCTCAATCAAGTTCTTCGCTGATGTCCTCTCCGACCTCCGGTCACTCCTCGAAGTGTGCTTGTGGGAAGCAGATCCCCTTCAAGGACCCACACTTGGCCTGCGTCCGGTGCCTAGGCCCAGACCACGACACCCAGTCCTGCTCCTTTTGCCAGGGGTTTAATAGCAGAACCTGGATCCATCACCAGAAGGCCCTTCAGGCATTCCTGCTAGAAGAAAAACTCAAGACCATGTCTTCCAAGGGGGACTCTTCGCAGAAGGCCCACAAGCACGCTGAGAAGCATAGGGAGAAGGCCCCTTCCAGGTCCCCGCCTAGGGCCTCGACTCACAGTAGCTCTGGTTCCAGGTCCCACCGCCTCCCTTCCCGGCCAGCCTCAGCCTCCTCCCTCGCGGTGAGAAAGTCTTCTCCTCTTCCCAGGCCAAGACTCCCAGGCCTTCCTCATCCTCCAAGGCCCTGGCCAAGTCGGGGATTGCCACCATCACCATAAGTCGGATCTTACTTGAGACACAGCTCTTGCAGCAGGTTACACCATTAGGACTGAAGCCGCAGGCATCAGGACCCCGGAAAAATTCTAGCTAGCTGTCTTCAGCGGGACCGCCCGCCGGTCCCGCCTCCGGCGTCCAGGCGTAGTACGCAAGGGTGGTCCGCCCATTCCCAGTTCTTTCCCGCTGTCGACTTTGCATGTCTCGACCCCTTGGTTCAGTCTCTAGCGCCAAGCATGATGGTAAAGTTTTTCCCACGGAAATTCAATTTTCTACAATCACAGTTCTTCGCTGAGGGTCCTCTCCGACCTCCGGTCACTTCCCAGTGTGCTTGTGGGAAGCAGATCCCCTTCAAGGACCCGCACTCGGCCTGCGTCCGGTGCCTAGGCCCAGACCACGACACCCGGTCCTGCTCCTTTTGCCAGGGGTTTAATAGCAGAACCCGGATCCGTCGCCAGAAGGCCCTTCAGGCATTCCTGCTAGAAGAAAAACTCAAGACCATGTCTTCCAAGGGGGACTCTTCGCAGAAGGCCCACAAGCACGCTGAGAAGCATAGGGAGAAGGCCCCTTCCAGGTCCCCGTCTAGGGCCTCTGACTCGCGCAGCTCTGGTTCCAGGTCCGACCGCTCCCATTCCTGGGCCAGCTCTCAGCCTCCCCCTGCCGAGGTGATAAAGTCTTCTTCCTCTTCCCAGGCCAAGACTCCCAGGCCTTCCTCGTCCTCCAAGGCCCTGGCCAAGTCGGGGGATCGCCACCATCACCATAAGTTGGGTTCCCGCTTTCTGAACCCGGCGTCAGGTCTGCTTCCTTGCCTTCTCGCAAGACCAAGGAGCTCACCTCTCTGAAGAGGCCGCAGGACCCGACGCCGGTGCGTCCGTCGTCGACCTCTCGCCACAGGTCCCCGGAGCTGCTGTCGGCCAGACGACCATCGCCGGCCAGGCCAACGCATCACCGGACGCTGGTAGGGGGACCGGCGCCCGATTCCTATTGAGAAGAGGACCCCGATGCCTCCGACCGATGTCAGTCAGGAGACCATCACTGAGGAGGAGTTGACTCAGTCCGAGGACCAGATGGGCGACCCCGGTCCTGTTGAGACGCCCAGGGAACCCTCGCCACTACCCTCGCCCCCTGTGGAGCCGACGCGGGACCCGACGACCGTCCACCGGTGCCCGGACCGTTGTTGGGCCTTTCCATGTTAGAAGTGAAGGAGCTGTTTACTTATTGGTGGGACACCATAAAGAAGGACATGGTTCCCACTCCACCTCCTCTTCCTCCTCCTCCTACACCGGTTACTCCTCCGGTTCCTGCGCCCCCCCTCTCCATCGGGGTCGGCAGGCCGGCTACCTCCTCCCTGGGAGCACAGAACACCTCCACGGGGGAGACCAGACAAATGGAGACCTCCGTCCAAATCCTCTTCCAGGTCACCCAGCCCTAAGAGACCCAGAAGACGCCGACGATCGCCTTCGACGGAGGACACGGGATCAGAGTTCTCAACATCCAGATCCCCATCTCCCCTCTCCATCCCTTCTCGGATCTATGCGAGATGCCAAAGTCTCCTCCGATGACCCTTCGTCTCGGATATTATGAGACACATCCAAGAGAACATGGGATGGGATGCGGAAGAGCTAGACCCCGAAAGGCTACGCCTTCCAAAGTATCTTCGGCAGAAGGACCCCAAGCCTGTGGTGGTGCCACCCTTGGTAGACACTTTCGTGGACGTCACCAAGGCAGCATGGAAGCGTCCACATTCGCTCCCGGCGATGCCGAAGAAAGCTGATCGCTTGTACAAGGCTCCCAGGGAAGACCAGTACTTGATTCAGCATCCTCAGGCAAACTCTCTGGTCATAACAGCCTCTCATGACCGGTCCCAGAGACCGCAACATCTGAGCACCCTGCCACCGGACCCAGAGTCCAAACAGCTGGACGCCATGGGTAGGCGCACGTATGCTTCCGCTACCTGCGCCATCAGATCCCTGAATTATTTGACCCACATGGTGCAGTTCCAAAATGCCTTGTGGGAACAGGGTCTGGATGCGGCTGAGAAACTGCCGGAAGGTGAGCAGAAGGAGGAGATGCTTCAGCTCCTTCGTACGGGTTCGGACGTGGGAACCCAAGTGCTATGAGCCGCGTACGACTCCGCGGACTCCTCGGCCCGAGCAGCAGCTTCAGGCATATGCATCCGGAGACACTCTTAGTTCAGCGTCTCGGTTTCACCCGAACGTCAGAAGAATATCATGGGCCCCATTCGAGGAGAGTTTGTTGGTAAACCCTCAGAGAAGATAATTACCAGACTCCAAGAGGCCGGAAGGTGGTGAGGTTGGTCCAGGCCATGTAGCGACCAAGCTTAGTTCCTTTCATAGGAACCAAAGCCGATTTCGTGGGCAGGGCCTTAGAGACAACAGTCCCGCCCGCTCCACAACAAAGGTCTCCGGCTTCTGGAGCCAGGAAACAACCCGCAGGCGAAACCAGCGTACTCTAAGCCGGTCCAGCCAGCGGGACCCTCAGCTGCCACAGCCTGACTCCTTTCCGGCCCCTGCCCCTCAGGATCAGCGGAAATCATGGTCGGGGTGCGATGCGAACTTCCTGCCAGGATGGCAGGCTATAACCACCGACAGGTGGGTTCTTCAGTTAGTCGGAAGAGGCCACTTTATAAAATTACATGAAAAAGCCACCCTCGAGGCTTCCTTTGCTCTCGGTACCGGGTCAGCACAGAAATCACTGCTCTGGCAAGAAATACTCGCGCTCTTGCAAAGGAGTGATGAAATCGTCGGAGAACCAGGACAAGGTTACTATGCCCACTTCTTCCTGGTTCCAAAGAAAACAGGGGACCTCCGTCCGATTCTGGACCTCAGCGACCTCAACTGGTCGGTCGCCTACAAGAGATTCTGCATGGTGACTCTTCCGGGTCTCATTCCCATGCTGAAGCAAGACACCTTCTTAGCATCTCTAGACATGCAGGACGCATACCTGCACATCCCTATTGCTCAGGCGCACAAGAGGTTCCTGCGCTTCGAGTTTCTCGACCAGCACCTTCAGTGCCGAGCCCTCCCATTCGGACTGTCATCCACACCCAGGGTCTTTATCAAATGCATGGCAGTCGTGGCAGCGTCTCTAAGGAGACAGGGCCATTATGTGTTCCGATACCTGGGCGATTGGCTTCTCATGGCGCCTCCAGAGGCGTTATTCCGGCGATCCAGAGCACCCAGGACCTGTTTCGATCTCTGGGCATCCTAATCAACCACGAGAAGTCTCTCCTGGTACCGTCGCAGAAGCTGCAATTTATAGGCGTACTGGACACGTTCAGGAAGAGCATTTCTTCCAGATGACGGCGGGCGCATCAGATCCTTCATCAGGAGCTTTCGTCGAACAAGACCGTCCCAGCCAGGTCGGTCCTTTGCTTGCTCGGACATATGGCTGCGGCCATTCCTACCGTCCCTTTCGCAAGGCTCCACATGCGGGTAACTCAGTGTATGCTCAAGGTGCAATGGGATCAAAGGCAAGCCCACATGCAGCATCCGGTCAGAATCACGAACACCGTGATTCGAGACTGGCAGTGGTGGCTAGACCCAGGGACACTCTCCACGGGCATCCCATTTATAGCGCCGTCCCCGGAGGTAATCCTCACCACAGACGCCTCAGGTCTAGGGTGGGGAGCACACCTGGACGGGGTGAAATCACAGGGAAGGTGGACCTTTCAGGAGGCCCACCTCCATATCAACGTCCTAGAAATGAGGGCGGTTCTTTATGCCCTGCAGGCATTTCAGTCAGAGATCCCGCCGAGTACTCTCCTGCTTCAGACAGACAACACGGCGGTGATGTATTACCTCAACAAACAAGGAGGCGCACACTCTTACCCCCCCTTTGCAGGGAGGCCATGAGGGTGTGGGATTGGGTAATCCGACACGGCGCGAATCTGATCACAGTACATGTTCCCGGGGTGGACAACACAATTGCAGACGGCCTGAGTCGCTCCCAGGCCAGAGTCCACGAGTGGGAACTTCTTCAAGAGGTAGCAGAGGATCTGTTTCTTCGATGGGGAACTCCAGAGTTGGACTTGTTCGCTTCCCCATCCAACGCAAAACTGCCCAATTTTTGCTCGCTAGATCCAGGGCCTGGTGTTTTCTGGTGAGACGCGTTGTCCCTCTCCTGGGTGGACAGATTCCTCTACGCTTTCCCTCCCTTCCCGTTGATCCAGAGAGTTCTTCTCAAACTGCGCAGGGAGCATGCAACTATGATCCTGGTGGCCCCCTTCTGGCCCAGACAGATCTGGTTCCCTTTACTGATTCAGCTATCCCCGGTAACCTCCACTCCCGTTGCCGTTCAGCTCCCATCTCTTGTCTCAGGAGGAAGGTTCACTGGTCCACCCGGACTTATGCTCATTGAACCTGCACGCATGGCTCCTAGAGACATAGCCATCTTGCGTCACGGGGTCTCGCAAGAGGTTGCGGAAGTTCTTTCTGAAGCCAGAAAGCCGGCAACGCATGCGACGTACGCCATGAAATGGCGCCACTTTTGTTTATGGTCGCAAGCACGCGACCTTTCCCCTTTAGGTTGCCCGGTGAGAGCGGTGCTAGACTACCTGCTCTCCCTTTTCCGTTCGGGTCTCACCTACTCCTCTATCAAGGTGCACCTCTGTGCCATTTCAGCCTACCACCTTCGGTGGGACAGCGCCACAGTGCACAATTAGATGCCTCTCGGGAATTTTTGAGAGGGGTGTTACATCTTAGGCCACCCATTAAGGACCCAGTGCCTCCATGGGATTTGCTCTTTGTCCTAGAACAACTCACGCTTCCCCCCTTCGAACCTGCCGCGGATTGTGAGCTGCGTTTTCCATCGTGGAAAATGCTGTTTTTGGTTGCTGTCACATCAGCAAGAAGAGTTTCTGAGCTTCACGCTCTCATGTGCAAAGAGCCTTATTTAATTTTCCACCGGGACAGAGTATCCCTGAGGACGAATCCTAAATTTTTGCCTAAGATGGTTTCTGCACTCACTCTCAATCAGGATATTGACCTACCGGTCTACTTCCCAAATTACTCTAATAGAGGAGAGGCACTGCTCCACACCCTGGATGTTCACCGCAGCTTGAGGTATTACCTCAACAGAACTAAACAGCTTCGTAGTTCGGAGCAACTTTTCGTTTCCTTTTCTGAAAGGATGATGGGCCAACCAGTATCCAAACAGTCCCTGTCTCGCTGGCTTGTCCAGTGCATCTCATACTGTTATGATATCAAACAAAAGCCTCTCCCGGGATCAGTCCGGGGTCATTCCACTAGGGGTGTGGCCACCTCCTTTGCAGCACTTCGAAATGTCTCCACCTCTGCCATATGTGCTGCAGCCACTTGGAGCTCTGTACATACATTTATCAGGCATTATAGCCTGGACATCGCTTCACGGCGAAGAGCCGGCTTCGGTCTGGCTGTGCTACAGGGTCTCCTGTCCTAGATTCAGGACCTGAAATGTAATTTCTGGTTTCCTCCTCCCAGAATGTTTGCAGCGTTACTGCTTGGGAATCAGTCCTAATGGTGTAACCTGCTGCAAGAGCTGTGTCTCGAAGTAAGATAGTACAGTTACGTAAGAACTTACCGTAACAGTAGATCTTCGAGAACAGCTCTTGCAGCAGGTACCTTCCCGCCCACCTTCCCCCTTGGAGGAGGCATGGCTTAGGCCTTTACTAACAGGGATTTTTCCCTTTTGAGTTCTGACGGTGGATCCTCGGTATCCCATTTCGATGTCAGCCTGCGGCCGGAAGTCTCTGGCGGGAGAACTGGGGAATCGGGCGGGACCGCCCCCTTATGTACTACGTCCGACGTCGGAGGCGGGACCGACGTCGGGGGGTGGTCCCCGCTGAAGATAGCTAGCTAGAATTTTTCTGTGGGGTCCTGATGCCTGCCGGCTTCAGTCCTAATGGTGTAACCTGCTGCAAGAGCTGTTCTCGAAGATCTACTGTTACGGTAAGTTCTTACGTAACTGTACTTTATTTTCCACAGGGACAGGGTGGCTCTGCGTACTAACCCTAAGTTCTTACCGAAGGTGGTGTCAGTACTGACTCTGAACCAGGACATCAACCTTCCGGTTTACTATCCTGAGTTTGAAAATCAAGGAGAGGCTTTGTTGCATACACTGGATGTTCAAAGAATCCTGAGGTATTATCTCTATAGGACTAGACTTTCCAGGAAGACGGACCAGTTCGTCGTCTTTGCAAAAAGGATGACAGGGGCTCCTGTCTCCAAGCAGTCACTAGCCTGTTGGCTGGTGAACTGTATCTGCTTTTGTTAACAACACCATGGTAAACCTCTGCCGGGACCCATCAAGGGTCACGCCACCAGGGCTGTGGCTACCTCATTTGCCTCCTTAAAAAACGTGTCTTCAGCAGATATCTGTGCTGCCGCAACCTGGAGCACGGTCCACATCTTCATCAGGCATTACAGCCTAGACATTGCTTCTAGGAGGAGAGCAGGTATGGGACTGGCTGTCCTGCAAGGCCTACTCTCATGAGGCTGTTCTGTTACTAATTATCTCCCCCTCCCTGTCAGACCTAGGTCTATCTTTGGGTACTGCTTGGGACTCAGTCCTAATCGTATTACCTGCTGCAAGAGCTCCCTCTCGAAGTCAGATAGTACAGTTACGTAAGAACTTACCATAACAGAAGATCTTTGAGAGGAGCTCTTGCAGCAGGTGGCTTTACCACCCTCCATCCCCCAGGAATCTGTGTTTTTACCCTTATTCAAAGTTGGGGAGTTCCTGCTCAGTTCTCCAAATCTTTTCAGCTGGGTCTCCGGCGGGAGAACTGAGATGGCGCCGAGGGACCGCCCCCTTTATACCACGTCTGACGTCTGGCGGAGCTGACGTTGGGGGTTGTCCCCTGCTACAGATTGCTAGCTACAAGATTTCCATGGGGTCCTAACACCTGGTGGCATTAGTCCTAATGGTATTACCTGCTGCAAGAACTCCTCTCTAAGATCTACTGTTACGGTAAGTTCTTACATAATTGTACTTTTCTAACCCAGTTCACCACTTTGGATCCCACCCAAAGGCTGCTCGATTTCTCTAATGATGGGAGAATGACCAGCGGGGTGCCACAGGGCTCAATACTGGGACCAGTTCTCTTCATTGTCTTCGTAAGTGACATTGCAGAAGAAGTTATGCTGTTTTGCAGATTACACCAAAATCTGAGGTAGGATAAACAATCAGGAGAGACTGGAATGAATGCAGAGTGGTCAAGAGCTTAGCAGTTGGGGTTCAGTGCCAAAAAGTCCAAAATCGTGCACCTAGGGCATAGGAACCCAGAAGCTGCGTATACAATGGGGGAGAGAGGGCAGACAGTCACTAATCAGGAAAGCGACCTTGGGCTTATCCTATCTGATGATCTCAAAATGGCCGGGCAGCGTGTCAAAGCAGTGAGTGGGGCCAGTGGGATGCTTAGGGAGAGGTATCTCTTCCCTGCTGCCATTCCTATGTAGAGGGACCACATCTGCTGTCGTTCAGAACCATGCCTGTTTCCAGAGCTCTGTTCAATAATGCCATTGGTAGGGTAGCTAGCACCTTCCTGAATTTCTTTAGTGCCTTTGGGTGTATCCCTTCTGCTCCCATAGCATTGTCCACTTTTTAGAGCTGCAAGTCCCTGCAGGACTCTTTCCTCTGAAAATGCACTTGTGTCCATCCCCCCCCCCTTTTGTTCCTGCTTCGCCCTGGTGGTATGACCCCTCTACCTCCACTGTGAAGACTGATTAGAAGTACCTGTTCAAGAGATTTGCTTTTTCTTGGTCCTCTTTCGTGCAGCCCCCCTGCTAGTCTCCTTATGTTCACTATCCCTCCCCTTGCCTTCATCTTCTCACTTATGTATCTGAAGAAAGTTTTATCTCCTTTAGTCACCCCCCTTGGCTATCCTTTCTTTTGTCTGCCCCTTTGCTCCCCTCACTGCCTTTCCTGCTTCCCTCTATTTTACTTGGCTGCGGAGACAATAGACAAGCCTCCATCTCAGCATGTGAAGCCAGCAGAGAGCTGGGTCCAGCCTAGAGGTGGCACATCTCAAGCCCGAGAGAGCACCCTGGCCACAGTTTTGTCATCTAATGGGTGGAAGTCAGCCAAAGGAATGACAGTCCTTTTTGTTGAAAAGGTTGTGCTCCTCTTGTTTTTAACATCAGCAATACAAACCTGGTTTGAACACTGGCAACCTTAGTTTTAAAGAACTGATTAAATGGGTTGCATCTCTCAAATGAGATCAAGTCTCTGTTCTGTAGACCATCCAGATGGAAAACACCATCCACAGTGTGGAAATATCTGCCCTGCCCATTCCTCTCTGCCACTACAAGCCCTGAAGGAGAAGGGTGAGGGGATATAATCTTTGTTTCCGTAAAGTACACAATGCTTTGGGATAAGTTTTGTGGATGGCATTGACGTGGCAGGAAAAATCAAAATGGCGGTTTGGCCAGACATCCCTTCAAAGGAGAACATTTCCTACAGCTGGGAACCATCAAGCATAATTTTTTTATCCTAAGGATATTTAGTGGTGATCTGCTATAATTAATAAAACAACATTATGTTCAACAATAAAAAAAACTAGAATGAAAAGAGCAAAACAAATACTAACTTAAACAAGTTATATAAATGGAGTTATAAAATGGCTTGAATCAACCAGGCAATCTGATTGGTCAAAACTGGTCACAAGACTGTGTGGTAATTTCATTTATGAAATGGGTACTAAGAATTTTCAGTCCTGATTGGTCGAGAGCTGCTTTCAGCTGGGCCGTTATCCCAGCACAACAGCCCAGCTGAAAGTAACCCCAGACCAACAGACTGACCACTGACCTGTTGAGTGCTCTGCCTCTCAACTGACCATCACGCACTGCCCGCCACAAAGACAGCAGATCATGCCTTGGTTTTTTAAAACTATCATGCACTGGTCTTTTACCATGAGGTGGAATGAACGTGCAGAGACTAGAGTACCCTATAGGTAGAATTGCCTAGCCCTCCTTTCCTCGGTCAACAAAAACTAAATAAATGTACACAAATAACCTGGCAGCTCTGGTGAATTCAGACCTTCATGGCTGCCGCTAACGGCAGCGCAAGTCTCGTTACCTCCTCACTGCTCAGCCACTCTCCTCCCTGGTGCCATGGACAAACCATTTCATTTTTCTTTTTTATTAAATGGCAAAAGCCTGTTGTTCCCTGAAGCGACGTGCACCACACTGAGGCTTCTTACTTGACTTGCTCTGCCCTGACCCAATGCAACAACTTGAAGCCACTGCTCAGTTTGGCCATTATTTACAGTGAGAAAAAGAAACGATGCTGCCACCTGCTGGCAAACTGGTCACAACACAATGTCCAAATGGGAAATTTTTTTCTTTTTAATGATCTTTTTTTTTGTAAAATTTTGTATCTTTTTTGGCAGCTAAAATATTGATTTTAGTAATGTATTTATTTATAAAGTACTGATAGTTACCCACTTCATAATAGCAAAAGGCACTCCACGGGGGAGGGGGGGCACGTTATGGTGGGTTAACGGTCCTTGTCAGGTGGTGGAAGAACTTGGCTTCACCTCGTGCTTCAACCCACCCGAGGTGAGCTGTTATCCCACCATAATGTGCCCCCCCGTCATGCCTTATTGCTTAATTACTGCACAGCTCAAATAACACACTCCAGGGGTGTGTGGTAATGCTTAATTACTGCATGCCCCAGGTTGGTAGTGAGGCACGAAGCACAGCCGAGTGCCTTCAACCACCTGAGAAGTGCGGTGATATATGGCATTACTGCACATCCTGGAGTGTGTTATTGCACTTATAACATGGTTTTTAAGAGTTAAAAAAGCAGGAAAAAAGAAAGTAAAATTTGAGCTATGTGGTAATTGAGATTAATACTCTACCCCACACTACATGGTAAACATCAAAATAATATCAACAAAACTTATAAGTAATAGTATTCAGTGGAATTTCTGTAAAAAGGGATTAAACAGCTCACTAGGACTGATCACCTCGGTCCATATTGTGTGCATTATAATCAAGGGTTCCCTGCTAGGTAATAACAAGGAAAGTGATTTATTTTGAGATAAAAAATGTTTTTATTACATTTCTATGTCAGCATATTTTTCTTTTCTATTTAGTTTTTGTTGACCGAGAAAGGAGGACTAAACAGTTCTACCTATTTTCAGCTGCGTCCTGGGGGAGGGGGATACAGATGGATGCCAACTGACATTGAACCAGAGGAAGCTGTTGGTGGTATTTTTAGTGAATGGGGGAAATTTGGCCATTATTCTTCATTTGTACATTGTTTGAAAAAATAACTAATTCGCCCATTTCCCTATGAATATAAATATCATTATTTTAAAGAAGCCCTTCAGTGTCTTGGAGTAAGAGTAATATATACTGTTCTTGCAGAGTTCCTCAATCTGTTTCCAGCTGGTGACACCGATGAGCCAGCTCTCATTCCATTCTGATTTTTAAAATTGTCTGTCATAGCAACCGGATCAGGTTTAGCCAGGGAGTTCCTATGGATGCTGGTTTCCTCTAAGATTTTTGTAGCTGGAAAGTTATAGTTATGAGCAACCTCGTAATCATTACATACTGTATATACTAAGTATTTTCAAAAAATATTTTTTAGTCCAGCTGGAAGCAAAAGTTGGACTGTGGCTCCAGTCTCAATAAAACCGCTTTTAAGAGTAATCAAGTGCTTTCTGTGCTGCTTCATTTCATGAGACAAGTCTGGCTAGACATGAATTTTGCTGCTGTTGTACGTAGTACCCTTGGCCTATTTGGCTGAAGTCTATACTTTATTGCGTTTGGATGCAGAAGAAAAAGTAGTGGTAACAATGCTCTTTTTAGCAAATGTTTGTTTAGAAGTACGGTCGGGGAGAGCTATGTGTAGCTGAACTGCCACAGAGGAGTTAAAAAGTCCTTTTTAGAGTTACTAGGGTAGGGACATGAAAGCAAGTAAACAACATTTTTTCCTGGAACTCAGTTGCCTCATAGCCTGTACCTCAGTTTGTGGCCTCCATCAAATTAAAGGTTCCTTTTCAGAGATAAATTATCAAGCTGCTCCAGTTTAGAATTTTGCCTTTTCTCATCATGCATGCGCGCAGTTGAGGCTGCACTGATAGCCTGATATCTAACTTTAGCTGCTGCTCGTTATTTGTTTGACTTCACTAGAAGAACTTTGAACAGCCACCTTGGGAACCACCCTTCGCCTTCTAATATCTAGCATATCTTTTTTCTCTGGATACTTGTAGGTCTCTGAAAATTAACAGAATGGCACACAGCATAGATACATAGATACACAGAATGTGACGACAGATGGGGACTGGTGATCCATCTAGTCTGCCCATGTTTTTGCATAGCCCCCCAGATCTCTCTGTCCTTGTTGTCATAATTCCCTTGTATCTATCCCATGCGTTTTTGAATTCCCACATTATCTTGGCTCCCACCATCTCTTCCGGCAACCCATTCCATGGTGCCACCACTCTCTCCGTGAAAAATAACTTGCGCTTGAACCCCCCCCCCCACCTCAGGCTATGACCTCATGTCTTTGTGGCTGCATTTAGCTGGAACAGCTCATTTGTCTGGACTCTTTAACCCTTTGAGGTACTTAAAGGGTCTCTGTCATATCACCCCTGTCTCTCTGCTGCTCCGGAGAGTACAAGTTGAGCTCCCTCAGTCTGTCCTCGTAGCTGTTTTCCTAGAGTCCATTTATCTTTGTAGTTCCCTCCTCTGGACTATTTCCACTCTTTCCTCGGGTACGGTCTCCAGAACTGGACACTGTACTCAATGTGTGGCCTCTCCAGTGACTTGTACAGAGGCAGGACTACCTCCCTCCTCCTGCTACTGATGTCTCTACCTATGCATCCCAGCATACGGTTTGCTTTTAGTGCTGCCTTCTCACGCTGGCTACCAACCTTCATGTCATCTGAAATGATGACCTCCAAATCACGCTCTTGGCTTGAGGTGGTAGGTTTTTCCCCTCCCAGGTAGCATTCGGCTCTGGTGTTGTTCTTGCCGAGGTGCATGACCTTACACTTCTTGGTGTCAGATTTCAGTTGCCATGCAGTAGACCATCTTTCCAGTTTGTGGAGGTCATCCCTCGTTTGATTTACCCCCTCCACTGTGTCAACCCTATTACAGAGCTTAGTGTCATCTACAAATAGTCTCGCCCCCCTCACAGCTCCACCGTGATGTTATTAATGAATATGTTGAAGAGTAGATGCCCTAGGACTGCCCCTGGGGCACCCCACTCGTCACATCCCTCTCGCTAGATATGGCTCCATTTGCCACGACCTTCTGAGTTCTGCCCTCTAACCAGTTTGCTACCCACGCTACTATTTTCTCCCCTACTCCCACCCGCCTTAGC
This sequence comes from Neoceratodus forsteri, assembly GCA_016271365.2. Taxonomy (NCBI): domain Eukaryota; kingdom Metazoa; phylum Chordata; order Ceratodontiformes; family Ceratodontidae; genus Neoceratodus; species Neoceratodus forsteri. The sequence goes on from CM057458.1 coordinate 1,373,540,083, forward strand.
TTCTTCAGCAGCCTTCTGTGGGGTACAGAGTCGAAGGCCTTACTGAAGTCCAGATAGACTACGTCCACTGCTCCTCCCTGGTCCACTGTCCTTGTGACCCAGTTAAAAAACTGTATCAGGTTGTTCTGGCAGGATCGTCCTGTTGTGAATCCATGCTGCCTGGAGTCTTGCTGCCCACTGACCTCCAGGAACTCCACTATCCTCTCCTTGTGCATGGATTCCATCAGCTTACCCACTACAGAGGTCAGACTGACCAGCTTGTAGTTTCCTGACTCTTCCTTGCTTCCTCCCCTTGTGAATAGGGACCACCGTAGCCCTCCTCCAGTCTTCCAGTACTACTCCTTCTTATAGACACTTATTAAAGGAAAACTCCATGTTAAAATCAGAAAAAGATATGTAGTGGTCTTTTTTTTCTGTGTTCTAAGCAGTTCCCAGCATTTTCTTTTCCTCTGGCTGTGAGAGATGTTTTTTCTAACTTTCCCCAACTGTTTTATTGCCCTTGGAGGTTGCCATTCTGGTTTATTTTATGGCCTCTAGTCTTCCCAGAGTGCCCTTTGGTGTGATGTCTAATTGCCCCTGCAGTAAGCCAGTGTCTTGTTACATGGTCTGTCACAGCTTAGCCACAGAGAAAATACTTCCTCCAGAGAAGACAAACTGCTAGATTTTGGGTTAGTATAATCATTATTATTTTTTGATATCAGTACCTTGTCCTGCTATGTTCAGCTATGTGTGTGTGTGTGTGTGTGTGTGTGTGTGAGTGAATCACGTCACCGTTTATTCTGTTCCTCTCAGTCACTTTCAGTTTTTGCACCAGTACTAAGTAGTAAAAAATTGAACATCACCTTATAGGTTGTAACATAGCAGGACAAGGCACTAATGTCAAAAAATAATAATGATTACACTCACCCAAAATGTAGCAATGTGACTTCTTCTCTGAAAGAAGTATTATCTTTGTGGCTGAGGTGTGACAGACCCCACTAAATCTAGGGGCAGAGCTACATCACTGTCACATGAACCAGGGTGCATCGTAGGAGAAAGAAAGCCAATAAGCCTATTTGTGATGGAGAATCCCAGGGGTCGTAAAACTACCATACAGCTAGCAGGCTAATTTAGGAAAAACTCCTAATAGCAGACAGAGGGAAGGACACACTAGGACTTAACATATATATCAAAACACTCGACATAACATATGTTTTTGCACATTCTGGGTGGACTTCTCCTTTAAAGAGATCCATCAGAGGTGCAGCTAGCACCTCTCTTAGCTCCTTTAGTATCCTGGGATGAATCCCATCTGGACCCATGGCCTTGTCTGTTTTTAGCTTAGCTAGTTCTTTCATAGCCCTTTCCTCTGTAAATGGTCTTAAGTCAACCCCCTCTCCCTGTGTAGTTTCAGCTATCAAGGTGGGTCCGTCTCCCTCCGCTTCATTTGTAAATACCAAGCTGAAGTATTTGTTCAGCATGTCTGCTTTTTTCAGTGTCCCCATCTACCATCTCCCCTCCCTCTGATTTGAGCCTGACTATTCCCCCTTTGTTCTTTTTCCTATCACTAATATATCTGAAGAAATTTTTTGTACCTCCCGAGATGTCTTGCGCAATCTTTTCTTCTGCTTGCGCCTTGGCCTCCCTGATTTTTATGTTTGCTTGCACGCATGTGCAAAAAACATAGTGCCATCATCTGAGTTTTCGGAGGTGTGGCAGCCCTCTTCAATTCAGGCAGTGTGTTTGCAGGCGCGGCGCAGTTCTCCAATGCCTGCCTCGAGCTGTCTATGACAGCTCCAAAACAGTGGAGTACAGTTGAAAGGGGAGCTGCGCTTCCAGCGAGCAGCGATAAGATATCGCCTGCTCATACGCGCCCCAACACACACACACACACTGCGTGCTGCCCCCCGCACACACTGTAGCTGGGGTGCCCAATCCTGTCGGCTGTGCTGCCCCCCCAAAAGGCTTCCACATGCCACACTGGGTGCCCACCCCAGGCGTGGCAACTCCATTGTATAGCCGTGGGGGTGCCCAACCCCGCCGGCTCCACACCCCCCCAACCAGTTGCCTTTGTGCCACGCTTGGGAGCCCACCCAGCGTGGCAAACGTCCTCGTCGTCATTTAAAAAACAAAAACCTGCAAATAAAAACTGTCCTCGGCGCTTCTCCCTGCCCCCTCCACAACCCGCATCCACCCACCCACTGCACCCTGCCTCCCCACACTCCCCCCTCACCCCATACTTACCTCTGGACCTCGGCGCGACGATCTTCGGTGGACCGGGAACACGTCTGCACTCTTCAAAGCCGACCGCAAACTGAGTAAATGCCGGTAAGCTGTATAATGGGATAGATAGGGTTTTTTCAACTTTGCTGCATATCTCAGGCATTTGTTGGAATTTTTGCACCAAATTTTCAACATGGGGTTTTTGGGACCCCTTCTCATGAATGCTGTCACTGTCATGGCGTTATTCGGGCCCGAAGGGTGATTTCGCAGTCACTGCACAAAATCACCTTTGGGACCGATTAACAAACACTGCCAGTGTTCATAAGGTGGGCTCTCAAGAAGCCTATTTTGAAAATTTGGTGGCAAAACTAAAAAACTAACTGTTTACTGGCGTCGTTGCGCAGTTCCTACGCACGCTCGTAAGTTCGCGAATTTTCAATATTTTCACTCCAGATTTTCAGCATTGCCATTTTACCATACCTCCTTATGAGCAGTACAGCTGTCATTTTTCACATCTTGCCCAAAATGTGTTTCCGCCCATGTAGCGCACAATGGTGCAGTCGGTGTGCGAAATCAATGTATGGGACACATTAAGAAAATCACAGTGACACTGTTCATGAGCAGAGGTCATAAAATGGCTATCTTGAAAATTTGGTGAAAAAATCCCTAAAAATGACTGTTTCTGGCGTGTCGTTGCGCAGTTCCTCATGCGCTACGTGAAGTTCTATTTTCAATATTTTCAATCCAGATTTTCAACATTGCCATTTTATTACACTTCCTTATGAGCAGTACAGCTGTCATTTGTCACATCTTGCCCAAAACTTGTTTCCGCCATATGCGCACAATGGCCCAGTTGGTGAATGCGAAATCAATGTATGGGACACATTAAGAAAATCACAGTGACACTGTTCATGAGCAGAGGTCTTAAAATGGCTATGTTGAATATTAGGTGAAAATTTCCTAAAATGTTTCTGATGAGGCGGCATTGGCGCAGTTCCTACGCAGGCTCGTAAGTTTGTGAATTTTCAATATTTCACCCAGATTTTCAACATTGCCATTTTATTACACTTCCTTATGAACAGTACAGCTGCCATTTTCACATATGTCGCCCAAAATGCGTTTCGACATGTAGCGCACAATGGTGCAGTCGGTGTGCTTAAAGCAATGTTTGGGACAGATTAAGAAAATCACAGTTACACTGTTCATGAGCAGAGGTCTTAAATGGCTATGTTGAATTTATTGACAAAAATCTGTAAAATGACTGTGTTACGGTGAGCATTGTGCAGTTTCCACGCACCCTCGTAAGTTCATGACTTTGTAATATTTCAGTCCAGATTTTCACCAGTGGCATTTTCCACACTTCCTTATGAACAGTACAGCTGTCATTTTCACAACATGGCGAAATGTGTTCACACTTTCAGCGCAGAGATGCGTGGTCGCTGTGGGAAATCATTGTTCGGGACAGATAAAGAAAATCACAGTGACACTGTTCATGATCGGAGGTCCCAAATGCCTGTGTTGACAATCTGCTGTAAAAACCCCAAACTAATTACATTACGGGTGTGCGTTGCACAGTTTCTATGCACGCTTCTGACTTCACCAGTTTTTTTAATATTTTTACTGCAGATTTGCAACATTGCCATTTTTTACACCTCCCCATGAACAGTACAGCTGTCATTTTTTACATCCTGTTTGGAATGTTTATGCATCTGTGGTGCTAAATGCCGTAGTCGCTGTGCATAAGCAGCTTTCGGCTAACAAACTGATATTGCCACTGTTCATGTGGTGGGGTCACAAAAAAAACATGTTGAAAATTTGGAGTGAAAATACCAACGAATGCCTGAGGTATTAGGGTTTCCAACCATAACTCCCCACCCTGTAGAGAATGACAGGCATCAGGGGTGTTACTTGGGATTCTTGCCTGTAATGCTCATACCATTCCACACCCTGCAGCCAGTGAGAGGCATCGAGGTATGCCTTGGACTCTTCGGCCCCAAAGTTCACCCCATTCTCCTATACCGCACCCATCTCACCATATTTCCTGATGGAATGGGGTGCGCATAAGGGCCAAAGACCCCAAGGCACACCGTGACACTTGTCAGTGTCTGCAGGGTGGGGTGGTGAAATGGCATGGCCGTTATGCCTGATGACCCAAAGGCACACCCCAATGCCTGTCACTCTCTACAGGGTGGTGGTGGGGTTGGCTTTAGTTCAATACTTCACTGCCATTCCTATTACGCAGCTCTGTAACTTCTACACTACCACTGCCAATGCCAGCAAGCAAACATGCGGGCATGCGGCATTGACAAATGCTTGTTCTACGTGCTTCTATCAATTTGATCCTATAAAGAGCCATGTCTTCAGCCTTTTTTGAGGATTTATACTTCTCAAATGCCTTATTTTTTTCTCTTACTGTGTCTTATACTTCAGTGCCTTCTTAAGGTGGTTCCATCTCTCCTTTACTCCCCCAGGTGTTTTTTCTTCCAGTGCCTTCCTGAGGGACCTTCTCATCTTTGTGAAATTTGCTTTCTTGAAATTGCAGACCTTGGTTCTCGAGGACTGAGTATCTCTCAGTGTTAATAACTCTGTGCACCCTGTGAATGCACTGAAGTGTCAACTGCCTCTCCAGGTACTGGGAGGCTTTTCTGAGTCAGTAGATTTGGACTCTGACTACCAAGCCGTGTGTGTGGCTGTCAGTTGCTTGCAAAATGAAAAGATCAAGAGACTGTTGACTATCCATTTTTTTCAAAGCTCACTTCCCAGTTTAGTCCATTTTCTCTCCATACTTGATACAGCCATTTCACAACATTGAGAGCATAGCTCAAGAGCAGAGTAAGAAAGAAAAAATGTTTTGCAAAAGTCTATTAGTAGTGTATTCAAAGCCCCAGGCTCCTGCAACCATCTTGCGCCAATGCCACTCCCTGTCTCCATCTTGGATCAGGAAGAGCAGGGGAGACTGGACTGTGATTAGTTGCTGCCTGGTACCAAAGATCATGGAGATGTGTAACATTGGTAAACAAACCATTTCCTACCTCGCTGGCACAGAGCCAACCTAACGTTGCTGAAATCGCTGTGGAGTTGTGCAGCCAGTTAAGGGGCAGAGGGACCACAGGCAAAAAGCACGGTTCCACAATATCAGGTGGTCAGTTTTAGGCAGGAGACTATGGATATATGATTCATGATTGGAAAATACTAGTGGTTATTCTATTCTAAAGAAAAAGCACACTCTTTCTAGTGTAGCACTTAGGGTGTGTGGCTTGACTCAGCATTATCCTTTTACAAGTATAGGGAGTCTCTAAACTGTAGTGACAAAAAGTGGATTACTTATGCAGACATCATAAATGTTTTGATCTTTAGGGTCGCTTATATTTAGAAACATTTGGATTTTGCCATATTACATTGTGCTAACCATACTTATGGTACAACTACTTAGGCAATTTTATCAGATTCCGTCCAGCATAACATTGCTTTTTAGATTCCCAAAGCCATATCTAACTGTGGCAAATTAGCATTTTCCTACCTGGCACTTTACCTGTAGAATAGGTTACACAATTCAGCTAGATCATTGACAAAGACCCCTTCAGAGTGCCAACAAATTGTATTACCTGCCTTCCTGCAGGAGAAGTGTTGCTCTGTTTAATTATTGCTGTTATATTTTGTGCCTGTGTAAGTCTTTTAAAAATAAAAGTCAAAACCTGCATGTACCTCTTCGAGGACTGTGGCACTATTAAAGAAGTAAAAGACATAAATATATATGTATTTATTTATTTCAAAAGTTTTACCAGGAAAGACATACTGAGCTGATAACAGCTTGTTTCTAGATGTGTTCTGGGGGGACAGGTGTGGAATATGATGCAATAAGGAGAAAATTGACAGTGCATTAACAGATATACATACACAGTAGTCATTGCAATCAAAACAATACCTTAAAAAGGAGCAAGGTACAACATGGTAAGATGTGCAAACTAATAATCACTGCAGGGTAAAACAGTACAACAAGGTGCTTTTGACAGATAAAAAAATTTGCTTGAGTAGACATAGTGAAAACCCCATCAGAGCATAACGGTAGTGTGGGAAGCAAGAGCAAAACAAGGATGGGGCAGTCAGTGGAGGGGGTGGTGGGCATCTAAGGTACGTACGTGGTCAGAGATAGTTGCAGGTAGGAGTTGTATTGTCATGAAGAGACTTAAAGAGCAGCTGACAACTTTGGTAAAACTTTAGAAACCATAATATTCGGACATAATTCAGCTTGCATTTCATATATTTTCTATAGATTTCTCCTCTTCATTATTTATTACTGAAGAAATTCACGCACAACAACAACAAAAAAGTTACGCCACTAAGTTCAAAACACCATTGAAATACATTGAACTGCATTCCTGTTTCTTCAGTTCGCTGTCCGGCTTTGAAGAGAAACATAGAACATAGAAACATAGAATTTGACAGCAGATAAGGACCGCTTGGCCCACCCAGTTTGCCCATTTCCCTACTTAATGAATAAGCTGCAGATCCTAGTTAACCAACAGCCTACTTCCTTCTACCCCCAACCCCTAAAATTACCTTATGTCTGTCCCATGCATTCTTGACTCCACAACCTCCTCAGGAAGCCCGTTCCATGCATCCACTACCCTCTCCATGAAAAAATACTTTCTCACATTACCTCTAAGCCATTCTCCTTCTATCTTCAAATTGTGCCCCCTTGTTCTTGCACATCTCTTTTTCTGAAAGATGCTACCCTCTTGGACTTTGTTGATTCCCTTGAGGTACTTGAAAGTTTCTATCATGTTCCCCCTGTCCCTCCTTTCCTCCAGGGTTTACATATTAAGCTCCTTAAGTCTCTCTTCATATGTCTTCTGGTGCAGACCCTGCACCATTTTAGTTGCCCTCCTCTGGACTGCCTCCATGCTGTCTATGTCCTTGCGGAAATTGCATCTCTAGAACTGCACGCAGTACCCCAGATGGGGCCCACCAGCTGTCTGTACAGAGGGATAACAACTTCCTGTTTTCTACTGGTGATGCCTCTTCCTATACATCCGAGTAAACCCCAGCCCTCCTTACTGCCCCCTCACATTGCTTGCTCACATTTAGGTCATCTGATATGACTACCCCCAGGTCCCTTTCCATTTTTGTTGTTAGTATCTCATCCCCCATAGTGTACTCTTCCCCTGGGTTTTTGTTTCCCAGGTGCATTGCTTTGCACTTCTTAGCATTGAATCTACTGTAAGTTGCCATACATTTGACCATTCCTCCAGCCTTGCCAAGTCCCTTCTCATCCTTTCCACCCCACCTTGTGTATCAACCCTGTTGCAGATCTTTGTGTCATCTGCAAAGAGACATACTTTTCCTTCCAGTCCCTTTGCAATGTCACTTATAAAGACATTGAAGAGGACCGGTCCTAGAACTGAACCCTGTGGTACCCTACTAGTAACCCCCCTTTCTTCAGAGTGGACTCCGTTTACTATTACCCTCTGTGTCCTGTTCTCTAGCCAATTTTTTACCCAGGCTTCCATCTTGGGACCCACTCCCAGGCTGGATAACTTATATATTAATCTTTTGTGTGGGACTGTGTCAAATGCCTTGCTAAAGTCTAGGTAGGCCATGTTCACAGCCCCTCCCTGATCTACTACTTTGGTCACCCAGTCAAAGAAATCTATTAGATTCATCTGACATGACCTACCTGCTGTGAATCCATGCTGCCTTGTGTCCTGTGCCCCTCTGACCTCTAGGTACTCAACAGTTCTCTCCTTCAGAAGTGATTCCATCATTTTCCCTATCACTGAGGTCAAACTAACAGGTCTATAGTTTCCTACCTCTGCCCTGCTTCCAGTTTTGTGAAGCGGAATCACATCTGCCCTACTTCAGTCCTCAGGTACCACCACATCCTCCCATGATTTGTTAAAGAGGGTAGTCAGTGGTGTCACTAGTTCTACCCTTAGTTCTTTTAGAATTCTGGCATGAATCCCATCAGGCCCCATCAGAGTGATTACGTGTCTGCGGTCCAGAGAGGATTACAACGTTGGACCCTTGTAGGTAAAAAAGGGCTTGGGTGGGGGGTGCAGGGTAATGGGTGCTGAGTGAGAGAGTCGGTGTGGGGGACGGTAATGGTGCGAAAGACATTGATGAATGTTTTTTCATTTTACAAGGTAAAAAACAAAAAGAAGGACCAAGGAATCACCATCACGATACCGGGGTTAGGCAACCCCTGTATTACTGTTATGTTTCTGGGGGTGTGGGCTGGTGGGTGCTGAGAGGGAGGGTCGGTGGGGAATAAAAAATACATATTAAAAAAAAAGGGCATGGAATACGATCACGACACTGGGGGATTGGGCACCCCATTGTCATTGTTATGTTTCTGAAGGGGGGTGGTTGCTGAGAAGGAGGGTTGAGTGGGGGATATGCATAATTTAAAAAAAAAAAAAAAAGAAATCGGTGGAATACAGCACACATTGCCGTTACCAAGATGGCCACTACACTGTGTGTGTGCTTGTGGTTGCTCATTCGCAGTAGAGTGCGATGGATATCTTGGACACAGCGGAGTGTGTTGTGTTCTGCCATGACTGCCGTTTTTTGTTTTTTTTAATTAGAGATATCCCCCCACTCAGCCCTCCCTCTCAGCACCCCCCCCCACCGAAGCATAAGAGTGACACTAGGGGAGCCCAAGCCCCAGTGTCCTGATCAGGACTGCCAATATTTTTTTCAGGTAAAAAATAGTGCAGTGCGAGTGGAGTGCTCCACAGACACGATGGCGACTGTGGTGCAATTCCAACATGTTGTTCGCTCAGAAAGAATGCAAGTAATGCAGAGTCCTTTTTTGAAAGCAGGAGGTCTGCAGGGTTCCGCCCACTGCAGCCCTAAAAAAAATATCTTTATCCTTTAGAGTTCATCTGCCTCTCGCTCTGTTGTGACATCAGAGTCTGTTGTCACAGGAATAATAAATGTGAGGTCACAACTAGAGTATTATGACATTAGATTGGGAAGAAGCAATAGGAACCGATGAATCCTCTGGAAACAACTGTCCTGTTTTTATACATCTGACCTCAGTAATAAATAATTTTGGCAAGAAATACAGAGCTAATGAGACATATACACTGCTTTGTGTCCAGGTATTGTTTTTCAAAGTTCTTCTTGAGGTATTGGTGACTCTTTAAGTGAGAAGATGCAGAGCAGATGGATAGGGGAAGAGAGAAGCAGAGTTTAAGGAAATGATAGGAGAAGGCAACTTGGCCAGCAGTAGAGTTCCTGGGGGGTACAGAATGAGAGTGGAAACATTGCTGTGATGTGGGTTGGAGGTTGTGGGGGGAGGATAGGAGAGAGGTAAGGTAGGAAGGAAGGGAACTGAACCAAAATTCTTGGTATTGCGCAAAATATATTTATTCAGTGTCAAAGAAATGTAAACAAGCAAACTGGTGAAAACATTTAAAAAAAAATGTTCGAAACATGAAATGCTCTTCGATATTAAGCTGTTTAAGAAAAGTTGTTCTACAAGTCCATAAATGTAACAATATACTATGGAAACTTGTTTTTAAAAAATGTTTTGGTGTTTTAACTACACTTAGCACTTTGTCACATGTGTATGCTTTTAAATTGTCAAAATATAAGGCAGTGTGATGATTGGTTCGGGTACCCCTTGATAAAGCACTGACATGCAAAAGCGTTGGGAGGGTAGCCTGTTTCTGCTACCTACACCATTTTGCCAATTTGTACTTTTTGGCACAGAATAAAGAAGATATTTTCACAATATTTATATCTTCTTTACTAGTACCATATGCGTTGGAGTAGTGAGTGCCACTTTTTCCATTTTCTTTTCTGCACTTGATGCACTTAACCATGGCACCACTTACAGTACCTTGTGTGGACTGACTTTTTCCATATACAGTACTTCTGTGTAGGTCTGTAGAGTGTCTGCAATACTGCAGCCACGTCAGGAAACTCTTGTGAAAGAGGTACTGTTACCTCATTGAGTTCTGTTCCCTGATAAAAGAAAATAAATACATAAGAGTATAAATTAGAAGGCTAATTATTTGTTCAATTGTAGGTCTTAAATTCGGATTTCTGGATATTGAGAAGATTCCTAAGGCTTTAATGACAGGAGGCCTGGTTCAGGAGTTCCAACACACAGTCCTCCCTTCTGTGTCTCCACTTACAACTTTAATCTGCACCCTCATCTCAATAATGGTAAGGCAGAACGGGAAGTATTTTAGCAAGTTACTATATATTCTTTCTTGTAAGTGGAATTTTTAGTGCCAAAATTAGGTACCCAGATTGCAGATGGGTCCCATCTTCTCCAGTCTGGGCACCCCTGCCTAAAAGTTGCAGCTATATTCCCCCCACCTCCATGTGCAGGTGTGTGTATATATACACACACATACGCACACCCACCCCATATTGCATGATTATTTATTAAAGCTGGCGTATTGCAGTGTGAAGTGTGTCCTTCATGTGTACAGTCAAGCCCACTTAAATGCGTGTAATCAGTAACACATGACATGGTATGGGATACTGCGAAATTAGTATATTCCTTAGTTGGGTTGTGAGGTACAAGACGTAGCTGAGTGCCTTCAACCACCTGGGAAGTACAGAATTTATGGCATTACAGCTCACCCTAGAGTGTGTACGTGGGCTTATAAAATCAAGAAAAAGGAAAATAAAAATCTGAACAATGCAGTAATGTGAAATGAATACATGGTCATGTGACCAGTTTTGACCAGTCAGATTGCTTGTTTGATGCTGGTCATTTTATAAACCTCTTTAACACAGGCTGCTTTAGTGAATACATTTTGTAAGTTCCAATTCCATTTCCATCTCCTTCATATTAATTTGACCTGTTTAATGCATTTAAGAGCTTGCATAGCCCTAGCTCTTTAGGGCAGTGCATTAATTGGTACTTCTTGACCTGAATGTTTACAGCCGCTGTAAAGTGCAGGGCCATTTAAGCACACAATAATTACCAATCACTCATAATCACTAACTTGACAAAACAATGGAGTCCCAGTGAGTGCATTAATACAATAGTCCCTTTTTAAGGAGGTAACTAGGGCTAGTTTTGTTTTCCCAATAGGCAGTACATAAGATCTCTCTAATGCACAGCCTGCTTAAACACATAAGAGTGGAGCCTGCTAGGATGCAGCACATTGTCACAAAGTACTGCTGAGACTGAGACAGAGAGAGTAAGAAAGCAGCCACAGCTTCCTTGAATCAAGGAGGTAATTTTCTAGACTACACTGAACTGAATTATTACTTTTTGGACCTGTGTAAGTAACTAGTATTGATTCTGTTTTTGGGGTGGACTTTTCTTAGTTTTAACTTTAATTTGCCAGGGAGGAACTGTAGCTGGGAGATATTTGCAGTCAGTTGTGACTAGACCTGTTACTTAGCCTTTGTTAAATAGGTGTCTGAAAGGAAGGAAGACGCTCCTTGGGGTGGAGGGTAAGAGTTGTAGGTGATTGTTTCTGGACGGCATAGGTTAACTCCCACCCACTCTTCTCCTCACTTCACCCGCCCCAAGCACATAACTTCCTTTCTAGCAGGGGCTCTGACATCACTGCCCCAAAACTGCTAACAACATACACCTGTTCATATCCTTAAAGGCACAGCACACTGAATAGGGGGTAGAGACACTCACAAGCTTGCACATACTAAAACAAGAACAAAAAACCAAAAAGCATCTGTAACTGGAAGGGACACAGACATGTGGGGAGTGGTGCAATGCACTGGCTGTGGAGCAGCAGTCTTCCGGGAGACATTCTGGAGACTGCGTTACTGTCCTGTTTGCAGGCACCTCTCTGGTCTGAGGGAGGAGGAGGTTCGTCTCCATGCTGACCTGACAAGGATTCAGGAAACCTGCTCCCCCACCCAGGGACAACCCAGGCCACCGCCACTACCTCAGAGGTTGCCAAGAAAGAGGAGTGTTTGGACCACGGTGGGCTCAGGGAGGGTGAAGGTGGTGCAACAGAGGCACATCCCTCCAGTTGTGCCTCTCCACAATTCATTTGCCACCCTGGCGAAGCATGGTTCCTCTATGGAGGCACCTGCAGTGGAGACCAAGGAGGATGCTGGGAACCTCCACAGTGGAGACCCACAGGAGGGTGGCCCAGGACCCCACAGGGGAAGGAAACAACTCCTGGTGGGGGACTCAGTTGTTAGGGTAGAACTGGGAGGAGGGGAGGGAAAGGGAGGTAAGGTGTCTGCCTGGCGCCAAGGCTTGGAGGGACAGGAAACGAATCCTGAGGATCGTGGGAGCAGCGGCAAGGGGGAGTGAGCTGGATGTCATTATCCACCTAGGGACGAATGACCTGGCTGAGAATGGGATCAGAGCAGTGCAACAGGAGTTTATGGAGTTGGGGAGGGGCCTTAGACAAGTAGCACACACTGTAAATTTCTCGGAAGTGCTACCTGTCTATGACATAGATGAGGCTAGGGTGCATCACACCATGGGATTCAATGACTGTTTGAAAAGCTGGTGCAGAGCTCAGGGATTTGGCTTCACTGGGGACTGGGGCTCCACCTGGAGGGATGCAGGCCCATACAGGCACAATGGTCTGCATCTATCCTGGAGGGGAACCAGGATTCTAGGTGATAGGTTTAAATGCTTCAATGGCAAGCATTTAAACTAGCCAAGTGGGGAGGCACTGAAGAGAAGAAGGGAAATCCTAGCCTTCCCCCCCTAAAAGAAATCAGGGTAATTAGTGAGGTAAACACCAAGATAGAGTAGTCGATAAGGAGAAGAGCAGGGGTAAATGGAGAAAAAGACAAAGGCAATAGGGACAGGGATGGGGCAAAAAGAATTAAAGCCAGAAAAAAATGGAGGGTAATGTGTACCAATGCCCTTAGTCTAGGTAAAAAGCTCCATGAAATGGTGGCCTTGATGGAAGAGGGATGCCTGGATATTGTGGCAGTCACAGAAACATGGTACACAGAGAACCATGACTGGGATGTCAACATACCAGTGTACACAATCTATAGGAAGGACAGGGAGGGAAGAAGAGGAGGAGGAGTAACTATGTAAGGGAAAGGATCAAAGCAACAGAACTAAAGGGTAAACAGTGAGGAGAGGAGACACTGTGGGTCACCCTGGAGACTGGAAATGGCTCCACAATCTGCACAGGGGTTTTATACAGACCCCCGTCTCAGGGGGGAGGAAATAGACAAGGAAATGATAGAAGGCATCCTTGGGATGGCAGAGAAAGGGGAGTTCTAGGTACGTGGATATGTTGTTTAATCCACACTTTGTGGCAGGTTCCTTGCCGCTTAAAATCTTGCTGGAAGGTCACCAAGTTGGCTCCTCCCACCCACCCGGGTGGTAAAACCCTCGGCTCCACCCCATGACGCCAGATCTTCCTTACCACTTGGAAGCTCAGGTGCCCTCTTTCATGCTCTGTGTTTTATGCCTGGATCCAAACACTTCGGGTTTTCCAAAAATAATTTTAAAGTTTACTAGACTACAGTCTTCATCTTCCCTCGCGGTTGCGATGGACAAATCCACTCCCGGCTTCCGTCGGTGCTCCTGCAGGCAGAAGATGTCCCGGACCGATCCGCACTCCACGTGCGTTTACTGCCTGGGTCTTGACCACGATCTGCAGGCCTGCAATCTGTGCAAGTCCTTCACAGCTTCATTTTTAGAGGACCGCGCTGCCCGACTACAACTTGGGCGCCCCAAGAAACAGTACCCACCAGTGAAGTCGAAGGAGGCTCGTTGGGTGGTGTCTGCGGCTGCGGGCTCCACAGAGCAGCTGGAGCAGTTGATCGCCCTCGAGGAGGAGGCGGCCCAGGCCGCTTCATCTTCCTCCTCGGCCGCGGTGTTTATCCCACTCTCCTTGGGCTCCTCCTACACTGCTTCTTTTAAGGAGCTTTACCAGTATCTCTCCATCAAGGGAGAAGGGTCATCGGGATATACCAGTAGGTCGAAGAAAAAGAACTGAAGGTAAGTCCCACCGCCGAGCATTCGTGGAGCGGAGAGCCCTTCACTGGACCCCCGGCCGGCTCGATCGCGTCGAGGTTGCAGCTAACGCTGGCTTCACGGTGTCCATATCAAGTCAGCTGGCTGAGACACCCATCGATGCAGTCGAGATTTTTCTCGACCTGTTGGATGGGTTGTCGACTGGAGAAGTCGACAACCCTTCTTCACCGGTTCCCCCGGTGGTAACCGAGGACTTGTCCGTGCCTCCTATGCTGAAGTCCCTGGTCAAGGACCCTGAACTGAGGGGTGAGCGGGTTTCCCCCGCCCCCTCTCTGACCCACCCTCGGCTACCCCGAAGGTCTCCGTCTTGGTCTCGGTCCGCTTCCATGTCGGGTAGATCCCGCCGACATTGGTGGTCTCTTGTCTCAGCACCATGGAAAGCAGCATCACCGCTCGTCCTCTTCGGAGGATAGGCTCCGACGTAAGTTATGCTGGCACTATGAGGACATGATGTGGCAGCAACTTTTGTTGGCCGGTAACAAGCCGACTCTGTTGCCTTCTCCGGCCATTAAGTGGCTGTCACTGGAGCGACCGAAGCAACCCCTCATAGTTGTCGAGGAGCCAACCCCAGCACCGGTTGTTCAGCCGAAACCAGCTGCTCCACCCATTGTGGTGGAACCACCGCCTCCTCAACCGAAGACTGGGGCCCTGAACAAGGATTCTCGGTTGGTTTAGGGCTTGCCCCACAGGTTGTTGGTCACCCTCACTCCCAATTGGCCTCGGCAGGTGGAGGGTAGCTCAGGCGCTCTGCAGCTGTTCGCAGACTCCTTGGAGTCTGACGACTCCTCCCTGTACTCCAGGCCCATTGACTTGGAATCTGCAGGGGGTCAGTCGGTGGACGAGAGCCCATCTTTATTCTTGGGAATACTTCGACTCATCTCAGAGTCCACTGGGATGCAGCTCGAACCCGTTCAGAAACAGGCCAGGTATCCCCTCACGGAGATACTGGACCAAGGAGATTCCCCTACGGAGGCCTTCCCGGTGGATGAAGCCATTGTTGGCCTGGCCCTGGAGTTGTGGCAGCGGCTTGCATCTTGTCCCATGCTTTCGGCCAGGGTGGCTCGCAAGTACACGGTCTCCACCGGTTCACTCTCCGGTTTCTGGGAGCACCCCTCTGCAGAGGGGCTGGTGACCGACAGTGTTTTCCGGCGTTCTGAGAACGCTAGGGACGTGTACAAACCGCTGATAATGAATCCAAAAAGCTGGATTATTCTGGACAGAAGGTTTACACTGCTTCCTCCCTAGGCCTTCGACAGGCTAGCTCGGCTGTACTGATGGCACATTTTTCACACGCCCTTATGGGTTCCCTGGATGAGGTGATTCCCCATCTCCCGGCTGACCTTCAGACCACGGTCAAGTAGGTGTGGGATCAGGGAAGGATGGTGGCTAAACAGCAGCTCCAAACTTCTTTGGACATCGGTGACTCTTGTGCCCTGTCAGTAGTGGCCGCAGTAGCCATGCACCGCAGGGCTTGGCTGTGGATCTCCACCTTCATGGTGGACACCCAGCAGAAGCTGGCAGACGTTCCCTTCCTGGGCACCAACTTGTTCGGGCCAGGGGTGGAAGGCCATCTCCAGAGGATCGAGAAGTCCAATGCCACCTTGGACTCAGTCACGTCTGCCCAGAAGGACAAAGACCGCCAGCAGCAGCGTATATCCTTTCGCCCTTCCGCTCCTACAGCACGTTCGGCCCACCAGCACCAGCAACAGGGCCAGCAGGCTCACATTTGGCAACGCAAGGCCAAGTCTGCCACTTCCTCCAGTAGGAAGCCTGGAGGGATGGGTCCAGGAGGCCCCTCGGCCGGCCCTTCCTCCAAGCCTGCCCAGTGGTGGGTTGATGGGTGTCACCCCCAGCCTTGTCACTCCTCCCCGGGTTCCCCCCATGGGGGGACGGCTCGCCACTTCCTTTCCACCTGGTTGCGATTACCACGGACTGCTGGGTGCTAGAAGTGGTCGGCAGGGGTCTGCCTCTGGAGTTTGAACAGTCCCCTCCCTATCGAGCCATCACCCCACAGGGGGCAACGGGCTCCGCATCTTCTCTGTCAGCTCGTCGAGCCGACATTGCCCTGCTCCTCCAGAAGGAGGTGATCAATGAGGTGGCGGATTATCCTCCAAGCCCAGGGTTTGTGTCCAGGTACTTGCTGGTCCCAAAGCGGACGGGGGGGGCTGGCGCACCATTCTCGACCTACACAACCTGAACAAGTTCCTAAGGCTGCGTACCTTTAGGATGGTCACTTTGGTTCAGATCATTCCATCACTGAAACTAGGTGTGTGGTTCTGTTCTCTTCTCTAGACCTCCAGGACGTGTTCTTTCCATCCCAATCCGTCCGTCTCATCAGCGATTCCTCCGCTTCAGAGCAGAGGGATCTGTTTACGAGTTCCGGGCCATGGCCTTCAGCCTTCTCCAGCTCCCAGGGTCTTCACCAAATGCGTGGCAGTGGTGACAGCATTTCTGCGGCACTGAGGGGTCCAGATGTACCCTTACCTGGACGACTGGCAGATAGCAGCCTCCTCCAGGTTGGAGGTGGAGTGGTCCAGGGATCTGGCCTTCCAGGTCTGCTCTCAGATTGGCTTCCTCATCAGCGAGGCCAAATCGGAACTCGTGCCATCACAGGTGATTCAGTTCATCGGGGCAGAGCTCGATTGTCTTCGAGCCAGAGCCCGGCTCCCGACGGACAGGGCCGAGGTCCTTTCCTCCTTTGCCCAATCATTTCTGGTTGGACAACTGCGCCCTGCCCAGAACTTCCTGCAGCTTCTGGGCCTCATGGCGGCCTGCACCAGCGTGGTCCATTGAGCCCGCTGGCATATGCGCCCCCCTGCAGTGGGGGATGGCCAGCCAGTGGTCACAGCGCTCCGGTCCTCTGGACCAGCTGGTGACAGTGACCCAGGAGATGTGGGACAGCCTGCAGTGGTGGTTTGTCCCAGCTTATCTGCAGGAGGGTATCCCGTTTGTCCGCCCCGAGCTGACGGTCACTCTAATGACCAACGCCTCTCTGATGGATTGGGGTGCCCATCTGGGGGATCTCCGAGTCCACAGCCTCTGGTCCCCTCAAGAGTCTCGATGCCACATCAACCTGCTGGAGCTTCGAGCGGTTCGACTAGCCCTCACCATCTTCGCTCCATTTGTACGGGGTCAGGTGGTTCAGGTCCAGACAGACAACGCCATGACCATGTACTACCTCAACCATCAGGGCAGGATGCACTCCTTGCCTCTGTGCAAGGAGGCTTTCCACATCTGGTCTCTTGTGATCAGCCTGGAGGCGGATCTCCTAGCCATCCATGTGGCAGGAGCCTCCAACAGTCTGGCCGATGCCCTCAGCTGGATAGGCGCTGCATCTCACAAGTGGTCTCTCCTGCTGGAGGTAGTGCAAGACCTGTTCTCCCATTGGGGCACCCCTCAAGTGGACCTGTTAGCCTCTAGGGAGAATCTGAGCTGAGGCTGTTTCATGCCCACCCCCTCAGCAGGGCTCGCTGCAGGAGGATGCCTTCCGAGGCCGTGGACCCGGGCCTCTTTACGCCTTCCTCCATTTCCTTGATTCCAAGGTGCTTCTCAAGGTGAGGAGGGACAAGGCACAGGTGATTCTGGTAGCCCCAGACTGGCCTCGCCAGTTCTGATACCCAGATCTCCTCAGCCTCAGCTCCAGGCTCCCGAGGCGGCTTCCAGCCCACCAGGACCTGATCTCAGTCAACAAGGGGAAGGTTCTCCATCTGGACCTTCAATCCCTGCACCTGATGGCCTGGTTCCTGAGCGGCTAGAGTTCCAGGCCTTGGGTCTTTCCGACAAGGTCCTCAATGTTGTTGAGACGTCCCGTAAGGAGTCGACCAGAAAATGCTATGCCTTCAAATGGAAGAGATTCTCCATTTGGTGTCGTGGCAAGGGGTTGGACCCCTCTTCCTATCCTTTGGTTAGTATTTTGGACTACCTGTGGCCCCTTTCTCAGCTAGGGCTTCAGTCGACGACCCTTAAGGTGCACCTGGCAGCCATCTCTGCTTACCAGGCGCGGGCCGGCAGGCAGTCGGTGGTGCAGGAGAAGGTGGTCGGACACTTTTTCAAAGGCCTAGATCACATATCCCCTTCAATGAGAGAACCTCCACCTCTGTGGGATCTACTGCTGGTATTGGCTAAACTCATGGGCAAGCCATTCGAACCTATGCACAGGTGTGACATCTCTCACCTGTCATGGAAGACTGCCTTCTTGCTGGCTCTTACGTCAGCCAGAAGGATGGGAGAGCTTCAGGTGCTTTCCATCAAGCCTCCCTACCTGGTCTTCCACAGGGACAAGGTTGTCCTTCACCTCCACCCGAAGTTCCTTCCGAAGGTGGTGTCGGAGTTTCACCTTAACCAGGTGTTGACTCTGCCGGTGTTCTACCCCAGTCACACCTCGGAGGCCGAATATAAGCTCCATTCTTTGGACCCTAGAAGGGCGCTTGCTTATTACAAGGAGCGGACAGCTGAAGTTCGGGGAGAGGTTCGCCAGCTGTTTGTCACCTATGCTGAAGCCGCACCTGGCAGACCTGCTGCCAAGCGGACGATAGGCAGGTGGGTCACTCCTGCATAGATCTCTGCTATAGGTTGGTGGGCATGGAGACTCCCAATGGGATAAGAGCTCATTCTATCCGCCATACTGCTGCTTCAGTGGTTGCTTCTAGGGACGTCCCTATCCAGAAAATCTGCAGGGCTGCTGCCTGGAAGTCAGCACACACTTTTATTTCCCATTACCACATTGACCTAGAGTCATGCGGGGATGCTGATTTTGAGACCTCGGTTCTCCAGTCCGTATTCCCTAAGTAGGGGGTGCACGCCTTGCCTGCCTCCTCCCAGAGAAAGAACTGCTACGAGTCTGCCACAAAGTGTGGATTGAACAACATATCCACATCCCTAGAAATACAGGTTACTCCTGTAACGGGGTTTCTAGGAGTGGTAAATGTTGTTCATCCACCACGGCCCACCCGACCTCCCTGGCTTCGACGTGCAACCTGGCTTCCAGCGGGCAAGATCTGGCGTTATGGGGCGGAGCCAAGGGTTTTTCCACCCGGGTGGGTGGGAGGAACCAGCTTGAAGACCTTCCGGCAAGGAACCTGCCACAAAGTGTGGATGAACAACATATACCACTCCTAGAACTCCTGTTACAGGTGAATAGCCTGTATGTATTGCTGATGGGGGATCTGAATATGCTAGATGTTGACTGGAGCACCTTTGCTGCAACCACATCCAAGAGCAGGGCCATTCTTGATGCCCTACAGGGGACATGCCTCAGACAGCTAGTTTTGGAACCCACTCAGGAGAGAGCAATCTTAGACCTGGTACTCTCAAATGGGGATGGAGAGAGGATCTCTGATCTTGAAGTGGGTAGCCATCTGGGAACAAGCGACCACCAAACAGTGTGGTTCACGATAAACTTAGCTGTAGAGTCAAGCCACACAAAAGTGAAGGTACTGGACTTCCGGAGGGCTGATTTTGTCAAAATGGGAGAGTGCCTCAGAAAAGCACTGGCAAACAGGCAAGAAGGTGGGGTGGAGCAACAATGGGGAAACATCAAAACCGCCATCACAGAGGCAACAAGCTTTTGTGTGAAGCAAATAAATCGGAATGAAAGAAAAAAACACTATGGTTCTCAAAAGAAGTGGTGGGGAAGGTAAGGGAGAAAAAGACAGCATTCAGGAAATATAAGGAAACGCAGAAGGAGCAGAACAGAGAACTGTACCAGTTAAAGCAGAAGAAAGCGGGTAAGGCAGTCAGAATAGCAAAGGCCCAAACCGAGGAAAAGATAGCCAACTCGGTTAAGAAGGGGGATAAAACCTTTATAGGTACATTAGGAGCAAAGAAAGACTAAGGCAGGGATACTGAGGCTGAACAAAGAGGAAGGTGGTTGGGCAGAGAGCGACAGTGAAAAAGCAGGGATACTGAACAAATACTTCTGCTCAGTATTCACAATGGAAAAGCAGGGGGAAATACCTAATCCGGTCAATAGACGCACTCTGGATAGGGGGGTTGATATTAGTCCTTTCACAGAAGAAAGGGTTCTGAAAGAACTCTTAAAACTGAAGGTGGATAAGGCAATGGGGCCTGATGGGATTCACCCCAGAATTCTAAAAGAACTAAGGGAAGAACTAGTAACACCACTGACTACCCTTTTTAATAAATCATGGGAGGATGGTGTGGTACCTGAGGACTGGAGGAGGGTGGATGTGATTCCCCTTCACAAAAGTGGGAGCAAGACACAGGCAGGAAACTACAGACCTGTCAGTTTGACCTCAGTGGTAGGGAAAATGATGGAATCACTTCTGAAGGAAAGAATTATTGAGTACCTAGAAGCCTGTGAGGCATAGGCCCCAAGGCAGCATGGATTCACAGTGGGAAGGTCATGTCAGACAAATCTAATGATTTCTTTGACTGGGTGATCAAAGCATTAGACCAGGGAGGGGCTGTGGACATGGCCTACCTAGACTTTAGCAAGGCATTTGACACAGTCCTGCACAAAAGATTAATAAACAAATTAGCCAGCCTGGGAGTGGGTCCCAGGGTGGTAGCCTGAGTAAAACACTGGTTGGACAACAGGACACAGCGGGTAACAGTAAATGGAGTCCACAGTGAAGAAAAGAGGGGTTACTAGTGGGGTACTGCAGGGTTCAGTACTGGGGCCGGTCCTTTTTAATGTCTTTATAAGTGACATTGCAGAACGACTGGAAGGGAAAGTATGTCTCTTTGCAGATGACACAAAGATCTGCAACAGGTTTATTACACAAGGTGGGGTGGAAGGGATGAAAAGGGACTTGGCAAGGTTGGAGGAATGGTTAAGTGTATGACAGCTTAGATTCAGTGCAAAGAAGTGCAAAGTAAAGCACCTGGGAAACAAAAACCCAGGGGAAGAGTATGCAATGGTGGGTGAGATACTGACAACAAAAATGGAAAGGGACCTGGGGGTAGTCATATCAAATGACCTAAAGGTGGGCCAGCAATGTGAGAAGGCAGTAAGGAGGGCTGGGGGATACTGGGATGCACAGGGAGAGGCATCAATAGTAGAAAACAGGAAGTTGTTGGCCCTCTGTACAGACAGTTGGTAAGACCACATCTGGAGTACTGTGTACAGTTCTGGAGACCCCATCTCCGCAAAGACATAGACAGGGTGGAGGCTGTCTAGAGGAGGGCAACCAAAATGATGCAGGATCTGCATCAGAAGACATATGAAGAAAGACTAAAGGAACTAAAGATGTATAGCCTCGAGGAAAGGAGGGAGAGGGGGACATGATAGAAACTATCAAATACCTCAAGGGAATCAACAAAGTCCAAGAGGGTAGCATCTTTCAGAAAAAGAGATGTGCAAAAACAAGGAGCACAATTTGAAGATGAGGGATGGCTCAGAGGTAATTTGAGGAAGTATTTCTTCACAGAGAGGGTTGTGGATCCATGGAACAGCCTTCCTGAGGAGGTCGTAGAGTCAAAAATAGTGGGGAAATTCAAGAATGCATGGGACAGACATAAGGCAGTTCTAGTTGGGGGGGAAGGAGGAAGTAGGCTGTTGGTTAACTAGGATCTGCAGCTTATCCATTAGGTAGGGAAACGGGCAGACTAGGTGGGCCAAGCGGTCCTTATCTGCTGTCAGATTCTGTGTTTCTACTGCAGGATTAACTGCCATTGAAATTGATTTGTGTCCTGCAATAACTTTTCTGCAGTATTGCACTGCATCTGGCAGGCTCCAGTGTACCCACAGAGAACAGATAGAGTGTGTTTCAGAGGGCCCCACTGTACCAATATTTAGTTCACATTGTCTTCTGGGAGGCACTCCTCATGAGCCAGTGGTGAATTGATTAAGCTGTGGAGCAAGAAGGAAGAGGTGAAGCAGGGAGTTGGGGAGCAAGAATGTACTGCAGAGACAGAACAGAGAAGCAGCGCAGAGCTGTAATGAGGGAGAATGACAAGAAAAAAAAATTGACCTGTTTGCTGACATACCATACTAGGGGTAAGTCCGGGGGAGGGGAGGGCAAGCTACAGGTATATGTGAGGTATAGCTACAGATCTGCTACCTTTTACAAGAAAGGGGGATCAGGTATGTATATATAAATATATGTATATATATAGTAGTAGGAAATGCTAGTTCACGGCGCCAAAAAGGAAATGAAAAACTCCTAAGCTGGTGTGTGGCCACAGGTAAGAAAGTAAATAGTAACATACTTCAAAGGAGTTCTTCAGTCACAACTTTCAAAAACATATGTTGTACAGAGCATTTTTGTATGTGTTGTCCTAGTATGTCATAGAAACATAGAATTTGGTAACAGAGAAGGACTGCTTGGCCCATCCAATCTGCCCATTTTCCTTACCTACAGTATAACTGCAGACCCTTATCAATCTCTGGCACTTTCTTCCTTCCCACTAAGATACCCTTATGCCTAGCCTATGCATTCTTGAACCTCACTACTGGCTTTTCCCCGTTACCTCTGCTGGAATGCTGTTCTAGGAATCCACCACTCTTTCTGTGAAGACGTAATTCCTCACATCTCTCCTGAATCTACAGCCTGCAGCTTCATAGTACTGTATGTCCCCTTGTTCTTGAACTCCTTTTTTTCTGAAAAATATTTCCATCTTGTACCTCATTTACCCTTTGAGGCATTTAAAGGTCTCTGCCATATCCCCCCTCCCTTCCTCCTCTCTTCCAGGGTGCACATACTGAGGTCCTTTAGTCTCTCCTTATAGGACATTTGGTGCAGACCCTGCACCGTTTTAGTTGCCCTCCTCTGGACTGCTTCCACTCTGCCTGTGTCCTTCCTGAGATGTGGTGTCCAGAACTGGACACATTACTCAAGGTGGGGTCTTAACAGTGATCTGTACAGGAGCAACAAACACTACTTCCCTCTTTCTGCTGGTGATACCCCTCCTTCTGCACCGCAGCATCCCTCTAGCCCTCCCAGCTGCCTCGTCGCACAGCCTGGCCACCTTTAGATCATCCGATATGATTACCCCATGGTCTCGTTCCTGCTTGATGGTCATCAGTAGCATTTGTACTCTGCCCCGGGTTTCTGTGCCCTAAGTGCATTATTTTGCACTTTCTTGCATTTCATTTCATTTTTTTATTTTTTATGCTTGCTAGCAAGATGAGCAAATTGCCCATTTTCACAAGTGACAAGTTTTACATAAAAACATATAAACAACAGGACATACAGTAAAAACAAAATACAAAATCAACATAGCATAAATAAGCAATATCTATAGATAACAAGAACGGTCAGTTTCTGAATTAAGCCATTGTGCTAGCTTATTTTAAAAGGACCATACAGTTCTGCTAGTAAATAAAGATGAGGACATACCATTAAAAAACGTTATAGCCCTATAGACCACAGATCTTTGCCCAATAGACTTTCTAAAAAATGGAACTCTAAGCAATACCTGAGTCTGGGACCTTGTGCTATAGGAGTTCTGTATTTTAATAAAATAAGACTGAAGGCTAAGATGAAGAAAGCCCTTGATTCCCTTAAAGACAAACGTACCCAACTTTATATTAACCCTATTCATTATGGAAGGACAATTTGCTTCTTTAAGTAGCACACAATGGTGGGTTCTAAGAGGGAGCACTGTTATAAATCGAAGGATACTGTGGTACGTTACTTGAAGTTTCTGAAACATTTTTTTTACTAGTTCCATAGTAAACCATTAGACCATAGCCAAATGCCCTAATCAAAAAACAATGGGTCAAGAGCCTACGAGACTCAGGAATAAGAAAGGCTCTAGCTCTGAACAACATTCCTAAATTTTGGTGAACTTTTTTAATTGTTTTATAAATGTGAAGATCGAATGAAAGGCTAGAATCAAGGGTAACCCCTCAATAATTAAAACTGTCCAGCAACTCAATCCTATTACCCTTAAGGCCAAGCATCGGAACATTAATATACTGAGCCATCCTAGGACCTGTGAAGACCATAGCTTTTGTTTTACCTGCATTGAGGACCAACTCTTGAGAGAGCAGCCACCTCTGAAACAATTCAAAGTAATGTTGAACTTGAATCAATGCTTGATTCAGGTGGGGGCAGATTTGACAATTACCGTGTCATCAGCGTATAAGATTATTTCGGACCCAATACAGGAATTTGGGGCTGCATTAATTTCTGAGCGTGTCTGTGCAGTAGCGCTAATACTGCACTCAGTCGGTGGCTGGCCAAGGAGGTGAGAGGTGGGATGTGCCAGTTGCGCTGGGGACGGTTGGGGGTGCTGGGTGGCTGGCATGGCTGGGTGGGGGCCACTAGACTACCAGGGAAACAGGGATTCTTTTCTTTATTTATGTACAGTTCGGGGCCACTAGACTACCGGGAAATGGATTCTTTCTTTATTTATGTACAGTTTGTGGGGTGGGGGCCACTAGCCTACCAGGGCAATGGGGCTCCATTTATATTAATTTACAGTTGGGGGGGCTGCTAGACTACCAGGGCTACCTATCCGCCGCATTTGCAGCTGACGACTAAGGGGTCGGGCATGGGTGGAGAGGGTTGACCGCGCCGCCCTGCTGTTGCGGCTTGTGACATGCTCACCAGATACGCCCGCAGTTTGGTGTACCTGCCTGCATGTTGCAAGTTGCAGGACTTAGCTGCGATGACCCTGCCCCTACTAGAATAGGGCACAGGGTCAATGTCACAGATGCGGGTGGCGCAAGTTGCGTTCGGCGGCAACTTGCACCACCCTTCTAGAATCGGGCCCATAATCCCTAACCAATTCTGGGGATACAATCTGAAAATAGAAACGAGGATAGTTATCATTATTGTCACTATTTGGACGTGCCTTTTTTATCCACAGCCTCATTACTAATCTGATACTTTGCAAGGTCACCAAAATAATCATTAAATAATTTAGCCACTTGACTGGGCTCACTCACTAGATGGTCCCCATCTTGAAGGGTAATTACTGTCATGCACTTTTCTACCAATTAAGTTATTAAGCATCTGCCAAGTTTCTTTTGGATTGCCTAAGGATTCCATTTGTTTTTTTTTTTAATTAACTTTTGCCTTCCTAATATGCGCCTTACACTTGTTCCTAAGCATTTTATAATATATTAATGAATTTAGGTCACCATTTTTCCTAAAAATCTTTCAGGCATTGAAACCCAGCTGCCATACCCTTGACCACTCCTCAAATTGTCTCAGGAATCTGCAGCCTTGTACTTCAACCACCCAAGGCGTGACATTATTAGACAATAACACACACCCTGGAGTGCCTTATTGCTATTATACAATGGTTTGTTATATTAGAATTGAAAAAAAAAAATACAATAAATACAATTGGCTTATTACGTGGGAAAGGTGATCAGGACAGTATGACACAGGGCACCTGAACAGCAGCATTCTCTGTCCCTCATCCAGAGGTCTGTAGCGTATGTGTTGGGGGGCTTGTGGGTCTGCAGCCTCATGCCTCACAGTGCACCCAAGGTGTGGATTGAAGTGCTGTTGCCTAAGAAATTTGCTCCTTGAACGGTGTGCAGGTTGTAACTTCCTAATATTTGTGTTTGTTTAGCCTGCTGTTTCCTGTCTGTGGCTGAAACCTCGAGGACCGCAAGGTTTTCTTCATTGCCTGATTCTCTGTGCACTGGGATCCTTTATGTTTGGCTGGCATGTGCATGAAAAAGCCATTCTCATTGCCATTCTTCCCTTAAGGCAAGTAACTTAAAAGCCATTGTTTTCCTGAGACTTGTTTTTTGGTTTTTAGTTAGACAGCAAGGCATGGCAGGATGTGTTTTGTGCTGAGATACTTCCTGTTATAATTGTAATATAGTCCTTTTGATTCATTGCAGTTTTGCAGTTTGGCCAATAGATGTCAGATGCTGCACTAATAAAAATACAAGTAGTGAATGTAAATAGGTCAGTGAGGTCACTGATCTTTTTCGTGTTCTGTTATGCTGGGATATCATAGTAACACAGAATGTGTCTGCAGAAAAGGACCGATAGGCCCACCTAGTCTTCCCTATTTTCCCTACGTAGCACTACATCATGGAATCTGTTTGGTCACAGGTGTCCCTTGCTCCTCCATTACCTCTGTTTATTATACCCGTGTGCCTATCCCACACATGCTTGAAGCGCACTGCTATCTTCTCCCCTCCACCACCTCCTCTGACAGGCTGTTCCTGGCGTCCAAAACCCTTTCTGTGAAAAGTTTTGTCTCCCATCC
Source organism: Neoceratodus forsteri (assembly GCA_016271365.2). Taxonomy (NCBI): domain Eukaryota; kingdom Metazoa; phylum Chordata; order Ceratodontiformes; family Ceratodontidae; genus Neoceratodus; species Neoceratodus forsteri. The sequence goes on from CM057458.1 coordinate 1,373,566,385, forward strand.
CTCTTAAAGTTCTGCCCCTCAAGCTTCATGGCATAACCCCTGTGTTGTGGTGCTCCTCCACCTATTTAAAAGACTCCCCTTCTGCACCTCGTTCACCCCCTATGAGGTACTTCGAGGTCTCAATCGTGTCCCTTCTTGCTCTTCTCTAGGGAGTACATGTTGAGCTCCTGCAGCCTCTCCTCATATGGTTTCTTGTGCTGCCCCCGCATCATTTTAGTGGCCCTCCTCTGGACCACTCCTACCATGTTGATGTCCTTATTGAGGTACAGCTTCCAGAACTGAACAGTACTCCAGGTGGGGTCTCATGAGCGAGTTATACAGGGGCAACACCACCTCCATTCTGCAGCTAGTGCCCCCCCCCAATGCATCCCAGCATCCTGCCCGCTTTGCCTGCTGCCCTGTCACCTTGCAATCATCAGATATGATCAGCCCAAAGGTCCCTTTCTTGCTTTTAGTAAATTTACCTCTGTCCCATCTTATACACAGCCCCTGGATCACCCCCACCCACCCCGTGCAGGACTTTTGCACATTTTGGAACTGAAACCCAGCTGCCACTTCCTAAACCACTCCTCTAGTTTCCCCCAGATCTCTTTGCATTTTACCAACCCTTTCCAAGGTACCCACCGTGTTGCAAATTTATGTTTCATCCGCAGAGAGACGCACCTTCCCCTCCATTTTCTCTGCAATGTCACTTATGAAGACATTGAAGAGGACGGGGCCCAGTACCAATCTCTGTGGTACTCCACTGGTCACACTCCCATCCTTTGAGTGACTGCTGTTTACCACCACCTTTTCAACTAGTTTGATACCCAGCATACCACCTTTTCCCCCAACCCCAGCTTACTAAGTTTCTTTATCAGCCTGCTGTGTGGAACAGTGTCAGAGGCCTTATTAAAGTCCAGATGTGCCACATCCACTGCCCTCCCTGATCCACTTTCCTCTTTACCCAGTCAAAGAAATCTATGAGATTTGTTTGACATGAGCTCCCCCTGTGAAGCCATGCTGCCGGTGGTCCTACAGCTCATATGTCTCCAAGTGCTCCATCAGTGTCTCCTTCAGTACTGGGTTCTGAGCTCCTCAGCCAACTAGGTTTCTGGATTCTTTTAAACCCATTTTGTAACTTGGGTTTTTATCTTCCATGGCTATCCCCCCACTGAGTTGCAGTTGGAGTTCTTCCAGTCCCACCAACTACTGCACCACTACTGTGTACATCTGTGGTGCTGGGCCGGAAACTACTGTCGGCCATCGTTGAGACTGTAAATATTTTACCCCAGTTTATTTCTGCAACTTCTACTCTTATGGCGCTCTCGCAGCGTGCCAGTAGTCTGCAGTGGTCCTGTGGAGGACTTTGGGAACTACCTCAGTGTGACCCACCACAGGGGTCACTGCAGATGCAGACCCACAGCAGCTCTCTCCCTGGGCTTTGGTAGAACCTCTGACCTGGAAGAACCTCCGACCCTGGGACTGCATGGCAGCAGGAACCTGTGCACGCTCTCAAACCTATCCATATGGTAGCGTGAAGCTCTACTTCTGAGCCTTTGTGGCAGGCTCAGTATACCTGTTGAATAATTTATCCATCGGTGCTGAAGCACATTTTGTAGGAATAGGGTTTCAAACCTTTCTGAAAAAAACATTATAACTTAATTATTTTTTATGTAAAGTTTGTATTCATTAGGATTGCTTGCCAGCCCCCTGAGATGTGATTGTGGGGGTGTCCTTTAGTACAAGTTACAGTTATGAAATGACAACTTCTAGGGATGTGAATATGGTGTACTATCCTTGCTTAGGCAGCTCTTCCTTTCCCTTTAAATCTTGCCAGAAGGTCTTCAAGATAAGCTCCTCCCACCCACCTGGGTGGTATCCTCCTTGACACTGCCCCATGACGTCAGATCTTTCTTTCCACTGGAAGCATCAGGTCTCCTCCTTTGCAGCTCCTGCGTGTGGTGTAGGCCCACTTTGGTCTTCAACTATTTTTTTCTTTGCGGTTTTTCCAATGGCATTCAAATGGAGTGCGACGATCAGAAGGTTAGTCCAGGGTTAAATGGTGCATCGATTTCATCTAGAAAATGTCACACACCCATCCTCATACCACATGTATGTACTGCCTCGTGGCCCAGCACGTTCTGCAGGCTTGCAGCCTGTGGTGGTCCCTTTAGCCCTCCACATTGGAGGACCGTTACACCCACCTCCTCTTAGGTCGCCCAGAGGAACGGGATCCTCCCATTTGTTCCAAGAGCACTCATAAAGCGGCTTCCACTGTGGTGCGTTTGGCGCAGCTCACAGCCCTTGAAGATGCTGCTTCTGTCTCCGTGCTTCTCTCGGTGGTTTTGGGTACTTCATTCACCAGAGCATTTCAGGACTTATGCCAGTCCTTTCCTACCCTTGGGGAGGACCCTTCCCATGGGTCCGAATCTTCTTGGCCTCCAAATCTAAGTCACCTGTCACAGGTCGTGGGACTGAGCATGTTTTTTCAGTCCCACGACTCTGCCTCTGGCTCAACGGCTATCAAGACGCCAGCTTCAGCCAATGCTTCTGTTGTTCCTGTCCAGGCTGCTGGTCCCACAGTGTCCCTGTTGGGCTTGCCGGTAGAGACGCGGGTCGACCAGCTGGCTGAGATCTTTCTCAACCCAGTCCACCCATTGTTGGAAGATGGTGGGGATAAATCTCTTTTGAGGACCATGGTCCCCTCTACCCTCTCTCAGGAGAGACTGGACAAGCCCACCAATCCGGCTGTCTCCCCTTGGGAGATTAACTCTTCAGGGGTTCTTCAGGGTCCTGCTCTAGTTGATCACACAGTGCCTTCCCCCGTGTCTCCTTCCCAGTGACCTGACCATCGTTGGTTCAGGTCTCAGTCATGATCTCGATCTTACTCTCGCTTGATATCTGGGGAATCTTGGCATTCCCAGTCTCAGCTGTCGACCAAGAAGTGACATCGGTGCTCTTTTATTTTCCTCATCTTCAGATGAAGACAGGCTCCGCTGCAAATTGCAGCATCAGTATGAGGAGCTGCAGTGGCAGCAGTGGTTCCTCGGCCATGGCCGAGTCCCTCCTCAGCCTCCGGTACTTCCATGATCACCTTTGCCGTGGCCTGCTCTGGTCACCCTGGTTGAGCCGATGCCGGCTTTTCTTCCCATTCAGGTGGAACCCCTGCATTCACAGCCCTTGCACGGGGCCGCATCCAAGGCTTCCTGCCTGGCTTCCGGTCTCACAGGTCAGCTTTCTGTAAAAATCACTCATTTGGATGAGCCCTGTGTTGTCTAGGGGGAGTCTGGGTTGAGGGCAGTGTTTGAAGTGTCCTCAGATTCGGAGGACTCCTCCATGCACTCACTTCAGACTCCGGGAGTCCTCAGAGGAGCTCACTACCAAGCACAGACTGGTCTCCTTTGGAGCCTTGCTCTGACTAATCTCTGAGACCATGGAGATCTTGTTGGAGCTGGTCCAGAAGCGGGCCAAGTAACCCCTGATCAAAATCCTGTTCGGGCATGACTCCTGGGGGTTGCTTTCTTGGTGGTGGAAGCCATTCTTGGTCCTGCTCTCAAACTGTGGCAACATTCAGCATCTTACCTGGTGCCTTTGACCCGTATGGTCTGCAGATATGCGGTCCCTACCGGGTCTCTGCCTGGTTTCACCAACCATCTTTCAGCTGAAGGATTGGTGATAGACTCGGTATTCTGGTGGACAGACAACGTCAGGGATGTCAGTAAGCCCCCCAAGAAGGAGTCCAAGAAACTGGATCATGCAGTCAGGATAGTCTTCACCGCTTCCTCCTTAGGCCTTCAGCAGGCTAGCTCTTCTGTCATATGGCCAACTTCACTCATGCTCTCATGGGTGTACTGGACCAGGTTCATCCCTGCCTCCCCGTGGACATGGAATTGGTGGTTAAGATGGTCCCAGATCAGGGACGTTCTGTTGCCAAATAAGAGCTCAAATGGCCTTGGACAGCAACTCCTGCAACCAGTCCGCGGCTGCTGCGGTCATGCTCCATCGGGCTTGGTTACGGATCTCCACCTTTACAGTGGATACCCAACATAAGTTGGTGGATATCCTCTTTTTGGGTACTGATCTGTTTGGTCTGGGAGTGGATAGTCACCTTACCCGGACCGAGAAATCCAATGCCACCTTGGATTCTGTAATGTCCTCTCAAAAGGACACTAAGGACCGGAAACAGCAAAAGAAGCCCTCTTAGTTTCTGCCCTACCCAACGCTACAGTCCGGCCTGCTGTAGCCCCAGGCAGGGCAGCCCTCTGCCTGGTGGCCTAGGCCTAAGCCTTCCGTAATGTGCTCCAACAAGTCAGGAGGTTGGAGAGCTGGTGCTCCCCTGGCGACCTGTACCACAGCTTCTGTCAAGCCTGCCCAGTGATGGGTCAGAGGTTGTTGCTCTCCTGCCCGTCCTGCTCCAGCCTTGGGTTCTCTTGGGGGTCCAGCTCTGCCATTTCTGGCTCACCTGGTCTGTCATCACATCAGACAAATGGGTGCTTGATGTGGTGGGTCGCGGTCTGCCTCTAGACTTCAAGGCTCTCCCACCCTACCAAGCTCATTCTCCATGGGAGGTTGTGGTGTCCGTGGACATGCTGTCCGCCCTTCAGGAGGACATCACACAGCTCCTTCAGAAAGGTGCTGTGGCCCATGTCCCAGACTCCATGGCTGGTCAGGGCTTCATCTCCAGATATTTTCTGGTTCCCAGACAGACAGGGGGCTGGCGCCCCATCATGGATCTTCATGATCCCAGTCAGTATCTAAGGAGGCGCAAGTTCCAGATGGTCACCCTGAACCAAATCATCCTGTCCCTGGAGCAGGACAATGTGGTTCTGCTCTCTCGACCTCCAGGACGCTTTCTTCCACATTTTAATCTATTCGTCCCACCTGCAGTTCCTTCGGTTCCGCGCAGAAGGGGTGCTGTATGAGTTCTGTGCCATGCTGTTTGTCCTCTCCTCCACCCCCAGGGTCTTCACCAAGCACATTTCAGTGGTGGTATTGTTTCTGTGGTGCAGAGGGGTCCGGGTATATCCATACCTGGACGACTGGCTGATTACCGCTCTCTGGAGGAGGTGGAGCGGTCCAGGGATCTCACTCTCCAGACTTGTTTGGCCTTGGGCTTGCTAGTCAATCCAGCCAAGTCTGAACTTCACCTCTTGCAGGTTATCCACTCATCGCTGCAGAGTTTGACTCCCTGCGTGCCATGGCCCGACTCCCACTGGACTGGGAAACTGATCTTACCGCCTTTGCCTGATTATTTCAGGTTGGGCACTTGCGCTCTGCCAGGTACCTCCTGCGGCTGTTGGGGTACATGGCTTCTCGCACCTATGTAGTTCAGTAGACCTGCTGGTGGATGTGCCCCTTGCAGTGGGAGCTGTCTCACCAGTGGTCTTAGAGCCTAGGTCACCTGGACCAGCCAGTCACAGTGATGCAGCCAATGTTGGATTCCATCCAGCAGTGGCTCATCCTGGAACATCTGCAGGAAGGAGTCCCATTTGTCTGCCCAGAGCTGACTGTCACTCTGATGACCGATGCTTCTCTGGTGGGATTGGGAGCCCACCTGGGGGACCACAGGACCCATGGGCTCTGGACCCTCAGGGAGTCCTGGTTTCACATCAGCTTGCTGGAGCTCCATGCAGTGATTCTTGCTCTGATGGCCTTTGCTCCATCCATTTGGGATTAAGTCATTCCAGTCCTGATGGACAATTCCATGACCATAAACTACTTCAACAGACAGAGCAGGACGCATTCCCTCCTATTGTGTTGGGAAGCCCCCCCATACCTGGACACTCATACGCATTCTGGACACCAATCTCCTGGCGATCCATGTGGCCAGTGCCTCCAACCAGCTAGCGAATGCCCTTAGCCGAGTGAGTGAAGCATCGTACGAGTGGTCTCTTCACCAGGAGGTGGTCGATCACCTGTTCTCCCAGTGGGTCACTGCCCTGGTCGACCTGTTTGTCTCCCAGAAGAACATAAAGCTGTGGTTGTTTTGTGCCCGCCCCCCACAGTGCAGCTCGCTGTTGGAGGATGCCTTCGCATGACCCTGGGCCTCATGTACGCCTTTCTCCCTTTCCCCCGATCTACATGGTGTTGATTAAGGTGCGGAGGGACAAGGCACAGATGATCCTGGTAGCTTTGGACTAGCCACGCCAGTTCTGGTACCCAGATCTCCTCAGCTGCAAACCTCCATGGCACTTTGCTCTGTACCCAGACCTGCTCTTTTGCCATTAGGGGAATGTCTTGCACCCAGACCTTCAAGTTCCTGCACCTAACAGCCTGATTTCTGAGCAGCTAGAGTGCCAGGCTTTGGATCTCTTTGATGAGGTCCTCCGCACTGTCGAGACCTCTCGGAAGGAGTCTACTCACCAGTGCCATGCCTTCAAGTGGAAGAGATTTTCCATTTGGTGCCAGGACAGGGAGCTAGACCCCCTTTCTTGTCCTGTGGCTATCATCCTGGACAATCTGTGGTCCTGCCCTCAGTCAGTCCTGACATCCGCGACCCTCAGGGTGCACTTGGCAGCCATCTCTGCATACCAGCCATGGGCCGGTATGCCGATGGTGGTGCAGAAGGAGGTGGTCGGGCACTTTTTTAGGGTCTTGAGCACTTGTCCCTGCTGGTGCGTGAACATCCACCACCTTGGGACTTGTTGCTGGTACTGGCAGTGCTCATGGACAAGCCATTCAAACCAATGCACAGGTGTCACATCTCCCACCTATCATGGTAGACTACCTTCTCGGTTTCTATCACCTCTGCCAGATGGATCAGTGAGCTCCAGGCACTCTTGGTGGAGTCTCCAGATCTGGTTTTCCACGAGGACAAGGTTGTCCTCCTCCTAAACTCGAAGTTCCTTCTGAAGGTTATGTCAGAATTTCACCTTAGCCAGGTGATTAACTTCCCGGTGTATTTCACCAATCCAACCTCTTAGGCCGAGCACAGGCTCCACACGTTAGACCTGAGGTGAGCACTTGTTTACTATACAGAGGGCATGGCTGGAGTTCGGGGAGAGGTTCACCAGCTGATTGTCACCTATGCTGAAGCTGTACCTGGCAGACCGGCAGCTAAGCAGATGATTGGTAGGTGGGCTGTCTCCTGCACTGACCTTTGCTATAGGCTAGCTGGTAGGGAGCCTCTCACTGGGATAAGGGCTCATTCCACCAGACATCCCGCTGCCTCCATGGATGTCCCTATCCAGGAAATCTTCAGGGCTGCTGCCTGGAAGTCAGCACACACCTTCATTTCCTCATTTCCCATCACCACATCGACCTCGAGTCATGCTGGGATGCTGGTTTGGGGGCCTCAGTTCTCCAGTCCCTGTTTCCAAAGTAAGGATGTGCACCTTGCCCTCTCCTCCCAGAGAACTACTAGGAGTCTGCCTAAGTGTGGATAGTGCACCATATCCACGTCCCTAGAAATGAGGGTTACTCACCTGTAACCATAGTTCTAAAAGTGGTATATGGTGGACATCCACACAACCCACCTAATCTCCCCTAGCAAGTGGCACATGGATCCTTGCTTCCAGCATGCAAGATCTGATGTCACAGGGTGGTGCCGAGGGGGACAACTCCCAGTGGTTGGGAGGAGCTTAGCTTGAAAACCTTCTGGCAAGATTTAAAGGAAAAGGAAGAGCTGCCTTAGTGTGGACGTGCACCATATACCACTCCTAGAACTACGGTTGCTGGTGAGTAGCCCTCATTTATAGAGCTTACAGACTTATGACACGGAGCAAGTGCCGCAGTTAACCTCTACTAGGTAGCAATAAACAGTGGCTTGCCACTTTAAGGCAGGTACGCTTTAGGGATGAAGAACTCGTACTGTGGCCTTCAGGTGGGGTGTAGAAGCACTATATTGTGATGATGGTGCTCCCTCGATTATCAAAAAAAACTTTGGTACAAACCAAATTGTGGCATGAAAAAGGGCAGCAGATAATTAAGTTCTATTAAAGAGATGGTCAAAGATAATTTTTTTAAAGTATCAGATTTTATTGGTATCATAAAAGGTATTTTAAAATCATAAATATCATTTATGCTTGCACAAGACTGGTTCAGAGGCTGTCTTGATTTTTTGCTCACCCAGACTGAGGAGCAGGGACTCGACAAGAGCCAGTAGCTGGGTAGCACTCAATGTGGGCCAGAACTTAGGAGGTTTATTTTCTTACACAGTTCCGAGTTTGTCTCAGTCTGGTTAACAGGACCAGTTCAGCAGATGTTCCAATTTTGGTGGGATTTAGCTCAGCAAGTTGTGAGCTAGAGGAAGCTGAATTTAGGGAGGCAGTATAGCGCAGTGGTTTAAGGCTCTGAGCTACAAATCTGGAGACCTGGGTTTGAATCCCACAGCCCCCACTTGCATACTGTGTGACTCTGAGCAAGTCACTTAACTTCCCTGTGCTCCCAGGTTGCACCTGTAAACAAGCTTTCAGCTTAGTGTGCCACTCCTGGTTAAACAATTGAAAAAAAAAAATGTCATTGAGTACTGATTTTTATTTTCATCCAGATTTCTGGGACTCGAGACTCGGTTAAAAGACCTTTCCCAAAAATTCACTGATATGCTGACAGTGGAGCAGTAGGGGTGACTCAGCGGGAGACTCTGAGAGCCACAGGAGGAGTTGAAAGACCTGTTCCAAAATTCACTGATTCGCTGACAATGGGGGCAAAAAATTGAGTGGTTACTTAGTAATGCGAGGCACAAGAGAGTGAACTTGACAACAAGTAACAGCTAACCAACTAGCTTTAGATAAATAACAGATTGAATGTGTCCAAAACGTTACAATAAAATATGCTATTTTCTCTACCATCTTTTATACAGAGCATTAACATGATTAACAGAGTAATCCTGTATGAAAATAAATTGATATAACTAAAAAAAGCTAAAAAGCAGCTGACTAAATTGATAAAGAACCAAAGATACTTAAAAAGCCAAAATAACAGGCTTTCATTAATGACTTTTGAGAATGAAAAAATCTATCATTGCTGCATCAAACACTTGACCTCTTCAGTTTTGTGTAGTGGGTGCAGTGCCATGTATTATCTAGATGCAGAAAACATGTTTACAAGAGGTACAGTCCAGCCCTCTTATATCGGACACCCTTATACTGGACACACTTGTAGAACAGATGATCTTCCAGGAATCACTCTTCACCATTGAGTCACACTAATGGGTTTTAGCTGGAGGCACTCGGACCCTGCAGGAGCCAGAACTTTTCAGGAGGGCTGGCGCTGAGGCAAACTGTGTGCATGCACGGCACCGCAAGAGTGGCTTGTGGTGCCAAGCTTACCATGGCACCAGCCCTCAAGTTCTTCAGTTCCTGTTTTCCCACCATTGAGTGTGCATCAGTGATGATGTTGCTTGCCTGCTAGGAGTCATAACTTCATGTCTATATGACATCAGCATTTAGTTCTTCACAGTTGTAGTGTTTAAAGCTAGAGTTTTTTGTTTTTTTTAACTGTTTATACCTGCAGAGAGTACAGCACAATGAATGGTTTCAACAGAATTACATAGATATACAATTGATAAGAGGATTATGAGAAAACAAAACTGTTCATCCATTAGCACCCATTGCTATCAGTAGTTATAAAACTAAAATACTGTAACAAATTCAGGCAAGGCTTTGAAAACTTCCACTGTAGCTCCTCCCACGATAGGAGTAACCCTGCAAATCAAAAAAGGTATCTACAAATATGGTAACTTAAAAAGCTATGTCAGGTCTGTAGTACAATTAGAACCCCTCACCTGGCCCAGTCCCTCCCCACCAAGACGGCACCCAGGCCTGAAATTGTCTGTCATTACGGCACAAAAGAGTCATCCTACTCAGAAATATGAAACATCCGTGCCCTCCAGCGCAATCCAGAACATGCATCCTGGCTATTACAGCAGGCTGTTAGTCTTTCAATGTAATAAATATCATTATACAATGGCAAGAAGCTGGCCTCTGATTGGTTATACTGAGACTGGGCCCGTGATGTTATCCCAGTACAACGTCACAAGTCTAGTCCCAGCACACAGAAGGCTGCAGCAGCTGTAATGGGAATCACTCCACCACGCATCCAATCTGGCTTGGTAGCCCACTTCAGTAACTCCCACTGGGTAGCTGCCTTCAGTGACCCCGACTCGCTTGCTGCCAGCAGCCAGAAGCACATACAGTGGAAACAACCTCCTACTCCTCACTCCCACAGTATACCCCCAAACAGAAAAATCTTTTAAATAAAAAAAAGTAATCATGTGAGACAGCATTTTGATTTGCCCACAGCAGTAGCATGAGCGCTTTGAAACTGTCATGCTCTTCGCTCAGTGGAGACACTGACCACTCACTTCCCTCTATGTGTTTCTCACCTTCTGCCTCAAAAAAAATAATAATAAATAATTAAAACACATTTTACCTGTCCCAGGGTAGGGAGCAGGACTGGAGAGCCAGCATCGTTGTGTGAGCTATACCAGATCCGCTTCACAGCCTTGCAGTCCCTCCCACTCAGAAATGTAAACACCGTCATGGCTGTCCCGCCTTGTTTGCTCGCAACCCGCCACACTGAGCACACGCATGCCTTACCAGATATATATCGCAGCCATGAGACAGCAGAGTGGCAGGCAGTCACGCTGATCAAACACAGAAAGACTGGCAGTAAATGTTCTCTCCCCCACACCCCGGTACCAACAGCTGCCAGCTGTACTCGAGGAACACCAAATGCATAGACCATGGTGACCGAGGGAGCATGGATTCTGAGATGGCCAGACTGAATCTGCAGCTTTGAAGCTGCATAGACAGAAACAGTAAGAGACAATTTACAAATGTGGAGGACAAGATTAGAAACTGTAGGAGATCCACCTAGTGGCTAAAAGAGTCAGCACTACTTTCCTTCTGAGTATTCCTACACATTGAAAAAAAAAAATGTTTTAAAAGTACTTTTTTTTTTCCTTTTACACAGGAGCCATTGTATAATAGCAATAATGCACTCCAGGGTGTGTGTTTTGCTGGGATAACGTCACGCCTGGAGTATTAGACACACTTGGTCTCGTGCTCAACCACCCCAGGCATGTCGTTATCCCAGCACAACACACACCCTGTCATGCATTATTCTTTAATTTACAGTGGTGTACCACTGGGCAAGCATTGGGAAAGTCAGCCGATGCCAAAGGCGAGTAAAGGCCTTTTTGTCGGCCGATGCCAAAGGCGAGTAAGGGCCTTTTTAGCAGCCGTTAAATAGATATAAAGCATTCTTCTGGAGGAAGGGCGGTAGTCTCTGGAAGGAATCCATAACGACACCAATTCCGGCGATAACACTGCCTCAACTCCCACCAGTTGCGTACGTCAGTTTTCCACCACCCACCAAAAAGAGGAGATGACCAGGCAATGCCAAAAAATATGAGTGATTGGCCAGAGCTTCTCCACAGCCCCTCCAGCAAGCACCATATGTAACAGGAAGATATTTAACTAGTCTATCGGGTGTGTTAAAAAATCGGATGCGGCACTTCCAAATAAACTCATGCCAATATGGAGCCTGGGAAATTTTCATCAAGGGAAGTATGGATTTTATCCAAGTCTCATAAGAGATATCAGTGACAAGTTCTGCATTCTAAGCAGTTAAGATAGATTGAGTGGTATCACTCAAATAGTCTCTCAGGCCTTTATAAACCTGACCAATCAAATGAGGCCAAGATATCCCTTTAAGTGAGTCTAGGATGATCTTCAAGAACAGGGGCATCGGTTGAGGGAGTCTACTCCCGGTGAGGCCCCTGTGTTGAAGGAACATTCGAACTTGTAGATATCAGAAATGTTTGCACTGGATCAGTTGGTAGGAGGACTCTAGGTAGGCAAAAGAAACCACCCCTTGGGTATCTAGAAATTGAAAAATGTATGACAGCCCTGACCAATCTCATCTCCGGAAGGTATGGTCAAAATGTACTGGAAGAAAATCTGCCTCAGTCGATAACAGGCGCATAAAATAAAATATGGGAGCCGGGGAAGGGAGGGCATGAATTTTAAACCATGACTGTAAGATATCCGCTGTGCCGAACATGAAAGCTTTAAAGTCCAGAGGGGAAATCAAGGGAACAAATACTATCGCTCCAACGTCAAACAAATCGTTTAACACAAATTCAATATATTTCCAGGTGAGTTTGTTATTTTGTCAGTTTAGTGATTTTACAAAACTGTTTCTGTCAGTTTTCTCTGAGCCCTACTGAGTCTACATATGACAGTCATAGAGGATGACAGTAGGGTGCCTTTCAGGCAGGCTGCTCTGGCAGTCGGGCTATGTCCGGCCCACTTTCCCTGTCAGGGAACAGTTCTGACCATGGACGGCCCTGTGCTTGGGAGGAAGGACAGTCCTCTGAAGCAGAAAAGGGCAGGCCTGTTCCTGATTCAGGTCGGAATCTTGGTGCCACTTGGCCTCGAGTTCTTCCTCTTGCCTTCAGAAGGGGAAGAAATGGTACCAGTCGAGGCCACCATCTGGGAGGTCTGCTGCGAGACTCTCGGTCTCCTTGGGCCATGGGCCCTTGGCACCATCAGCATTGCTGGGGGCCTCTGGTACTTGGATGTTGAGGTCTTGGGCCCAGAGTCCCCCTCTTTCCTTAAATGGGAACCCCAGTGGGCAGTTCCACCTTGGGCAACTCTTAGGAGCAGTGGGTGCAGCATCAGGCTCGGGTGTCTCTGCTTGCAGATTCAGTCTCTGACCCTTCAAGGTTGCTGGCACTGGACCCACGGGCAGGGCTTTCAAGCCTTGTACAGTGTTTTGCTCCAGCAGCAGCCCTCTGCTGTTTCCAGTGACCATGCTGCCGACTCCTGTCCCACTGGCCACACCCCCTCGTGTCACTTGGTGGGACCGGCTAGGTACCTTTGCCTGTCACTTTGGTGCTGGCTGAGTCGATGGTGCTGGGGCTGGTTCTGGCATCGGCACTGGGTTTAGGTCTTTCAGGGCTTGGCCTGGAGCTGCTTCTGGTCCTGATTCAGGGTTGGCATAATGTCGGCACTGTGTTGACATTTTGTTGGTGCCAGGTCGCCGAGATCTTCTGGTGCCAGATTCAGCCCTCTCTAGGCCTCTCTGGCGACAGTTACAGTGCTTGTCGTGGCACCGGGTTGTTACTGTGTCAGTGCCAGGTCTGCACTGAAGGTTCTTGGTGCCAGGGATCTCCTAGAAACAGATTCAGTTCCTTTCCAGGTGCCACCCCTGGCAGTGCTGGTCCCGGCAACATGTTAATGTTGGGTCGGTGTCCTGTTGGTGCCAGGTCGATGCCAGGGATCTCCTGGCACTGGATTCGGTTCCATTCCTGGCACCATCTCTAGCAGTGCTGGCCCCAGTGCCGTGGCTGACATCTTGTTGGCACCATGTCTGGTACTGTGTCTGGTGCCTTGTCTGGCACTGGGTCAGCACCTGAGATTGTCAGTTTAGAGGGCCTGTGATCCTCCTCTCCCTGTGCCCCTCCCTCTGGGGAGGATGTGGAGGAGAATGAATCTGACCCTGACTTCATCTTTTCTGAGGGTTGTAACAGTGACTTCTTAGCCTGGACTGTTTGGACCCAGGCCCTCCTGCTGTACCTCAAGACATACTTCTTGTGGTTTCCTAGCTTCAGGGTAATTTTTTTCCTTTTATGTATGTTCCATTTAGAGCTTGCTTAAGTCCCTAGCATAGATAAAAAAAAAAAAAAAAAAAGGGTGGGGTGATTCTACCGACTGGCATACATGGAATTTAGTCCAGCACTTATCAGCGCTAGTTATTTCTTCCAGGATTGTTTAGCTCCCTGGACATGCAGGCTTCAAAGTCCTTCCCTTTATGCTGTCCTCAGAACCTCGAGTCTTTGCAAGGTGCCTTGCACTACTTGCAGCGCACCTGAGAAAATTAGGACTCCAGGTTTAGCCTTACCTGGACAGTTCTATTTATTTATTTCAGGAGTTTCAATATGTATATTTATGTATTTATTTCAAGAGTTTCGCCAGGTAAGAAGACATGCTGAGCTGAGTTACAGCTCATTTCCAGATGCTTCCCTGGGGGTAGTGGCAAGGGAGATAGATATACAAATCAGAGCGTATTTACAATGTTTATAATATATCCAATAAGAGGCATTCACAAAAAGGCAAATTTAGGCAAAAAAGGCAGTTGGTTGATAGCCAGTCTGTCCAGCTACGAAACAGAATAAGCAGTGGCCACAGTGTCTCAGTTCCTTCCCTCCATTGGAGTACTGCTTAATGTAGATGTCTCAGCCCTGACCCTCACAGCAGCTGCTTTACATAGGAGCTCTTCTGGATATGACCAAGGCCCAGCCTTTCTTCCAGTGGGCAGAATGCAGGTGATCCTGTGGATAGTATGTTACATTATGGAGCACGAATCTGTTTAAGCCTGCTCCGCGTAGCGCAAGCAGGGTCTGATAGCAGGTGACCGAACCCCTGGTTCGGTCATTTGCATGGAGGTCAGTGGAGGACAGTCTCCTCCAGGGCTTCTGTTCGCCTAACCTGAGCCTCGGATGACTCTCACTACGGATGCCTTCCTGTTGGGGTGGGTAGCCCACTGTCAGGGCTCCAAACACAAGGTGTCTGGAACCTGTCAAGAGACTCACCTCCACATCAGTGTGTTGGAGATGTGAAGTCTTTTGTACGGCCTGCGAGACCTAGTGGATCTTGTCTGCTGCAAAACAGTCCTCCTCCAGACAGATGGCGGTTTGTAATGTATTATATCAACAAACAATGAAGAGCACATGCTTACCCTGTCTGCAGAGAAGCTTTCAGAGTGCGGGAAGGGGGTCCTGAAGCAGGGCCTCCTAACACAGGCCATTTGTCTGCCAGGAGTCCAGAACACTCTGGCAGACAAGCTCAACTGAACAGAGGTCCATCCTCATGTATGGTCAATCAATCAATCAGTCTTAATTTAATAAAGCGCATTTCTCAAATTGTGATTCAGTGTGCTTTACAATTAGTCTAAAAATCTTAAAATATAATACCAGAACATACAAATAACCACATTGTCATTAAATTCAGTAAAACTTTACTAGCTTCCCATAAAAGCTTGTTTAAATAAAAAGGACTTAAGCTCCTGTTTAAAGATCTCAGTTGTTGGACTGTTTCAAATCTGGTGAGGGAGGGAGGGAGTTCCACAGGATTGGAGCTGCAAAAGAAAAGGCACGAGCCTCCGATGTCTTTAGGTAGGTCCTGGGAACTCCCAACAAACCCTCATCCGTGGAATGAAGGGAGCAGGTAGGCCAGTAGGGACACAGGAGATCTTGCAGGTAACCGGGCCCCTGACCGTGTAGGGCCCAACCAGCAGCCAGTGCAGAGAGTGCAGAACAGGTGTAATATGACACGATTTAGGTAGACTGGTCAACAACTTGGCTGCCGCATTCTGCACTAGCTGCAGTCAACGGAGATCTACCCCCGCTAGCCCCAGGTACAGAGCATTGCAGTAATCCAGGCGCGAGGTCACAAAAGCATGTACCAGTGCTGGCAGATCAGCCGGGTTATCAGGTGTTTCACCCTGGCGATGTTTCTCAGATGGTAAAAAGAGGTATTCACCACAGCTGACATCTGTGGTCTAAGCATCAGGCTGTAGTCCAAAACAACGTCAAGATTCCTTACCCGATCAGAGGTGAGCAACTGGGAGTCCCCAAGCCTAAGCCCTGAGATTCGACCAGACTGCACCCTCACCCCCTGGCGACCTTGTTCCAGCACTAGTACCTCAGTCTTATCTGGATTCAACCTCAACCAGTTCACCCTCATCCAGTCTTGGATTTCATCCAGGCAGGTGTTCAGTACTGAGATTGTCTACTGCTGCTTGGGTGCAAAGGACATGTAGAGCTGAGTATCATCTGCATAGCAGTGAAAACTCAGCCCATGTCACTTTACAATGTCCCCTAGCTGTAGCATTTACACAGTGAACAACATATGGGATAAGATGGAGCCCTGCAGGACCCCACATGGCAGAAACATGGGGGCTGAGGAATAAACATCAGACACCATACATTGTGACCTGCCAGTGAGGTAAGATCTAAACCAGTTGTGGACTGTCTCCCCCACCCCCCAAGTCCACAATACACCCACAGCGTTCCATCAGCACCCCATGGTCCACAGTGTCAAACGCTGCCGAGAGATCGAGGAGAACAAGATTGGAATGTCTTCCCCTGATCCCTCCCCCAGGAGATCATTTAGCACCCGAACCAGGGCAGTCTCAGTACTATGCCTTTTCCTGAAACCCAACTGGGGAGGCTCATAGATGTCATGGGCTATTAGATAGGTCTTCAATTGAACAATCACCACCTTCACAATAACCTTCCCTGCAAAGGGAAGATTTAGAGACAGGTCTGTAGTTTGCCAGACAATCTGTGTCTAGTGAAGGTTTTTTCTAGGAGGGGCCTTACAGCCACCTCCTTCAGGGGCCATGGAAAGACCCCTGACACCAGAGAACATCAGATTATCTTGGCTAGGACTGGACTGATGACATCAATGCACCCCACAAGGAGGCACGTTGGTCCCGGGTCCAAACTACAGTAGGTTGGCCATAACTCCCGGATGACCCTCACTACATCTAGTACAGCTACCTGGTCGAAGTCGGACCAGACAGACTGAGTGCCTGTGACCTCTTGCCCTTCACTACAACACCCATTTGAGAGCACTGTCTGGATTTACGAACTGATGGAGGCAATCTTATCAGCAAAGAACAGAGCGAACTCGTCACATCTCGACTGTGAAAAGGCTCCCCCAGACTGAAGACAGGCTGGATTAGACAGCCTGTCCTCAGTGTGGAATTGCTGAGCCGGTCTGTTAATTGCTGCAGCACTCTCCTTGAACAGCAACTCTGCCTTCTTACAGAAGATTGCTAATTGATAGTCTCTATAATGGCCCATCAATATAAGCTTTTTCTCCCCCAAACTGGAACTCCGTCAGCGCCGCTCCAACCTTTGCCCCTCCTCCTCATCATCTCCTTGAGAGTCCCATCAAACCAAGGGGACCTCTGGTGTGAGGTGATGGATCGAACACGGACAGGTGCGACAGAGTCGAGGATCTCAGTAATAACCCTATTATAGGTCAGAACCAATTCCCCCAGCTCTTCGCAAACATTCATCGGGCCTGATACATCCAGCATCGCCATCAGACCGTGTGGGGTCAAACCCCTTAAAGGGTGGTACTGAACCATCTCTGGACGAGAGGGTCTATTTGGGGGGGGGGGGCCCTCGAACGAGACCCTCACAGTATGGTGGGCCTACCATACAGCTGATTCCACCATGAGGTCAAAGGCCTCCATTCCCAGCAGGAAGACAAAGTCCAACGAATGGCCATATGTATGGGTTGCAGAGGTAACAACCTGTGTCAGGCCCAGCAAACACATTAGTTGGAGGAAGTCTTGACCAAACTGCGAGAGTTCGTTGTCGATCCAGGCATTGAAGTCACCCAGAATAATCTATTTGGGTGACTCCAGTACCATATTGACGATGAAGTCCATGACTTCACGCAGGAACTCCTTCCCATCCCCGGAGGCCAGTAGATGAGAAGGATCCTGCAACCTGCATCTGCATACCCTACACTTTTGAAGGATCTCGTTGTTCCTACCGGAAAAGCTGGGAGGTTCAAGTGCAATTTAAAACAAACTGCCACACCCCCACGATCCTTTCTCGGGCAGTGTATCACCGAGTACCTGGGTGGAATAGCCGATTTCAGAAACTGGGCAGGCATTTTCATCCAGCCAGTTCTCGGTGATGCAAGCCAGATCAGATGTTGCAACAAGATCAGCAATTATTGCTGTCTTGTTTTTAGTTGATCTGGCATTGCACAATACTGCCTGAGAAGAATAGGTTGATGAGACTGGTCTGATCACCTGCCCACTAATTGCGGAGCCCTTGGGTATGGGTACCAGGCAAGGAGGACCCCTCTCCTGGACCCATTTCACCAGAAGGTGTCTCCTGGTTCCCACCACCCCAATCTACCCCCCCCCAACAATATTCCCCCCACCAGTCTCCGCAAATCTCCGCTTCCTTCCCCTGTGCACAGTCCCCAGCACTCTACAGCACTTATATGCCTTGGATGACAATGGTGGACACTCGATGGGTCGGAGATTGCAGAGCCTGGATGGGGAATAACATCTTCCCTTGGGAGCCAATGACCAACACATCTTAACCGCTTATTCACTACTAACACACTTTAACTCACATCACAGCAAATTAATACTAACAACAAATACTAACTAACCATTCACTCCCACACATATACCACTCACACACTTCCACTCTCACTCCACCACCTCCCCAAAAACCTTCCCACCCCTCTCAAACAGTCTATAATAAAATAATCTTTTCCTTCAGAGGAGTCCATATATCCGTGAAGCAAGTCTGTGAAGCAGATCACCAATAGTTCTTAGCTCAAATGACTTTAATATAAGAGCCCTCTTTTCTCATCCAGAGCTATCCTTCAGTGTCACTGTTCTTCCGGAAAGTAGTTCTTTAAGAAAGGGAGCACATTAAAACGGTCACTTCCTCAGGGCTCTCACCTCTGGGGATTTACCTCTTCAAGCTGGACCAGAAATTACAGACCCTGGACCTCTCTCACCAGTCGAGGACTGTTCCGGTCCTGCCTCCAAGTCTTGGTCTCTTAAAATTTACTGTGATCCCATGACAACCTTTCTGACCATAGTTTAAAACAGAACTGTTCTCAGGCTTCGGGTATGGCCCCTCTCACGATTCACAACCCACCAGCACAATTCTGTTCGATTGACAGTTAAACTGTTTCCCAGTCATTCATCCTCAGGGCTCAAGTAGTAGCATTTTGCACAAAATGCCCCTCTTACCTACACTTGTCTGTGAACAGAAAGCAGCATACACTTCAAACTGTCTGGGTATGGGCAAAGAATAACAGCCTCTCTTCCGCCGCATACACCGCAGCCTGAAAAGTGTGCCACCCACACCGAGACACAGAGAAAAACTTCCAGTAACACAAGAGTTCTGTGGCTCCAAAACCCTCACGGACACTAAAATAGTACCCCCAGAGAGGCTTCACTATGTCGCCAAGCTAGCTCCCTGTTGCTTCCCACAGCCACAGTCCACATCTTGCTCAGGGCTCCCATTTTACAGCAGCACACCACTCTCTCATCCAACTTCTCGGTCCGCAGGCAGACAGCCGGTCACCGACTCCTGGATTCTCCTGTTTCCTCCAGCTGGCACATGACAGACAACGCTGCCTAATCCAGAATGGTCAACACTGCTCTCCAGAAACACAGGTGCGTTATCCTGCATTACAGTGCTTCACAGCTTCACCAAATGGACCTCTCTGAAAAACAAAAAATTATACCTCCTAATCCTTACTCACTTTTTCCCCTCACCAACACTCCCTGTCCCTAAAGACATCAAGGGATTGCTGTTCAATGGGTAGGGCACCCCAGATGTGGACCATTTTGTATCCCTACTCAATGCCAGACTGCCTTCAGAAGTCCAGGATGTGGTGTTTCCTGTCAGGATGCATTCAGACCGCAACGGCAAAATCTCTTCTATATGCATTCCCTCCAGTCCCCTGAGGGCACATAGTATTGCTCATGCTGGAGGCACACAGGGACAAGATCTCTCTGATTGCCCCTGCTGGCCTCGTCAAATATGGTTTTCTCTGTTGAACGGACTGTCAGTCAGTAAACCGAGGATCCTTGCACTCAGGATGGGCTTATTGACTCAGGATCACCTAATTCAACCCAACCTGTGCTCCCTTCACTGTCAGGTCTGGCTCCTGAGGAGACAAAAGTTAACAGGTACAAAGTATCTCAGAAGGTCCCTGAAATGCTTTTGGTGTAACCTTCTACTAGGAAGGCTTACACAGCCAAATGGAAAAGCTTTTCCATCTGGTGCTCCAAAACCCGCATGGACCCATTTGATTGCCCACCTGACAAGGTTCTGGAGTACATATTTTACTATTTCTGCAAGCCTGTGGATACCCTCTATCTGGCACAGCTGCCACTGTTCAAGAGGTTCCTTAAGGGCATTTCGCACACAGGGTCTCCCATCAGTAATCCACTGGCTGACTGGGATATCTACCTTGTGGTGGATATGCTCACCCACAAGCCCTTTGAGCCCCCTTGCGACATGTGAGCTGAAGTTTTTAACTTGGAAAGCAGCTTTTCTAATGGCCATCTCTTCTGCTAGTGGAGAGTCTGAAATCCATGCCTTTGTCACCGATCCCCTGTATGCCATTTTCCATGTGGACAAGGTATTGCTCCGCACACACCGTGAGCTCCCTCGTACACTTGTGTCAGAGTTGTATATAAATCGGCCACTGTGCTGCCCACCTACTTTGCCAACTTCTAGAATGAAGGAGCATGCACTCTCCATTCTTTGGATGTTCAGAAGGTCCTTACAGTTTACCTAGACAGAATTAAGGACTTCAGGCAGTCAAAACAACTATTTGTCTCCTTCCGATCCCAATTGAAAGGGACAGCCTGTTACAATGAAGTGCATTTCTTCCTGGATTGCGAACTGTCTACACCACTGCTGTGTCATGGTGCAGGTCATGCTGAAAGGTCAGGTACATGCCCACTCCACTACTGCAGTTGTCATGTGCCTGTCAGAGATTCACTCTGTGTCCATCAGTGTTATATTGCAGAGCTGTGACTAGGAGCACAGTGCGCACTATGGGGTTGAGCACAGTGCCCTGGATGTCCCTGCCAGGGTGCAGCTTCCTACCTTTGGCAGGACTATCCTGAATGGACTTCTGTCCTGAGTGAGGCCTTGGTTCCTACTACCCTAGCCTGGGTTTTTTTGTCTGAGCTCAGTACTCTGACTGATTTAGTATGAATCAGTGGTGAAGACTGATTCCTGGAAGATATGAAAATTACATACTTACCGTAATTCTTGATCTTCTAGGAATATCTTCACCATTGATTCACACGCCCACTCGCCATCCTCTGTAATTCTTGAACTTCTAGGAATATCTTCACCATTGATTCACACACCCACGCGCCATCCCCTGTAATTCTTGATCTTCTAGGAATATCTTCGCCATTGATTCACACGCCCACTCGCCATCCCCTGTAATTCTTGATCTTCTAGGAATATCTTCACCATTGATTCACACACCCACTAGCCATCCCCCGGGCTCACTATAGTCTCTTGTTTGATATTCACCCCTTGTCCTTGGTTGGGACTGTGAAGATACTGTGTTACTGACTAGTTAACCCTTCATTCTCAGGTCACCAGAGCTATCTTATGCCTGTAGGTTTAGTGCGCAAGTATTAGGTTATGCTGCACCTCCTTGGTAAAAAAGGTACTCGGGTGGTTGAGGGCTGGTGCCGAGGTAAGCCTGGCACAACAAGCCACTCTCACGGTGCTGTGCATGCACACAGCTTGCCTCGGCGCCAGCTGTCCTGAAATGTTCTGGCTCCCGCAGGGTCCTAGCACCTCTGGCTAAGACCCATTAGTGTGAATCAATGGTGAAGATATTCCTAGATGATCAAGAATTATGGTAAGTATGTAATTTTCATTTTCCTGCTTGCCAAAAAACAATTGTGTAACCATCAATGGAAAAGGTGCTGCTGAGTATGGACTATGGCATCCGCCCATAGTGGATGCCAGAGGCAGGTTAGGTGGTGACATGATGCTAATCACAGTAATTAGTGCTATAACAAAACCTGTGTTACCAACTGTTGTGCCTTAACGGGCTGTTAACGTACTCGGCCCACATTCTTGTTGGAGGCAAGCAAGCTTAGGCAGTAGTGTCATAGCATTTATAAAAGTCATGAAGTTGTTCTTTAGTGCCACTGTGTACTCATTCTCACCTTCATTCACCTCCGGTGAGTCCCTGTTCTCACCTGCATTCATCTCCAGTGAGTCACAGTTTTTTTATGGAGCCAAAATCCCTCTCAAGCATTTATAAAAGCCATGAAATTGTTCTTTAGTGCCGCTGTGTACCCATGCATTCATCTCCGATGAGTCGCAGTTTTTGTATGGAGCCAAAATTCCTGTCTCACTCACTTTCAAGCATTTATCGAGCTTACTGTGCTACTGAGTGTTGACCAGTGCAGGGGTTTGAACTTACTGTGCTGAAAATTGATTTTTGGCTATGAAGAACACTGTCTTATAATGTACATAAGGGGTATGCATGGAGTAGTCCATTATAGATGCATAGAATTTGTCAGCAGATAAGCACCGCCTGGCCCATCTAGTCTGCCCATTTTTGCTACCTTTAACTTATGCAGCGGACTGTAGTTGATCTGCAGCTTTCCTACTCTTCCCTTTTTCTAGGGTTCCCTTGTGTATAATTTGGTTCCATTGTGTATAAAGTAAGAACATGTTTACCATATTCAGTAAAGATGCCTTCTCTGTTCTTAACCTGTATACAGTTTATTTCTGTGCATTTTTTGTCCTGTCAAGAACCTCCTTGTAGATAATTGCTTCATGGACCTTTCTTTTGGTAAAACAAATTGAATATAATACAAATACAAAGTGCTGTCTTTTTTTTCACATGTACACAATACTTTCTCACTGAGAGACAGTAACATTTATTAATCATACTGGAAATGGCAGTACTGGAGACAGGCTAGGGACATTCAGTCATGCCCATGCTTGCTGCTGACTTCAACATGGCAAAGCGGTGACACTCAGTGGGACTGCGCTAATGACAGATGAATAATGAGATGATCCCTTTTGTCTTTTTTTATATTAAATCTGAATGCCCCCTCCCCCCAAGTCTTGAAGGTGCTTCCTGCTCCATAGTCGTCTCCACCCTGGTGCATGAAATCAGGCTCACGGCATGAACTCGAGTTTCCCACATGGTGGTGCCACCAGACAGGGCTCTATGATTTGTGTCCATCTGCTGAAAGGTATCAAACTGTCTGGCGACTCCTTTCTGCTGAATCCAGTATTCTTGATGTCTGCGTTTTGCCATCAGCCTCTCAGGACCAGAATGTATAAGGAACTTCTTGAGCCCAAATCCTTGAACAATGCTGCTAGCCCACAATTGCAGCACATTCTGTTTTACCAAAGGGTTGTAGCTGGGGTACTTTGGCACCAGAAGACTTCTGTAGAACATGTCTCCCTTTGGCCTAATTTCAGCTACTAGTGAGAAAATGTTTCCTATGAATTGGCGGGGAAGGGTTCTGACAGATGGGCGTAACTGTATTACAGTGCTGTGTTGCTGTGTAGTTTCTGATTGGACTGACAGCACCAGGTCTTGAACTTGCAGTCTTGGGATGCAGAAAACCACATGCTGGCAGTTCAGTATGTTAAATGGCTGTTCTTCTGGAACTATATAGCATTTACAGTATTTGCAAGTGAAATCAGATTTCTTTTTAATAAAAAGTGTTGTATTCAGAAGGTTGCATGGAGGGACAGTTGAATAAAAAAAATATATTTTCATCTCTATAGTTTGTGTGCTGTGAAAAGCAAAAAGGAAGCTGGGATTTTTCTGCTTTTAACGACAGCTGGACACCTTTCTCTGTTTCCACTATTGTTTACCGCACAAGGTAGGTGTTTATTTCACCATATTTGCAATCTAAAACCAGTGAATGCGATACAAAATTGAGTAGTCACAGTGGATTTTGGTTAAAGAAACAGGTTGCATGTGTCTTGCGTACTGCATGGAATACTTGTTTTCATAAGTGTTTTGCATTATATGGAATCATCTCAAATAACTACAGCTGTTAGGTTCAAACAAGGAGCCCTGCAGAAAGTCACAGAACAGTTGCACATTTACAGTCATAGCCATTCTAAACTTCCTTCTTACCTCAGAACTTGTATTACCAAATCAAAAAAACAGTAGTTACACTGACTACCACTCCTGTTGCAGACAATATAAAATGGGTCGAGAAAATCCTACAAAAAGGACAAGGCAAATCCAAAAATAGCCCTGACCATGTCTCACCAGGAAACTGACTCGGACCCACTCTACAGATAAAATTATAAACATGCCCATGTATTTGAAAAATTAAATGATGGGTAAGTGGGTTGGGGGGCTACTGAGGTAATTAGGCCACTCACCCATAGGTGTCATGGACTAATTATCTCATGAACCCATTGATGGGTATATTTCACAGTATACCACACATCTTACTTCGAGGGGGAACTCTTGCAGCAGGCTATAACCATTAGGACTAATGCTGCAGGCCTTAGGACCCACCGGAAAAAACTTAGCTAGCAGTACCCAGTGGGGACCTCCCCCTGACGTCGGTCATACTACAAAAGAGGGTGGACCCCGGCTCCACCTAATTCTTTTCCCACCGCAGACCTGCTCTCATTGGGAAAGCCTTAGCACGTGCTATCAGCAGTTCCAGTGAAGTTTTCCCGGTTTTGTTTCCGCTTTTCTTCTTTTCTTGGCCAGTATTGCTTCTTCCTCCTTCTGCCCGCTGTACCGTCGTATGTCTTTGCCGTTGTCGGTCTCCTCCGGTCCCAAGAAGATGAAGTGCGCCTGTGGCCGCCAAATTCCTTTCAAGGACAGCCACGAAGCATGCGTCTTCTGCCTGGGGCCAGACCACGCCAGCGCTTCCTGCAAGATCTGCAAGGGCTTCACCAGTAGGACTTGCATCAGACGCCTGAAGGCCCTGAAAGCCCATCTGTTAGACCAGAAGATGGATGTTCTGCTAACCTCTTCAAGGGAAAAGGGAAAGCATCGGGACAAGTCCCGTAACAGGTCCCGGGACAAGGACCGTAGTCGGTCTTGCCATTGGTCCCGTTCTTGCCCCCCCAGAAAGGCCTCCTCCTCCGGCTCGGGCAGGTCCGCCCGCCGAAGCATCCTAGGCATGAGGAGAAGTTGAGGTCGGAGCTTCCCGCCAAAACACTGACCCCGGCCAAGGCGGGAACCTCTAGAACAAGCCGACTAAGGCAAAGGTCACGCCACTGCGTGTAACCTCCGCCCCGGTGGAGTCAGCAAAGGCTTCTTCGGCGCATGCCTCGGCCCTGCCAAGAAGGCCTCAGTAATGGCCCTACCCGGTTCGAGTAAACCACCTGTCAAGGACCGGGACTCCCAGGCGAAGGCCTCCACAGGGTCCCGTCCCTCCAAACCGGCCAGTTCGGAGCCGGCACCGGTCAAGACGCCGATGCTGGCTAAAGTGCCTAAGGCCGATGGGGCTGCCTGTGAACCTGCGCCGGTCAGAATGCCATCACCTGCCCCGAAGTCCTCGACTCCGGAGGGCTTGTCTGCGGGTTCTTCCCTGAAAACCCTGCTGGACCTCCTGGCTTCTCCTATCCCCTTGCAGGGGACAGCAGCATCTATGTTCTGTAAGGAGGAGTTACAAGAGCTCTTCTCCTTTTGGTGGAGCCAAGTTAAAAAGGAGGAGTCTTCTCCGAAGCTGGACCCGACACCGGTTCCTGACCAGTCGAACAACCAAGATCCTGAGGGTGTGCCCGTCAGATTGCTGGTTAAGATCCCCGAGGTGCAGCGCAAGTCGTCTCAATTCTCGACTCTCTCGACTTACCACCTGGACGCTGACCACTAGTTTGAACCTCTTAGCATTGATTGCCCCTTTCTGAGTTCACATGGATCATCGTAAGGTATTTCCACCATGCACTGTTGCATATCCTGACCGATCAAGTAATGTGTGGATCTATGATGTGACTGTTCCATGTGTGATCAACCATATATCTGAGACCCAGGCATGCACGCTTGTATTTGTTATGAAACTTGTGTGTTAGATTTGATGTGTAATGTTTAATTGCTGTTGATTTCATGTTACTCAGTGTATATTGCTCCTTTCTGTAATGTAACCTGTGCCTATTGCTTCACTGCCACTGCCACTGTGTGGCGTGGATCGCAACTGAAAATGGTCCTTTGGATCAGCTTGCCTACCTGGTAACCAAAAAACATACATACATAAATAAATAAATCCCACTCCCCCTCGCGCATACATTCCCGGTCTCAGTCCAGAGACCGTCGACGGCGTTGTTCCCGATCGGGCAGCCATCGATCTAAGCCCAGGAGCAGGTCCCGCAGCTGCCATGGATCTTTCTCTAGGCGGGCTCGCTCCCCTAGCCGATGCTGGTCCAGGGACAGGCATTGGTCCAGTAGCTGACGTCGGTCCAGCAGTCACCGATGCTCGGGTAAGGGTAGCCCTTACAGACACAGCTCGGACTCTTCCTGGTCCAGGAGCCAGTCTTCCTCATCTTTCTCGGGAGTTGGGGGTTCTCCTGGGGACAGAGATCTACCCTGCTTGCCAGCTGACAATCCAACTTTCATGGACATCATGAGGCACATCCAGGCCTCTAACGAATGGGAGACAGAGGACCTGGATCTGGAATGCTGGAAACTGGCTCATTACCTGAGGCAGAAGGAACTCGAGCCCTTGGTGGTGCCTCCTCTGGTCGACACTTTCCAAGACCTTACAAGGATAACTTGGAAATGTCCAGCCTCAGTCCCAGCGGTTCCCAAGAAGTCGGACAGGCTATACAAGGTCCCGAGGGATGAGCCTTTCCTGGCTGAGAACCATCAGGCAGACTCTACAGTGATAACGGCTGCTCATGACAAATCCTAAGAAGCTGAAACATCTCAGCTCCCAGCCTCCCGACCAGGAATCCCGTTACTTGGACCAAGTGGGCAAGAAAGTATATTCTGCATCCACCTGCTCCATTTGTTCCCTAAATTTCCTCACGCATATGGTCCAGTATCAGAATGCACTTTGGGAAAAGGGACAGGTGCTAGCGAATGCCTTGCCAGACTCCACACAGAAGACAGAGCTTCTGGACATCTTGAAATCGGGCTCGGACGTGGGCAAGCATGTCCTTTGTGCCTCGTATGATACTGCGGATACGGTGGCTAGAGCATCAGCGTCAGGTGTCTGCCTAAGATGCCATGCCTGGCTCAGAGTCTCCAGATTCCACCAAGATCTGCAGGCTGGAATCAGGGACCTAACGTTCCAGGGTTCCGTTCCCTTTTGGCAGGAGACCCGAGGGTCTTATCTCTCGTCTCCAAGAGTTGGGCAAATCCATCTGGTCCATCTACCAAATGTATAAGGGGGATCAGAAGCATTTTCGGAAGTGGCCCTTTCATAAATCCTCAGGCCAGCAAGCCCGTGGTAACCACCGGGGTCAGAGAGGTGGCTTTAAAAAGGTAAGCTGGCAACTAGCAACCTGCAGGTGCTCCTTTTCGAGGCCCAAAGTCCTCCCAAACCTCTCTCCCCACTCCCGGCTCTGCCCAGTGACTCCCTATTGACCCCCCTCCTCCAGAGGAGGCACCAGGGGAGACAATAGGGGGGTGCTTCTCCCTCCATTTGGAGGGATGGAGCACAATCACTGTGGACCTGTGGGTCCTAGACATTGTAAGGAGGGGACATACGCTGGAGTTCACACAGATTCCTCCAGACACTCCACCAAGGTCCTCAAGATATCCTCCTCCTCATGTTCCTCTTATAGAAGGAGAAATCCAGGCCCTCTTGTGAAAAAGGGCAATAGAACCAGTTCCCCTGCAGCAGTGAGGAAAAGGGTTTTACTCCCTGGTTCCAAAGAAGACTCAAGATCTTCGGCCCATCCTGGACCTCAGCTCTCTAAACAGTTTTATCGAATACCGAAGGTTCAGGATGGTGACCCTTCCAGATCTTATCCCTCTGCTGCACCAGGGAGACTGACTCTGTTCCCTGGACATGCAAGATGCGATATGCACATTGGGGTCTTTCCCCCTCACAGGAAGTACTTGAGGTTCCACTTCCAGGGGGAGCACTATAAATTCCGGGTTCTACCGTTCAATCTCTCCTCCGCTCCTCGAGTCTTTACCAAATGCCTGGCAGTGGTAGCTGTGGCTGTAAGACGCAAAGGGCATTATGTCTTTCCTTACCTCAGCGATTTTCTGCTAGCGGCCCTGTCAAGGACGTGCCTAATTCAAGCTCTCGGAGACACTTATACACTATTCCAAGAGGTGGAGAATCACCCTGAACCTGCCAAAGTCTTCCCCAGAGCCCAGCCAAAGACTCGTCTTTATAGGTGCGGTCCTGGATTCGGTCCAGGGCATGGCTTTTCTTCCCCAGGAGAGGGAAGATCGCCTGCGAGAGGTAGCCGGTTTGGTTCTCGTAACCCCTCAGGTCCAGGCCAGGACCTTCCTCAGACTTCTGGGGCACATGGCGGTGGCCATCCCTGTAGTTCCCTTGTTTCGCCTCCACATGAGGGTCCCACAGTGAATGCTCAGGGTGCAGTGGGATCAAAGCTTCGAAGGTCTGGACCATATGGTCAGGATCTCAGAGCCAGTCAGGAGGACCCTGTTTTGGTTGTTGGATCCTCTGAATTTGGAGAAAGGGGTCACGTTTCGTCAGGAGCCCCCAAGCCGGACTCTGACAACAGATGCCTCTGATTTGGGTTGGGGGGCACACCTCGGGGATCGTCTGACTCAAGGCATCTGGACCCCGGAGGAGCGCAGCCTCCACATCAGTGTTCTGGTATTGGGTGCTAGAGCATCAACATTTCTCTGTCCGCCATCCATGCTCCAGGTGCCCAAAATGACTTGGCAGACAGCCTAAGCAGATCTCAGTCCAAGGCGCATGAGTGGGAGATACTCCAGTCAGTAGCGGACCAGCTGTTCAGCACTTGGGGTCGTTCAGAGCTGGACCTTTTTGCATCTCCACGCAGTGCCAAACTGCCAGTTTTCTGCGCAAGCACGTGCCTGGTGTTTTCTGGCCAGACGCTGTGTCCCTTTGTTGGGCAGGGAAGTTCCTTTATGCCTTCCCTTCCTTCCCGCTCATTCAGAGGGTCTTGTTGAAAGTACAGGCCGAGGGGGCTCGGATGCTTCTTATCGCCCCACTATGGCCTCGGCAGATTTGGTTCCCACTACTTCAGCGGTTGTCTTCGGAACCTCCAGTTCCGCTACCAATATGCTTGCAGTTGCTGCCCCAGGATCAGGGCAGGCTGGTTCATCCAGATCTCAGGTCACTACACCTTCATGCATGGCTCCTGCAGACGTAGTCAGATCTGGATATGGGGTTTCCCAGGAGGTGGCGGATGTCCTCGTTTCAGTGAGGAAGCCCTCTACGTATTCCACTTATGCTATGAAGTGGAAGTGTTTTTATTTAGGGGCTTCGTCTCGGCACCTGTACCCCCTTTCTTGTTCGGTGAACTCAGCGTTACAATACCTCCTATCCTTATACCAGCAAGACTTGAGCTATTCATCCATAAAGGTGCAAATGTGGGCTATCTCTGCTTATCCCGTCCTTTTTGAGGACAGGACTCTAGCTCAGTTGAATGTGGCCCGCACCTTTTTACGGGGCATTTTGCACCTCCCAATAGGGTTTTTGTCCCTCTCTGGGATCTCCTTTTTGTGTTGGAGAAGCTCACTCTCCCCCCCTTTGAACCTGCAGCGGAGTGTGAGCTGCATTTTGTTTTCTGGAAGGTTTACTTTTTAGTTGCTGTAACTTTAGCTCGAAGAGTTTCCGAGCTCCAGGCCCCGATGTGTAAGGAGCCTTATATCATTTTTCACCAGAAAAGAGTTTCCCTTAGAACAAATCCTAAGTTCCTACCAAAAGTGGTCTCAGAATTGACTCCCCAACCAGTCGGTTGACCTTCCAGTCTATTATTCTACTCCTGCCAATCATGGAGAGGCTCTCCTACACACATTGGACAATTGGACATCCACAGGGCTCTGAGGTACTACCTTCAGTGGACAGCAGCTCACCGCAAATCAGAACAATTGTTTTTGGCCTTTGCACCTCAACACCTGGGCAAACCGGTGTCTAAACAGACTATTTCCCGGTGGCTTGTCCACTGCATAGTGTTCTGCTACAACAAATTCAGCAAATCTCTACTGGGAGCAGTTAGAGGTCATTCCACTAGAGGAGTTTCTACCTCCTTTGCCTCCTTGAGGAACGTCTCTATTAGAGACACCTGTGCAGCCGCTACTTGGAATTCAGTGCACACCTTCATTGGGCATTACAGCCTGGACAGCGCCTCCAGACGCTGAGCCAGTTTCGGCCTGGCAGTCCTTCAGGGACTTTTGTCCTAATGTGCTGATTCCCAGCCTTAGGCTTATCATTATTACAGTTCTATCATCCTACCTCCCGGGGCTAGTCACCTCGTTGGTGCGGGACTGCTTGAGATTCTGTCCTAATGGTTATAGCCTGCTGCAAGAGCTCCCCCTCGAAGTAAGATAGTACAGTTACGTAAGCACTTACCATAACAGTAGATCTCCAAGAGGAGCTCTTGCAGCAGGCGCTGCTTCCCCCTGGAGAGTTTTTTTCAGCATGTCTAGGACAGGCTTCACCTGGTTCGCTTGCTAGGGTCCGTTCGCGGGTCCTTGGTGGGTGAACTGAGGTGGAGCCGGGGTCTGCCCTCTTTTGTAGTATGACTGACGTTGGTGTGGAGCCGACGTCAGGGGGCGGTCCCTGCTGGGTACTGCTAGCTATGTTTTTTTTCGGTGGGTCCTAAGGCCTGCAGCATTAGTCCTAATGGTTATAGCCTGCTGCAAGATCTCCTCTCCAAGATCTACTGGTGCAGTAAGTTCTTACATAACTGTACTTTACCCATCATTTGTTTGAAATATATATACATTTTGTTCCTGCATGCCACTCCAACGATCAGGGCAGTGGCTGCTTTTACAGCCAGCACGAAGGCTGTGCTGCGATCAGCCCACGGGGGGTGTGCAAACACCAGGCAGCCAGCAATCTCTTGGGGAGCCGAATGACTCACCTCCACAGCATGCATGGACCCCCAGCTGGCCCCAGTGTGGTATTCTAGTGGCTCCTATAGAGTACTGTGTACAGTTTTGGAACCCTTATTTAAGGAAGGACATAAATAGATTGGAATCGGTACACTGGAGGGTGACCAAGATGATACAGGGTCTTCAGTGGCTGACATTATGAGCAAAAGATAAAATATTTCAATACTGTATGTACTCTCCGAAAATCAGGAGGGAGAGGGGGAAATGATCAAAACATTGTAATACATGAAAGTATTAATAAGGTGGACTCAAGCAGTCTGTCGTCGGTAAGAATAAGAATACCAGGGGTAATAGTTTATTTATTTATTGAATTCAAAAGTTTTGCCAGGAAAGATGTATTGAGCTGGTAGTAGCTTGTTACTAGATGTATCCGGGGGGAATAAGGTAGCAATAGTGGAAAACAGTAAATACAGTAAGGTGCATATAAAATACTTTAAATTATAATACAGAATTGTACAAGAGGCAACACAAAATTTAGATAGTATTACAGCCGCACCATGAAAAATGGAGCAGTTCAACTGGAATCAGCACTAGCAGCACAAATACAATAATCAATATATTCAGGTGCAAACTTGGGGGCAACGATCACAGGGATCAGCAGACTACAAGAAATGACTTAGAGCAGTAAAACGGCTCAGAGGTTTATAGGCATTTACAGGTGAGAGATGAGCAGTTACAGTGGAGGGTTCTGAGAGAATATGGAGAAGGAGGTAAATCCAGAAATGGTATTGGGAAAATACAGGTTACTCACCTGTAACAGGAGTTCTAGGAATGGTATATGTTGTTCATCCACACTGTCTGGCAGGTTCCTTGCCGGAAGGTCTTCAAGCTGGCTCCTCCCACCCACCCGAGTGGTAAAACTCTCGGCTCGCCCCATGATGCCAGATCTAGCCTGCTGGAAGTCAGGTTGCTAGCGTGGAGGTGATGTAGATGAACATATACCATTCCTAGAACTCCTGTTACAAGTGAGTAACCTGTATTTCTAGGGACATGGATATGTTGTTCATCCACACTGTCTGGCAGACTCCTAGCAGTTCTCTGGGAGGAGGGCTGCAAGGCCATTGGCCCTTACTTAGGGGAATAAAGACTGGAGAACCGAGGCCCCAAAACCAGCATCCCGGGCGTGACTAAGGTCGATGTGGTAATGGGTGATGAAGGTATGTGCTGACTTCAGGTAGCAGCCCTGCAGATTTTCTGGATAGGGACGTCCCTGGAAGCAGCTACCCGATGTCTGCGGTATGGCGGGTAGAATGAGCTCTGATCCCTCTGGGAGGCTCCATGCCCGCCAACCTATAGCATAGATTCTATGCAGGAGGTGACCCACCTGCCTATCGTCCACTTGGCTGCGGAGTCTGCCAGGATGCTAGGCTTCAGCATAGGTGACAAACAGCTGGCGAACCTCTCCCGAACTTCAGCCATCCGCTCTTATAATAAGCGGCAGCTCTTCTAGGGTCCAAAGTATGGAGCCTATATTCGACCTCCGAGGTGTGATTGGGGTAGAACACTGGCAGAGTCAGCACCTGGTTAAGATGAAACTCCAACACCACCTTTGGAAGGAATTTTGGGTGGGGGCGCAAGACAATCTTGTCCCTGTGGAAGACCTGATAAGGAGACTCGAGGAAAGCACCTGAGCTCTCCCATCCTTCTGGCTGACGGATAGCCACCAAGAAGGCGGTCTTCCATGACAGGTGAGAGATGTCACACCTGTGCATCAGTTCGAATGGCCTGCCTATGAGCTTAGCCAATACCAGTAGTAGATCCCACGGAGGTGGAGGTTCTCGCACCGGAGGGGATATGTGATCAAGGCCTTTGAAAAAGCGCCCGACCACCTTCTCCTGCACCACCGACTGCTTCCCGGCCCACGCCCGGTAAGCAGAGATAGATGCAAGGTGCACCTTAAGGGTCGTCGACCGAAGTCCTTGCTGAGAAAGGGACCACAGGTAGTCCAGAATGTATGCCAAGGAACAGGAGGAAGGGTCCAAGCCCTTGCCCTGACACCAAATGGAGAATCTCTTCCATTTGAAGGCATAGCATTTTCTGGTCGACTCCTTATGGGACACCTCAACGACGTTGAGGACCTCGTCGGAAAGACCCAAGGCCTGGAACTCTAGCCACTCAGGAACCAGGCCGTCAGGTGCAGGGATTGAAGGTCCGGATGGAATACCTTCCCCTGATTGACTGAGATCAGGTCTGGGCGGGCTGGAAGCCGCCTCAGGAGCCTGGAGCCGAGACTGAGGAGATCTGGATACCAGAACTGGTGGGGCCAGTCTGGGGCTACCAGAATCACCTGCGCCTTGTCCCTCCTTGCCTTGAGAAGCACCTTGTGGATCAAGGGAAATGGGGGAAAGGCATAGAAGAGGCCCAGAGTCCACGGCCTCGAGAAGGCATCCCCCTGCAGCGAACCCTGCTGAGGGGGTGGGCATGAAACAGTCTCAGCTTCACATTCTCCCTGGAGGCAAACAGATCCACCTGAGGCGTGCCCCAGTGGGAGAAGAGATCTTGTACTACCTCCGGCAGGAGAGACCACTCGTGAGACGCAGCCCCTATCCAGCTTAGAGCATCAGCCAGGGTGTTGGAGGCTCCTGCCACGTGAATGGCGAGGAGATCCGCCTCCAGGCTGCGCACGAGAGACCATATGCGGAGAGCTTCCCTGCACAAAGTCATTGAGTGCCCCGCCTTGGCGGCTTAGGTAGTACATGGTCGTGGTATTGTCTGCCTGACCTGAAACCGCTTTGACTTACAGAAGCGGAGCGAAAGCTGTGAGGGCTGACGAACCGTCAAGCTCCAGCAGGTTGATGTGGCATCAGATTCCCGAGGGGACCAGAGGTCGGTGGCGTTGTGCTCCCCAGATGGGCACCCCAACCCATCAGAGAGGCATCGGTCAATAGAGAGACTGTCGGCCGGGGCGATAACGGGATGCCCTCCTGCAGATGTGCGGAACGGTCCACCACTGGAGAGCTGCCCACATCCCTGGGCCACTGTCACTAGCTGATCCAACGGATCGAAGCACTGTGACTACTGGCTGGCCAGTCCCCTATTGGAAGGGGGATACGTACCAGCCGGGCCCACGACCACGCTGGTGCAGGCTGCCATGAGGCCCAGGAGGCGCAGGAAGTCCCGGCAGGCGCCATTGCCCAACCTGAAATGATTGGGCAAAGGAGGAAAGAACTCGCCCTTCACCGGAGCCGTGCTCTGGCTCAAGAGAGTCGAGCTCTGCCCTGATGAAATGTATCACCTGCTTTGGCACGAGGTTCTGACTTGGCCTGCTGATGAGGAGGCCAATCTGAGAGCAAACCTGAGGGCCAGATCTCTGACCGGCTCCACCTCCGCCTGGAGGGGCTGCAATCATCCAGTCGCCCAGGTAGGGTACACCCGACCCTTCGCTGTCGCAGGAATGCTGTCACCACTGCCATGCATTTGGTGAAGACCCTGGGAGCTAGGGAGAGGCGCAAGGGCATGGCCCGAACTCAGAAGGATCCTCCACCTGAAGCGGAGGAATCTTGATGAGACGGATGGATTGGGACGGAAAGAACTGGCCCTGGAGGTCCAGGGAACAGAACCACATGCCTGCTCCAAGGATGGGATTATCTGAGCCAGAGTGACCATCCTGAAGGTCCAAGACCTTAGGAACCTGTTCAGGTCGTGCAGGTCGAGAATGGGGCGCCAGCCCCCCGTCTGTTTTGGGACCAGGAAATACCTGGACACAAACCCCGGGTCTAGAGGAGGATCTGCACCTTCCTGATCACCTCCTTTTCGAGGAGCAGGGCAATATCGCTCGGGCGGGCTGACAGCGAGGCTGTGGACTCTCGTGGCCCCTGAGGGCGATAGCCTCGGAAGGGTGGGGTCTGCTCGAACTCCAGAGGCAGGCCCTTTCCTACCACCTCCAACACCCAGCGTCCGTGGTGATAGCGGACCAAGCGGAAAGGAAGTGGCAGAGCCGTCCCCCCACGAGGGGAACCCATGGGGGAGTGACGAGGCTGGGGGCGACACCCCTCAATCCGTCACTGGGCAGGCTTGGAGGAGGGACCGGCCGAGGGACCTCCTGGGCCTTTACCTCCTTGCTTCCTGTTGGAGGAAGCCGCGGGCTTGGGTTTGGGATGCCAAGCGAGAGCCTGCTGGCCCTGGTGCTGGTGCTGTTGGGCCGGACGTGCTGCAGGCGCAGAAGGACGAAAGGGCTTGTGCTGCTGCTGTCGGCGGCCTTTGTCCTTCTGGGCTGGAGGTGGCCGAGTCCAGAGTGGCATTGGACTTTTGATCCGCTGGAGGTGGCCTTCCACCAGGGTCAAGAGGCTGGTCCTCAAGAAGGGACGCCTGGCCAGCTTGTGCTGGTATCCTCAGCCATGCTCATGGGCGCATGGCTACTGCTGCAACCGATCTGGCACAGGAGACCCCTATGTCCAGACCTGTTTGGAGCTGCTGCTCAGCTACCGCCCTACCCTGGTCCCGAACCTGTCGGACCGTGGTCGGCCGGGAGATGAGGGATTACCTCATCCAGGGAGCCCATGAGGGCGTGGGAGAAGTGTGCCATCAGCGCAGCCGAGCTGGTCTGGCGGAGGCCAAGGGAGGATGCAGCGTACACCTTGCGCCCGGCGTAGTCCAGCTTTCTGGACTCCTTGTCGGCGGGCTTGTCCACGTCCCTAGCATTCCCGGAACGCCGGAAAACGCTGTCGGTGACCAACCCCTCGGCAGAGGGGTGCTCCGAAAACCCGGGCAAAGAGCCGGTAGGGACCGCATACTTCCTGGCCATCCTGGCCGAGGGAGCAGGACAGGAAGCAGGCCGCTACCAAAGCTCCAAAGCTGGGCCGACAATGGCCTCAGCCACCGAAAGTTCTGTGGTGAATCCCCGGTCCAGTATCTCCGTTAGGATACTCGTCTGCTTGATATGGGCCTCAGCTGCATCCCGGCGACTCCGAGATGAGCCAAGGAGATCCATGAAGGACGATGGGCTGGGCCCAGTGACTGGCCTCAGAGGACCCAGGTCAACCAGCCTGGAGAACAGGGAGGAGTCGCCGCTGACTCGAGGAGTCCACTTAAGAGCTGCTTAGGCCTGAGCCACCTCCACCTGTCGGAGGACGGCCGGAGTGAGGGTGACCAACAACCTGTGGGGCAGGCCTTGACCCGACTGAGAGTCCTTGGTCGGCGCCTCGATTTCGCGGTTGTGGACGTGAGGTTGCCACCACAACGGTGGGGCAGCAAGTTTCAGCTACCAACCGCCCAGGCTTGGGCATCTCGACTGCAGCGAGGCTGTTTCGCCGTTCGGGTGACAGCCACTTGATGGCCAGGGAAGGCGTCGGTGTCGACTTGCTCCCGGACAAAAGTAACTGCTGCCACATCAGCACCTCGTAGCATGGACGCAGTTTGCGCTGAAGCCTCTCCTCATCTGAGGAGGAAGACGAGGATGAGCAGCGTCACCGCTTACCTCGGTGCCGACACCGAGACGCTGATGTCGGCGGGATCGGCTGGACCGAGAAGAGGTCCGAGACCAAGACCGAGACCCTCGGTGTGTCCAAGGATGGGCCTGGGAGGGGCCTGGGAGGGGGACACCCGCTCTTCCCTCGGCTTGGACACCTTAACCGGGGACTGCTGCACCGAGGGCACAGGCAAATCCTCAGTTTCCACTGGGG
This sequence comes from Neoceratodus forsteri, assembly GCA_016271365.2. Taxonomy (NCBI): domain Eukaryota; kingdom Metazoa; phylum Chordata; order Ceratodontiformes; family Ceratodontidae; genus Neoceratodus; species Neoceratodus forsteri. The sequence continues at coordinate 1,373,602,551 of CM057458.1, forward strand.
GAACCGGCGAAGAAGGGTTGTCGGCTTCGCCAGTCGACAATCTGTCCGACGGGTCGAGAAAAATCTCGACCGCGTTGACGGCTGTCTCGGCCGGCTGACCTGACAGGGATGTCAGAAGCCAGCGGCCTTAGCCGCAACCCTCGGATCAAGTCGACGGTCGCCGTCCGGGAAGGGGACCCTCCCCGCCTCCCATGAACGCTGACAATGGGACTTACCCTTGAACTTTTTTGGACCGAGAGGAATGTCCGATGGCCCCTCTTCCTGCGTGGAAAGGAATGGCAAAGCTCCTTGAACGAGCAGAATAAGAGGTACCCAGAGAGGGATAAATGCCGCGATCTGAGGATGAGGAAGATGACCTGGGCACTTTCCTCCTCCGAGGCGATCATCTGCTCGAGCTGCTCAGCCGAGCCAGCCGGCCGATGTAACCCTTCAACAGGCCTCTTCAACTTTATCGGCGGATAACGCTTCTCGGGGTGCCCAAGCTTCAACCGGGCAGTGCAGTCCTCCAAGACGTTGGGTGAGAACGAACAGGCAGTAGACGCACGTGGAGTGCAGATCCGTCCTGGACATCTTCTGCCCACAAGGGCACCACTGAAAACCGGGAGTCGATCTGTCCATCGCAGCCGCGAGGGAAAAAGAAGACCGAAGTCTTGAAAATTTTAAAATGAGTTTTGGACGAACCAAGAGTTAGGATCCAGTCTATCACGCAGAGCTGCTAAGGAGGGAACCTGAGCTCTAAGCGTAAGGAAGATCTGGCGTCATGGGGCGGAGCCGAGAGTTTTACCACCCGGGTGGGTGGGAGGAGCCAGCTTGAAGACCTTCTGGCAAGATTTAAAGCGGCAAGGAACCTGCCAGACAGTGTGGATGAACAACATATCCATGTCCCTAGAATTATTTTTTTTACAGAAAGGGTGGTGGAGAAGTGAAAGATGCTTCCTGCAACACTTAGTAAGACTTTGCGATTTCCTTCCTGAGATACTCATTGAGACTTTGGTGAGTTTTAAAAGGGGTGGACAGTTACAGGGGACTGTTGGGGGAGGGTAAGGGGGGGCGCTTGTGCACGATTCTCTTAAGGATATGAGCAGTAACAAAGGGCAGACTAGTGAGGCTGTGAGTTCCTTTTCTGCCAGCACATTTCTGTGTTTCACCCCAATCTCCCATGTGGTACTGCAGTGCACTGCTTTTGCACTGCGGGGCCAACCAGCTGGTTTTTTTTTTTCATAGGTCTGTTTATCTTCCTTTGTCATCCTCCTGATCCTCAGGTCTGGGTGCTGTGCCCAGCAAACCTCCAAGCCCTGGTTGCTACAGTCTCTGATATCCTCTTTATGGGGGTCCCTGCAGTGCAGTCTGAGAATACATGTGATTACCATTGTGATGGCCTTGTGGACTTTCTCCCATTTTCTACCTAAAGCCTGCCCACGACCCCCGAGGGCATGCATGGCCTTGTGGATTTGCTTGCATGAAGCTTCCCCCAGATGGAGGGAAAAGCTCCCTGGCCCATCAGCCCCAGCCTGGCCATCCGAGTACCATCTCTCAAAGCCAGGCTGCCATCCGAGTACCATCTCTCAAAGCCAGGCTGCCATTATGAAGCATTGCTGTTGGGCCATCGGGCAGCCACAACCCTTTTCTTTTCTTTTTTTTTTTTTGTAGTTGATCTCCTTTCTCTCCTCCATCATTTTCCGTTCCCCCCCATCATGTCGGCATACCCAGACCCTTTACACGGTTTCTGCTGGTCTTGCCCTATGACTCTGTTCTTCCAGGGCTTACCCTCCTGATGGGGATTTCCAGCTCCAGTCAGGATCTAGTCAGAAGAGGCGCCAAGGTTGCCGGTGTGGGGCCTACAGGACGCCGAATTTCATACTGCCTGTTCAGGGTGTTCTTCCGTTTTACTGACTCACATTTACAGGACGCCAGGCACAAAGGTGCATATCTGTCCAAAGCAGTTATGCATAGAGCAGCACCAGCTGGCATCCTCCCTCCAACAAAGCCGCTCCAGACTGCACTGCCACCTGTATTCATACGAACATATGAAGAAGCCAGCAGAAGAAGGCCATTTGGTCTATCAAGTCTGCTCATATTGCAGGGTCCACAGCTTGAGCTAATGTCCCTGCCCTCCCTCCCCACACCTCCCATCCTCTCTACCCATGATCCTTACTTTCCCCCTATGCCTATCCCAGCCTCTCTTAAAGCTGCCCACTATCTTCAATGAGATTACTTCTTCTGGCAGCGCATTCCAAGTGCCTACCACCCTCTCTGTGAAGAAGTGCTTCCTGACCTTCCTCCTAAACCTCCCACCCACCAACTTAAGACTGTGCCCCCTCGTGTTATGGTTGCCACTCAGCTTAAATAGACTCTCCTTATCAATCTTATTTATTCCTTCCAAGTACTTGAAGGTCCCAATCATGTCCCCTATCTCTCTCTCTCTCATGTCTTCCAGGGAGTACAGGTTCAGTGTCCTCAATCTCTCCTCGTATGCCTTACCCTACTGACCAGCTATCACCTTTGTAGCCCTCCTCTGGACCTTCTCCAGCAGGTTAATTTCCTTTTTGAGGTGTGGGCACCAGTACTGAACTCCATACTCTAGATACAGCCTTACCAGTGACCTGTACAAGGGCAGTATAACCTCCTCTCTCCTACTACTGATCCCCCTAGATATGCATCCCAGCATCTTATTTGCCTTTGCTGCTGCTTTCTTGTACTGCATGGAGTGCTTCATGTCACTAGTGATCATCACTCCCAGGTTCTTCTCCTCCTCTGATGCAGATACTCGGACTCCACCAGGTGGTACTCTGTCCTGGGATTCTTGGCTCCAGTATGCATAACTTTGTGTTTCTTGGCATTGAAGTCAGGCTGCCAGATCCTGGACCACTTCCCCAGCTTTTCCAGATCTTTCTGTAGGTCCTGTATCTCTTCAGCTGTGTCCACTCTTCCACAGAGCGTGGTGTCATCCACGAATAGGCACATTTTGCCCTTAATGCCATCTCCACTGTCATTGATGAAGACATTGAACAACACCATCCCCAGCACCGAGCCCTGTGGGATCCCACTGCCAGATAACTCTCCCCCCACAACCACCCTCTGGGTTCTGCCCCTCAGCCAGTTTGCTACCCATCTGGCCATCTTTTCCTCAACCCCAAGATCCACCAATTTTCTGATCAACCCTTTGTAGGGCACAGAGTCAAAGGCCTTGCTGAAATCAAGATAGAGAGTGTCTACCACTTGGCCCCTGTCTACTGTCTTAGTGACACAGTCAAAGAAGTCAATCAGATTTGTTTGACACGATCTCCCCCCCCATGAATCCATTCTGCCTTGCATCCTAGAGACCATGCTCCTCTAGATATTCCACCAACCTTTCCTTTAATGTGGTCTCCTTGAGCTTGCCCACAATGGAGGTCAGACTGACTGGTCTGTAACTCCCTGGGTCATCCTTGGGACTGCTTTTGTGGAGAGGCACTACATGTGCTGTTCTCCAGTCCTGCAATACCACTCCTGACTCTAGTGAACTATTAAATAGGTGTGTCAGTGGCCTTGCCAGCTCCTCAGCCAGTTCCTTTAGTATCCTTGGATGTACTCTGTCTAGGCCTGGTGATTTGTCCACCTTCAGTGCCAGCAGCCCCCCCCCAACTCTATCCTCCTCTATCACTACACTTGTGTTCTCCTCCCCCCCCCCACACTCCTCTTTTCCCTCCTCAAGGCACTGGTCTGTCCTTCTCCCTGGTGAAGATGGAACAGAAGTATTCATTTAGTATCTCTGCTTTTCCCCCATTATCCTCCTCCCACTCCACCCCTTTCTTAAGTCTAACAATCCCTTCCTTTTTGTCCCATTTCTCACTTATATATCGAAAGAAAGCCTTCTCCTCCTTCTTAATTCCTTCAGCCATCTGTAGCTCCTTTTGTGCCTTTGCTCTCTGGACTTCCTTACTTGACTCACTAGCCAACCTTAGGTAATTTTCCCTATCCACCTCTCTGTTGGTCTTCCTGAATTTTCTGTAGGCCAACATCTTTTCCCTTACTGCCTGGGCAACCCCAGAACTGAACCAGCTGTGTGCTTTGGCCCTTGTGTTCTTCCCCCTGAGCCTAACACACTCATCTGTGGCAACCAGTATTCCTTCCTTAATGATAGACCACCTTTGGTCCACCCCCATCTCTCCTCTGATGCCCGCCAGATGGCTCCTTAGCACTTCAACCATTTTTCTGAAGTCCGCCCTCCTGAAATCCAAGATTTTGGTCTTAGTCAGGATGCTTTCCTGCCCATATCCAACTGGAACCACACTGTGCAATAGTCACTTCCACCGAGTGGCTCCCTGACCATTATTTCCTGTACATGTTCCTCATTTGTGAGCACCAGATCAAGAATTGCCTCAGCTCTTGTTGGTTCAGTGACGCCCTGAGTCAGGAACCCACCCTGCAGTCCTTCCAGGATCACCTGACTCCTAGCACATGTTGTGGATGGTGTGCTCCAGTCCACCTTGGGCAGGTTGAAGTCCCCTGCAATTACCACCTCTCCTTTCCCTGCAGCTTTCAATATTTGTGAGTTCAGTTCCCTGTCCCTCTCCTCATCCTGACTGGGTGGTCTGTAAACCAGCCCCAACCTCCCCTTTCTCCCTCTATTGGACCTTAACTGAACCCATAATGCCTCCACCTCCCCTTCCTCCGACTCCTCCCTCGTGCAAGTTACTCCGACCCTGATATAAACTGCCACCCCTCCCCCCCTTCCCGACTGCCCTGTCCCTCCTGTATAGTTTATATCTAGGATCGCAAGATCCCAGTCATGGTGTGATGTTGCCCAAGTCTCGGTTGCAGCAGCTATGTCCACCCTTCTATCTGCCAATAGTGCCTGCAGGTCGTCTGTCTTGTTTCCAAGATTCTGCGCATTCAGAGACACCACCCTCCACCTAGAATCTGTCCTTCCTTCTCTTCCCTCTATTTTTCTATTCACATTCATCCCCTCTGTGTGCACCCCTCTATGTACCCTTGTTATGTGTTCCTTATCCCCTCCACCCTTTAACTGTGTTCTTGCCCCTACCACCTCCTCCCTCCAGACCTGTTCCATCACTGTTGGGGGGGAGGGTCACTGACCTCCTCCTCTTGGAGTCTGTGGGCCTGCATGCCTGTTACCCCACCTCAGTAGTTTAAATTAAGTGTAGTGGTTATATATTCACCCAGTTTGTCCCTGAGTACCTCAAACCCTTCCTACTGAGGTGTAGCCTGTCTGGTGAAAACAGTGCTTTGTTTGACAATGTCTCCTCCCAAATCCCAATACAGATGTACATCTCCTCCCTGCACCATTTCCTCATCCAGTCATTAAAATCCTCTATTCTTTTCCTTGGCTGTGCTGGCCCTTGGTACTGGTATCACCTCTGAGAAGGTTAGCGAACTTCCTTCCTCCCTGCAGATCTTCCCAAACTCTCTGAACCTACTTTGTACTACCTTAACCTCCTCCTCAGCTAAGTCATTTGTTCCCAAATGTATAACTAAATTAGGTTTTCCTCCAACCTCCCTTGCTATTTCCCTTATTCTTAGGCCCACCTTTCCCGCTGTCTTCCCTGCCATACAAACCATCCTCCTGCTTGCATTTAGGTCCCCTTTCCTGCCCCAATGAATACCCCTAATTATGGAGTCCGCTATGATTGCAACCCTTCCATCCTCTGCATCCGTGCTCCCCGTCCTTCCTTTCTCACCTTTGGTACTAGCTGCTTCCCCACCTAACTGCTCCCTCTGTACCCTGGTAAACTTATCACCCAGCTGGCAGTAGCAAAGAAACATGGACAGTGTCAACAGAAAAAGACAATTGGACCAGCCAGTGCCCTGTGTTGAGATGGGGATGGACAGTTACAAGGGACTGTTGAGGGAGGGTAAGGGAGGGGGTTGCTTGGTCATGATTCTCTAAGGACATGAGCAGCAGACAGACTAGCAAGACTGTTAAGTTCTTTTCTTGCAAGCACATTTCTGTGTTTCACCCCAATCTTCCATGTGGTATGGCAGTGCACTGCTCTCGCACTGCTGGGCCAACAGCTACACTATGCTACCCTGGGACCTAATGTCTAAGAAGGATTTAACGCAGCAGAGCAGGCTGCCCTTCCTGCCCAGAGACTGGGAGGATCCTCTGGGATGCTCAGTCCTTCTCCCCCCAGCCGGTCACCAGTGACCAAGGCTCGTTCCCAAACCTAGGTTGCCAGCATCATGCGTGGTAGCCCAACTAGTGCGCTGAGGAGCTGGCAACCTTGTTCTTTCAATGCTGACATATACCCGCCTATTTACTTTCACATTTTCCAAGTGCAGTCGTGCTGAATGTTTGGATATGTGTAATACATCTGAAATTAATTACCTTTCTCAATGGGGAAAAAAGGTGGTTGGCAATATCTTCTTTTTTTTTAATTTTATTTTTATTAGTTTTTGAATATAAAAGAAATTAATGGGATACATTACATCATGTAGATCACATAAAGTCAAGCATAGCTCTGGTTGTATACAATGTTTTACAGTTATGAGTGCATGTCTGAAAATAATATACATCCCAAAATAAATCCACCTGGATGGAGATCCTTTTATACCAGTACAAAAATAATTCCCCTTTATTCTCTCCCCCTTCCTCTCCTTCCCCTCAGTTACACCATGTCCCTTATTCACCATTATGGAACAAAGTGAGGATCTTGTACAGACATATACAGTGGCGTGAAAAAGTATTTGCCCCCTTCCTGATTTTCTCTATTATTGCATATTTGTCACACTGGATGTTTTCAGGTCTTTAGAGAAAATGTAATATTAGATAAAGGGAACCTGAGTGAACAAATAACACTTGTTTTTTTTTTTAATTTCACTTATTTAATGAAAAAAAGTTAACCAACACCAACTGGCACTGTGTGAAAAAGTAATTGCCCTTACACTTAATAACTGGTTATGCCACATTTAGCTGCAATGACTGCAACCAAACACTTCCTATAATTCAATATCAGTCTTTCACATCGCTGTGGAGGAATTTTAACCCACTCTTCCTCGAGAACTGCTTTAATTCAGTAACATTTGGTAGGTTTTCAGCATGAACTGCTCGCTTAGGTCCTGCCACAGCATCTCTATTAGGTTTCAGTCTGGACTTTGACTAGACCACTCCAAAACTTTAATTTTACTTCTTTTTAGCCATTCTGATGTGGACTTGCTTTTGTGTTTTGGATCATTGTCTTGCTGCATGACCCAACTACGCCTTCAGCTTCAGCTGACGGAAGGATGACTGGACATTCTCCTTAAGAATTTTCTGGTACAGAGCAGAATTCATGGTTCCTTTAATTATGGCAAGTCATCCAGGTCCTTAGGCAGCAAAGCATCCCCACACCATCACACTACCACCACCATGTTTGACTGTTGGTATGGTGTTCTTACTGTGGAATGCTGTGTTTGCTTTACGCGAGACATTATGGGATCCATGTTGTCCAAAAAGTTCCACTTTGTACTCATCTGTCCATAGAACATTTTCCCAAAAAGGCTTGTGGATCATCCAGGTGCTTCTGGCAAATGAGACGAGCATTTATGTTCTTCTTGGTTAGCAGTGGTTTCCGCTGCTACTCTACATGAAGCCCATTTTGCCCAGTCTCTTTCTGATTGTGGAGTCATGAACACTGACCTTAGCTGAGGCAAGAGTAGCCTGCAGTTCTTTGGATGTTGTTTTAGGATCCTTTGAGACTTCTTGGATGATTTTACACTGTGCCCTTGGAGTAATTTTGGCAGATAAATAAATCTGCCGCCCACTCCTGGGAAGGTTCACTACTGTTCCAAGTGTTCTCCATTTGAGATTATGGCTCTCACTGTGGTTCGATGGAGTCCCAGAGCCTTAGAAATATCTTTGTAACCCTTTCCAGACTGATAGAGGGCAACAAATTTTTTCTGATCTTTTCAGGAACTTCCTTTGATCATGGCATAATGTGCTTGTTGAATCTTTGTGCTGGCAACGTGACTCTGATGGTAAGGGCCAAAATAAGTGAGGTTTATATTGAGCAGGGCTGGCTGTAATCAAGCCTGGCTGTGTTCAATCAGCTGACTCTAATTATCCCTTTAATTGGGTTGATTTAACTAGGGGCAATTACTTTTCACACAGTGCCAGTTGGTGTTGGTTAACTTTTTTCATTAAATAAATGAAATAAGTAAAAAAAAAAAGTGTTATTTGTTCACTCAGGTTCCCTTTATCTAATATTATATTTTGTCTAAAGACCTGAAAACATCCAGTGTGACAAATATGCAATAATAGAGAAAATCAGGAAGGGGGCAAATACTTTTTCACACCACTGTAGATGACCCATTTCCTCCACTGGAGTTAAAATTTATCTTTCCTGTTTAAATGACTGGCTGCAAGCCTTTCCAATTTATTCACTTCCTTCATAGCCGTGAATCAGTCATGTCTGGTTGGTGGCGAGCTCCTCAATATCTTCTTTTTGACTAACAGAGACTTGTTACTCAAGCTTTCAAAACCACCTTCGTAGCACCTGAGGAAGAAATCTATGTGGTTTTGAAAGCTAGTGTAAGTATTTTGTTAAGTTAGTGAAATAAAAGGTGTTATTTACACCAACTTTGTTTTGCATAGCTTTTACTCTGACTAATATGGCAATAGAACTCACTGTACTTTTTTTTTTGTAGAATTGCCTATCAAAATCTTACTTATGCTGCTCTTCACAGTGTACAGTTTCTCCACACTAAGGGACTTGTTCAGGTAAAAAATACTTTTCTTGGTAAACTGACATTTTTGTTCCAAAGCGTGTGTGTGTGTGTGTGTGTGTGTTTACAGCTAGCTGCAGGAGATCTTCATCGAGAATATCTCTTCTGCTGGGTCACACCTTTGGAACTCTTCAATCAATCAGTCAATTTTATTACTTGTTAGGCGTCCAATCCCGGAGGCTGTGGGCGCCGTACAATAAAAGAAAGTATGACAAAACAAAATGAAAACAGTAAGTTACATAAATAAAACCATAGCATATAAATCATTAGGAGTTACATAAGTGAGTTAAAAGGCATCAGCAGGGGATGCTAAATTAAAAAGGTGAGTCTTTAGGCCCCTACTGAATCCCTCCACCATAGGGGCCTCCCTCAAAGGTCTTGGCAGCGAGTTCAAGAGAACTGGGCCAGCCACCCCGAATGAGCGATCACCCAATGTTTTGAGCCTGGTCCTCAGAACCGCCAGGAGGCCCTCGGTGGAGGAATGAAGGGAGCAGGCCAGGATGGCAGGGGTAAGGAGGTCTGACAGGTAACCAGGGCCCAGTCTGTAAAAGGCCTTGTAGGTGATCAAGCCAACCTTGAAAAGAACCCTCCACCTGACTGGCAGCCAGTACAGACCCCACAGGACCGAGGTCACATGACAGGACCTGAGCAGTCCTGTCATTAGCCTGGCCACTGCATTCTGCACCAGTTGCAGCCGACGAAGGTTCCCTCCACTGACCCTGAGATAAAGGGCTTTACAGTAGTCAAGTCTGGATGTTACAAAGGCATGCACCAGTGACGGCAAGTATTAGGGCAGAATTAGGGTTCTAATCCGGGCGATGTTCCTTAAGTGGTATAAACCACTTTTGACGACAGCCAGACTGAGGTCCACTCCTAAACTTTGGGGGGTGGGGGTAGCGGTAGGGAGCTGTTCATGGTGACCTGCAGCATTGGCATCTTCATAATTGTGGGCGGCCCCATTGCTCTTCAGTTCTTTCCCCTGCTGTCAACCACTTGTCTGATCTGCAGAGAAACAACGCTGTAGTTTCTTCGACTTTATTTTTTAACACTTTAATGTTATCCTTATATGCCACCGTCAAAAGAACCTTTATTTAGGTTTTGTACCTGTTGTTACAAGATCTACAAGGATGACGCTCAGACAGTTTGTGTTTGCTGTTTGGGCCTGTCCCACATGTCAGGGCCAGCAAAATCTGCCAGGGATCCAACCAGACTACATGAAGACGCTGAAAGAGGGCTCTAGAAACCTTCATCACCCTCAAGGTCATGGAAGCTTTCCAGCTCCAAGCCAGCTTCTCCTTCTCGCGTGACCGACTTCGGGAAAAGAACTCCCTGGCATTTGGTAATGCTGTTGCTTCCACAGTCATCGGGATCTAAGGACAAAGACAAGAAAAAGTCGTCATCGAAGTCATCCTGTTCTGGCAACCACCACAAGCAATAATGATGAAGCTCCTGCTTCACCAAATGTCGAGGTCTCTATTGAAGGAGGGTAAGTCCTTGTCGTAGTCCACTGCAGCCCTCCCCCCGCCCTAATCCACTGATGAGACACCAAGGTCGGGGTCTGGCTCTGGCACTACCGTACCTACTATGGACAGTATGCGGCCCCCATCGTCGACTCCCAGGTTGTGCTGGTGTTGTTCTGTGAACTAGATGCCTGTTGGCATTGTTGCTGCCAATGACCGTGGCTATCCTGTTGGCTGGGCCTCCCCCGTCAACATTGTCACCATTGACAGGATCTAGAAGCGCACTTTTCATTCCTCTGTTACAGCTTTAACCTCCGTCGCCAGCTCTGCTGATTGCTTCCATCATCATTCAAGACTACGATGAGGTTAAATAGAGTTCTGACCACCTTAATGAGGAGGATTTGGAGGATGAAGAAAGGGATGATAATCCCTAAGAGGGGGATTTGCCTTCCAGCTCTACCCTCTCCTCATGCAGTGAGGACTCAGAGGTGTGTACCCCCGGGTCTCCTCCTGAAGATCCCTCTTTTCAGGCTTTACTCGGACAAATCCAAAATGAGATGGGATTTGAGGCTGATGAGGAGGACTCCATTAAAAAATTTGGGCGAGTTTTTGGAGGTTCCCACTGCACCCTCCATTGTAGTTTCTCCTGCATATCCTGCCTTAGAGGATGCTACCTTTGCTGCCTGGCGTAGGCCTAATATCTCCATGAAAAGGAGCAGTGGCTTCGAATGCGCATGGGGTAAGTGTCGTGGAGGGTTGCACATTTGCATTTTATATTTATTATGTCTAAATAAAGTACTTTGGCATTGCTGACTCCTGAGTGCAGGTTCCCTTCTTTGTTTTTCTTATAGGCCTACTACCTTGCCTGCAGTGCCTAGGAAGGCTAATAAACAGTTCCCTGCTCCCTGTATTAAGCCTTATTATGCTTCCCAGCCTGAAACACATTCTGTAGTTCTCATGACTGCTCATGACCACTCTAGAGCCCTTAGACCTATGAGCACTTTACCTTCCGACTAAGAATCGAGGCTGCTGGATGTTATGGCCAAAATAACCTATGAATCTGCTTCCTTAGGCCTAAGAATTGCTAACTACCAGGCACACATGATTAAATATCAGAATAGCCTGTGGAGGTCTGCTATGGTTGCATTCAGGCTGTGCCTGGTGGTCCTGCCAAGACTGACTTGCTTAAAGCTGCCTCAGCTGGTGTGGATACTTGAAGGCATCTGTTATGCTCTGCATATGATGCTTCTGCCAGGGCTGCATATTCCTGGCTTAGGATGGCTGAATTTGCTACTGATGTGGAGTAGGCTGTGCTGAATTCCCCTTTTAGAGGCTCCAGGCTGTTTGGGAGTATTTAGGAAATTGGCTGCCCAAAGATAGTTCTTGTAAGAGCTACTAAGCTGGTGATTTTTTGGGGTTATTTTAAACCCTTTTGCAAGCTGTGTGGTACAGTTTTAGTGTTTATAAAACACTTCTGAATTCGTTCTGTGTAGCCACATAATCAGGAAGTCCAAAGGAAGTCACTTCTGGTGTGGTGCTCCTTAAAAGACCATGCTCTGTGAGCATTGACAAGCTTGAAGCGGAGGTGATGCACAAGAAAAAGCAAATGCGTTTGTCTGTGTCCACTGAGGAGGATGGGAGGGTGTGCCCTCCGGTTACATCTGCTTGATTTAATAGACCTGCTGTGGTAAGGTCAATCTGCTTATATTTTATCTCCTAATAAACATGCTAACATACTGCATGTATATATTGACTAACCTGTATATAAACAACAGGTACTGATGGATCCAACAGGGGATATGTTAGCGCTCCTGTGTAAGGAAGGCTGTATTGTAAAGTGTGCTAAATGCTGTATGCACACCCATACTCTAAACTATGAATTGTGACAGTTTTACATGTGGCCTAGGCCCCTGGAATTCTGCATGTCCATGGCCACGGAATTTCCGTAGAATTTGCATCATGCCGCAGAATTCACAGTTGTTGGTGAATTTTGATTTAAATATACAGTTTTTCCATAGTACCTGGTTCCCTTCTCCATGTTGCTCATCCTGAAACCCCTCCTCTGTGCTTGGCATATGATGTCATGTATGATATCGTATCATATTTTGGCCAATGGCAGGACTGGATTTTGTAACAGAAATGAATAAATAATGCCACAGAAATCAGAAAATGCTGCGACAGAAACCCAGGAGCCCTGCTGCAGAAATCAGGACAAAGTGCTGCGGAACACCAGGGACCCTGCATGTGGCTAATGTCTAGCTTGTTCTGCTTTATTAGCTGATCTAAAAATACAAAAAATGAACTTCAAAGATAAAATGAGGTCACTAAGATTGAATCCTTTGTTCAGACTTTGACATTAGAAAACCCACTACCTTCACTGTCCCAAAAGGAAACCAGAAAAAGAAATAGAAAGGAGAACAAGGACATGGACAATTCCAACCCACAAGTAAATAGTCAGAAAAGAGGCAGGGGTGATTTGAATACAAATGTTGATGATTGGTGTATTGTTGGCAATACTAAACAAATGAAAAAGGGAAGAAGAGCAATTACAGGCTCAAGTAATGACGTTTTGCTGTCAGAAGCTCTTATTTTGGAAAAAAACATCTAGATATTATAGCTATCACAGAAATATGGTGGAACAGTCAGCAACCGTGGGGAAAAGTTATCCTGGATACAGCCTCTGTCACCTGAAGGAAGTAACTTACGAAGGGTGAGGTATTGCAGTGTTTATGAAGGAATGTTTACAATCAACGAATATTTCGTATAAAATTAAGGAGGAGCAAAATCAAATTGAAACAATTTAGATTAAGCTAAATAATGTGATTCTTAACTCCTAGATTCTTGGCCTTTGCTACAGACCACCAAACATATCTATGGAAGTTACAACAGGGCTCGAAATATAGGCTTTTTGGATTTCTGGGGAAAAGTGCATCTCCAGATGGAATTGTGTTTTAAAACACATTTCTGTCTGGAAATGCATTTTCGTAATTTTCGCTCTGTCTGTTCTCGGGACAGGATGGCAGCATGAAAGGACCCATTGGCTGTTAGAGGAGGCAGAATCAACAAAGGAGGAGGGGAGCCACTATCTTTTTTATTATTTATAGCAGGCAGTCAGGGACAGTACGTGCAGTACCACAGGATGATACAAGGAGTCCCATATGGAGCTCGAATGGGGGTGGTGTACAGGCCATGCTCACAAAGCGAGGAGATGGACAGGGCGATGGGGGAGCAAATCAGAAAGATCAGTGGCAAAGGGAGTACGGTTATAGTGGGTGACTTTGAACTACCTGGAGTTGACTGGCAGACCATGAGTACCATAAATGCCAGGGAACAGGTACTGCTGGAGGCTATCCAGGACAGCTACCTAATACAGGGAGTGACAGAGCCTACCAGGGAGGGGAACATACTGGATAGCGTGCTAACAAATGGCGACCAAGATGTGGTCGTACAGGACCCACTAGCAGGAAGCGACCACCGCTCAGTGTGGTTCTCCTCAACACGGAGGGACAGCTAGACCAGGATAAGAGTGGTAGACTTCAGGAAGGCAGATTTTGCCATGATGGGCAAGCATCCTAAAGGGGTATTTTGCTGAAATTAGACCAGGGATGGATACTGAACAGAAGTTGGCAGTCATTAAGAAGGGTCTGAATGAGGCCACAAACACTTGTGCCAAGTCTAAGAGTAAGTAGTCCAGGTAAAAAAAAAAACTAGCTGGCTCAGCAGGGAAGAGGAGGGGAAGTGAGGATAAGAGATTAGCCTTCAGCAAGTTAAAACAAATCTGGGCATGAGGATGACAAGGAGTTGTACATGAAGGCATCTAGGGATGTGAGTATGGCAGCCAAAGCAGCAAGGGAGCTGAAATTGGCCTCGGGATCAGAGAGGGTAAGAAGGAGTTCTTCAAATACATAAGGGAGAAGAGGAGTTGTAGGGACAAGATTGTTAGAATCAAGAGGGAGGGGAATGGGCAGAAAAAGGAGGACCAGGTGGAGGCACTCAATGAGTACTTTGCTCGGGTGTTCACGAAAGAAAAGCATGGCCTAGTACCACAAGGGGGTGGTGGGGGCAGAGGTAACAGATGGGGTCATCCAGGAGGATAGGGTTCTAAAGGCTCAAAAGCCTTGCAGGAGGACAAGGCACCAGGACTGGATGGTGTACATCCAAGAGTCCTGAACGAACTGGCAGAGGTGTTGGCAGGTCCATTGGCAGACTTGTTTAACACCCTTTGGAGACTGGAATGTACCCAGGTACTGGAGGATGGCTCACGTGGTGCCCATCCACAAGAGTGGGCCCAAGGACGAACCGGGCAATTACAGACCGGTGAGCTTGACTTCTGTAGTGGGGAAGTTGATGGAGACCATCCTGAGGGAGAGGTTGATAACCTTTCTGGATAGTAATGGACTACAGGATGAGAGTTAGCATGGGTTTGTCTCGGGAAGATTTTGCCAGACTAACCTAATTGACTTCTTTGATTGGGTCACTAGGGTGGTTGACGAAGGCCCATTCTGTGGATGTCCTGTATCTGGACTTCAGCAAGGCTTTCGACTCAGTGCCGCATGGGAGGTTACTGAGCAAACTGAGGGATCTGGGGATAGGAGAAACTGGTGGGGTCAGTAGGGAGCTGGCTTCAGGGCAGACAGCAGAGGGTAATTGTAAGTGGGGGGGACATCCAAGCCAAGAATCATAACTAGTGGGGTACCGCAGGGTTCAGTGCTGGGCCCTGTTTTGTTCAATGTCTTCATAGGGGACATTGCAGAGGGGGTCAAGAGTAAGATCAACCTGCTCGCAGATGAGACAAAGATTTGTGCAGAAGTGACAGTGAGGAAGAGAGGTAGGCACTCATGGAGGATCTAGCTAGTCAAACACTGGTCAGAGGAGTGGCAAATTGGTTTAATGCTAAGAAGTGCAAGGTCATGCACTTCAGATCCAGAAATCCCAAGACCAGCTACTGGCTGGGGGAGTGCAGGTAGCAAAGCAGAGGAGGAGAGGGACCTGGGGTACTAATCACAGGAGACATGAAGGTATTGGCACATTGTAGGAGGGTGGGCAGAAAGGGCAAATCAGACGCTAGGGTGCATTGCCAGGGGTATCACCTTCAGAAAAGAGGAGGTCAACCTGCCTTTGTATAGAGCATTGGTGAGGCCACATTTGGAGTACTGTGTGTAGTACTGGTGCCCATACCTCAAAAAGAATGTGAGATTGCTGGAGGGGATGCAGTGTGGGGTAACGGAAATGATCATGGGACTGGGGGAGATGCCTTATGAGGAAAGATTGAGGGAACTGAACATGTACTCGCTGGACCATAGAAGGAAAAGGGGGGACATGATGGAGACCTTTAAATACTTAAAGGCATAAGCAAAGTCAGGATGGGAGGATTGTTCCACTTAAAGGGGCACAGTCTGAAGCTGGAAGGGGGGAGGTTCAGGAGGGAGATGAGGAGGCACTACTTCATAGAGAGTGGTGGTGGGATGGAATACACTGCTGGAGGAGTTAATCGCACTGAGGACAGTAGATAGCTTTAAACGGGGATGGGATAGAGTAAGGAGCAGGGTAAGTACAGACAGGTACATAATGGTGGAAGGCCTGGGAGAGAGGGATGAAGGGAGGGGATTGGGTGGGGGGCAGCTGCAGTAGTATTAAACTGCAAGCTGCACACCCAGGCAGATTTGATAGACCTGTGTCCCTTTTCTGCCAGCTATTTTGTATGTTTGTTTCATATGTTCGTATGTACACTGAGGCATGGTGTGGGAGGAGCCAAACTTGAATGGCACCCGGCAGAATGAAGCAGAAATGCATTGAGGAAGTGGCACATTCACAAAACTAGGTTAGCAGAATTTGATCATAGGTGTGCTACAGTGAAGATGTAGGCAGAAATCAATCACAGGTGTGGCACACTAAAGGAGGAAGCAGAAGTCGATTGTGGGAGTAGAGGGGGCATTAGTGGATCATGGGAATGTTGTACTGAATGAGGATATAGAAGCAGACTGCAGAAGTTACACAGGCGGAGTAGCAAACATAATAATATGCAGGGAAGAAGAAGAAGAAAGGGGGAGGCTCTAAGTATCTAAGAGATGATGGTGAAAAACTGAAAAAAGGCCTGATGAGGAGTGAAGTCAGTACTGATGGAGAGGGGGTGGAAGGTAGTGAACCCAAAGAAACAGAGCAGCAAAAGGCAGACAATGAAAGCCTAAAGAAGTGATAAGAATCTGGCAAAACTGAATATAAAGTCAAGGTAAGAACGTTGGGAGTGGGATTTTTTTTAAATAAGACTGACAGAAGTGTTGATGGGTGCCAGTTTGGAGAAAGGAAAAGAAGAGGGAAATAGAGAGGAAAATTAAGAAAAAAACAAACTAAAGGCCAGCAGCAAAAAGTGGAAGACTAATTCAGGAAGAGAGAAAGTAAATACTAGTCCCCTAATATTATTTTATCCGACCCCTTCATGCGAATGTGGAAAGGCAAGAGTGTTACAGGAAATGTAAAGATGCATATTCATATTTCCTGTAGAAATGTGATGACAATTTTACTATTTCTAGTCCCGCCACAACAAATATTCTAACTGAAATAGAAAATGCATGCTGTTTTCATGGGGGACCTTAATATTACTGACATTAACTGGCAAAATAAATTGGCACATTTCTCAGTAGTCAACAACCTTCTAAATTTATCTGGGCAACTCCATTCGACACAGCACCTCAATAACCCGACTAGGAGAAATAACATTTAGGTATCATACTTTCATCTGATAGTGTAAATATAAAAGATTATACCATGGGGCACTCTTAACAAGAGATCATAACTTTTGTTTTTAATATTGTGTAACCCCCCCAACCCGCCCCTTATTTAACTAGTAGGCACACCTCCCATACTTTTTGTCTAGGGAAAGAGGGGTGGGGGTACAAAGCAATTGCAATAGAAACGCAGTGTGTACAAGACACGAACAAACCTATACCAAAACCC
The DNA here is from genome assembly GCA_016271365.2 of Neoceratodus forsteri. Taxonomy (NCBI): domain Eukaryota; kingdom Metazoa; phylum Chordata; order Ceratodontiformes; family Ceratodontidae; genus Neoceratodus; species Neoceratodus forsteri. The sequence goes on from CM057458.1 coordinate 1,373,619,668, forward strand.
AGGTCCTGAGGAGAGAACTTTTGCTGAGGGCTATGGTAGGTCTGCACTTCTGGACAGAGGTACCTATTAAATCCACACAGGAAGCATTAAGTAGATTGTCCGTACCAGGTTGGGATTCTAGAGTGTGGCTTTATTCCGAAACAGAGTTGGAACACAGAAGCAAAGATGAACCCCCCCCAAGGGTTTACACTTCGAAGCACTAGGCAATGCAGAACACATCTGTAGAAAAAAAGAAACTGAACTACCCATATAGCGTAGGATTAGACATCTGGAAAATGTGGTACTAGCCACGATGAAAACACACAAAATTCTCCTGGAAGTGGCACTAGGCCATGACTTAGAACAGTTACCATATGGCATAGGATTTATAGAAGGAAATGTGGCACACTGGCCACGATGGAGCACACTAGGGCTCAAAACTAGCAAAACCCACATACAAGGGGTACACTTTATCTTCAGGCATTGGCCACATGCACTGAAAGAAACAGCTGCCCTTACAGAACCCGAAGTGCTGAACTGGTCACTCCAGATGGGGGGGTTGCCCACCTTTTGCTTCCTCGTCCATAACCAGCCATTCTTTCAGAGTCACACCTCAGGAGATAATGAACAGTAGAAATTATGCTTTCTTTAAATGTTTAGCACACTGTAGCATTAGAAAACACCACAAGGGGTGTAAAATGAAAGTTCTGAACAAAGTGCCTCTGGTCAAACATGGGACATCCACTGTTGTCAGCAAACTTTAAAACAAACTTCTTGAGAACAGTCTCACAGAAACGGGTCCCTTTATCAGAGTGTCACTCCACAGAAAACAAGGCAGGTACATATCCTGGGTAACTGTCAGACAATCTACTCACAGTTTGTACACCAAAGGCAGCTTCAAAATGTTCTAGGTTGGATCAGGGGATTGCCCCTCAAAACCTCCGTGGTCCCCCTCATCCCACTGGGAATGAGGGCATCAGGAAATCCTGGAGACTGTTTCTACCACTTTACAAGGTAGGCAAAAGATGTTCTAAGACTAGGGTGAGAAATACAGACTCTCCTCACTCCTCCAACTGCTCACTCTCTGGGCTGCTGCTGGAACTCACTCCAACTCGAACTAAACTACTCTCAGAATTCTAAACTCCCCACAAGATGTGGCTTATGTTGCTGTGAGAGTTCTAAATAACATCACCTCTGCTCTCAGCTGAGACCAAATAAACAGAGAGGAAGCAGGTGAAAATCCATTTAACTAGTTATTCACCAGCTGCATTCCCTACCTAGCACTGACACTGATGGGACTCTAGTAACCCCAGGGAACGGGGTTACAACTGTATCTCATCACATTCTGATACGAGGTACTACTGAGGTATATCTATGTGGAAAGGCAGATACAAAGGTAATACTAGAAGAATTAGAAAAAATAGATTGGGTTCAGTTACTTCAGGATTCATCATTGGAGGTTATGTAGCAAATCACTAAAATGACAATAATAAATACTGCATCTAGAAATATTATAAAGATCCAAAAATACAACAGCAAGGGGCTAAAACCGCAATGATTAACTAAAAGAGTAAGACTTTCAGTTAAAAAGACACACAAATGTTACAAATCCTACTTGTCAGTCAGAAAAACAGAGACATGGGCAACATACAAGAACATTATTTGGGGAGCTGCAAAAATGAAATTAAAAGGGCTAAACAAAATATGGAAATTAATCTTGCCAAAAATGCCAATAAATCTAACAATAAAGCCCTCTACAGTTATATAAATAGAACAGATAGCAAAACATCACACTAACTCGGCAGAAGTTAAGCAAAGAAGCAAAAGTTGCATTGATAAGTGCTTTTTTTCATTTAATGCAGCAAAACAGTAATCAGCAAGCAAGCACAACAGGGAACCTCACATTTTGTGCAGCTGTACTTTGTCAAGAGACTTTGCTCCCCCGGTGTCCACAAATTTATACACAGTAGTTTAAGGACGACCAGGTGGGAATCGAACCAGTACACATGGTGATTAAGTGTAATATAGAGAATAATATATGGGGTGGTGTGCGTAACGAGATTTTACACACACCTGAGTTGTGGGAAGTGCCCTCGGGGTTTATAAAAAGCATCCCACAATGAAGGTGTGTGTAAAATCGAGTTTTACACACACCACCCAGTATTTTATTTTTTATAATTGCTGGAGTGCACTTTTTCACCTTAGCAATTATAAAAAATAAAATAAGCTAACAGATTGGTGTTCAGGAAGCCGCGGACCAGTCTGGATTCTGCTGTGTCTGCAGTCTTCCTAGTTACACTGCTGCACTTGTTGGAGGCAAAAGAAAGTGGATATTTTCATTAAAAATGTATAGACAAATTAATTTTTGTTTAAATGTAAACTTACCACCGAGCGGCGGTTCCAGCGTCCTTCCAGGCTTCGAGAGGCAGGGCAGTCTGTGCATGGACCCGCCAAGGCGATGTTGACGGGAAACACGGTGCAGGTTTTTCTTTATTTTGCTTCTGTTTCTTGGTCAGTTAAGAAAAGAGTTTTTGTTTTATTTTTTAAATAAAAAAGTAAATTAGCGTCCGAATATGAGGGACCATAAAGTGTGCTGTGACATGGGATTGCTTCAGGGAACGTGAACATCAGAGACCGGCGTCTGACGCATGGCTGTTCCAAGGGAAGCCTGGCATGTGTTTGCCGTTATAACGGCAAATTATAACTGGGTTTCCCTATAGGAAAATGCGCTACCCAGTAATTATAACAATATATACAAACAGGTACAGCTTTAAAACACAAACTCTGTACTCAGAATTATTAAGGAGAACATACATTACACAGGGATTTCAGAATCACTACTGCAGGCTTATCTAATATGCTGAGTACTACAGCTACATCACGTAGCCTTAACACAATTCACAAAAATGGTACCAACTCAGTCTTGTCAGGCCAGTGCCTGTAGTTGCTTTGAGCTTAGATATCTATTATCCCTCTCTCTCTTATGTAGCAAATTAACAGCATCTCCCCTCCTCCCCCCCAGACCCACAACCACTTTTTCTATTCCTGTGAAGGCTCACACATGCTCAGCTGGACATGGGGATTTTCTTTAGTGTGGGTTGCAGTGGCATACTTGAGGTTGCCTTGCAGAATCACACTAATGTGATCACCAACTCTCTAGTTTACGCTTTGTGTGTCCCACATAGAAACTGCAGCAAATATTCCTAGTGATTTACATCCAATTTGTGGTGTCACAGTTGATGTGCTGAATTTTGTGTCTTTCTGCACTGCTGGGGTTCACAGATTCCTTAGCCACTGAGATGTTATCACAAAACTTACATCTCCCACAATGATGGCAGCTAACTGGGAGTGATGGCAACCATGTTGTAGTGTGTGGGGTGGTTTGCAGACTGTGCGTAATCTTGTTCCCTAAGTTTTGCAGATGCTTGTACACCATGCTGTGGGCTTTTTTATCCACACACTGAGCTTGGGCACAGTCTACAAAATTCTCCCATTCTTACAGAGAACTTGTTCAACAGCACTAGCCCATGGGTTGAATCTTGCCATGAAATGACATCATTTACTTTGTGTGGCTGATTTGACAGTGAGATACAGTAGTGACTGACAACCTGTATTCCTAGCCATGTTGTAAGCCCTATCCACATCAACCCTGCTGTACCCCCATTCCAGAATCTACAGCTTAGATCTAATGCATTTTCGTCAGACGTCTCAGCAGAGCTACAGTTTCTGCGTGATCGCAGAGATTGACTTACAGGTGTATTCCTGATGGTGTAGTGGGGGTTACGTGAGCTGGTAAGTAGGAGGGTATTGCGGTATGTTGGTTTTCTGAACAGTTTGCTATCAGCACCCTCACAGACTTTTTTTTTTTTGCAATTAAATTTTATTAAAAATATGTACAGCACAACCTACCAATAAACAATACATTAAAAAAGAACAGTACAAATCAAAAAGGGAAGCTGTAGCACAGTTCATTGATTGGGTCACCATAGTAAACCAGGACACATCCAGGCAAGCACCTTGTCCAGAAAAAAAAGAGAAGCAGTGCACTACTAACTATAGCTGCTCCTGCATCCCCCTCCAGGCCCCCAGGCCACCAAAACGGTCGTAAGACTACTGGCACCCCAGGTCAGCGCCAAACTGCCATTTGCTCCAGGATCCCCATCCCCTTCCTAGCCTCTGTATACTGGAAAGAACAGGAGTCAGCAACACCTTTGGCCTGTCAATAGTGTGGTGCCGCCTCTCTGCCATCCATTTGAACTGCGGCAACATTTTAAAGTTGGTCAACCACTGAAGCAGTGTGGGCGGGGCTGGCTATAGCCACCTCTGAGTAACTGATTCTTATTGCTACTTTCAAGAAACTTCATGAATGGGATAATCCTCACTCCTCCGCCACCCACACCTTCAGTATATCATCAATACATCTTTGCCATAGCAAGATGTTTAACAGATGTGGGCTAACAGACTCATACACCACTGTTTGCCCCCATGACCCCCAGTATAAATTTGCCAAATTGGGGACAAAGGTTGCCCCATTGCTGACCCGCTGTCCGAAACAAGTCAGAGAGGCAAAGGCAGGGGATACAAACCGAGCGGACAGTTTCAACAACACAGGCGGGGACAGAGACAATAAATCTGTCAGTAAACATTATTAGCATCTCCATGCTGTTGTCGCTCACAGAGAGAGTGTCCCAAGGTCCCTGGGTTTGAGTCCCAGTAGGAATCACACTTTTCCTTTAATTTCTACAACTGGATTTTCAAAATTGCCTCGCAGTGGCTAACTGCATGGAGAGAACAAAACAGGAAGTAATTTGAGTCTTAGTTAAGATTTGAAATTTGTCCCAACTGCCAAATTGAACCATTTCTCCATGGTGATAAATCTACGCAAATTTGCTCGCAGTCTTAATTTGAAGTGCCTCTACACAGACCCAGATATATGTCGGCAAATTACTACACCAATCTCTAATACCCTTGTCCAAACTTTACAAGGAAATGCAGACACCACACCAGTTGTGACTTTTAGACCTAAGTCAACTTTCTTCACCGCTGTGAACAATGCAGTCACAGTGTTTGTTAAGGCATGTGAGTAGGACATTGAATGAATTGGGGAGGGGGGGTGGCAAGACAATCTGGAGAGTCATGTGTGCAAATGTTCAAAGTCGGGACAAAAAGATTGCAGACCTGGACATAGTAGCAATTACCAAGTCCTGGTGCAATGAAATCCAAGACTAGGATGTAGCCATACCAGGGTATACTCTGTTCAGAAAAGACAGGGTAGGTAAAAAAGGGGGAGGAGTGACTCTTTATGTAACAAAAAGCTACAGGAATACAGGGAGAGCAGGGAGGAACTGAGGTGCTGTGGACTGCCCTGGAGACTTGGAGGGGAGCCTCTGTTTGCACTGGAGTGATCTACAGACCTCTAGCACAAGGGGTAGAGGGGGATAAAGATATGATAGAAGCAATCCAGAGGATGGCACGCAAAAGGGAGGTGTTGCTGGTAGGAGACTTCAGTCTACTGGATGTGGATTGGAGCCTACTAGCTGCAGCAATAGTCAGAAGTAGGGACATCCTGGTCTCCCTGTAAGGGGCTTTCCTCAGGCAGCTTGTTCAGGAACCCACGGGGGCCTGCAATCCTGGACCTGGTACTGACAAATGGGGACAGTGTTGCTGATGTCACAGTGGGTGGCCATCTGGGGATTAGTGATCACCATATGTTGTGGCTGAATATAAGAACTGGGTCAGAACTGAGCCGCACTAAGATGAGGGTCCTGGACTTCAGGAGGGCCAATTTAAAAAAAAAAATGTGAGAATGCCTCAGGGACACCCTAGCAGAGATAGGGAAACTTGGGGGAGTTGAGGAACAGTGGGCAAAAATAAAGGGGGCATTGAAAAGGCATCAAATCTCTGTGTCAGGCAAGTTAACAAAGGCAAGAGAAGAAGGAGATCGCTATGGTTCTCCAGAGAAGTAGTGGAGAAAGTAAGGGCAAAAAAAAATAGCATTTAGAAGTTACAAGAGGACACAGAAGGAGGAGAATAGGGAGAGTTACCAGGAGAAACAGAGAGGCAGGAACAGCATTTAGGAGCACAGTGGCACAAAGAGAGGAGAATATTGCACAGTCGGTAAAATAAAAAGGGGATAAAACATTCTTAAGTGATATGAGCGAGAAGAGAAAAACCAAAGGAGGGATAGTAAGGCTAAAAGGGGAAGGAGGAGTATGTGAGGAAGAGGACCAAAAAAAAAGCAGACATATTGAACAATTACCTTTGTTCAGTATTTACGGAGGAAGGGATATGTGACAGGCCAAAGATAAGGGACAAGGGCATTATAGGAAGGGAGGTGGACATTAGTCCTTTACAGAAGAGAGTCCTCAAGGAACTGGCACAGTTAAAAGTAGACAAGGCAGTGGGACCTGAGAGGGTGCACCCTAGGATACTGAGGACTGGAGGAGGGCAGATGTCCCACTAAACAAAAGTGAAATCAGGGCGGAAGCAAGAAATTACAGACCAGTCAGCCTGACTTCAGTAGTAGGTCAAGTAATGGAATCACTACTGAAGGAAAGGATTGTGGAATACCTTGTAACCAGTGGATTACAGGATGCGAGGCAACAGCAAGGCAACATGGTTTCACGGGGGGGTGGGGGACTTGATCGAGTTCTTCGACTGGGTGACCAGGGAACTGGATCAGAGAGGTGCGGTAGATGTGGCCTACCTGGATTTCAGTAAAGCCTTCGACACCATTCCCCATAGAAGACTGTTGAGCAAGCTGAGCAACCTAGGAGTGGGTCCAAAAGTAGTAAACTGGGCAAGAAGTTGGCTAAGCAATAGGAGTCAGAGGGTGGTGGTAAATGGGGTCCACTCTGGAAAAGGCAAGGTGACCAGCGGAGTGTCACAGCGGTCAGTACTTGGCCTGGCCTCTTCAGTGTCTTTATTAGCGACATTACGGAAGGGCTGGAGGGGATGTGTGCCTGTTTGCGGATGACACAAAAATCTGCAACAGAGTGGACACACCGGGGTGGAAAGAATGAGGGACAATCTGAAAAAGCTAGAAAAATGGTCAAGGGAATGGCAGCTGGGTTTCCATGCAAAAAAGTGCAGAATCATGCACGTGGGGCACAGAAATCCAGGGGCAACGTACCACTTGAGCGGGAAGGTATTAGCAACCACAGAACAGGAAAGGGACTTATGGGTAATCATTTCTGGTGACCTGAAGGTAGCCAAGCAGTGTGATAAGGCAGTGGGGAATGCTAGCAGGATGCTTGGGTGCATAGGGAGGTGGTATTACTTCTGTATAGATCACTAGTAAGACCCCTCCTTGAGTACTGTGTCCAGGTACAAAGGAGGGCTACCCAAATGGTGCAGGGCCTGCATCAAAAGCCCTATGAGGAAAGACTCAAGGAACTAAATGTGGACTCTCTAGAAGAAAGGAGGGATGTGATGGAAATGTTCAGGTGTACCTTGCAGGTATTAATGAGGTACAGGAAGGTAGCATTTTCCATAGAAAAAGATGCTCAGGACAAGGGGTCATGCTGTGAAGCTGGGGGTGGAGGCTCAGAGGAGATGTGAGGGAATACTTCTACAGAGAGGGTGCTGGATGCCTGGAACAGCCTCCCAGCAGAGGTAGTGGGTGCTAAAAGGGTAACTGGATTCAAGCATGCATGGGATAAACACGGGACCTTAGAAGTAAGGGGAGGGGAGACCAGAGATCAGGTTGGGTCTGCAGTGGCTCAGTAGGAAGGAATATAGCTCAGGCTAGGTGGGCCAAGAGGTCCTTATCTGCCAACATCATTTATGTTTCTATGTTTTGTTATCGAACAGTGAGCACCTAATTCTGTGAACGTGAACAAACAGGAGTTAGAAGCACTGAATAACTTGAGCAATTAACCCCTTATCACAGTAACACCAGCAGATAAGGGGGAGGGGTGTAGTTGTAATGTACAAGAGTAGGTATGTACAGGAAGTCAGGAGACAGCTTGAGAATAGCAAATTCTTTAGGAGTTTGCCATCAGACCCCAGAAATGCGTTTAAGGCTAGGATTCACTGCTGTGTAAATGCATATTCTCTTGGTTACATCAGTTGACACACCTGAGATTATTTGGTCATGAAACACCCTGTGCGACCAACCATATACATTTTACTGAAGGTACATAAAGAATGGCAAGCACCTCCTGGTTGGCCAATAATCTCTGGGATTAATTCACTGACTGAACCTCTCTGGTTAGTGGATACGCCACATAAAACCATATGTTGGTGATCTGCACTCTATAAAGGATAAAAAGAAAGTACTGGGTATACTGGAGGACAGCCTCATTGAGGGTGAGACTGGCTAGTGAACCTTGATGTGGAGTCATTGTACACCAGTAAACTGCACGGTGAAGGCTTGTATGCCATTCATAATTTCCTTGATAGGACAGCCCCAGGTAGCATGCCCCAAACAGAACGACTGGTAGAACTATCTAGATCTGTTCTAGAATGCAGTTACTTTACATTTTTGGGTGGCTTATTTTTGCAGATCAGCAGTGGGGGCAACATTTGCCCCCAGTTTGGCAAATTTATAACTGGGGTAATGGGAAGGAGACAGTGGTGTATAATGACTCTATTAAACTGTGTCTATCAAAAATCTTCTATGGCAAATATATATTGAAGATATACTGATGGTGTGGTGGGGGACTAAGGAAGAAATTGCATCCTTTTGTGAAGTTTCTTGAAAGAAGTAACAAGAATCTCAAATTTAGTGTCACGAGTAGTCAGGATTGCATCCGCTTCCTTGATGTTACTATTACTAAAAATGCCCGTGGGGGTGTTGATACCAGTCTGTTCACAAACCTATGGATTGTAACACCCTCCAACTTTCCAGCTCATGTCACCACTGCCACACCATCAGAAATATACCTGTAAGTTAATACCTGCGAGTACACAGAAACTGTAGCTCTGCTGAGACTTTTGAAGAAGATGCATTATATCTAAGCTGCATGTCGTGGAATGGGGGTACCACAGGATTGAGGTGGATAGGGCTTACAACACATCTAGGAATACAGACTGCCAGTCACTACTGTATCCCACTGTCTGCTCAGCCACACAGGGGTTAAAGATGTAATTTCATGACAACATTCTGCACACAGGCTAGTGCAATTGAACAATTTCTCTGTAAGAACTGGAGAATTTTGGAGACTGAGCCCAAGCTCAGAGAGTGAACAAAGAGCCCCCACATGATGTACAAGCATCCCCAAAACTTAGGGGACAAGGTTATGCACAGTCTGCAAACCACCCCACGTGGGCACCGCAGCATGATTGCCGTCACTCCTGGTCAGTTGTCACAGATGCGGTGGATATAAGTTTTGTGGTAACACCTCAGTGGCTATGGAATTTGTGAACCCCAGCACTGGAGAAAGACACAAAATTCAGCACTTCCTCAACTGTGACACCACAGATGTGGTGTATATAGCTAGGTGTACTCGTTCCAGTTTCCATGTGGGATGCACAAAACGTAAACTAAAGGAGAAAGTGGGAATCACATTAGGGCAATTTCACAAGGCAACCTCGAGTATTCCACTGCAGCCCACACTAAAAAAAATCTCCCAATCCAGCTGAGCAGAGAAATCCCTTTGTAGTATAAGTTCTCCTTATTAATTCTGAGGACAGTGGTTGTGTTTTTAAGGTGTATGTTTTTGTATATATTGTTATTACACTTGATCACTATGTGCACTGGTTCAGTTCCCACCAGGTCGTCCTTAAACTACAGTGTATAAAATTGTGGACACCAGGAGGAGCAATATTTCTTGACAAAGCACAGCTGCACTAAACGTTGAGGATCCCTGTTGTGCTTTCCAGTTGCTTGGTGTTTTTCTGCATTAAATAAAGAAGCATGTATACCCCTGCAACTTTTGATTCTTTGCTTAACTTCTGGCATGTGAGGGTGAGGTTTTGTTGTCTGTCCTGTTGCATTTCTGACTGATGCATCACTATGGACCCTAAAGCTGCATTTTCTTTTGGCAGTTATATAAATACTTTATAGGGACAAAAATACTAATAGGACCAATTATTAAAACCAAGGAAACCATGAGTGACCCCAAATAATGGCAGATGAGTTTAACGCTTACTTTTGTTTCATCTTTGTTCTGCATAACAACCTTGTTGCAGTTAAGGATACTTCATCTCAGTCCACATTTAAAGTCAACACTGATTATATAGTTAATAGAATAAAAAACTTAAACCCAGCACAGTGCCTGGTCCAGATAAAATGACTAGTAATATGCTTAAAATTATGGCGAACAAAACTGCACATCCACTCAAGATATTGTTTGAACAATCTATTAATTCAGGGGACATTTCCAAGCTTGGAAACAGACAGACATGGTTGCTTTTTTCAAAAAGGATAACAAACAGCGTACAAATCAATTAACCTCACTTCTGTTGTGTGCTAAATACTGGAAGGCATCATAAAGAAAAACAAATACACAGATTATACATACAGATACTGCCAATCATGGATTCACAACAGGAAGGTCTTGCACTGCAAACTTGCTGTGCTTTTATGTAAAGATAAGCAAATCATTAGATCAGAAAACACCTTAAAGCCGGCCCGCCGACGCAGCGGTAGGGTTACTGCTCACGGCGCCAGCAACCCGGGTTCGGGAATGGACTCGGGCAGCTGGAGGGCCGGCTTTGGGGGGGGGGGTCGAGCGCCCAGAGGCTGCTCTCCTCCTCCTCCTCCGGATGGGGTGGGATGCGGGTCCCGCTGCGATACTGCCACCTGGGTGACCACAGGTGGAGGTGCAGCGAGGGCCGCATATAGCAGGGAGGGAGGACGTCTGCTGGGAGCCAGAGCGTTAGCACGTTGTGCCGTGCGTCATTCCTTGGCTCTCCTTGCGTGCAGACGTCCTATGGGGATGGGTGAAAAAGACAGAAGGAAAAATACCCTCCGGTGCTCCCTGTAGACGGAGCTTCGGGCCCCGATCCCAGGGCCCCTGCCAGCACGGGCGACGGATCCTCGACGAAACTGCCAGACGCCAGGGCGGTGGAAGGGGGAGCCTCCTGCCTCGCATTCGCCTGGGGGTTAAACCAAGGCAGCGTGGGGGGATGACTGCACACGATGTTGACAGACGAGCGGGATGCACAAGGCTGAGGAGACTCAAGGTGAGGAAGTACCGGGTGAGGGGGGCGAAAAGAAAAATATAAAAAAAAAAAAAAAACACCTCAAGAACATTATTTACCTGAATTATGGAAATGCCTTCAATCTGGTCCCCCATTGGCAATAATCACAAAAATTAATTTGCCTAATATAGATATATCATTAATGAAATGGTCATCAAATTGGCTAACAGAAAGATCACAAAGGGTAATAATTAATGTACACTGTTCAAGCTCAGTGAAGGTGACAAGTGGAGTTCCACAAGGATCAGCACTGGGTCCCTGGATTTTTCAGTTATTTATCACGGATTTATACAAAAACCTAAATAGCTGGACAGTCATGTATGTTAACGATACAAAACTCAGTGGACCATACAAAATACAGGAACAACATTTAATTCAAGGAGGATCCGGATATAATTGCAAAATTGGCACAAGAATGGGAAATGGTTTTTTAATGTGGATACATGTTGCATTATGCATCATGGAAGAAAAAAAATACTTGCAATAATAATACATTTAACAATCATATACTTAAAAGCAACAATATCAGAAAATTGTGGGTATATTAAGCAGCCAAATAAAGCGATATGCCATACTAATTAGGTGATGTGGGCAATTAGGCAAAACATTAAATCTCAGTGCAGAAATGTAATATTACCATTATACTGCACGTATGTTAGACCACTTATCGATTATGCATCTCAATTATGGTGCCAATATACGAAATAAGATATCCAGCTAATTGATAGAGTATAGAAAAGGGCATCCAAAATAATTTCTGACCTTAGTGACAGATCATACCTCACCTGCCTTACCAGATTTTTAATTAATTTGAGTCTGGCCACCTCCAAAGAGAGCTATTGTTAATGTCTGACATTGCAAGGGATCCTTATGTATTTAATGAATTAAACCTTTGAGTTCAAAGAAAGCTTCAAAACCACAAGGGGCCATCCAGTACAGCTGAAGAGTCAACATTTTAAAACACAAAATAGAAAATACTTCTAAACTCATTGTGTAGTGACTCCTTCGAATTCATTACCAATTGAGGTCATTGTGAGAAAGGATTAAAAAAAAAAGACTTTAAAACAGACTGGATAAATTCAGTCTTTTTTTTTTTTTTTTAATTATTTATTCACCCACACCCCCAGGCGTCCTTCAGGAGTGCCCGCTGGAGTCCGCCCTACTCCCAGCCTGAACCTCGCATCTCCCTGATCTCTCCTCCCGAATGACCCCAGGCAGGCCCGAACCCCGGTACCATCTCCGGGGCTGATTCCACCCTCCCTTGGTGGCTGGCTCCTAAGTGTGAGGTGCCTACCTGTTTGTCGTCGGGGTGGCCCTTGGAGGAAGACCCTGGGAGCGTCTGGGCTGACATTTGGGATGTGCGCGAAGTCCACTGGGGCCACCGTCATCTCACCAACGGTGTGGGAGGCTTTTCCTGGCTTTATCCCCCCGCGGAGCTCGGTCATGCAATGACGACCAGCGTCTGCCGAGCTCCACCCCCTTTTGCCTTTGGCTGCGTCGCATACATGCCTAGCTACCTCCAGCTTGCGCCAGAGTCATTCAGGAGTGACCTTATCCCTATTCCCCCCCGAAAGGGAGAGCTGTCAAACAGACGCTTCATTCCTTCCCGCCCCTGCCGACCCCCGACTTCCCGGGCTTGTTCCCGAACCCGGGTCGTTGGCATGGCGCGAGGTGAGGCAACTAGAACCTTAACCCTCAGTGCCACTGGGCCGGCTGATAATTCAGTCTTGATGATGGGAAACTTTATTATTCTTAGAGTGATGGAGCAAACATGGGCTCATGCCTAAATAGCTCCTACTTTTCCTTAGTATGATACATAATTCGTTGAAAATGCCCTACTTGAGCTTAAATGCTACAGAATGACTTTTAAGGTCACTCAGATATCTGACCCCTCAGCCCATCCGCGGGTGTGGCAAAGACTAATTTTACAGGCCGGCTGCCGTGGTGGCCATGCCTCCCATCAGCATCCCTGTGCCCAAAACCATGCTGGTTGTCCCCTCCCAGGTACCCTCTCTCCTGGTGCCACTGCAAAGGCACTCAGTGGTATTGGTCAAGGCAGCGCCCCTGTTACCTTCTGACTCCACTCTTCCTGTTCTCCCATTGTTATATAGGGGTGCAGTTGGGAGGACGGATCTCCCTTCATCTGCCAAGGCAGAGAGAGATCACAATGGATGAGTGGATCCTGGAAATAGTGGATAAGGGGCATAGTCTGGAGTTATCTGCCCTTCCAGTTCATCCTCCACCTCCTTGTCATCCTTCAGGCCACTTGTCCCTTCTGCTTGAGGAGGTTCAGCCACTTATACACAAGCGGGCTATCAAATCTGTTCCTCTCAAAGAAAGAAACAGTGTTCTGTTCAAGATACTTCCTGGGTCCCAAGTGGGCAGGAGATCTTTGTCCTGTACCGGACCTCAGAGACCTAAACCTGTTTATCGAATACAAAAAGTTTCAGATGGTGTCTCTTCAGGCTCTTATCCCCCTGCTGCAAAAGGGGGATTGTCTCTTTGCCCTAGACATGAAGGATGCATACCTTCATATCAGAATTCACACGTGCCACAGGCAGTACCTCCACTTCATGCTGGAGAGCAGCCATTATCAGTTTCAAGTCTTGCACTTTTGGCTGATCCTCAGCACGACAAGTATTATCAAATGTGTAATGGTTGTGGCAACAGCCCTACAGAGGGCGGGACTTCATGTATTCTTGTATTTGGGTGACTGGCTCATGAAGGCTCCATCTGGGGAAGTGAGTCTGTACACATTGTCCAGAAAGAGACAATTGTTTGAGAAGCTGGGTGTTATGGTAAACGTATCAAAACCCATACTCTTTCCTCATCAGCACCTCCAGTATGTGGCACTGGACATGCCGATGGGCAGTACCTTCCTGCCTACAGACAGGGTGGAGTCTGTTGTTGCTAACTTCTAAGGCTCGACTAATACATAGAAGTCATTATGTGTCCGCTCGGACGATGTTGTATCTCCTGGGACTGATGGATGCCCTCTTTGCTGCCTTCTTTATGGTTACCTTTGCCTGTCTCCAAATAACTTGTCACATTGGACTCTTTAGGTACAATGGGATCAGCTGATAGATGAGCAGTAACAAATTGTCCTGACCATGTCCTCCCTCCACCATGCTCTAGTATGGTTGATGGACTGCCAGAACCTGTTGATATCCCATTCTTCTTCTTCTTTACCACCGCACAGATCCTGAAAAGAATGCTTTGGCATCCGGCTGGGTTATCCATCTCAGATCCTTTCAGACCCAAGGGTCCTGGACCAGTGTGGATTCGGATCGCCATATCAGTGTCCTTGAGATGTTGACTGTTCTCCATGGTCTACGGGCTTCCCAGGAGCACTTGAGCCCTGGTCCTTAGCTGATTCGAACAGACAATTTCAGTGTCATGTACAACATAAAAAGCAAGAGGTGCAAGCACTCTTATACCCTGTGCAGGGAAGTCATGGGAGTGTGGTACTGGGTGATGTCTAACGGTCTTCAGCTGTCGGCCGTGTTTCTTCCAGGTGTTTAGAACATCTTGGCAGACAGGCTAAGCAGGTCTCAGTCCGTAGTATATGAATGGGAGCTGTTGACCTCTGAGGTAAACAACCCCTTTGAGAGATGCAGTCACTCAGAGTTGGACCTTTTTGCATCCTCACCGCAGTGCGGAAGTACTGTGTTTCTGCTCACTTACTCCAGGGCATGGGTTGTTTGGTGACACACATTTCACTCTCCTGGAATTGGGGGTTGCAGTACACCTTTTCTACTCCCCTCATTCAGAGGGTTCTGTTCAAAGTGCAGGCATAGCATGCCACCCTAATACTGGTGGCTCCTTGTGGCCTTGTTAGATTTGGTTTTCACTTCAGCAGCATCTGGCAGTAGTGCCTCCTGCTCACTCCTTTGTCTGGGCCTGATGCTGCTGGCTGAGGGTCCCTGGTCCATCTGGAACTGCAGCCCCATATCTGCATGCCTGGCTCCTGGAGACATAGCCATTGTCCATTTGGGGTTCCCCAGGTGGCCTGATATATTGCTTGCAACTAGAAAGCCTTCTACAAGGCACACCTATTCTTTGAAATGGAAGCGCTTCTTCATATGGTGTGCTTCCATTCATTGGACCCATTTATATGTCTTGTGAATACTGTCCTGGACTACCTTGGTCCCTATATGACTCAGTTTGCAATACTTGTCTATTAAGGTGCAGTTGGCTGCTGTTTGACCTTCATACCCCTGTTGATGGACCTACGGTGGCACAACTATATGTGTCCCTATGTTTTTGAAGGGTATTCTGCAAATATATTCCCCAATTGCCCCAGCTGGTGACCTGGTTACTCTTTGGGACCCGAATTTCATACAGAAGAAATTGACTCTTGCTCCATTTGAGACTGCTGCGACCTATGAGATCTGTTTCTGTTAATGTAAAATGCTGTTTTTGGTCGCCATGACTTCTGCTTATAGAATTTTTGAGCTTCAAGCTCTCAGGTGTGAGCCTCCTTATTTGATTTTCCAGACCAATCCTCATTTTCTACCTAAGGCGGTGTCTGATTTTACATTGAATCTGACCATTCAATAACAAAAGTGAGGCATTGCTTCATAAACTTGATGTACATAGAACACCACATTTCTGTCTTGATCGCACTAAGGACTGCATAAAGTCCTCTCAGCTTTTTGTTCGCCTCTGGAAAAGATGCTCCCCTTTGTCTAAACAGGCCTGTCCAAATGACTGGCTAACTAATTTTGTTATGAAAATACAGTAAGGAATTTACTGGAGCTGTGTGTGGCCACTTCTGTTGCTTTCTTTCATTATGTTTCTGCAGCTGACATATGCACTGTTGCCAGATGGAGCACTGTGCATACCTTCATTAAGCAATACTGTCCAGACCTTGCCTCTCGTAGACAGACTAGCTTTGGTATTGCTTTGTTGTAAGCCCTTCAATCCTGATTGCATATTAGACTTTGCCCTCCTCCTTGGGTACCTTGTGTGCTGTTTGGGAATCGTTTCAGAGGTGTTGCCCAATGGAGGAGATATCCTCAATGAAAATAGAACAGTTATTCACTGTAACAGATCTTCGAGAGAATCTCCTCCATTGGGCCACAGTGCACCCACCCTCTTTCAACTTTTCTAAGGTATAAGCTGGCAGGTTGTCCATTGCCTTGTTTGGAGGTGTCTATATGTGCCTTATGTACACTATATTTCCAGTCCTATTTTAATCTTTGTGTGCCTGGTACTGGTCTTGTCTCCTGGTTCCTTACATTAAGAGGCCCTCCAAACTTATCTCTAAGGGGAACTGAGTAGAAATTGAGCAGTCCATGGTTATATAGGTGCCTATGTTGCATGTCATCTTGAGCAACCCTAGGCTAGGAAAAGTTTCTGAGTGGTCATAATGCTGGTGGCTTATAGTTCCAATGGTGTAACCTAATGGAGGCGATTCTCTTGAAGATCTACTGTTATGGTGAGTAACTGTTCTTTTCTTAACCTGGAGACTTGTTACATTGGATTCAGTGATGGGCAGTCTCAACTCTAGCCACTGTTGGCTACTACAGGGATGAATGGGGTAGTTTAAAGCAGTAGTATTTGCTGTTGAGGAAGGAAATTCACCTTTTTTTTTAACAGCTGTGCATTTCTGTCTTCTTTTCTTTGACTTTTTGTTGTGGCATTTGTAGTCTGGTTTTGTCCTGCTTCTGGGTGGCAGTTTTCCCTTTTCTCCTACCCTTTGACTCGGCAGCATGAATGCATGTGTGCATTCATGCAGGGGCATAGAACCACTTGACTCACCCTCCCACTACCATTCGCATGTGCTATCCTGCCTGTGCTACCACAGGAGGTGCTTGGCCGGCAGAACAGAACGCCACCCTCCACCAGAGAGGAAGAGGGTCTCCTGTGATCCTTAGTCCTTCTCCCACTGCTGGCTCTCCAGCTGCTCAGGGTTCATTCCTAAACCTGGAGTGGTACAACTGCACCAACAGGCAGTCCTCAACCAGTTTGTAAGCTGTTCTTATTATTAATCTGTAATCAGTGTTTTACGTTAACAAATATGGAAGCTCCCAGCACATCTTAACAGTCTTCTTCCCTGGGGTCATCTTCTTGTTCAACATACTGTGTGAACAGTGTCAGTTTATTTGGGGTACCAGCTTATGTTTCTGATGACCAGCAGCACCACCTAGTCCTTCAGTACATCATAGCGTCCCTGTCAGCAGTCCCAGTTTTTTTTCCTGGTGAGGCTGTCGTGTCATTACAGTTCTCTTCCTCACCACGAAATGGATTCATTTATAGGACTCCCATTTTGCTGTATAAACAGTATTTTATGTTTCCCTCCCATTTATTAAAATTTCACCACAGTTCTGTTTCCCACCACAAAATGGATTCATCCATAGGACTCCCATTTTGCTGTATAAAAGGCATCTATGTTTTATCCCATTTATAAACCAGTTGCTTGATTGATGTAGTAACTTTTAAATTTCAACGCGATAGTTACTCCATATCAACATTTTTAACATAATTACTATGTCTTTCCCTCTTCTATACCCCCTCAGGCACTCCTGCAACTTAAAACAGGTAAAGTCAGAACACAAAAACCCTAAGATTTAAAGTGAAGAGAGACCAACTGTATTTCATCATCTCAACCATAAGGCTCTGCAGTGTTTAGTGGTGCACTGCCACTTCCTCAGGGGAGGAAGGAGGCGACACAGGTCGCTCTTTCAATACAGCATTGGAACAGGTGCATACATCACATGATTATTTTTATGCAAAGTTCTCGTTTTAAAAAGGTAACTTAATGAACTTTTACATTCTTCTGTGGTGTGTCTGTTTCCTCCATTGTAATGAATATATTTAATAAACACAGATTAGATCTAGAATGCGCCTGGATCTCCTCCATTAGAGCAAAACAGTGATGTCATTGAAAACAAACTACATCACAAAAAGGTTCCAGAGCTGTCGCACACATCCTCTGTTTACAAGCACGCCCCCCCCCCCACTTATTTGAACAGCACCTGAAGTCCAAGCTGGGAATTGAACCTGATACTCTCAGTCCTGAAGGCTGCAGCAGTAACTGTTCACCTAAAGAGAAATCTATCCTTAGGCAGTTAGACAGGAGGTTAAAGTGCTCCTTTGACTGTTTGGAAAGAGGTGTGAACAAGCTTGGTACATCAGCAGACCAG
Organism: Neoceratodus forsteri; assembly: GCA_016271365.2. Classification (NCBI taxonomy): domain Eukaryota; kingdom Metazoa; phylum Chordata; order Ceratodontiformes; family Ceratodontidae; genus Neoceratodus; species Neoceratodus forsteri. The sequence continues at coordinate 1,373,637,943 of CM057458.1, forward strand.
ACCTGAGTTTGATTCTCAACTTCCATTTGCATACTGTGTGATTCTGAGCAAGTCACTTAACAGCCCAGTGCTCCCAGGTCACCCCCTGAAAACAGGCACTTGTGCCTAGTGGCCTTACCTGGTTACCAAAGACAAAAAAAAAAAAAAAAAATCTCGTGGATCACCACTAGAAGCCCCTAATGCTGTTGCTATAATTCATCATTACGTTTTTTCCCATTGCTTTTCTCATTCCCAGCTCGCACAGTGATCCCCACCATCAACGACTTTCTCATGGGCTTACTGGTTATCCACCGCTTGCCCAGGACCATGATAGTGGTGGGTGGCCTGCCATTCTGGTTGCCTGTGGGCTTGCAGAGCAGGACTTTTTCCTCCAGCTCCTGGTTGTTCCCCGAGGGTGCCAGGCGTGTGGTGAGGCGCGCATGAATGCTATGGCCTTGGATGTGTGCTTTAGCGGCAGGCAGCTTCCCCTCACCCTGTCTAGATGCTCCCACTATGCTGCCACCTGGCCTCATCCAGGTGGCAGTCTAAGTACTGGAATGCAGCCTTCTCCCTCCCTGAGCTGCCCTTAGAATGCTTGATCCTTTTCCCCTGGCAGGCCCCCGAGCCATTCCCAAACCCAGGTCACCAGCATAGCAAGCGGCAGCGGTACTGGGCTGGCATTCAGCACTACTTTGACTGTTATTCACAGCTTTCACTACCAGGTGGCACTGCTTTGCACAGATTGGCTTGTCTCATATACAACACTAATTATGTTACTTTTCCCAATTTTATTCTCTTTGCTCTTTCTGTTTGTTGCTCTTACATTACATTATTGTGTTGTTTTTGTATGATGTTACTGTGCAAGGTGAAGCATTTAGGGATACCTTTGTATGAAAGATGCTTTAAAAACTGTATTTGTTACATTTCTGTATCGCTTCACATTGTCAGTGGGAAGGTAGTTTTATAAATGTGGGATGTGCTGTCCACTGGGTAGGTGGTACAGCCCAAAAGCTGTGACCTTAACACAGACCCCCGGAACATGGAACATTCCATCGGCAATAGATACCCAAGTTTATGCTGCACCAGGAGAGAGATGGGCAGGTGGATTAACTCTCTGCAAGGCTGGAATTTCTACTCCTAGTTTGTTATTTTTCTTAGAGGAATTTGTAGGTTGGGGCACTCTGGTAAATTCTGAATTTATTTACAGTTCCCAGAAGAAGCCTAATTTGCAGGCAAAACATTGGGACTCATTTAAATAATAAAAATAATTATTATTTAAGACATTTTTGTGTTGAAGCATTTATTTGCTTGAGCAGGCCAATAAACTCTTTCTTGGACTTTAGTTAGATTGGCCAGCTAGACTCAGAAAGGAACAAGCATTCACCCATGTCATCCTCAGATCGCCCTTGCAGAAATCTAGCATACGCGAGGCGCCAGCTGCCTTGATGGTGCTGGTCACCTGCAGGAGGGGGCATCTACCTGCGACTGCAGGCCAGACTTCTGCGCCACATATACAGCAGATCTGTTCGGGGGTTGTTGCCCTGAGGCTAGTTGGAGTCGGATGCGTGCAGGCAGAAGAGGCGGTTCTTTTCTCTGACAGCTAACATTCCACCTTGCTCCATGTCTTCAAAGGCGTGCTTGACTCACTCCCGTTCCCCTTGCACCTGCCCTTTATCTCCCTTGTCTTCCTACCTCAACCTCGTAGCCTCCTTGTGGTCCTGTAAACAGCCTCCTGACTCATACAATTTATATTGAAAGCAGGTCTGTTGCCAGCTGGGGTTTATCTGGTTCAAACAAACCCCCTTCAGTTTGGAGCCTCCTTTATTTATTTATTATGTTTACTAATCCTATCCCTTTAAGAATTTGAGGTGGACAGTGCCATACCAGAGTGGCTTCCCGAGTCTGACGTGCACACACCCCCACCCGCCAATCATCTGTGTAGTGGACCGGTCATGAGCTGCCCCGTGAGCCAGTGGCAAGCACCTCTCCCACTCCCGATCTGCCAGTGAGCTCCTTACACTTGCCAGTAATGCCGAGCAGCTCCACTGTGAAACTTTTGTGCTGCGTCCACCCTCCAGTATCGGCAGACCAGTCATGTTGATGGATGTAAGCAGTGCCCATTGCAGCTCTGCGCTGCCCAGAATTCACATTGCACCACTGACAGCCGAGCAAGATGGAGTGTGGAGGACATGAGGCGAGGGACGTTTCTTTACCAGCCAAGAAAACTCTGAAAACATGGCGGCCATGGCTTGGGCTTCTCACAGAGCTTTTTAGTCAGTCAGGTAAATGTTGCTTGCATCAGCTGGATCAGCTGTGCCCTGATTTTTTTTATTTAGCAAGTCTGTGAACTCGCAGTTGGTCGTTGAGGAGTCTGGGGAGCAGACGAGTCAGGGGCTATAGCTTGTGCTGAAATAAATACATTAAATTGAAGACATTGATGAACTCTTGTCTCCAGTAAAATATTCCTGTGGCTGCCTGTATTTTGCTTAGTTATCTCGACTTCTGCAGCAGAATGTCTACTGTAAATTTTATGGCCAATATTTTGTACAAATTTTTTCTGCAATACATAGTTTTACTTTTCTGCAACTTGAGTTAGACTAGGTATATGAAATTACTTTTGCATCCCTATGTTCTGCAATATTGTACAGGTTATTTGTTTTCTGCAACTTACTGGGGCAAAAACAATGAAATACAGTAATTAAACTGTACATCCTCCAATTTTTCCCTTTGTCCAGCCCTTTGCTACCTAGCTAGCAGTGTGTCACTATTGATTTGCACAAGGCAATGTGGTGTAACTGTTTTTAGAAAGTGCACCAGTTTGTAACCAAGTATAACTGGTTTACACCCAGAGCCAAATATTGTGTAACGTTGGACAAGTCACTGTAAACCCCCAGTGCTCCAGTCCACCCAGATACATATTAATAGGAAGTGAATTAGGACTCCACTAGGAAAGAGATGCTGCATGGATCTTAGCTGGGATAACACCAACTTTTTGGTTCTATAATTGGGTCACATCCACTGTATATCTACCAAAGAACAAATTAATTTGTGGCATCTGTAAATTGAGTTTTCCCACAGTCTCATTTTTGTGCGAGTCATTGTTGGAAGGAAAACATGTGAACGTCTGTGTGTGCCTGTACTGGAGAAACTGGATTTCAACTTTCATTTTTTATTTATTTAGTATTTGTTAACTGAGTAGGTGCACTAGCCATAAAATGACTATTTTCAGGCACGACCCGGGAGAGTACAACATATAGCGAATGTAATACAGAGCAGTACACACAGGGCAACAAATGCACAAGTCCATCAGTCACATACAGTCAAAGACAAAAAAGCAAACAGAAAAGGAATTTACAGAATAATGATTCAGGCAGAGTAACAATTCATACAGTATAGTAACAATTCATAAGTGCATCAATCACAAATAGCAGTAGAAACACACAGCAAGCTGAGGGACAGTTAAGTTGGCACAACAAGATCACTACCAAGTGCAAGATCAGAGAAACTGTGACCTAGTCTGAAATACCTCACAAGGTTGATGGGAAAATACATAGCAGCGAAGAGGTGGTCAGAGTTTGAGGAAAGGTGGGGGGGTAAGTACAGGTTCAGAGGTGCAGATGGGTGGGGTATGGAGAAAAATATATATTTTTAAATGGGAACCTTAGCTGCACTTTTACTTAATGAGACCATTAAGTAAAAGTGTTCATTCACAATGACCCACACTTGGGTGTGGGGCTCTGAAATGCTGCAGCTAGGTTCCCATTTAAAAAATAATTTTGTCTTTTCTGGTTGTTTTGAGGAGGGGTCTGTGGCAGTATGGCAGCATTAAAAAAATGGAGGTACTCATCAGGGTGGGCAGTACAGAGTACCCAAATTCATTATACAGTTTAATCCAGGTTAGTGTCCCCTGTGTAATCTGTATGGGATGTTGGCCTAGGTTAAAATAAGTTAAAAGAGCTAATGTATTCTGATGCTTTGCCTTAATGTGCATAACTGGTGTCCATGCTTATATTATTTTATTTTTTAAATTGAATATCGCAATTAGTTGATTTTACATGATTAGAAAAACTGATCTGTGGCTGCATCTGCATCAATCTCTGTTAGGGACAGAGGAAATGGGTCCCATGCCAGCTGGAAGTAATGGGCAGGAGGGGCATGCATAGAAACATAAAAAACGACTTTGATGGCAGATAAGGACCGCTGGCCCACCCAGTCTGCCCATTTCCCCATAAGATGCAGATCCTAGTTAACTAACAGCCTACTTCTTCCTACCCCCACCAGAATTGCCTTATGTCTGGCCTATGCATTATTAATTCCCAACTGTTTTGACCCCACAACATCCTAAGGAAGGCAGTTCCATGTGTCCACCACACTACCCTGAAAAATACTTTCTCACATTGCCCTGAGCTGCTGCCCTCTATCTTCAAATTGTGCCCCTTGTTCTTGCACATCTGTTTTCTGAAAGATGCTACCCTCTTGGACTTTGTTGATTCCCTTGAGGTACTTGATACTTTCTATCATGTCCCCCTCACTCCTTTCCTTGAGGTATGCATATTAAGCTCCTTTAATCTCTCTTCACATGGCTTCTGGTGCAGACCCTGTACCAATTTAGTTGCCCTTCTCTGGACTGCCTCCATCCTATGTCCTTGAGATGGGGTCTCCAGAACTGCATGCAGTATTCCAGATGGGGTCTCACCAACTGTCTGTACAGCGGGATAACAACTTCCTGTTTTCGTCTGGTGATGCCTCTCTATGTGCATCCCAGTATCCCCCCAGCCCTCCTTACTGCCTTCTCGCATTGCTTGCCTACTTTTGGGTCATCTTCTATGACTATGCCCAGGTCCTTTTCCATTTTTGTTGTTGTTAGTACCCCCCTCCATTACATACTTTCTCCTGGGTTTTTGTTTCCCAGGTGCATTACTTTGCACTTCTTTGCATTGAGTGCAGTCATTCAGAAGCCCATCATTGATGCATCATAATTTTAAAGCAAGCAAGGGTGGAGGAGAGTTCAGATATGAGTTATTTCACTTCAGAATAAGCCAGAAAATGCACCACAGAGCTTCTAGCACTCCTGAGCTTCTGGGGACCTAGTGGCCCCAAGACCCCTGGCTTTTTTAAAAGTAAAAGATTACAACAAAAGAACACACCTTGTAAAAATTCTAGTGAAGGTCTAGCAGCACGCAGACCCCTATTATCTGGCTATCTGCAGGGTGAATACATACTTTTGTTCTGTGTATATATCACTCATACTACAATGTCCACATTTTGCTAACCTCACATACAGAATACAAGTATGTGTTCACCCTTCAGTCGGGCACCTCATAATTTTAGAACAAGCGGGTGGAGGAGAGCTACGATATGAGTTATTTAGCTCCAAAATAAGCCAGAAAATGCACCATAGAGCATCTAGAACCCTTGGGCTTCTGGGGGCACCCCAACTTTTTTTTTTAAAGTCACAGACTACAAAAAAGAACCCCCTTTGTAAAAATGCTGGCAACAGGCCTGTTGAAAACAGCTAATTTTTGTAACTGTGTGCTTATTTATTGTCATTTTGCATTCTGCCTATTGTTACTGTGTATGATTTTGTCTCTTTCTGTTTCTTTGTGTTGTATCCCTTTCTCCCCAGGTTGCACAGGAAACAAGCCTCGGCTCAGTATGCCTTTCCTGGTTACCAAAATTTTAAATACATAATATGCAGCTAATTTTTACTTGGTACATCGCTCTGTTTTAGTTATCTGCTACACAAAATTGCATCTGCTTGCATGCACTGCTGCACATCTGAGTTCATCCAGAAGTGGTTGTACAGCTGCCTGACAAGGTTTCTGTAAACTGTACAAGCAAAACCCAGTTGGCATAAAGCACAGGACGTGTTTAGCAATCAGAATTGTGATATGTCTCCTTCCCATGTGCACACACGTGTTTGTGTTTTTCAAGCTACCTTTGTTTCAGGGAAAGATGCAGACAATAGCCTGACCATGATCAGCAATATCTTGCTATAGGGACTATTTATCTTTTTCTTGAGGATCAGGATGGATCTGTTTCCTTGTACGTCACTTGGGCTCCCAAGTAGCAGTGCAATGGAAGTTTGGCTCATCTTACGGTCTGTGGGCCACTCCAGGCATACCTAGGAGCTACTATCCAGGGTGTATGTTTGTTTTCTCAACTCAGAGCCAGCATTTTTGGTCTAACTGCTGGGGTGATATGGTTGGGATCCTGTGACAGTCCGAATGCATTGCAGGCAGAACATCAGGTTTCCCTGATTGATTTTTCTCCACATCAGGGTTTAAGAAAGTATCAAGAGGTCCGTAACAAGGACTTGGAAGTCCTGGAGCTGCTAGGCTGCCTCCTAAGGAAGAGAGTCCCTTGATGCTGTTGGAAGGTTTAGTCTGTAGTATTTAGTAGCCGACATCTCAGGCAGATGGCTTTATTCAAAACAGTTTGTTTTATTCAGGTACACTGATTAGGGTATAAAAATCCTATCTTGAAGTGTAGTCCTGCCTTTGTGCAGTTTATCTATTTAGACTCATAGCTGCAATAATGCAAGCAGTGATTGTGGTGCTCCCCCCATACAGGAGCATTGTCAGTCCCAGACATTATTGCAATCTCTTGCGTGGTTGGAGAGCTAACAGTGTCTTGGCGGGGTCACCCTTGACACCATTAGAGCCATCTTTGATGACAGTGAGCCCAGCCTTGAGCTAGGGGTCCGGAGCGTGTCTGGAGCAGATAGTAGTACTAGGAGACTAAACTCTTCCAACCCAGTGCTTCCAATCTATAAATAATCTTAGGGACATGTAAAGGGGGAAAAAGCTACTCAAGTTGCTGCCCAGGATTGCATCCAGATTTGAAATAAACAATGGGAGTCACAGACGTACATATTCATAGCAACTCCATTATTTCTGTGAGAAACTATTGCATGATATGGTCTACACAGCTGGGGAATCAAAGATTCAGTCTGATTGGCTGATTTGAAGAGCTCCTCTTCCTGGGGGTGTCACAGCGGCTATGTAGAAGGTTCTTCTGAATCCAGAACAATTTTCTTTTCTCAAGAAGAATGCTTAAGAATCGAGTCTGCAACAGCACGTTGGTTGTAGTCACACTAGAAATGCTAATGGAACATCTAGCAGGAGAGTGGGATGTACAGACAGCTCGTCAGTTTGTACACTTGGGGAGTGATTCCCTTTCTGGGGGGTACTTTGACCTGCAGTGCAGAAGGTTCAGTGGCTGCACTCAGGGGTGAGACTCTTCAGTCTCCCCTCCCCAGTGACTGTGGGTGGAGGCAATGCATGTCCATCCTGGCAGTGGGACTTATTCAAGCATACTGGATTAGCAGTCATTTCACTGTTGCCCTGTCTCTACAGGATTCAGGGATCAAATGAAGTTCCTTCTGATAGTCTTAGAGTGAGCTAGAAGACCTTGGTCTCTAGTTTTGCTCCAGCTAACAATTATGCTGTTTGTAGCCTGGTTCCCATAAACAGGTGGAGACACAAGTAACAGGGGTTCCTGACAAGAGAAGAATCTCCATGATGGTCTGTAAAGAGATGGTCATCTTCATGGTCTTGGCAGAGGCGGAACTTTGCTTGTGTGATCAGAGACCAGAGTGTTAAGATCACCAACACCTTGAGTTTTGGATGTTGCTTGCATGTGGAGATGCAAATAACACCCCCCTTGTAATTCCATGCATACATAATAGTTTGGCACGGATTATGGAAGACCATCAATTTTGCATGCTAAAATGTTGCTTATATAGCATAATGACAGGATGATGCTTTCCTCAATTTTCTATGTGGTCATCAGCTATCCTGTTGTGGTTTCTATCCTGAGCAGCAGGAAGAATGAAGGCGTTACTGAAGAGTCATGATAGCAGGGTGATAAAGCCTCCCTTGCATTTGCCATCGAAAAGGAATGGTTTGTTTAGGGACAGAGTATTTTTCCCTTCCAGAATGCACCTAAGCATCATAGGCTAAGAGGGCCAAGTCCTTTTTCAGAGTCAAGCAATTAGTTTTCTAGTCCACCATTCTTGTGCTCTCAGGGCTCCACAGAGTTTATGCCCTGCACTTTGTTGTCGCAGTGGTCCAGTTTTATATTTGACAATCAGGACTTGTCAGATGAGTCCAGAAGCTATTGGTTAGGGAATTGTATGGGACAATATTCTCTCCCTGCCCTACTTAGATGGTTACTCTTTCTTAGAACCCATATATATAAACTACCTTTCTCATTGACAACTTGGAATGATACAGATACAGCCCACATGGGTATTTGTCAGACATAAAAGATCCAGTTGTGTCTTCTTTCATGATTCAGTTCAAAGCCATAAGCTGCACCAGTGTAGACTTGCCTGGCTTACAGTCCCTAATTTGGACTGCTATGATACGTGTGAAGTCACACGGTCATCCGAAACAGTATGTGTGCACGCTATATTCAGAGACCAAACCTACTGTAAAGAAACATGGCCAAAAGGATGTAATGGTTGCTGCCCTGTGTGCTGCACTATAGGCAGTGGAAAGGGAGGTCCTAACTCTGAAAAAGGAGTTGGGCTCCAAATCCCGAAAAATGGGCGAGCAGCAGATGGAGGTGGAACAAGAAATCCAAAAGTTTAGAAATGAGATTCAGCATGAACTGTGATGTACTGTACAGGACAGAGACAGAGAAATTGTTAGATTGAAAGAGGACTGTGAAAGGTTGCAGCAGGATAAGAAGCATGTGTTCCAGCTGAATAATTTGCTTACTGGTATCAATGATACGCTATGGAGTGAGAGGAGGAGTCGATGTAGAGTTGGAAAAATGCCAGGAAGCATTGGACAGGGAGATCAGGGAAAATCGCAGAGTGAGTGCCGCGTACAGTGTTTTGCAAGAGCATGTCAGTAAAGCATAGTACAAAGGCAGAGTGAATCATTCGATGTGTAGAGCCAAGATGACAAAACTACGCCAACAGTTGGCAATCCTGAAGGGTCATGTGAAAACTGTGTCGTATGCACCGCCTATCGACCTGGTGTCATCGGAGGATGACGAAGGCAATGACAGAGAAATCCAAGATGACGGTCCTTGGGAAGCTGGAGGGTGGAGGGCTTGCCCACCGCCGGTAGTCGTCTTGAGTAAGCAAGACAAGGATGAAGTGGAAGCCCTGATTGAACAAGTGGTCACAAAGGCTGGAGTCTCCGAGGTGCATTCCTCGGCGATCTGACAAACCGTGGCCAACCTGTTAAAGAAGGAGGTGGAAAAACAGACCTTTTTCCAGGGTGTGGTGACCACAACGGCTGAGACTGTTGTCAAGTCCATGGCAGGGCAGACAAGGCCTACCCCAAATGCTCTGCAGTCTGCACAGGCCATCCGGACTGTCGCGGACAAAGTAGGCTGCGTGGCCTCTGGCGACAATCTTAGTTGCCATTTGGAAAAGGTGTGAAACCAATGTGAAATGCTCAGCCTCCTAGCCGAGCATATAGTCCAGGTTTTGAAGCAAACTGTGGGCCTCACGTTGAGGGCCAAGGTGCCGGAAATGGTACGTAATGACATCAGAGCCCCATTCGACATTGTTGCAGCCGGCCTCCTAGCAGCGCACAATCCCAATATGGTCAGTGTAATGCTAGCCCATCCAGTGAAGCAATACACCAGAGAGACCCTGGCACAGCACGACAGTTGCCAGGCTTGCATACCTCAACAGGCAAGGAGTTGGCCAATGAGGCTGCAGACCAAGACTTGATTGAATACAATCCTGTTTCTGAAAAATCTGCAGCCAGCCCTTCACAGAAGGTTGAAACAGCAGTATTCCAGAGACAGGACTGTTTCGGTGACATCATGGAGAAAGTGGAGTGCACCTACCAGATCTATGTGTGGGACCTGGGCTCTGGTTCCAAGGCCAGGGTGGCCGTGGTAAAGAACAGCACCAAGTCATCCACCCAGTACATGGTGGAAGGGAAATCTAAGGATTCCCAACAGGACAAGCCCTCCTACCAAAACCGAGGAGGGTTGAACAAGAACAAGCAGCAGTATTGGCCAAAGCATAACCAGCTGAACGCGAAAGGTAATAACGGACAAAAACAGCGGTCTAGCCCTTCGTACCAAGATTTGGCAGACGAAAACAACCGGCTCCGGGAGTTTAAGGTCAAAGTTCAGTCACTGATGGCAGCTATCCCAGCCAGAACCATGGCTGCCATCCCTTCCGCCCCTCCATTGGAGGAATCCAATGAGGGTGGGCGGTCCAAGTCTCCATACTCCGAAGTGATACAAATGCTTCGAGACATAGACCTCATCAGATGACGCTAACCAGAAGCACTCTGAATCAGACTGACGGTGTCAGGCCCTGGTTCACATCACCACCACCTTGGCAACCGATGATTCCAGTCCTCCATGTGTAGAAGCACTGGTTGGAGGCCGCCAGCATGAGTTACTTCTAGACATGGGCACCACAGTTTCAGTGCTGCACCAAGACGACCCACAGCTATCTTGGTCGACGGGGAAGGCCACTTCTGCCCAGACCTTCGAGGGGACAGTGATCACAACGTACCAGTCCAAACCAATACCAGTCATCATCGGTACCTTGGAGGTGACACACCGTTTTGACCTCATGATGATACTACATCACCACCAGAGCAGCTTGGGAATAGATTTTCTCTCACACTATGGCTGCGTAGTGGATTTAGTCGACAGGCTGTTGCTTCAGATACCTGGCCAGTACCATATGCTTCTCATTTCTGATTCGCATGTAGTAGCAGCAGTAAAGGCCAATGATGCAGAGTATGACATCATCCTCATGCTTCAGCACCATGATCTGTTTCCTCAAATGAAATCAGTTTGGAAAGGCATCAAGAGGCCTTTGCCAAGCACAAGCATGATTTTGGGAGAATGGACACTCTCATAAAATCACTGGTGATGAATCCCATGTCAGAGACAGTATCCTTTTCTGTCAGAGGTAATACTCGCTGAGAGCAAACTGCTGACTCCTTCTGAAACAAGGCCATTAGGTCCTGTGTGTCCACAATCAACTCCCCATCTGGCCAGTGAAGAAGCCTAACAACAGTTGTAGACTCACCATTGACTATAGGAGACTTAACCAAGTCACCCTCAGTTGTGCACCCACCATGGTATCTGCCCCAGACATGCTAAAACTTCGAAACCTTAACACAAGTGGTTCAGTACACTAGACATCTCCAATGGCTTTGGTCACCCATTGGCCCCTGAGAGCCAATACAAGTTTGCCTTTACCTTTGAAGGATGTCAGTACATGTGGAACTGCCTCCTGCAGGGGTTCCACAACAGCCCTCCCCTTTCACATCCACATGAGGGATGCCATACGTGGCTTCTCCACACCAGAATGCCTCTGCAATATGTGACGACCTCTTCTAGCCACCACAGGCCTAGAAAACACCTGGAGCTCCTAGATGAGCTCCTGACACTCCTGCAGAGGGCAGGCCACAAGTGCAATCCTGCAAAGATATACAGTTGTGCCTTCCAGAAGTCTCCATTCTGGGTCTGCACATCACTGCAGAGGGCAGAAGCCCTGCTCTGGATGCGGTCCAAGGCATTCAAGATTTTCCATTTCCTACCAGTGTGGTTACTTTGAGATGTTTCCTGGGTATAGTGAACTATTTCAGGGATTTTATTTGCAACTTTGCACAGAAGGCCGCACCACTGTATGAGCTATTGAAGAAAGATATCCCCTGGCAGTGCGGACCAGAACGCACAGCTGCTGTCACTTCTTTGAAGAAGCCTTTGGCCTCTGCTGCAGCTTTGGTCAGTCCTATCCTGGAACTGCCATTCCACCTGGAAACTGCCACCTCTGAGGTAGGCATGTCAGCAGCGCTTGCACAAAAGGCAAATGGCACCCTGAGACCTATTGCCTGTGCCTCACAGATGCTCTCCCTCATGGAACAGAAGTACTCTCTGTGTGAGAGGAATCTCTTGGTGACCTTCTGGGCCATCAGACACTTCACCTACATCATAGGGTTTTCTCCTGTTGTGCTGCACATCAACCACACCCCCACCAACTTCCTACTGGCAGACAGAATCAAAGATGGAAATGTGTCTTAACACCAGACTCACCAATTGGCCTCTCCTCTTACAGGATCGAGACATCACTGTGCTTCCCGCCAAAATGCCTTCCATTTTGGCACATGGACTCCTGTACCAAGGAGATCCACATGAGTGTGACCTAGAGCCATCCACCGTGCCAGAACCAGGCTCATTCCTACCCACCACTGAGTGCACTCTGCCGCATCTTTATAGATGGATTTTCCTCCTATCATGAAGGAGAACAAATTGCAGGCTTTGGGTCCTATACCCAGCAGGGGACATCTTTGAAGTGTCCAGGAATTGCACCATAAAATCTGCCCAGTATGCAAAATTTGCTGCAGTAGCCTGTGCCCTGGAACTCATCCATGGTCAAGGCACAGAGGACACCATTATCTTCTCTGATTCTTCCTGGTGTGCAGTTCTCTGACTGAATTTCTTCCTTTTTGGAAGACCCCTGATTCTGCCTCTTCAGAAGGCACCCCTGTGAAATACAGGGACCTGTTTGCACACATTGTCAGCCTTGCTGAGTAATTTGTTTTCAAGCTGTACATACACAAGATTAAGGCCCACTCCAAGGCCGAGCCTTTTCATGAGTACAACGATCGAGCAGACACCTTAGCCAAAGATGGTGCTCGGGGGGGGGGGGTTATGGACCATGCAACTTCCCACTGGACCACACACAGTGGTCACCCACAAAAAAAACAAAGTGGTCCCTCTGGATCTCACTGCAGTGCAAATGGCAGATCCAGAGCTAAAAGAGGTATGTGAATACCTCTCAAAGGAAACAGAAAAAGAAATGTCCCAGAATAACACATTCAAAAGACATTCTGACAACCTTCATCTCTATGCAGACCAGAAGTTAGTCCTGTACCACTCTGGTGATCAAAAACTATGGGTGATTCCCAAATCACTCCGACCAGAATTCATCCATCAGATTCATGACACCCCTACAGCTGGATATGAGGGGGCAGACAAAACCATGTAGAGACATAAAACTGTAGGCTGGTGGCCTGGCATGACAGCAGATGTCCAACATTATGTGGACAATTGCATTACCTATGCTCAGAACAACTCTATTCCTGGCAAGAAAACTGCCAAACTGCTCTCCAGAGACAATCAGATCTCTGGAATGCAATTCAAATTGATTTCATTGGACCATGCCAACCACCAGCAAAAACAAGTGTGTGCTTGTGATTACTGACCTTTTCTTGAAATGGGTAGAACCTGAACATCTGTGGATTGATTTGAATGCCCCTGCCGCAGACAGTGTCTCAATGGACGCTTATGTCGCACAACTGAAGGACAGTCTGGTACAGACCTACCTTTTTGCTGCCACAAATCTGGGCCAGGTCCAGCAGCAATCCAAAATGTACTGTGACAAGAAGGTCAGATAAGTCATTAGGTAAGTAGGAGACCAAATAATGGTACTGAAATTCTCCACCCTTCCCACTTGTTTACAAACAAATGGCGGGCCTCTATGACATCATCAACAGATTGAGCCTTGCTGTCTACCAAGTGCAGATCACGGACCGCATGAAACCCCTTAACAAATGGTACCATGCCAATCAACTGAAACTGTACAAAGGTGATTAGTGCTCCTTCCTCGGCCGGGTTAGGGAGATCTGTAAGTTCACCTTTCTGTTCTCTTCTTTTCAAACATGATGTTAATTTTCATCTACCTTCTGCCATATATGCTGGCAAGCGTGTCCGAGTTCCATCTAAGGTTTCGCCATGTTCTGAACCCTTGGGATCCAACCTACTTTCCAGACCAACCTCACCACCTTCGCCTAAGCGTGCCATCAACCTCCCATCCTCAACAGTCACTGTTCGTGAAGGAAAAGATGCCAGGACGGGCCGCGACAGAGCTTTAGTGTCCCAGCCCTGGCCCTGTGGAATTGGTTTCACCATCTATAAGTGACGCCTTCTGTCGAGGTATTTAAGGCCCACCTCAAGGCCTTCCTATTCACTCGGGCGTTCCCTGATTTTGCTGTATGACATCTTTTGTCTGACCGCCATGATATTTTTGTTCTTGACTTTTTGTTCTTAGTTAGTTGTATCTAATTTATTTATTACTTTTTTATATTTATTATTTATTGCTGTATTATTTTTGATGTTTTCCTTATACGGTGCCCAGAGCCTCTGGATTGGGCGTCTTATAAATAAAATGTGCCTTGCCTTGCCTATCTGAATGCCATGGAGGTATCTCCAGACCAATCCACTCTACAGATAGAATGGGAGACTGACAACCCTAATGGACAACAGATTCTGGTAGCCTGCCTTACCAAAGGAACTTTCAAGGCTGTCCCAACACTCATATCTGCCTTAATGGAACTTTGTGCATACGCCAAATTCAGCAGCAACATACTGGTCTCTACAACCTCACAGCAATGCTGAATCCAGACATTTGCTCCAGATTCCCTAATACCACCATGCACCAATTTTGTTCCAGTTGTTCCATTGCTACAGCTGCTCTTTTCCTCGGTCATCCCAGCATCAAAGGATGATCCTTTGCAATGTCCAACAATGGAGTCGGGCCCACCCAGTGGCCTGGCCGCTACTTCTGTTCCTAGGACTCTCAATAATGTTCAATTTATGCATGTTCCTGTCATTTTGAACCTCACCCACTGGAAAATGGCCAAGTTTGGCCACTGTTCCTCAACAAATGTGTTGAATTGTCACACTGTTATGTTGTTAGATTAAATGGCAGCATATCAAGCACATGCACAAGACCCTGTAGTTGGGTGCCATACTACGGAACACGAGGTGTTCGCCCACGATGTCCAAAGCGAATGTGGATTTGCTGATGTAACAGGTGCAACAGGCACTGTTACAAGTCTGTTTGGCATGGGAATGTCAATTTGGAACCGTGTCGATTTGGCTAATATTCAAAGTCAAACCAAAATTTTCAACAGTAAATTAGGTCAGGATGTAATGCAGCCCATGCTACACGGTATTGATGGTATTTCCCAAGAGGACAGATTTACGATGTATAACATGCACGCTATTGCATGTTTATTCAATGAATTGATCTTCCAAAACAATAAAGAAGCCTCAGAGCAACACATAGGCAGGGAAATAATTTGTTCAGCTTATGGCACTTTTGCTATAACCAATATCACCAATCTCTTCCAAGATCTGGAATCAGGGTGGATCCTGGATTTGATCCATGATAGATGTATGGCTAAATGGTATTGCCCCTCTTGTAGAACCCTGACATGCACTACCAGGTGCATGGACAGGACTGTGTCTTTTCACTGACCACATCATGGAACTTGGGCTATATAACACCATACCTGAACCTGGAACCCTGCTACACTACCGGTCAGTGTTCTCTACTTGACACCATATACGTCACCGTCACTGTCTCTGCCAATCTTTGACAAAGATTCTTCAGTCTTTGACAAGCTGGCGAATGTTCACTCCATGGTTCATCTAGAGGCAGCACTATCGAACAGATCAACTTGCCTCCATTGCTGGTGTTTCATCCTCAATTCGACACCTGGGTTACCCCCCCCCCCCACACTGACTGTTGTGCCAAACGTGGTTACCACTATTTGGGCAGATGTGATGTCTTTGATGTAACCCTGCCTGTTTGTGGTTACTCGGCGAGTTTTATGATCTGGTCATATATGTTTGATAATGACTTCTTTCTAAATGAAACTGCTAATGTCATATATCCTTTTGACAAGCCAAATGTCACTTTTGCCTCAAGAGAAGCCATACGATGCCTCACCAGCCAGATGACAAATGCCTCCATTACGTGCTCTGTCCAGCTCACAAAGTGGCACCTTCCTCAAGTTTGAGTTACCTACAATTCCGATGGACAATATTGTGTTGTGACCAACTACAAGACTTTCTCTGATGGACCTCTGGTGTGTGACGTCACTATGCCCAACTTCTGTTTTGTACCCCAGCAGTACACTGTCATTGGCTATATGGTTATCATCTCTGTTCCCACCCTGGAATGTGATTACATTGATAGTGACCCTGACTATCTGAATGCTATAACACAGTATCTACCAGTGTTTAATGTGCATATTGACCCATACACCTTGAATCTTAGAGCATTGTTAGATAGAAAAGATATACACCTCATCCATATTAGTAACAACATTACTAAGGCAGGCGATTGTTTGAATGACTAATTTCATGATAGTGCTTTAAGTACTGCATTGTCAAACACTTGGTTGGAATTTACTTTTAAAGGTTTTGTTATTCTTTAAGTTTTCTTGATTTTCTTTCTTATTACCTTATGCTGTCTATGCCACAGGCTCAAACAGCATCGTGCACAGTTGAAATTTCTCTGTGTAGCCCATGGGGCTAGAATGTAACCAACCACATTTACCCTAGTTGTGTTGACTCTTTATTCAGGAAACAAGGGAGGGGGATATGTAGACCTGCCTGACCTACAGTCCCTAATGTGTACTGTTATGATTCTGTGTTACAGCATAAGGGATATTAGCATTTACTTACACTTGCTATGATGTACTATTCAGTATTTGTGGTCTTAGAGTGCCTACAGTTGTTAACCATAATGCTATGATCAGCATTTTATATGAATCATTTTATTGTAACCCAAAAGTAGTGTTAGTCAGCATAATGCTTATCATTGTGTACAGTACATGCAAAACCTAACTGCCTTGGGTGTGAGCTTCCCACTGTACCCACTAATAGAAATGCTTTGTTTAGCTTTTCTACTATGCAGATGAGCCCATTACCAGGTAACTGAGCTTCTTATTGCTATCAGAGTTTGTGTAATTCTGTTTTTCACTGAGTTGTCCTATGATGACACCGGGTGTTTGGAGGTTCTGGTCTCCCAGCTGTGGTAAACTGTCCTTTTACATGTAGTGGGAATAAACCTTTATTCTGCAACACCTGTCTCTGTGTCCTGTTTTGCCATCAGGTTTAGATCCTGCAAAACCCAACACCAGGAAAAGGCTTGGTGCTGAAGCAACTGCAGCCATGAGAAAATAGTAGCACCCAAACCAAGGACTCATCTCAGTTGAATTTTATTGTACACAAGTGTTCTAGTGCATCAAGGCAAAAAAAAAACACACATATAGTGGATACAGTGAAGTGCAGACTTATGTTTCGCTTGGATCCCTGCCAAGCTTCATTAGGAAGCTTAGTACACTAGAGCATTGTGTTATAATAAAATTCAGATGAGATGACTCCTTGGTTTAGGTGCTACTGTTTTCATGGTTGCTCTTCTTTAACTATATATGTTTTCTGTTTAAGGTAGGCTTTTAGGAGTGGAAGACCATGAGATCTAAAAGTGATCCCAGTTCCAATGTGGGAAGCCACGGGCGGTAAATGTGGGATGGAAGTCACCATCATACATTTCAAGACAATGTAGGCCTGTATTTTTCCAATTTCTTTCTGGT
This sequence comes from Neoceratodus forsteri, assembly GCA_016271365.2. NCBI lineage: Eukaryota > Metazoa > Chordata > Ceratodontiformes > Ceratodontidae > Neoceratodus > Neoceratodus forsteri. Next base: position 1,373,655,312 of record CM057458.1, read on the forward strand.
ACATATTTATGCAAGGGTTCAACTGGGAATGTGCACATTGTTAATGGTTTGTGTATTGTGTACTGCATTGTCTGAAGAGTACTGAGGTAGTAGTTGCAGATGGAATGTTCAGTGTTACCTGGGGTCTGTGCTGAGGTCACAGCTTTTGGGCTATATCACCTACCCAGTGGTGGAGTACATTACCATATGTATAAACTACCTCCCCAATTAACAAATGTTGGACTTAACAGAAAAGGAAATTGAGTATGATGAAATTTATCCTTCCTTCCACGTAGTCACACCAATTCAGTGTTCATTGAGCACGTGCAAGGTCCTCAGAATTTCAGAAAGCAGTTGGCTGAAACCTTCATCAGCTCCTCCCCATCCACGACTCTCAGCACCTCCATGCTTCAGATCTTTTTTTTTTTGCTGAAAAAAATCCTTTCAGAGGCAGTGATTTCACCATGATGTAGAACAGAAGAACATGCCAGCAGATAGAGGCCTTATGGTCTATCCAGTCTGCTTGATTGTGCAACTTCTTGTGTATTTACAAAGGGAACTGCCACTGCTCCCCATTTCCCTTTTGACCTCCCTCATCTTCCCCCCCACTCATCCCTTTCTACCTGCAACTTTTCCCCTCACCCTGTCCCACCCCCTCTTGAAGCTGTCCACCATTTTTAGGTATATTTGAAGGTCTCAGTCATGGCTTCTCCTCTCCCGTCTTTCCTCAAGAGGGTACATAATGAGCTCCTTGAGCTTGTCTTCATAGGTGCTGCCCTGCTGGACCTGTATCATCTAGGTTGCCCTTCTCTGGACCGTCTCCAGCAAATTTATATCCTATGTGAGATACAGGCACCAAAACTGCACACTGTACTCCAGAGGTGTGGTCTTACCAGTGACCTGTACCTCTGCCTTCCTTGTGGTAGTTCTACTGACTGTGCAGCCCAGCATCTGATTTGCTTTGGCTGCTGCTCTCTTGTAGTGTGCAGAGTGTTTCAGGTCACTTGTGATTATTGCTTCTAGGTCCTTTTCTTCCTCTGACCTAGTTACCTGCATTCCGCCCAACCAGTACTTGGCCCCTGGATTCTTTGCCCTCAAGTGCTTAACTTTGCACTTTTTAGTGTTGAACCCCAGCTGCCAAATGCCAGACCACTTTTCAAGCCCAGCCAGGTCCTTCCTAAGTTCCTGTCTGCCCTCCTCCTTATCCACCCTCCCACAGAGCATGGTGTGATCTGCAAACAGGCAGATTTTACCCTTCATCTCATACATGATGTCACTTATGAAGATGTTGAACAACACTGGACTGAGCACCAAATCCTGTGGGACTCTGCTAGTCACAGATCTTTCTTCTGAGAATTCTCCCCCGACACCACTCTTTGGCTTCTACCTTGCAACCAGCTTTTGACCCATCCTGTGAGTTTAGCTCCCACCCCCAGTTCCTCCAGCTTCCTGACCAGTCTCCTGTGAGGCATCGAGTTGAAGGCTTTGCTGAAGTCCAGATACAGGACATCAGTCACGTGGCCTTGTCCACTGTCAGGTTGGCAGGACCTCCCTGTCATAAACCCATGCTGCATCTTGTCCTGGAGCCCATTTTCCTCCAGAAAGTCAATCAGTCTCTCATTCAGGTTAGTCTCCATCAGCTTACCCACTATTGAGGTCAGGCTGACTGATCTATAGCTGCCAGGTTTGTCCCTCAGCCCACTTATATGTAGAGGCACCACATGCACTGTTCTCCAGTCCTGGGGCATGTTCCGGAATCCAGAGAGGTGGTAAACATATCTGCAGGGGACCCTAGACCTACACCAGTTCTTTAAGACCCTCGGTGCATGACATCTGGCCCTGGTGGAGCAAATTATGTCATGTATTAAGCAGTGTTTCAGAATTCAGTGAGTGTGGCTCCCTGGATCTAAAACATAAAAGAAAACCTGGGAGGAGCCAGATCCAACTACGTGCATATATCAATTCATTTTACCAGGAAAATACATGATTGAGAACAATTAATTTACAAGGTGGTCCTGGGTGGACTCAGGCAGCAGAGGTCAAGCAACAATAAAATTACAAACAAAGGATTACACTTTACAGATGATAAGACATTTATACAATCATTGTATTTAGCAAAGGCAACTAAGAACATTTAATAACAAGTACAGTAGAACCCCAGGGGTAGGGGATATATAGGGAACAGAGGAAGTATTAGGGGAAGAGAGATTAGTCATCATTTAGGCAGGGGAGATAGGTGATATCACAAGTGTGTTGAAACTAGGCTTACTCACCATGAATCCAGTTTTTCCAAAAATGTTTTATTATTCTGCTATCAGTATTATGGCCAAACCAATGTTTTGTGCTGTTGCACGTCATCGGGGCATACTGTACGTTGATTTTTCTGTAAAAATATATTAATGCATATAAATCAATTCCTTCTACATTTTCATAATCTTAATTAACCCAGAACTACAATTTTTAATTTATAAAAGGTTACCATGTATTACTAATAAATTGTTCCATTGTGGCCATGTACCAAAATAAATAGTTCTCTCCCTTTAATATATAAAGTATAATGCATTCATTCTTATAAAGCTCATTAGTACCTTTACTTTTTCAGTTCTCAATTTTTGCCACTGCCCTTTAGAGCCTATGGATTCAGAGGAACTAGAAAGCAAATACTTATAATTTTATAAAAATGTCCATTCCCATATTCATTATTTTACTCAAATTCAAACTTATAATCAATCCATTGTACTAGTACTGTCCCCTTTATTTAGTTTTCTGCTTAAATCAAATATACACTGTACCGTGAGAGTATAGGAACATTGTATGTATTAAATCTACTAGAAATTCAATAATAAAATCACTATTAATAGTAATATCTTTGTATTTTAATAATTTCAACATGTCTCACCAGAACAACTCCAATTCTGATCTTGAAACTTGTACTTGTTGTACGAGTCAAGCACTTCCTGCAGGTCACCCTGCCAAAGTTTATCTCTTTTGCAATCTGCAGTTTGTTGTTTCCTCAGACATACTATGGAGTGGAGATAAAAATAATTTGTTTGGACATTGCATTAGATTTTAATATTCTAATTACAACCCATTTAAGTAGATTCTCTCCTTTATCATGCCTCTCTGATGCATGCCTCACTCACGGCATTTAACTTTTACTGTTGCTTTTGATGTTAGGTAAAACGCTCCCTCAAACACGCTAAAATATGGGACAGAAAACCTGCATTTTTTGTATTACTGTTCCACAAATCTCTCAGCTTTTGAAAAAGTTACATTGCTACAAGAATATTGTGAAACAAGGAAAGTACCTCGGTTCCACTGCAAGGTCCATGACTCCCAAACTGGCAAAGGAGGGAGCCTTTCTACTAGAGAACTATTTGTAGTCAGTCAGAAGCGGGCTGGAGACCCAGTGCAGGTGCAGGACGTCAGTCGCGTGACAACGCTAAATGACTTCATAAGCACTGCAGATGGCTCTGGATGGCAAAGCCACACTTGGCAGGGGATGTTTAAAAGGGCCATTGACCCTGTATGTGCCGTAGATGGGTTTCCAAATGGACTTTGTGCTCTAAACCAGAACAGTCCTTCTGAATATATTAATAATAGACTGTGGATGCAGATTCCAAAGCTCAAAGTGAGCCTATAAAATGGAGACTCTGGAAAAACTTTTTTTTTTAGTATTTGGTCAGGCTTTCAACTGAAGTCTGGGAGAAGCACCACTGTGAACCTGTAGGAGGCTGGGAAGGTGTCTGCACTGACACTCGCAGCCTTTATGAAGGAGGTCTGCTGTGTCATTGTCCCTAGTGTTTTCTAGGTGTGTATGCTGTGCTGCGGCACGGATGGCACCTGTTTCCATGTCGCAGACTTGTGCATGTGCATACATGGAGGCCTTGCTCATGCCATCATTGGGGATTAGGACACTAGAAGGAAAACAGACAGCCACATGCAGGGTAATGTTGCCAGTTACTCTCTGGTCCCTCTTTATCCTTATCCACCTGGATTGTGTGCCAAGGAAGGAACCCCTCCACGGAAGGGCCTCCACCACAGGTGCAAGCCATAGGAACCTCAAAGTCAGGTACATGACATTTTGGGATTGGGAGGTTGCCCATAGAGAACCTAATAGGCCTGGATAGCAGAAGGAGTAAGAAAAACACAGGATGGAAAAAAAACAACCAGTAACATTCTGTGCATTAAAACAAGAGGAGAAGGGCACTATGGCATTTATCCACTTGAAGATCAATATTATAATACAAAATTCATAACAGAATTCCTTTTTTCAACTACAGGAAAGAAGGTAAGCTGCATACCTGGCTGGAGACAATGTTCTTGTGTGGACTCATACCTCTGGGAATTTTCTGTGAGATCATTTATCCCTTGACTCCCTGGAAGGAGAGATTCCCGTTCCTTCCTCTGTTGCTGACATCTGTATATTGCTCATTTGGTGTAATGTATTCTTGGCTCAAACTGTATGTATTAGTGCTGACTAAGCCAGTGACTGTCAAACTGAAAAAGGATCAGTGAGGATACATTTAAACAAACAGGAACAATTCTGTGGACCAAGGTTAAATAGGAGTGTTTGCACAACAAATGCTGCTACCGCACTTGTTTCATTTTGTTAGGATTTGGTTGTGTATTCAATATAGAATCTGCAATCATGCAACTTTCATTTTGTATCACAAAATAAATGACTATTTCTACAACCAGCATGTGTGTATTTTTAAATGGTTTTTGCATATACTTGATTTGTGTGTATACATTGGGTAGTTGGCCTTCTGTTTTTCTTGCAAGACTTCAGTATTTTTTAGAAAATGTTCTATTAGCATGGAAATGCACAGATGAGCAAAGTCTTTTCGTAACAGTGACTAGATAGGCATCCTAAATTTTAAAAATACCAACATAAATACAAAACTTAGCCTTCAACCTTTTTTAGAGCTTTTTCTCGCCCAAGGTTCCACCTGATGGCATCTCCAGCCCCAACACTAACCTGACCTTCCCTTGGACTTACAGGTTTTCCACCACTTGCCCAGGACAGTATAGATGGGTGTCCAGCTGGTCATGTGAGAACCTGTGGGGGGTGCCGACTTTAGAATGGACCAGGCATTTTCTTTACTTTTTTTTTTTATGTTAAAGTTTATTGAGAAGCAAATGTAGGACAGTACAGTACTTCGCATAGTTTCAGCACATATCAAGAGTTACAGCCATAGTATTTTTTTGCTATTACTGTTATTCATTTCCATAGTGACTTGATGTTACCAGTAAGATAATTGGTGTTACCAAGTTTTAGATCATATATAAGTCCGTAAGTATGTCACTGTACTGTTCTTCCAATGAAGAAACATGCCTTTCTTCTGGAATTAATCTGTGCTATAATTAATTCAAGAGCTTAGACATGAACAGCTTATTAAACAACTCTGTGAACCACTGAACTAGAACAAAAATACTTTGTGTGACATTTCTGTTTGATTTCTACATCATGAGCAGAGAGGTACCTGGGCAGAACTGCCTGGCTCCTCAGTGGGAGGTGTTGTGTACTTCCCATTTTTCCCATTTCTGTAGTTAGGTATTCCTATTTAGTCTAAGATCTGCAGTGATCTTCCATATCTGCTATCTGTTGGATTTTCCTTTGCCGTTCCCCAGTTGTGGGTATCCCTGGTCATAGCCAGTGGCAAGTGACTAGGCATTTTCCTTCTAACTCATTTTTCTAGGGATGTGGATATGTTGTTCTATACACGCTATCTGGCATGGTCCTTTCCCCCTTTAAGAAATGCCGGGAAGTCTTCAAGCTGGCTCCTCCCACCTACCCTGGTGATATGTTCCTCAGCTCCGCCCATGACCGCCAGATCTTCCTTTCCGCTGGAAGGAGCAGGTTCCCTCTTCGTCCTTCTGCATTGTAGGCCCTAGTGCTCTGCGATCCTTTTGGATTGCTTCAGAAAACTTCACAACCATTTAGATTTTGTCTTGAGCTGCCCGACCGCGATGAATGACAAGTCCATACCAGGATTTCAGCTGGTGGCTGTACGAGCAGAAGATGTTGTGCCGACCCCACACCATGTGCATCTACCACCTGGGCCCATGAACATGATACCCAGGCCTGGGATATATGTCGATCATTTCACGTGACAGTCCTTGAGACTCCGTCCTCGCCTGCCTTATGTTGGGTCACAGAAAAACGGCATCCACCAGTCACTCCAAAGACACCTGCTGGGTGATCTCTGTAGCTGAGGGTCCGCCAAACAGCAAGAACAGCTTGCAGTCTTGGAGGAGGAGAGAGGAGGCTCGGGCCTCACTCCTCTTTGGCTTCTGCCGTGCTGCACCAATTGGACACCACTTTTACACGCCCTTCAAGGGAGCTGTGCCAGTCCTTCCGCGAAGGGTCAGAGTCCTTCTGAATCTCACAGCTCTAGACCTTGAAAGGAGAAGGAGGAGTCAAAAAGAAGACTCATTGTTCATGGGACTGGGAGCATTCTGACCATGGTCGAAACCACAGCCTTAGCCGCTGGCTTTGCAGAGACCCCATCAGGCCAGTGGGTTGAGATGCTGGTCGATGATGCTGCCGAGATCTTTCTCAACCCAACTGAACAGTTGTCATTCGAAGAGGCCAATAACTCTCTCTTCAGTACTCTTGTCCTGCCTGTGACCACAGAAGGGGCTGCTCAGTCTGCTGACCAGATCCCTCTGGTCACCAGCCCAGACCAGGAGGAGTGTCGGCATCCCTGGCAGCCGAGGTCGAGGTCTTGGTCCTCATCCAGTGGGTCGAGCAGCTCCCACTGTCATCAGCGCTCCTGCTGTCAGTGCCACGGGAAGCGGTACTGCTGCTGCTACTCATCTTTGTCCTCAGGTGAGGAGAGGCTTCCGCGCAAGCTGCATCAATGCTACGAAGATCTGATGTGGCAACAGTTGGTGCTGGCCGGTACTAAACTGACCCCAGTTTCCACACCGGCTATCACTTGGCTGACGCGCAAATGGCCGACACCGACTCGCCCTGTGGGTTTGGTCAAGACCATCCCTCCCCCAGTGGAGCCGGTCAGGACTGTTTTGGTTCAGCTGAAGCCGGCCTCTCTGACAGTTGTGTTGGAGCCACCACCCAAGCAGCCATTGACCGGCGCTCTGACCAGGGAGTCTCGACCAGCCAAGAGGCTTCCCTATTGGCTGTTGGTCACCGTCACTCCGGACTGCCCACGGAGGGTTGAAGGTGACTTGAGCAGTAGGCCACTTTATGCGGACTCCTCCGAGTCTGAGGATTCCTCACTGCACTCCCATCTGGTCGACAAGGAGTCCATGGGGGATTTATCAACGGAGGAAGGGCCCACTTCTTTCCTAGGCATCCTCCGCCGTATCTCTGAGTCCACAGGGATGAAAATGGAGCCCGTTCAGAAGCGGGCTCACCATCCCCTTTCAGATATTCTGGACAAAGGGGACTCTGACAGAGGCTTTTCCAAGGGTCAAAGCCATTGTTGGCCCAGCCCTGAAGCTTTGACAGCACCCCGCGTCCTGCCCTGCGCCCTCTGCCTGGATGGCCCGCAAGTGCAGTGCCCATCGGTACCCTCTCGGGCTTTCATGACATTCCTCAGCCGAGGGACAGGTGACCAACTCGTGTTTCGGCGCACAGGCAATATCGGGACGCCGACAAGCTGCCGGACAAGGAGTCCAAGAAATTGGACCATGCGACTAAAAAAGTCTATGCCGCCTCCTTGCTCAGCCTCCGTCAGGCGAGCTCGGCCGTCTTGATGGCACACTTCTCTTATGCCCTCTTGGGCTCTTTGGATGAGGTGATTCCTCACCTGCTTGCGGACCTCCAGACCACAGTCAAACAGATCCAAGATCAGGGCCGGGCTGTGGCCAAGCAGCAGCTGCAAACGACTCTGGATCTGGGAGATTCCTGTGCCCACTTGGTGGCGGCCGCAGGAGCCATGCTCTGTAGGGCTTGGCTGTGGATCTCGACCTTCACAGCAGACACTCAGCAGAAGCTGGTGGATGTTCCTGTCTTGGGCACCAACCTGTTTGGGCCTGGTGTGGAGGGTCACCTCCAGTGTATCGAGAAGTTCAATGCCACCTTGGACTATGTAACATCTGCATAGAAGGATCCCAAGAGTTCCAGGCAACAGAAGTGAAATCCCTTTTGGTCCTCCACTCCTGCGGCAAAACCAGCCCAGCATCAGGCTGGCCAGCAGGCTCAGTCTTGGCGACCCCAACCCAAGTCAGTAGCTTCAGTGGTCCATAAGCCCGGAGGGAAGGGACCCGGTGGCACCTCAGCCGGGCCCTCCTCCTCCTCCAAGCCTGCTCAGTGACAGGATGAGGATGCTACCCTCATACCCATCACACCTCCTGGGTCCTCCTGTGGGGACCGCCTCCACCACTTCTTTTGCCTGGTCCACTGTCACCACAGACAGGTGGGTTCTAGAAGTGGTTGGTCAGGGTCTGCCTCTGGAATTGAGCAGTACCCTCCAAGCTGAGCCCTTACCAGGGACTTGGTATCCACAGACACTCAGTCTGCTCTTTGAGACAACATAGCCCAGCTCCTTTGCAAGGAGGTTGTGGTCAGAGTAGCGGATCCTCTGGAACACCCAGGGTTTTCTCCAGGTACTTCCTGGTGCCAAAACCGATGGGGGCTGGCGCCCCTTTCTAGATCTGTACAACCTGAACAAGATCCTCAGGTCGTGCACCTTCAATATGGCAACTCTGTCTCAGATCATACCACCTCTAGAGCAAAATATGTGGTTTTGCTCCCTGGATCTTCAGGATGCGTTCTTTCACGTCCTGATCCATCCGTCCCACCGGAGATTCCTCCGCTTTCGAGCAGAGGGAGGGAACCCTCTATGAGTTCCAGGCCATTTCATTCGGCCTCTCCTCAGCCCCCAGGGCCTTCACCAAATGCATGGCAGTGGTGGTAGCTTACCTGAGGTGCCAAGGGATCCAGATGTACCCCTACCTGGATGATTGGCTTATTGCAGGTCCCCCAGGCAGGAGTTGGAGTGGTCCAGGGACCTGGTCCTCCAGACCTGCACCTCCCTTGGCCTCCTGGTCAATGAGGCCAAGTCAGAACTCGATGCCCTCGCGGGTGATCAGCTTTATTGGGGCAGAGCTCGACTCTTGCCCGAGGCAAACCCAGCTCCGGCGGACAGGGCAGAGTTCTCTCCTCCTTTGCCCAGTCATTTCGGGTTGGGCAATTGTGCATTGCCAGGACTTTCTGCACCTTTTGGGTTGCATGGCGGCCTGCACAGTATGGTCTGATGGGCCCGTTGGAATATGCACTCCCTGCAGTTGGAGCTGGCCTGCCAGTGGTCTCAGTGCAAATGTCACTTCAACCAGCTGGTCACTGTGACCCAGAATATGTGGGATGCCCTGCAGTGGTGGCTAGTCCCAGAGCATCTGCAGGTAGGGATGCTGTGTGTCTGCCTTGAGCCAGCTGTCATCCGGATGACCAATGCATCGCTCACAGGCTGGGGTGCCCATCTGGGGAACACAGAGTCCATGGGCTCTGGCCCCTGAGGAGTCCCTATGCACATCAACCTGCTGGAGCTCAGGGCAGTTTGGCTGGTGATGACTGCATTTGCTCTGCATATTCAGAGTAAAGTGGTCCAAGTCCAGATGGACAATACCATGACCATGTACTATCTCAACAAACAGGGCAGGACGCACGCCGTGTCTTTGTGCAAGGAAGCTCTGCATGTATGTACCCTCTTTTGCAGCCTGGAGGTGGATCTCCTAGCCATCCGTGTGGCAGGAGCCTCCAGTCAGCTGGTGGACGCTCTCAGCCAGGTAGGTGAGGCGTCTCACGAGTAGTCTTTCCATCTGGAGGTAGTGCACAGCCTGTTCTCCCAATGGGGCACCCCTCAGAGTGACCTGTTCACCTCCAGGGAGTACGCAAACTGAGGCTGTTCTGTGCCCACCCGCCTCAACAGGGCTCGCTGCAGGGATTCCTTCTCAAGGCCTTGGACCCCAGACTACTTCTGTGCCTTCCTTGATCCACAAGGTGCTGCTCAAGGTCAGGAGGGACAAGGCACAGGTGATCCTGGTGGCTCTGGACTGGCGACACCAGTTTGGAGCCCCAGTCTCTCAGCCTCAGCAACAGGCTCCTGAGGGGTCTACCACTCCGCCTGGACCTGCTCTCCATCAGTCAGGGAAGGTACTCACCGGACCTTCAATCCCTGCACCTGACAGCCTGGTTCCTGAGCGGCTAGAGTTCCAGGCTTTGGTCTCTCGAAGATGTCCTCACCATGGTGGAGGCATCTAGAAAGAATCGACCAGAAAATGCCATGCCTTCAAATGGAAGAGATTTTCCATTTAGTGTCGGGGCAAGGGGCTGGACCCTTTGACCTGTCCGGTGGCCAGCATTTTGGACTACCTGTGATCCCTCTTCAAAGGGGGACTTCAGTCGACGACCCTTAAGGTGCGCCTGGCAGCCATCTCTGCTTACCAGGCGCAGAATGGTCAGCAGTCGGTGGTGCAGGAGAAGGTGGTTTGGTGCTTTTTCAAAGGCTTGGATCACATTTCCCCTCCGGTGTGTGAACCACCACCACCGTGGAATTTGTTGCTGGTTTTGGCAAAGCTCATGGACAAGCCATTTGAACTGATGCACAGGTGTGAGATGTCTCACCTGTCATGGAAGACCACCTTATTGGTGGCTATCATGTCAGCCAGAAGGATCAGTGAGCTCCAGGTGCTTTTGGTGGTCTCTCCTTACCTGGTCTTCCACAGGGACAAGGTTATCCTGCGCCCAAACCCAAAGTTCCTCCCGAAGGTTGTATCGGAGTTTCACCTTAATCAGGTGATGACTCTTGCGATGTTCTTCCTGAATCACACCTTGGAGGCTGAACACAGTCTCCATACTCTGGACCTGAGGCAAGCAGTCTCTTGTTACAAAGGCACAGCTGAAGTTCAGGGAGAGGTTCGCCCAGCTGTTGTTTGTCACCTACGCTGAAGCCGCACCTGGCAGACATGCAGCAAAGTGGACGTTGGCAGGTGGATCACTTCCTGCATTGATCTCTGCTATAGGTAGGCAGGTAGGAGCCTCCCATAATGCTAGAGCTCATTCCACCCATCATACCACTGCATTGGTGGCTGCTTCTAGGGACATTCCTAGCCAAAGAAATCTGCAGGGCTGCTACCTGGAAGTCCGCACACACCCCTCATTTCCCGTTCCACATTGTTCTAGAGTCATCGGGATGCTGGTTTGGGCCTCAGTTCTCCAGTCTCTGTTCCTAGATATGGGATGTGTGCTAACCCCTTCTCCCGGAGAACTGCTGGAGTCTGCCAGATAGTGTGGATAGAACAACATAGCCGTCCCTAGAAACACAGGTTACTCACCTGTAACAGTAGATCTTCTCGGACTGGTCTCTTGCAGTAAGTCATTACTTATAGGAGTATCCACCAGGTGGCGCTGTCACATGGCAGCTTCTTCCAACAGTCTTCCGTGGGAGCTGCCCACACGATATCACTTCCTATGGATGTGTATAAGAGTGGGCGGCCCCCAGTACCCTCTGTTCATTTTCCTGCCAGCTTCATCTCGCACAGTCAGCTCTTCTGACCTCCTGGGTTGCAGTCTTTGACTCGAACTTGAACCGATTGTTCTACCTTCTGTTCCGGGCCTGTGACCTACTAACAGTACCCCCCGGACTTCTTTCGTACAGCAGGACCAGTGTTCCATTAGAGCTCCTGGTACACCTGCTGCTCCCTGGCCTAGGCACTCTTGCTGGGTCTGGGGATTCACTAGGGCTGCTGTTAACAGGCCAGCCCAATTTTGCTTCTCTCTGCCAGGCCTGTGGAACACTGCCAGGCCCTGGCTCTTCTACTTCCAGGACCCGGGCCGGTGCACCACTCGCTGCACCCTTGGCTCCTGCCTCTGGTCCTGTGTATGTGTACTACTCCCAGGCACTGGCTCTTCTACTTCCACTAGGCCAGGCCTGTGCTCCTCACAGCACCCCTGCTGCTCCCTGGCCTATGCTCTCTTGCTGGGCCTTGGAACTTGCTCATGGTTGATCATCCAGCCAGGCCAGAATGGACCTCGGGGGCCACCTTAAGGCTCCTGGTCAAGAGCACTCATTCCAGGCATAGGAGGAGCAGGATTTACACTCTTCACACTCCTTCGCCTTCTCCACCGGCGGTGGCTCCTCCCAGTCAGCGGAGTATTCCCTCATCACCGGGGCTGCTCTGCCCGTCGACTGAGCCTGCTGGGCTTGTTTTATCTTTGACGAACCTAGTCCCTTCTACGGAGCTTGTTTCTAACGGTCTCCCGTCGACGGGCTGTGTTGCCCTTTCAACGGAATGTTCCTCGTCGAAGGGGATGCTTCCCCCGTCAATGACATGTGTTCTTTGCTCTCCCTTGTCAACAGGAGCTTTTCTCCCATCGACAGGACATGATTCTGCTGTTCTCTCATCAATGGAGGATTATTCTCCATTGATGGGGCACTCCACGTCGACGGGGAAGCCTCTCCCATCGACAGAATGGTGCGTTTTGCATGCCTCGTTGACAGAAAGGCTTCCACCGTCGACGGAGAGGCTTGTTTCTGATCTCTCGTCAATGGGGACGATTCCACTGTCGATGGAGGAGCCTCTCCTCCTTCCCTCTTCGACAGGGATGCTTCCCTTAGCGATAAGGGCCTCCCACCCCGGAACACCCCCTGCCGGGTCTTGCTCCATGCCCCCGGCTTTCGTCCGGCACCTTGTTTCGGCATCCTTGGGGGTCTTCCCACCGTCGCCTATTTTGTGCCCTTTGGATGTGACTTTTCCCAGGCCTTCGACACCGCTTAGAGGACTCAACCCTGAGTCCCTTACCCCTTTGCCGGTCCCAGACCACAAGGGTTGGAGTACCTTCCCCCGCTATTTGGGGTCAGCAGTTCCTGGGATGGCTTGCCCTCCTCCTAGCGTCGCCCTTGGGTGCCTTCCATTTCTGGACCTCCCCCTGTCACAAGCGCCGGGCATCGCCCGCATTGTGCTGGAGGTCCTGTGGTCCATGGGCCAGGGTCTGGCCTCGTCCCATTCCCCTCCCTCTGCCCAGGTACCTGTGCCCAGATCTGGTGCTTCCTACCTGGTCCCCCTCCTCCCATTTATGTGGACTCCCTTTGTGGATTCGGGATGGGGATCCTTGTGGGGATGTTCCTGGCGGGACCTCTCGGACCATGGGGACTGTTGTTAGCCCTCATCCGTGTCCTCCTTTTGGAGGCCACCCTGCATGAACCCGATCCCTCCTCTCTCCCTGATCCCTCCTTCACGGGCTCATACTGCAGATCCATGCGCTTTTGGCTTCCGTGCTGCGGATCAAGACTCCTTCGTGGGACATGGCTGCCTACCTCGACATTCCCGAGGAGCATGCCATGGTTGTCCCACCTTTGATTCCTGCGTATTTTCATGCACTCTCTCATATTTGGTGTCATCCTACTTCTGCTCAGCCTGCCCCTCATAGCCCTGATCAGCTTAGCCGCTGTCTGCCATGACCTCCCTTTTCCATCACCTGCTGCATGTGTCCTTCGATGCGGTTGACACATCGGCCCACCTATCGCCTCCAGCATTGCTCTGCAGCGCTTCACCTGGCTGCGGGTTTTGGGTTTGCTGCCCGGCGTCTAGCTGTCTGCCGCTGATACCCCTTTTTCTGGGAACCTGCTGTTTGGACCTGGTGCTCAGTCCATCCTGGATTCCCTTCAGGCTTCAGGGCATACTCTCTGGTCTGTTCAGGACCTCTGTCACACCCCCAGGTCCCACCCTTCCACCCCCGTGGGCGGGCCGACTCGTGTCTGGCCCCCCTACTGGGTGCCTCTCGGGACCACGTTAGGACCTCCAGGGGGAAGGCTCAGTCTTCCCCTCCACAGCATGCCTGCCCCTCGCGGGGCGGGACCCACTTCTGTGCCTTAACCCGCTTTTCAGAGTTTTCCCCCGCCTCCTGTTGCAGGCCTCAGAGGCGCCTGGGGAATCCCTTTAACTTTTCTTGGAGTCTTGCTCCTGGACTGGACGTTTCCCTCCTCCATGCAGATCTGATTGGAACTCCTGCTACTCTCCCTGCTGGAGCCCTTCAGTTGTTCCTTCCTCTGACCATCTGGGAGTTTTCCCCAGTGCTCCTCTTTCTGCTTTCTGATCCGCTCTACTTGTCTTTCTACTGGATCTGACTTTATGCCAGAGCCTATCGACCTCTGCCTCATTAGGATGAATCACTGCTCCTGGCCACCTACAGTTCTTTCTACATCATGCCTCCTGCATGCTGTCCTCACCACCTTTGAGCCTTTCTGCCTGAGTGGATGTGGTTTGAGTTGACATTTCTCTTGATTTCATGCCAGTTGTCTTCGTCTAACCGTTGGCCTATCTGCCTGCATAAAGAGGTTTGAGTTGACATTTCCCATTTCATGCCAGTTTTCTTTGCTTAACCATTGGCCTATCTGCCTGCACGGAAGAGGTTTGAATTGACATTTCTACTAAATATCATACATGTTGTCCCCCCACCTTTGGCCTAACTGCCAGAGCGGGTGTGGTTGCAGTTGATATATTTACTGTGGCATCATGGACAGCTGGGTTTTACGAGTCGAGCGTCGCGGGCGTGCCCTGTGTGCCCAGCTGCAGCTTCACCTTTCCTCCCATTTGGATTTTACTGCTTGGTAATGCTCCCATAAGTAATGACTTACTGCAAGAGACCAGTCCGTAGAAGATAGTACAGTTACGTAAGAACTTACCGTAACAGTAGATCTTCCGAGGACTGTCTCTTGCAGTAAGTCCCCGACCTCCATCAGTTGCCTTGAATCTGCAACTCAGGACATTGGGTGGGATCGCTGTTCTCTGTTATTCTGGCCCTTGTTTACCTCGGTCCAGTCCGTGCTCGACGAAGCCGATGGTGAACAGAGGGTACTGGGGACCACCCACTCTTATACACATCCACTGGAAGTGATGTCGTGTGGGCAACCTCCACGGAAGACTGCTGGAAGAAGCTGCCATGTGACAGTGCCACCTGGTGGATACTCCCATAAGAAATGACTTACTGCAAGAGACAGTCCTTGGAAGATCTACTGTTACGGTAAGTTCTTGCATAACTGTACTTTCCAAGAGTGGTATATGTTGTTCATCCACATGGACCTACCTGACCTCCCTGGCTTAGGCGCACAACCTCTGCTTCCACTGGGCAAGATCTGGCGTCATGGGGTGGAGCCGAGGATATACCACCGGTGGGTGGGAGGAGCCAACTAAAGACTTTCGGCATTTCTTAAGGGAAGGACCATGCCAGATAGTGTGGATGAACAACATATACCACTCCTACAACTAGGAACTACTGTTACAGGTGAGTAACCTGTGTTTTCTCCCTGAGGTCCTGATGTGCTATAATGTGTGCATGCATCACATAGATGTGGCTGTCGGTGGCTTTCCTCCTATTTTTGGTGCTGACCGGCTCGCTCCACCTGGTCTGCAGCAGGTGGCAGTTGAGACAGTAGGGCAACTTCCCCTCTCCTTGAGGAAGAAGAGCAGTCCTTCCTCCCTCAGTCGGCCCTCAACGACCCATGCTTATTCCGAAACGCAGGTTGCCAGTGTCACAAGCATTAGCGCTACCACTGCACTGACTGACAGGCATATCCTTCAGCGTTTTCATACCTGAACTCATTGACAATGTGGAACAACACAGAAAGAAGAAATAGATTTACCATTTCTTTGTCTGTTAGTATCAAAGTTTTTTATGTTTTCTGCCATTTAAAAATGTTTTATCAACAGAGACTGTCTAAGAACACAGGAATCCCTTGATCTTTGCAAAGACTGATTCCTGCATTCTTGGAGACTGTATGTAAGCTCTTGGAATTTCTTGCTGTAGGAATTTCAATTTCAACCCTCTGGATCCCCGTAGGGATCCTGGACTGTCTTTGAAAGATCATCCAGTCCAGTGTTTGTTTCATTTTGTTTCTCTGACACATTAGCCTTTTGAATTAGAGTGGTAACAAATTAATTGCTGACGTGCAGGGAATGCCACATGCATTCACATTGCTATTGCTCCTTATTTCACTCCTGTGCCAGACAAGATGTGGCCTTACCATTCCAGAAGAAAATGGCTGAAATCCAAGACAGTGTGAAGAGTTTGCCAGTATTTCAGCAAGTATAGATGCATATTTCCAGGACACCTCTAGAAACAAGCTGTTAACACCTCACTTGGCTTTTCTGGGTAAAACTTCAATAAATAGATTAATGGCTTAAATGTTCTTTATTTGAAAAGTTGTAAAATGCAGTACTTTTTTATTTATTTACCCAGGACAGGCCAGCTGAGATAAAATGTCTCATTTTCAGTGAGGTCCTGCCCCTAACCAGTTTTTTTATGTTTATGCCACTGCCATGGCTCATAAGGTATCCCCCTCTCCTGCATCAAACCCTCCCAAAAGTGAGCCGACCATGTACCTCCATCTAGAATCTGGACACCTAGGGACCAGTGCTACTCCATGTATAATACTATGCCATGTAGTACCAAGGCAAAACTGTGTCATGATGATAACCATGTCTGTAACCACTATATGTCTGAATAACCTATGTGATCAAAAGTTTTTCTCCACTGTATCATACCTTGTATTGTTATCCCGGGTCGCGCCTGAAAAAGGGACCTTCGGGGCTCAGTGGGTCTACCTGGTCACCAAAATTTAATAAATAAATAAAATAAATAAATGATAGCCCATCTGAGATACAGTATCTCATTTTCAGTGGGGTCCTGCTCCCACCATGTTTTACAGTTGGGATGAACTAAAGTACTGAGAGTACCTTTTTCGAGATCACACAGTAAGAGGCTCTGATGGGATTTGAACCCTAGCTTCCCTGGTTCCTAAACTTGTATTTTAGCTACTAGACCACAATGCCTCCTCTCCAGTTTTTCCTAGTCAGTTTTATTGAATAATTTATCTTCTATGAATCATCTCACTTAGTGAGTCACTAATGTTCAAGATCAGTTTAAACATTGAAGATTGTCAGTTGGTCGAAGCATGGTCATTTTTCAGGCCTCGCCTGGAGTACTCTAGAATTGAGGCAGTTTAGAGGGTTAGAGGCACAGCCGTTGGGTGAAAGCTATGATGAGATGCTGATGGCCCTTAACATGTCCACCATGGAGAAAAGGAGGCTGATGGAACATGATTTCAGTCATCCACATACAGTATGTGTTATCGATAAAGATTGAATAGACAGAAATGCTTGATCTGGTGTGCCCCAACAGCAGGTGGACACATTCCTGAGGGGAAAAACTCTACAGTATATGCTGATCTGGATGGCTGACACCTCAAGCTCACTGGAGCTACACTCAAGGCTGCTTCCTCCAAAACTTTTAGGGGTGCTCAGCACCACCCAGCAGATGCTCAAGTCCAAGAGGAATGGCAGAGACCTGAAATTTTCTCAAACTACTGCTCCCTGAAACCTGCATACCTAGGACAGTTTGCCCCAAACTATGCAATAGCCTACCCTGTGAACTGACCCGGGGGGGGGGGCATCCTTTTGACTTTCAGGCAGGGCCTCAACTCTACACCTAATTACAGTGATCTCCGTGACAAGCTCAGAATGGAGCTTCATAAAACTTTGTCTCTCGACTAAATACAGTTTTTACAATACACTTTATTTTTACTGTTTGTTTGCTATAGCACTAGAAAAGTTAAATGTTCTCTCCAGTTTCAGTACCTGCTGTTTTTCAGAACACATTGCTATTCTCACCTAGGGTCAGTTGAAGCAACCCTGTTCTTTTCAAATAGCAGTTTAATAACTTAAACACTAGAAAAAGTAACACTTTTTTACCTTTATGTTTGTTATATTAAAACACATATTCAGGTTGAACATTAGCTTTTGATATAATAGTTTACAATGAAAAACAAGAGGCTCACATCTCTTAATACATTCTGCTGAATCATCAAGAGCTACAAGATACGTAATATGGGGTATCCTTTTAGAATAAATTCAGTAGTGTATAACTAACAACAATATTTAAGCTATGTAGTGAGCCCATGAGCAGCATGGTTGTTTCCAAATAGTCTTGGTAAGCGTCTGTCCATCTACTTCACCCACTTCACCCTCTAAGAAGGGTTAGAAGTGTCCACCATGCTATCCGGCTATTAGCACAAAGTGCTAGATACAATTAAGTTTAAAGAACTGCATAAATCCTTAAACAGCCTACTCCTCTTACAGGAATTCTCTCTTTATTGTGCTCTGGTACTTGCCTTAAAGGCTATTAAACGCTGTAGCTGTATTATGGGCATTTTCCCCTGGTTTTAACACTGAACTAGGTGCTTTAATTTCACACTAGGAAACATTCAAAGGTAGTACAAATAAGAAAAATATGGGAATCAAGGTTTGTCAACAGTCCCCAAAAATTTTTAAGGGGGTTCTTAAAGTCCTGGCCATTCTACAAACTGTAAATTGAGTCAGTACTTTCTGTTAAACTACACATTAGGTCATGGAATTAAAACTAGTCCCTGTACACTTTGCCACAGTGCAAAACCTAGTAGGCAGTCCCAAATCACTAACGCCTCAAGTGTCCCTCTCGTCCAATGAAGAATCCACTTTGGTCTCCTCTCAGGGCTTCACCGCGTTTCTCTGGCACCATTTTAGGGCATCCGTAGGATCTGAAAACAGAAATACTTTTCCCCGGCGCACAATTCAGAGCTGTGCTGGAAATATAATTACATGAGGCACGCCCACCTCCCGAAGCATAGCTCGGGCCCCATTAAACTTCTTCCTTTTCTGTCTCGTGGTGTAACTTATATCAGGAAACAGAAGAATCTGCTGGCCATCAAACAGTAGGGTCCCCTTCTGTCTTGCCACAGCCAGGAGGCAATCTTGGGCTCCCACTCCCTCCGTAACTATCACCACGGTCCTCGGACCTTCTAGATTGTCCGGACGGCCTCGGGATGAAACCCGGTAAACTTTTTGAAACTATCGGGTTATGGGGGCCACCTCTTCCCCTAGTTGTTGCACCAGCCAGTCTTGCAAAAAAAGTAATAGGTGGTCCCCTCGCATTTTTCTGGCAGACCCAGTATTCTCAGACTGGATGCTCGAGCCTGGTTTTCAAGGGTTTCGAGTCTTGATTTTAGGTGGGCATTTTCTTTAATGATGTTAGTTACTGTCCCCATAGCGGTATCCGCTCGTTTAGTGACATCGGTAGTATCTATAGTTACTGACTCAAGCAGTGTTCCCACGCTGGTGACCCTATTTGTTAAATTATCAAATTTGTCAGAGATTCCAGCCATGGCTGAAATGAGATGATTGATCTTCGTCCCCAGTGTTTGCAGGGTTTCTTCACCAGCCATTGCTGTTGCCTCCGGCTCACGGCCTTGGGTCGACTTCGTGTTCTGAGCGCTTACTGGAGTCTTTTATTTTGTTTTGTCCCCAGAAGATTTATCCTTCTGAGAATTTCCCATCTTGATGTATAGCTGCTAAAGAGTATCCTGAGGTGAATTTATTCAACTTTGTTCCCAAAATGACAAGATTTTTTTCAATTTTAGCTTTGTAGATATGCAGAGCTCTAACTTAGAGTGACCATCTTGCTCGGGCTCCAGGCGACCCCCAGAAAAAGTACACATTTAATCTTGTACATGTTGCCATGGTTTGCTCACCTGCCAGTATGATTTCTCAATAAATAACACAGAGGCACAGGATTTTCACAATGATCTCTTTATCCAGCAGTGACATAAAATAACCATGGAGGAAGTGCAGATCTCTAATTCTATGCACACCCTCGGTGTGGGATGCTTTGGTAAACTCCTCTTCTGCTTCTTATGCCAGTTTTTTCATTTGCATCAAGCAGAAATATTGCAAAGTTATAAACTACAGTCATCTTGGACATTCAGTAAAAACGTGACTGTGTCAGAGATCATTAATGTTTTGATTGCCTAAATTGAATACAGCCATTACTGGCTTTACTATTCTATGGACAGATTAAAAGGACATGCTGTAGAGCTTATCTGAATCCCTTATTGCAGTTACATAACTCAGCAATGGGTGCATCGGACTTGTTATGTCTAACCAGTAGGACATTTTTAAGAAAGTTTTGAAGTGAAAGGACGAATAAACCGCTCTTAATGGTTTTCTGAGAGACACAGAAGATAATATTCAGTAATGAAGTGAGTACTAAGTCACCGCTCCTGATTGGTCGAGAAGCTGCTTTCAGCGGGCCGATATCCCCGCTGGCGGCCTGGGTGAAAGTAGCTCCTGACAACAGGACTCCGCACCTCCACAAATACCCTCATGCTCACTCCATCGCAGCACACAGAAAGACTAGCTGCTTGCCCACAGACAGAATTCCCGCAAGGGACAAGGCTGCTCAACCCCACACAACGCTGTCATCATACCTTCATTATAGCAGTGACACGACTTCTGTCTCTCACATCCTGTTGCTTCCCTTCGCCAAATAGCTTTCTGTTTTGTTTTTTAATTTTAAATCCTGCATGTAAGCACAGCAGTTGCGTGGCTCACTCTTGATTGGCTCCGCCTCTCTCTCACGCGCACGGTACAGCAAAAGGAACCACTGATTACTGTTCGCTTTTTTAAAAAAAAAAACAAGTTACAGGCTGGCTCCCAAAGATGTGACTGTTGCACCTAAAAGGGTAAGAGGAGGCAAACACAGATCCCCGATACCAGTTAGCGCCTGTCTCAGAAGAACAGTGCTGGCGACCTCAAGCTCCTATGCCTGAACATGCTAACTGCTTATATTCAGCATTGGCGCCACCTGCAGGCAAAAAGAGAAATTATTGGGTTTTTTTTGTTGTTTTTAAACATTCATTTTGTATTTTTAACATATTTTATTGTAATTTTGATAATCTAAAAAAAATGTTAACTATTTATATACAGTTTAGTAATGGGGACCCATATCATAATTGCAATAAGGCACTCCGGGGGGGCATTATGTTGGGATAACGGCCCTTCTCGGGTGGTGGAAGCACTCGGCTTTGCCTTGTATTTCAACTCACCCTGGCCCTTATCCCATCATAACGCCACAATGTTAAAGCCTTACTGCTTAGGTAATAACGAGACCAGAATTACAGATAACCATTGTATTGATTTTTTAGGACGTGGATATGGTATACTTATCTACACTTCTGGCAGTGTTCTTTCCTTTAAGGCTTGCCAGAACATCTTCAAGCTGGCTCCTGTCACCCACCCAGGTGGTAACTCCCTCGGCACCACTCCGTGATGCCAGATCTTCCTTCCGCTGGAAGAAGGTTCCCTCCTCACGCTCTTGCGCTGAAGAGGCCCTTTGTTTTATTTCTTCCAATTTTGATAAAAGCTTAGTTTTCAGGCTATTTTCTTCTTGCTGTCAGCATGGAAGATGCGAAGTTCGCTCTGGGTTTCCACAAGTGTGCCTGTGGGCAGATGATATCCCGGGTGGATCCGCACACCATGTGCGTTTACTGCCTGGGCCACGAGCACGATCCCCAGACCTGCGGTACTTTCCGCACTTTCCCTCCATCCAATATGGAGGATCATCATGCCTGCCTGCTCTTAGGTCATCCGGACAATTGGGAACCACTGGTCAAATCTAAGGACGCCTGTCGGGTGGTCTCTGCAGCTGCAGGATCTGCCGAGCAACTTGCGGTGTCTGAGGAGGCTGTATCTTAGGCCACAGCTCACGCCTCCTCGGCTATGACCGTTTTGCCACTCTCCTTGGGTGCCTCTTTTACAGGGGTGTTCAAAGAATTGTGCCACATCCTTCCCACTCATGGGCAGGGTCACTCTAAGCACAAATCAGAGTCTAAAAATGAGACTAAGAAACGGTCTCGCCATCAGTCGTGGGATCGGGAGTGCTCTTGAGCCTCTGATTCCCACGCTTCTCCCGAGGTTCTGACTTTGGTCGATATCTCAGCCCAGGCCACCAGCCCCATGGTTTTCCCATCAGGTCAGTTGGTGGCTTGGGTGGATCTTCCAGCTGAGATTTTTCTTGAGCTGAGTCGACCATTGTTGCCTAAAGAGGCCAATATCTCCCTACCCAGGACTCCGTCCTGCTCTTGACTTCAGAGGATGGATCAGTCGGCTGATCCACCGCCCCTCCCAGGAGATTCTGGATCTGCAGGTTCCTCTGCATTTGCTGGCCCCTCCAGTGCCTACCATCGGTCCCAGCGGTAAGTCATGGTCCTCCCCATCCCAGGTCGGGTAACCTGTGTGGCGTCTGCATTTGCACCCTCAGCACTCGGGAAGCAGTGTCACAGCTACTCTTAGAAACATAGAAACATAGACTTTGACGGCAGAAAAGGACCACTTGGCCCACCCAGTCTGCCCATTTCCCTACCTACTGGATAAGCTGCAGATTCTAGTTAACCAACAGCCTGCTTCCTGCAACCCCGCATTATAATTGCTTTGTGTCTGTCCCAAGCATGTTTGAATTCCCCCACTGTTTTAGACCCAACGACCTCCTCAGGAAGGCTGTTCCATGTATCCACCACTCTCTCCGTGAAAAAGAATTTCCTCACATTACCCCTGAGCCGTCCCCCCTCTATCTTTAAACTGTGCCCCTTGTTCTTACATCTCTTTTTCTGAAAGATGCTACCCTCCTGGACTTTGTTGATTCCTTGAGGTACTTGAACATTTCTATCATGTCCCCCGTCCCTCCTTTCATCAAGGGTATACATATTAAGCTCTCTCAGTCTCTCTTCATATGGTTTCTGATGTAGACCCTGCACCATTTAGTTGCCCTCCTCTGGACTGCTTCCATCCTGTCTATGTCCTTGCGTGATGGGGTCTCCAAACTGCACACAGTACTCCAGATGGGGTCTCACCAACTGTCTGTATAGAGGGATAATCACTTCCTTTTTCTACTGTGATGCCCCTTCTTATGCATCCCAGTATCCCCCAGCTCTCCTTACTGACTTCTCACATTGCTTACCCACCTTTAGGTCATGTGATATAGCTACTCCCAGGTCCCTTTCCATTTTGTTGTTGCTAGTTCCCCCTGCTATTGTGTACTCTTCTCCTGGGTTTTGTTTCCCAGGTGCATTACTTGCACTTCTTTGCATAGAATCTAAGTTGCCATATGTCTGACCATTCCTCCAACCTTGCCAAGTCCCTTCTCATCTTTTCTACCCTCTTGTGTATCAACTCTGTTACAGATCTTTGTGTCATCTGCAAAGAGGCATACCTTTCCTCAGACCCTCTGCAATGTCACTTATAAAGATGTTAAAAGAAAGTTGGACCCAGTACTGAGCCCTGAGGTACTCCACTAGTAACCCCCTTTCTTGGAATGTGTTCCATTCACTATTACCTTCTGTGTCCTGTTGTGCAGCCAGTTCACTACCTAGGCTACCACCCTGGGACCCACTCCCAGGCTGGCTAACTTGATTATTAATCTTTTGTGCGGGACTGTGTCAAATGCCTTGCTAAAGTCTAGGTAGGCCATATCCACAGCCCCTCCCTGGTCTATTACTTTGGTCACCCAGTCAAAGAAATCAATTAGATTAGTCTGACATGACCTTCCTGCTGTAAATCCATGTTGCTTTGGGTCCTGTGCCCCGCTGGCCTCTAGGTGCTCAACAATTCTTTCTTTCAGAAGTGATTCCATCATTTTCCTACCACTGAGGTCAAACTTACAGGTCTGTAGTTTCCTGCTTCTGCCTTGCTCCCACTTTTGTAAGGGAATCACATCTGCCCTCCTCCAGTCCTCAGGTACCACCCCATCCTGCCATGATTTGTTAAAAGTGTGGTCAGTGGTGTCACTAGGTCCCCTTAGTTCTTTTAGGATTCTGGGGTGAATCCGTCAGGCCCCATTGCTTTGTCCACCTTGAGTTTTGGAGTTCTTTCAGGACTCTTTCTTCTGTGAATGGACTGGTATCAACCCCTACCCAGAGTGCTTCTATTGTCTGGTTTAGGTAACTGCTCCTCATCTTCTTTTGTGAATACTGAGCAAAGTATTCATTCAATATCTCTGCCTTTTCACTGTCTCCTCTGCCCACCTCCCTCTCCTTTATTAATCTTCACTTCCCTCCCTTAACCTTCTATGCTCCTAATGTACCTATAAAGGTTTTATCCCCTTTTGACTGAGTTGGCTATTTTTTCCTCGGTTTGTGCCTTTGCCATTCTGACTGCCTTTCCTACTTCTTTCTGCTTTGATTGATACAGTTCCTGCTTGCTCCTCTGTGATTCCTTATACTTTTTGAATGCAGCCTTTTTCTCCTTAACCTTCCCTGCCACCTCTTTTGAGAACCATAGTGGTTTTTACTCCGCTTTGTTTTCTTTATTTGTTTACACAAAGACTTGTTGCCTCTATGATGACAGTTTTGATTTTTCTCCATTGTTCCACCCTCCTATTTGGCCATTTGGTAGTGCATTCTTCAGGTGTTCACTCATTTTGCCAAAGTCAGCCCTTCTAAAGTCCAGTATCCTTGTTTTTGTATGGCTTATCTCCATGGTTGTGCTCATTGTGAAGCACACTGTGCAGTGGTCGCTTGTTCCCAGATGTCTACTGACTTCTAAATTTGTGATCCTCTCTCCATTTGAGAGTACCAGGTCTAGTATTGCTCCCTCCCGAGTGGGTTCCAGCACTAGCTGTCTAAGGTCTGCCCCCTGCAGAGCATCGAGAATGACCCTGCTCTTGGATGTGGCTGCAGTACATGTCCTCCAGTTAACATCTGGCATATTCAGGTCCCCCATCAACAGTATCTCCCCTTTTTCAGCCATTTTGAGAATGTCCTCTATCATTTTCTTGTCCATTTCCTCCCCTTGAGACGGGGGTCTGTATACAACCCCTGTGCGGATTGCGATGCCATTCCCCATCTCCAAGGTAACCCAGAGTGCCTCTTGTCCTCCCCCTTTACTTTTTAGTTCTGTAGCTTTGATCCCTTCCCTTATGTATAGAGCTACTCCACCTCCTCTTTTGCCTTCCCTGTCCCTTCTGTAGATTGTGTACCCTGGTATGTTGACATCCCATTCATGGTTCTCGGTGTACCATGTTTCTGTGACTGCACAATATCAATTGTTCATCTTCCATCAAAGCTACTAGCTCAGAAACTTGTTTCCCAGACTACGGGCATTTGTAGTCATTGCCCTCCATTTAATGTTGGCTTGATCCTTTTTTCCCCCATCCCTGCTCTTATTGCTCTTATCTATTTTACCATTTACCCCCATCCTGCCCTGTGTTGAGCTCTGTACCTCAGTGTTTACCCTACTACCTGCCCTGTTTGTGGGGGAGGCTTGACTTTTCCTGCCTTTTATCAGTACCTCCCCCCTTATCTAGTTTAAAAGCTTGCCAAGGAAGCATTTAAACCTGTCACCTAGGAGCTTGGTCCCCTTTGTGGACAAATGCAGACCATCATACCAGTATAGACCTTTATCTCTCCAGGTGGACCCCCAGTCCCCAATGAAGCCAAAGCCTTGTGCTCTGCACCAGTTTTGCAACCATTCATTAAACTGCATGGTGTGCAGTACCCTACCATGGACTGGTAGCACCTCTTTATCCTCATTCTCCTTGGGTGAGGAGAGGCTTCAATGCAAGTTGCGTCAGTGCTACAAGGACTTAAATGTGGCAGCAGCTCATTTTTACTGGGATGAAGTCCATTATGGCTTCGACCCCAGCCATTACTTAGCTCTTCACACAAGAGGCCGATGCCGCCCACCTCGGCAGGAACCCGACCTGTCAGGTCCTGGCTCGGCCTCCAACAGCTTCGCCACCGATTCGGGTGGAGCTGTCGTTAAAACAGCCAAAGACTGGCGCTTCAACCAAGGAGTTCCACCCTGCCTCGGGTCTCCCCCATTGACTATCGGTCAACGTCATCCCTGACCCTCCTTGGAGGGTCATTGGGGGGCTCTGGCGGTAGACCCCTCTTTGATGAATCTTCAGAGTTAGAGGGCTCCTCCTTGCACTCTTGTCTGGTGGATGTGGAGTCGACCAGGGATCTCTCAATGGAGGAAGGCCATACCTCCTTTGTGGGCCTTCTCTGTCTTATCTCAGAGTCCACAGGCCTCTAGATGGAGCACGTTCAGAATCGGGTGCGTTATCTACTCACCGAGATCCTGGACCATGGTGATTCCCCTGGAAAAGCATTCCCGGTGGCAGAGGCTGTTCTGGGCCCTGCATTGGAGCTGTGGTAGCATTCAGCCATCGGCCCAGATGTCCTGCAAGTATGCAGTTCTGATCGGGTCCCCTTCGGGGTTCATGGAGCACCCCTCAGCTGACAGCCTTGTGGCTAATTCTGTGTTCAGGCACTCTGGCAACATAGACAGTGTTGACAAACTGCTCGATAAGAGGTCCAGAAGCTGGACCGTATGGCCAAAAGATCTGTAATACCTCTTCTCTGCCTTCACCTGGTGAGCTCGGCCCTTTGATGGCCAACTTTTCCCATGTCCTTCTGGGCATGCTCAATAGTGTTCTTCATCTCCCAGTGGACCTCCAGACAATGGTCAAGCAGGTCCAGGACCAGGGCCGAGCTGTAGCCAAACAATAGCTCCAGATGACCATGGACATCGGCGACTCCTGCGTCCAGGCCGTGGTGGCCATGTGCCGCTGGGCTTGGCTGTGGATCTCGACCTTCACAGCAGATACCCAGCACAAGCTGACAGATGTCCCCTTCCTGGGTACTAGCTTGTTCATGGCACCTCACCTGTATCGAGAAGTCCAGTCCCACCTTGGACTCTGTGACTTTCACCCAGAGGCTCTAAGCAACCAAAGAAGAAGAAGCCCTTTCGGCCCCTCTCTGCTCCTGCAGACAATGCAGCCCAGCCCAAGCTGGACAGCAGGCTCAGGCCTGGCGACCACTGCCGAAGTCATAGACCATGAGTGATCTGCAAACCCTAGAGGATGAGGCTCCGATGGCTGTTCAGCCAGATCCTCCTCCACCTCAAGCCTGCCCAGTGAGAGGATGAGGGTGCCTCCCTCAAGCCCATCATGCCTCCCCTGTGTCTTCCCTTTGGCAGGCTGATTCCACCACTTCTTTCTGCCTGGTCCCTGTTACCACGGACAGGTGGGTCCTCAAGGTGGTCGGTCAGGGTCTGCCTCTGGAGTTCAAGGCATACCCGCCTTGCGGAGCCACGCCACACTGGAGGGCATCCTGTCCATGGACATCCTGTTGGCTCTTTGGGACGGCATAGCCCAGCTCCTCTGCAAGAAGGTCGTGGCTCCTGTCTCAGACCCTCCAGAACACCCAGGGTTTGTCTCCAGGTACTTCCGGTGCCAAAATGGATGGGGGCTGGTGCCCATCTTAGATCTGCCGACCTGAACAAATTCATCAGGTCACACACACCTTCAGGATGGTGGCGCTTTCTCAGATTATACCATCTCTTAAGCAGAACATGTGGTTTTGCTCCTGGATCTTCAGGATGCATTTTTACATCCCAATCCATCTGTCCCACCTCCGGTTCTGGGCGGAGGAGATGCTCTGTAGTTCAGGCCATGCAATTTGGCCTGTCCTTAGCACCAGGGCATCACCAAGTGCATTGCAGTGGTGGCAGCTACCTGAGGCACTGAGTAGTCCAGGTTTACCCTACCTGGATAACTGGCTGATTGTGGGTCCCTCTGGGCAGGATGTGGATCGGTCCAGGGACCTAGGCAGTCCAGGCGTGCATCCCCCTTACCCTCCTGGTCAACGAGGCCAAGTCAGAACTAATGCCCTTGCAGGTGATTAGTTTAATTGGGGCAGGGCTCGACTCCCAGCAGACAGGGTGGAAGATCTCTCTTCTTTTGCCCGATCATTTTGAGTTGGCAGTTACACCCTGCTCGGGACTTCGTTGCACCTACTGGGATACATGTCGGCCTGCACCAGCGTGGTCTGTTGGGCTTGCTGGAGAATGTGCTCTCTGCAGTGGGGCTAGCTCATCAATAGTCTCAATGCAGGGCCAGTTTGACTAGCTGGTCACTGTGACCCAGCCATGTAGGATGCCCTCCAGTGGTGGTTAGTCATGGAACATTTACAAGAAAGTATCCCATTTGTCTGCCCAGAGCCGACGGTCATCCTGATGACTGATGCCTCTCTCATTGGCTGGGGTGCCCACTTGGGGTAACACAGAGTCAGCAGGTTCTGGAACCCTGAATCCCAGTGCTACATCAACCTGCTGGAGCTCAGGGCAGTTCAGCTGGTGCTGACTGCTTTTGCCCCACACATTCTGGGTTTGATGGTTCAGGTCCACACGGGCAACACCATGACCATGTACTGTCTCAACAAGCAGGGCAGGATGCACTCCCTTCCTCTGTGCAGGGAAACTCTCCACATGTGGACTCTCATGCACAGCTTGGAGGCCGATCTGCTGGCCATCCATGTGGCCAGTGTCTCCAACCAGCTGGCGGACTCTCATCCATGTGTGTGAGGCATTTCACGAGTGGTCTCTCCACCCAGAGGTTGTACACAATCTGTTCACCCAGTGGGGCACCCCTCTGGTGGACCTGTTTGCCTCCAGGGAGTATGCAAAGCTGAGATTGTATTGTGGCCCGCCCCCCCAGCAGGGAATGCATTCTTGAGGCCCTGGACCCCAGGCCTCCTCTGTGCCTTCCTCCGATTCCCATGATCCACAAGGTGTTGCTCAAGGCAAGGAGGGACAAGGCACAGGTGATCCTGGTGACTCTGAACTGGCCACAGCAGTTCTAGTATCCTGATCCTCTCAGCCTCAGCAGCAGGCTCCTGGTCGTCTTCCTCTCTGCCCAGACCTGCTCTCCATCAGTCAGGGAAGGTACTCCATCTAGACCTTCAATCCTACATTTGACAGCCTGGTTCCTGAGCAGCTAGAGTTCCAGGCTTTGGGTCTCTCTGAAGATGTCCTCACTGTGGTTGAGGCATCTCTGAATAAGTCGATCAAAATGATATGCCTTCAGATGGACAAGGGTCTCCATTTGGTGCTAGGGCAAGGGGCTCGACCCTTATGTTGTCCAGTAGCTAACATTCGACTACCTTTGGTCTCTCTCTCTCTGTCGGGCCTTTGGTCAATGACCATAGTGCACCTGGCAGCCATCTCTGCCTCACCGGTGTGCTGGCCAGCAGTCGGCGCAGGAGAGAGTGGGTCTGGCACTTTGAAAAGCCTTGACCACATTTCCCTCTGCATTGTGAACCACCACCTCCTTTGGACCTGTTGCTGGTGTTGGCAGGCTCATAGGCTAGCCATTGAACCGATGCACAGGTGTGAAATATCTCACCCATTGTAAAGACTGCCTTCCTGGTGGCTATCAAATCAGCCAGAAGGATCAGTGAGCTCAGGCACTCTCGGTGGAGTCTTCTTACCTAGTCTTCCACAGGGACAAGGTTGTCCTTTGCCCCAACCCTATTTGAGTTAATATATTCTCGGGCACTAGCTGGTCATAAGTGCTTGAGAGTACTACTGCTTTCTAAATAACTTGATTTAAATGAAACTTTGCTGTTCTGATTTTTAAACAACTGTCTCTCGTGATGAAGAGTCCTCTGAGCCCTGCTTGCATACAGCATTCAGGAAGAGGGCTGTAGTTTTATTTGTATCCACATCTCACTATTTTGATTTATTTTCCAGCATTTCAGCTAGGAAGGGACATTAGTTATAGATACAGCAGAACAGTGGCCTTTTAATTTAATTTTACTTTGATTTGGGATACTTTGGACACAGAACAGTCCATGACCTCCTTGCAACACTTTCAGGGTCACTGAGTGCTATAAAGGCTGCCCTGCAGCGAGCAGGGCTAGCGCGCGGTGTTGCGCATGAAGACACGTGCCAAGACATGCGTGTGTTAGGAGTTTAGGAGAAAATAGGGTGCTGATATAAACACGAAACAGGATGTGTGAGTAGTAGTATACTTAGGTACCTTATGCAAGTTACCAAAAATATATTTGACCATTTTTCTCTACTCATATTGCAGAGACTATTGGAGCTTAAAAACCTTACACTAGGGTTTCCTATCGCTTGCAAAATATTTCTCCTCTGGAGTCTGCTATATGTTTAATCTGCATTATTCACTGGAATTTCTTTACTGGAGTCAAACTTCATATACAACTCATTCAATTTGTTCCAAAACAATGAATAACTAGTTCAATTGATGTATTTAAATACATTTAGTCCTTTGACTTGTTGATTGTGGTGACTGCATAAATCTAAAACAAGAAAAAAAAAAACTAAACTTAACTTCATATTGCATTGTATACTAAAGCTAAACAATGACAGAGAATTTGATTATGGCACCATGAGAAGTGTGCATTAGGTGTACCACCTGTCTCATGTATCTAAAAATTAAGGAAATTCAAATAAATCCCTTTCAGTGCAATAAATGTATACATAATCAGGAATTGATTCAAGAACTTAATGCTTTTACTGATCACCTATTGCATTTGGAGGCAAGCCAAAAAGAAATGGCCATTAGACTTGGCACTAGAACTCCTCTTGGAATAAAAGATTCAGCTATTTCCTCTAATAATCTAAAGTATACAAATGAAGATTCCAACAACCCACTTATTTTCAACAAGATTTACAAATGACATCCAGGTACCAGAACAACATAAGGAAACTAATAAGAAGAGGACTTAGCAATTGATACTGATGACTTATGGTACAAGGTACAATATAGTGAACCAATTTCAGTATCCTTACAAAATAGATTTACCAGTCTAACAGTATATGATAATGACACTGACATTGTTTCAGAACAAAAGTAAAATCATTTGATATAGTTAATACACCAGTGGTTCCTGAGACTCCCAATGCCAGCCACACACGACTACCTTCACTGACTCTGACAATGTTATATTAGAGAACAACTTAAATATAGAATACCCCATCACCTTGTAGAAATGTGTTGGTTATGGGTGGTTCCATAATAAAAAATGTGAGACAGGGATGTCTGCAACCGGATAAAGCTCACAGGGCGCTGTCATCTTATTGGTTGGGGGGCAAAATAGCAGATCTTACACATATGTGTAAATCCATAGTTAAAGACCTTGGAAAAAATTCCTTTTGTATTAATTCATGCAGGTACTAATAATATGTTTAGGGACCCAGTAAATGAGGTCAAACAAGACCTAGTGGCCCTCTCTAATAAACTGATGGACTATGGATGTGAGGTTGCCATATCTGAAGTTTTGCCCATTCCAAGAGCCTCACAACAACTAAATCAAAAAATCAGAGCTTTTAATGATTGGCTAAGGAAATGGACAATGAGGCAAGGAATCTGTTGCTTAACACACTGGGAAGAATTTTTTCTTCAGGAAGACTTGTATTGCTCAGATGGATTGCACTTAAGCAAAAGGAATATACTACTGGGTAAACATTTTACATATTTTATAAATAAGCACTAAATGAGGGTGAAAGGTTGTGCTTAAGCAAAGATTACTGGGACATTCAGAAAACTATAATACCAATGAAAGTTACTCCTAAAGGTGATAATAATGCAATAAATATACTGCTATTAAATGCCCGTAGTTTAACAAATAAAATGGACGAATTGAGATACATTATGAAAAAAGAAAATATTACAATGTGCGGTGTTACAGAAACCTGGTTCCAGGATGATAGTTGGAACGTAAACATACAGGGTTACAATAAAATTATTAAAAATAGAAAGGAAAAATTTGGGGGTAGCCCTTTACATAGCTGAGATCTATACCTTTCATTCTATTACCTCAAAACAAACCTCCAGCTATGATAATGAACTTGTTTGGGCATAAATACAATTACATACTACAAAAATATGTGTTGGCTTGGCTTATAGGGGCCCTAATCTTAATAATGACCAGAATATGGACTTTATAAAAACAATTGAAGAATTCCAACCAACAAATAATTACATACTTATGAGAGATTTTAACTTCCCTAAAATAAATTGGGATACATCTTAATGTAGTAGTAATATTGTACTGGCATTCTTAGAATATACTATAAATCAAAATTTAGATCAAATCATAAAAACTGGAACTAGAACTAGTAACATTCTAGATGTTATTCTTACTAATATGGGCAGTAAAATCCTAGAACCAAGTATATTAGCACCACTGGGTAACAGTGATCACAGTATAATAAAATTTCAAATCAGAACTAAAATGGTTCCTACAAAAGGAACACTCTGGTTAGGGATTATGCTAGGGCTAATTATATGAAAATAAATAACTACCTTAACTTGTGGGATTGGGGTGGTTCTCTGGATTAAATGCCCACCAGGTCTGGTCTCTTATTCAGGACAAAATAAACCTATGTCTTAATACCTGGGCCCTAAGAAAACAAATATACCAAGGGCTATAGAATGCCAATCTGGTGGAACAACATAATCAAGAGGTTAATTAATAAAAACATAAAAGCTGTAGGAAATAGAAACAAAAGCCTTCATTAAACAACTGGAATAGCTACAAAAGCTTACTAACAGAGTAAAACAATTTATTAGGAAAGCTAAAACAGAAACAGAAAATAGATTAGCAATTGATGTAGTAAACAATAAAAGAAATTCTATCATTATATAGGCTCTCTAGAAGTACCACATCAACTATGGGACCAATCCAAACCAAGTCTGACCTTATTACTGATGAAACTCAGATGGAAACAGAACTCAACTATTTCTTACTACATTTCACCAAATGAAAATACACCCTAAAGGTACCATGACTACTTCAAATAATACTGAAATAAATCAAATAACCATAGGAAACCATGAAGGCAATAAATAACCTGAATTCTAACTCTCCTCTGGGACCAGATTAAATTTACCCAAGGTTCCTTAAGGAAACACTCAAACAAATTTCAGGACCTCTAACCAGATTATTTAATTTATCATTTTAGTAGAAGGTGTGTGCATTTCAGCATGGAAAAAGCTATATTGATCCTATATATAAATCAGGTAATAAAACAGAGGTCTCAAACTATAGATCTATAAGTTTAACTTCTGTTGTAGGAAAACTTTAGAAAGGCTCATTCTATACAGACTTGAAGAACATATAGAATATTATAATCTACAAGACATCACACAGCATGGCTTTACAAGAGAATCAAGTCTAATCATCAACAATTTTTGAAAATATTAGTTCATCTTTGGATGCAGGACTATCTGTGGACATAATCTTCCTTGATTTTACCAAGGCGTTCGACAAAGTCTCCCATGATATCCTTATACAACATATGAATAATCTTGAATTTCCCAAATACTTAATAACCTGGGTTGAATGTTGGTTAAAGATTGCAGACAGTACACCTCAATAAAGGTTTACATCCCCATGGGTTGCGTTACTAGTGGGTAACTCAGGTCTTGGTACTGGGCCCCACTTTGTTTAACATCTTGATTTCATCCATGCAGTCATCAAATAATACCTGGATGTCTAAATAGCATGATGACTGCAAAATTGGCTGTATTGTTAACTCCTGAGGCAGCTGCAATCTCAGAGGGAGTATTTTGTTGGAACTTTGGTCTGAAAAGAATAAAATGAAATTTAATCTATTAAAATGCAAAGTTATGCATTTGGGTCATAATAATCAGAAACATAAGTATTTTTTTTTTAAATAAAGTACTATTGTAACAAACAGGCAATGAAATGGATTTGGGAGTAGTTATAGAAACTAAAATGAATTTTGATAATAACACTATTACCAAAGTCAAAAAAGTGTCAAAGAATTCTTGGATGTATTTTAAACACAAAAGAGCAGGCAACCAAGAGTTATTATACCTTTATACAAGAATCTGGTTCGATCACATCTAGACTACGGTGCACCTTTTTCTGTTCCACATTCAGTTAGAGGAAAAAAAATAGTTGAAGAGTACAGAGAAAATGACAAAAAAATCTCTGGAATGGAAAAAAACTTATGAGCAAAGACTGCAAGAATTAACTTTATATTCTATGAATTACCGTTAGACACAAGGAGATCTCTGTTTAATATATAAAGCTATAAAAGATCCTGTTCTTATAGAGACTATTGAATTGAAACAAACTTTATCAAAGCTCAGATCGGATCCTATAATTGTAAATTAAGAGGTGTCCACTGTAGAACCAAAAGAAACCAATGGTATACACAACGTGTGGTTAATTTATGGAATACACTTCCTTGCTCAACCATTGAGAGTAATACCTTGGAGACTTTTAAACATCAGCTTGATCAACACATGGGTAGTAAAAATCTGAATATCTATAAAATTAATCCACCTTTGGGTGGGAGCTCATTTAAAGGCATAGTCCTCCTAAGCATAAACTACTATGATACTACTGTATAGCAGGTTATATTGGCGTCCGATATATTTAGCAGATGTAGACCTTGTTTATATGTTGGTGCCTGATATATTTAGCACATGCTGTACCTGTAATTTGGTCTGGTACACTACTGTAATTAACCTCGTGTTGACTCTAAGCCATGGCTGATTTGAATCTTATGTATGACTTAATGCTCCGACTGCACACCAACAGTATTTCCCCTGTCTGAAGGTGCATTACTTACAGGAGGATGTCGCTCTTGAAGTGGATGCAATCGTCCCAGTCCTCCCAAGTGAAATGTAAATACCCTATGGATGCCAGTACTGTCTCAGGGTCGGAGCTTGCTGAATGCTCTGGGGTGGAGCCCACTGTGACAGAGTTTATTGCTCACGAACTTGCTGGAACATCAGCTGGAACATCAACTCCACCGCTAAGACGCACTGGCTACACAAATTACACACGGAGATCTGGTACAAGTTCGGAAATATGCAGTGGAAAACGGGGTTATGGCGGCCGTGCGACATTACAATTCCACAACAGGTAGCACGATAAATGAGAGTTCCATCAGGAACTTTAAAGCAGACTACCTGGCACAGCTAAGAAAAACACCAGACCCTACTTCTATGTCTCCTGTTCTCCCTACAAAACCCCTAGGGCATCCAACCCACCTGGAAAGTGAGCTGGAAGAACAGCTAAAATCTATAGTTAAAAGTTTATGACTAGAAGGTGCAGTTGTCAACGCCGGGGTTATTCTTGCAGTAGCTATGGGAATAGTGAAGGCTAACAGTCCACAGCTACTGACCGAAAATGGTGGTCATCTAACCCTTAGTAGCAAATGGGCCTGAAGGTTTCTAAACCGCATCGGCTACAACAAAGAAAAGGCACCAGAGCAGGGTGTGTGTTTTTTTTGTTTGTTTCAGTCACATTTCATTAAATTGAATAAAATTAATACAATTACCGAACTAAAGTGTTTTGTAGTTCTTTTTTTATCTAGATGCAGTACCTGGCAGGATAGCAGAGTGAAGCTGTTGAACACTACGACAAGAATATTAGTGGTCTGTTAAATTTAGCGCATGGTAATGTATCCGCTAATAGCGCTAAATTTATCGGACCGCTAATATAACCTACTATACAGTATATGATATGGATTTTGAAAGTATGTTCTTCCAAGCCAACTGTCATTGATTTTGATGAAGGATTCTGTATAGTCCGAAAGATCAAAGTATCTGTTTTCTTTTGTAACAACTCTGTTGGTGCAATGAAAGTATCAGATCATCTATTTGTGTGGATCAGCATTTGAAGACTAATTTATTTTCATCCATACATAATATTCTAAACCAAAATTCAGCATTTGAGTTGACTGATGAGCTGTTGGAGGATGACTGCCTAATTCAGAATTAACTGCAGCCGCTGGAACAAACTGTGGCAAGCTTAATAATGTTCTATAAAATTTGTCAAAGATACAGCAGCATCAATAGTATCCCAATCCCATGTACCCCATACTAAACTAGCATATAAAGCTTGGGCTTTACATTTGCTCTGATGGCTTCTATCATCGGGACAAGAATAGTAATCATATTGATTATTAAACGAGAAAGGCTGCTGAAGGATTGTTTTAGACATAGTTTTAGTTTCTCAGTGTGTTTTGCATAGTTCATTGGAAATAATGTGATACCAAGATATGTAAAATGATTCTCCGTTTCAAATTTTTGACCAGGAATATACACATAAGTGGCTAATTTCCTTGCACCAAAAACCATTACTTTACTCTTGCCTAGATTTATTTTTAAAGAGCTGCTGACAAGTATTTTTCCTTGGGGCGGGCAGTTCGTGGCAATGAACTGCCTGCCCCAGCACCTAACTGAACCTCCAAAATAATTTTTTGAGCCAGTCATTATTGTTAGATTTACCTTAGAAGAACCATAATCTAAGATCTTTGGGTGTATCTCAGTCATCAGGTAAACCGGAGGAACTTCACCATTGGTAAAGTAGGATCCACACAGAAGATTTTCAGCAGTACAGCTGGGGCCACCCATGCCGTTGACGTCATCAACTCTATAAAGATGTGAGAGGCCCCACTCCCTCCTCAGTTCTTTCCGCCATCGACTTGTTCACATGGGTCTTCACGGAAGCTCTGACGCAATTTTGTACCATTTTCACCTGTGGCTTTCTTACCTGTTACTTTAGAATCTCTTGTTTTATAAGAGATTCATTTATTCTGTTTATGTTGAGAGTTAATCCTTTGGCCTCTCTCTTCCATCGAAAGAAGATTGCCTCCACAGACGAACACTCTTGCTTTGTCTGCTGTCTTGGGCCTGACCACGAACTTTCTGACTGTGAGCTCTGCCAGAATTTTAATCAAACAACCCTCAGGTGATGCAAAAGGCTTTAAAAATGTTCTAATGAAACAACAAACAGCCAGTTCCAGGCAGAGGCCCTCCAGGGTCCCAGCCTCTCAATTGCCATCATGGTCATCAGCTCACAGGCCTCTAAGGACTGAGACAAGTCCTCGGGGGGGGGAGTCATAAAAAGGACCAAGATTGGGACCGCTGGTGGCGGTCTTATTCCCCAATGGACTCTCCTCCATCGTCTGGGAGTTCCTTGTCAGCTGCAACTGCACCGATGCATAAAATTGTTGTCCAGGTCTCTGTGCCCTCCAGACCCATATCGACAGTGCATCCATCCAATTCACAGGGCGGCCCATCATCAACTTCCAGGTCGTTGGCTGCTCCTTCATTGATGATGGGTTAGTCATCGACAGACCTCCCGTTGAGACTTGACCCCTCTTCTACTTGGGCTACAGGCTGTTTGGGTTCACAGGGCTCATCAGTCGGGTCATCGATCCCTGCACCGTCGACCCCCACCTTCCGTCGACACAGCCTTCTACGGTCGTTGACCTAAACAAAATCCTCACTAAGTTCACATTGTTGATCGTTCATCAGTTGAGCATATACAGGCCCACATCACCAGTGCCATCAACTCCTCCTCATAGGCCATGTTAAGCCCTCTGCAAGTCGTCATCAGTGCATCCAACGCCGGACCTGGACTTAGAGTCGGCGTCGAGGAGGAGTACCACTCTGACCTCATTCTCCTGATGAGGAAGAGGAGGTCTTTACCTCAGACAGGTCCACAGCCTCCTCTGTTAGGATTCTGCTAAGCACACGCCTAGGTCTCCTCCTGAGGACCCCACATGTTTCAGTGGGATGAAACAATTGTCCTCAGCCATGGGTTTCCATACTGAGGAGGAGAATGTCACCAAAAATGATCTGGTGGACTTTCTGGAGATCCCAGAGTCTCTCCCCAAGATCAGTTTCAGTTTATTCTTATATTTCACCAGGATGAGACATTAGGCATGGACCTGTTTTCAGGGCCATCTTGTTACATTGTTGCTACACATAATAGAAGGACATATACATAGTTACAAATGATGAAAATAAATACTCATACAGTAATTACTCTTGTAAAATTCAGTGATAGCCAGAGCAGTTAAATATGTATATATATCCAATATAGTAGACTTAAAGGTTGAGTAAGTTGGCTTATTTCGCACCAGTGGAGGGATTGAGTTCCATTTAATGGCAGCAGTATAGTCAAATCACAATGTGCCGTACTTTGTTTTTATGTATGGGACCTTTAACCCCCTTCCTCTAACATCTCTTAATGAATAAGAGGTAGAATTCCATACCAATGTTTGTCTGAGGTATTCGGGGACAAGTCCGTTTATACAGTTGTATAAAAAATTACTTTTGTCCCTTCTAATTTCTAATGGAACCCAATTAAATTGAGATAGCACATTACAATGATGGTGAGTGACATAGTGTCCCTTTAGACTGAGAACACATCTGGCTAGTTTGTATTGTACTCTGTCAAGCTTCAAAACAAATTGTTCTTATTTGTATTATTATAAACCATACACCCATAATCAAAGCTAGTATGACAGAGTTAGCAAACATTTCCTTGTTCCCAAATCATACAATCTCTGTACCTTCTTAGTACCCCAACTTCTGAAACCTTTGTACAAAGCTGTTCTATGTGCTAATCAAATTCAATTGTGAATCAACCCATAAACCTAAATACTTATATGAGTGAACCTGAATATGCTATGTTCCATTTCCTGTTTTATATTTATATTTAGTAGTTCCTCATCCAATCCCTTACTTTTTGTTATTGAACATCATTATGTTTGTTTTCTTTGTTGTCAGTATTAACTTGTTGTCCTTACACCACTTCTCTAATTTGTGAAATTCATGTTGCAGAACAATTTCCAGAGCACTGCAGTCATTGGCACTGCAAACCAGAACAGTGTCATCTGCATGCATTGTAACATTACTATTTATACAAATCCTGGGCAGTTCATCGATGAAGGTGATGAACAGAAGCGATCCCAAGATTGAACCTTGGGGCACGCCTCTGCTCACCGCCTCAATTCGACACTGTTCCATCAACAGTCACCAGTTGAATACGCCATAAAGATATGAATGGACCCATTTCAAGACTTCTTTACCAATGCTCTTGCATTCTAGTTAATTTAACAATAGGGAAAAATCCACTGTGTCAGAAACTTTGACAGATCAATGAACACTACTCCCATGCAGTTTATTTTCAAGTGCATGGGAGACAGTGTCTGTAAATGTGCCAAAGTGGTGTTTGTGGGGTGCAGGGCCTGAAGCCAGACTGCTGGGAGCCAAGAGGTTATATTGGTTTAAATAATCATAAAATTGTTTATGGATCTCTTTTCCAAATATTTTGAAACAATAGATAATAAGGCTATGGACCTATAATTATCAGCCATTTGTTTGTCTCCACCTGTAAAATTGGAATTATCGATGGCCCAGTGGCATTGAGGTTGAGGCACTGGATGCCACACACCGCACTACCTTGGCGACCTGGGTTGGGAATGAGCCAGGGCCACTGGGGGTCAGCAGGGAAGAGAGAGGATTAAGCGTCTGGAGGACTGCTGTCCTGTCTCCAGGGAAGGGGACTAGTCATCCCGCCCGCTGACTGCCCTCTAGTGGTGGCTGGAGGGCAGTACAGATCAGGAGGCTTGGAAGCCGATGTGCTTATGTCGGAAGGAGGGAAGGGAGAAAACAGAAAATGGCTGGGGCTCAACGGACCCGTAATGGCCCAACCGCTCTGGCAAAACCTGCCCTCTGCCAGATCTGACATACCAGATGGCAGGGGACCGCTGGCATCCCTGCACCTGGCCCTGCCACAGAGGGGAATCCGTGGGGGCAGATAAGCTGAGATTGGGCTGGAGGATATACCTCCTCCAATGGGGGGTCATAGCCCCATGGAGCCTGCAGCAAGGAGTAAAATGCTAGTTAAAAAAATTGAAATTATCTTTGCAACCTTCCACTTATCAGGAAAAATTCCTAAATACAGGCTGCGATTAAATAATTTAGTTAGTGGTATGGCTATCGCCTCTGCACCTTCCTCAGTAGTTTAGCCTCCAGTCCATCCAACCCCTGATTTAGTTATATTTAACTTTTGTAGTTGTTTCTTATGTCCCTGGGTTCAAAATTCTAAATCTGAACTCGGAATGTGGTAGTTCCTGTAATTTCATAGTCTGTATATTTGTCGTTTTAACTGTTAATGTGGAATTATCGTGGGGCAAAGTTGGTATGTTTACAAAAAAGTCATTTAGAATCGCTGCCATCTCCTTTGGATCCATAGTAACTTTGCCATTAATTCTTAGGGAAGTAGGACGTTTTGACTGGACAGATGTTTGGTGTTGTGTTATTGTCTTCCAAAAATCCCTAGTATTTATAGCTGTTTCAAATTTATTTTGTAGTATAGCCCTTTTTCTTCCTAATTAATTTCTTGCATTGATTCCTAAATGCCTTATACTTCATCCAGTCACTTTCCCAATTTGATTTTTGGCTCTTTTTCCATAAATAATCCGTACCCTTAAATATTTCAGAATTTTTCCATTGAGCCATAGCAGACTGTTTTGTTTTCTCTGTGTTTGCATTTTTGGTGCATATACGATACAGAACCAATAGAAATTCACTTTCAAAAAATCTACAGCATTGTCTATCTCAGGATTAAATCCATCCTATCCCACCTAATGTTTTTAAATCTGTAACAAAAGCTGAGTGGTTAATTCTTATATGATCTGACAGGTATAATGGGTCTATTGCAGGGACTATAATGCTGATTTAGTCTAACTGCATTCAGTTAAACAATGATCCCTAATAGTGGAACCCCTACCTGACTTTGAAACTCAGTTATATTTTGGAGATAATAATTAAATTGACAGTAGTTCTGGTATCTCCATTGTTAATAAAAGAGGTTGGATTATGTATTGTTTGATGAATGTCTAAGTAGTCCATGGCTTTTTTAGTCTTTGCCTCTTGGGTCCTCCCAGTGTGCATTAAATCCCCAAGACATATAAAGTTTTCCAAGATCAATTCCTGCTATTTTACCTGCATTGAGGAATGCTGCTACTGCAGCCTGGTACAGGTCAGATATGGTGCCAGCAGTGCCTGAAGAGTGGAAAGCTTTATCATGCCCCAGGGTTTCCTTACTATGCTGCCCAGCCAGAGACTGATTCAGTAGTAAACGAAGCAGCTCATGACTGGTCTAAGGCGCCTAAGCACCTTAGTTCTCTTCCCTAGAGAAAGAGTCTCATAGAATTGACATTTGGGGCAAGAAGGTTTCCGCCTCCTCCACCCTTGGGCTGAGGATTGTCAATAAAATACCAGAACTCCAGCTGGAAGAAGGGCAAAGCTGCCGCTCAGGCCCTCCCAGATGGTGCACAGAAGCAGGAGGTTCTCAAGTGCTTGCAGACTGCTGAGGACATTAGCAAGCATCTTCTGAGGCCCTCTGTGATATCTCAGACACTATTGCCAGGGCTGCTGCCACCAGCATCTGCCTGTGTAGGCATTTCTGGCTGAGGTCTGGCTTTGCTGCTGATGTTCTGCAGAAGGCTTAATGCCTCTTTCAACGGCACTAAACTCTTTGGGCCTGATGTCCAGAACATCATAAATGATTTCCAGGCATCCAGTAGGGTTATAAAATCTATCCACTTCCTCTACCATACGCAGCTAAGGGTAGACAGCACCCTCCCTTTCCTAAGCCATCCAGTAGACCTGGTGCAGCCTCTCAACCCCAAGGCAAGCGAAGAGCCTCCACTGTCTTGCCTGCCTCCAATGCAGGAGCCACAGCCAAGCGCCCATTAAGTGACAGGTCAACCCCAGCGGCTGGATCTGCCTCTGCTTGACTCCTTGCCAGATCCCCCATCTTTCTGGTTCCCGACCAAGAGGTGTTGGTCGGAGGTTGGTTCTCACTCCATCTAAATCAATGGAGAACCATAACTCTGGATGCCTGGATTCTGCAAATCATAGAAAGAGGTCACATGCTGGAGCTCATTGAACAGCCTCCAGAAACCACTCCCTTGCCCTCCACCCCCGGCTCACTTGTCTGTTCTCCAGGAGGAGATACAATCTCTTCTACGCAAAACCCAGGCGCCAGAGAAACAAGGGTTTTATTCCAGGTTTTTCCTGGTCCCCAAAATGATCGGAGATCTGAAGCCCATTTGGACCTAAAGGACCTTAATCTGTATGTCCAGTACTGAAAGTTACGGATGGTAACCTCGCAGGCCTGATGCCCCATCTCAAGGCAGGTGACTGGCTCTGTTCACTGGATATGCAGGATGCCTACCTGCACATCTCGGTCTTCCCCCTCATAGGAGGTTTCTCTATTTTCTGTTTCGGGGTGACTATTGCAATTCAAGGTGCTGCCTTTTGGCTTTTCCTCTGCGCCATGGGTCTTTACAGAGTGCTTTGCAGTGGTATGTGCAGCTCTAAGAAGGGGTGGACTGTACATTTTCTTCTTCCTGGACGATTGTCTCCTAAAGGCCCCATCCAGGGAGCAGCTCCTGCAGACTCTGGAGAGAAGTCTCCAGTTGTTGCACTCCTTGGGCATTACAGGCAACCTGCTCAGGTTGGTTCTGGTGCCGTCCAAAAGACTGCAGTACATAGGGAAGTTCTAGACTCGGCACCGGGAACTTTTGTGCCTCAGAACAGGGTGGAGTGCCTTATAGCCCAGGCTCAGGAGGTGGCCCAGAGCCATTTTATTCCTGCCAGGGTGTACCTGAGACTGTTGGGTCTAATGGTGGCTGCCATTCCCACTGTTCCACTGGGCAGACTTCATGCGCATCCTCCAGTGGACTCTACTGAGTGCAGTTGGACCGACACATGGACTAGTTGGAACATTTGGTGCTGGTCTCTCCCTTGTCCGCAAAGTGCTCCAGTGGTGGATGGACCCCTTGAGCCTGCTGCAAGGAGTCCCAATCCAGATCTCTTCTCCACAGCAGATCCTCACCATGGACGCTTCTGGTTCAGGTTGGGGGGCTCACCTGCGTCCTTTTCAAACTCAGGGTTCCTGGTGTCAGGTCGAGGCCTCCCTGCATATCAATATCCTGGAGATGTGGGCAGTGCTGTACACCATGCAGGCTTTTCAGAACCACCTTGCCCCAGATCACCTGCCGGTACAGTCAGACAATCTTAGTGTAGTATACTACATCAAGAAGCAGGGGGGACTCATTCATACCCCCTATGCAGAGAGGTCATGAGAGTGTGGTATTGGGCGTTGGATCATGATCTGACACTCTCGGCGGTCCATGCCCCAGGCATGCTAAACACTCTGGCGCACATCCTTAGCCGGACTCAGTCCAACATGCATGAGTGGGAGCTCTTCTCTGTCGCAGAAGATCAGTTCGATAGATGGCATCATCCAGAGTTGGACCTTTGTGCATCCCCACTCAACACAAAACTGCCCAATGTTTGCTCGCTCAATCCAGGGCCTGGAGTTTTCTGGCAAGATACATTGTCCCCCTCCTGGAGCGGGAGGTTTCTTTATGCATTTCCTCCGTGCCCTCCAAGTCGGAGGGTTCTCATCAAATTGCAGATGGAGGGAGCCAGCATGATTCTGGTAGCTCCATTCTGGCCCCTTCAGATGTGGTTGCCCCTGCTACAGCAGTTGGCGGAGGAACCTCCGGTTCGACTCCCCCTTTGCAGAAACCTGCTGACCCAGGCTCAGGGGACCCTGGTCCATCCCAACCTCATGTCCCTCATCTGCATGCTTGGATCCTGAGGAAATAGCCATCGCCAGGTTTGGGGTCTCCAACAGAGTGGCAGACATTCAGTTGGCTGCCCAGAAGCCTTCCAGTCGAGCCACATATGCCATGAAATGGAAGTGGTTTGCCATCGGGGCTGCCCAACATAATCCAGACCCTTTCGCTTATCCAGTGTGCCAGATCCTGAACTGCCTGATCTCTCTGTCGGACTCAGGTCTCCAGTACTCGTCCCTCAAGGTGTACCTTTCAGCTATTTCTGCCTTTCAAGAGCCCATGGGTGACCACACAATAGCTCAGCTGGATGTCTTCTGTATCTTTTAAGGGTATCCTGCATCCTAAACCCCCAATTAATTCTCCTGTCCCAGCTTGGAATCTGAATTTTGTTTTGAAAAAGTTGACTCTGTGTCCTTTTGATCCAGCTGCAACTTCAGGTATGCTTTCTCTCTTGGAAGCATTATTTTTAGTTGCCATTACTTCTGCTCGGAGAATTTCTGGGCTTGGGCCCTCTGGTGCAAGGAGCCTTATTTGAGTTTTCACAAAGACAGGTGTCTTTACGACAAATCCTAAGTTTCTCCCTTAAGTGGTCTCTTGAGTTTACTCTCAACTAATCTATCCACCTTCCTGTTATTTTCCAGAGTGTGCCAGTCCAGGAAGCACTGCTCCATAGATTAGATGTGCACAGAACTTTGAAGTACTACCTGCTCTGCACCAAAGAGTGTAGAAAGTCGAAGCAGTTGTTTGCTTCACCCCAGGTAGAGAGGGCGCTTCAGTTTCTAAGCAATGTTTATCTAAATGGTTGGCAAATTGCATTGTGTTGTGCTACAACACATACCGAAAAGATTTGACTGGAGCAGTTAAAGCTCATTCCGCAAGAGGCATGGCTACCTCTGTGGCTTATTTCTGAGGGGTCTCAGCCGCTGACATCTGTGCAGCTGCCACCTGGAGTATCGTCTATACTTTCACCAAGCACTACAGTCTGCACAGTGTCTCAAGAGCCTATGCAGGTTTTGGCAGTGCTGTGCTGCAGGGCCTCCTGTCTTAATTTTATGGCAGGCCTTCCTCCCAGACTGTCTGTTTGCACCTATAACTGCTTGGGACACGTTCCTGTGGTGTGACCTGATGACTGAGATACCCATAGGCCTGGGCATCTCTCTCTCAGTCCCCCATGGCTTGAGCTATGCTCCCTTTGTTTCTGGGGAAAGAAGTGAGGAGGGAGCAGAGCTGCTCACACCTTTATAGAGTTGATGATGTGATGGTGTGGGCCCAGTTGTACAGCTGAAAATCTTCCATGTGGATCCTGCTTCACCAACAGTGAAGTTCCTACAGTGTGACCTGATGATTGAGATCCCCGCAAAGATATACTGTTACAGTAAGTTCTTATGTAACTGTTCTTTCTGCATTCAAAGCCAGCCACTGAGAGCCTGCCACAGCCCTT
The DNA here is from genome assembly GCA_016271365.2 of Neoceratodus forsteri. Taxonomy (NCBI): domain Eukaryota; kingdom Metazoa; phylum Chordata; order Ceratodontiformes; family Ceratodontidae; genus Neoceratodus; species Neoceratodus forsteri. The sequence continues at coordinate 1,373,699,812 of CM057458.1, forward strand.
AGAAAACTGCATTTGCCACAGCCCCACCCAGAAAACCGCATTTTGATGACACAAAGTGGGGAAGGGGTTGCAGGGCTCTATATACTGTAGCATTATAATACTATCGGGGCAGTGGCAGCCTTTATGTGTAACTGTTACTTATTACAGACACTTACACATGTTAGCAGGGGTAAGTAACTGTAGTCAGTAAAGTTACACATAAAGGGCACCACTGCCCGAAGTATTATAATGCTAGTAGTCCTGCAGCCCCTTCCCACTTTGCATCGTCAAAAAACAGTTTTCTGGGTGGGGCTTCGGCAGGCAGTCAGCAGCTGTCTTTGAATGCAGAACTTAGATCGAGGTTCTTCTATGAAACATTTAACAATAATGCCTGGCTCAAAAAATTATTTTGGGAGCTCAGTTGGGTCCTCAGGCAGGCAGCTCCTTGCCATGAGTTGCCTGCCCCTAAAGTGTCAGATGCTTATAACTATTTTCCAAGATCTCCAGTGTGTTCTGCAAACCTAAGGCTGAAAGAGATAATAAGGCAAGTCACCAGCATATGCTGACACTGGGCACTTATCTTTACCTATTTGCTGAAGAATCTGAATCCAAAGTATCCAGATTTGAGAGTAAAAACATTTACATAGCAGTTAAACAAAGCTGGGACTGTAATACACCCCTGCATAACTCCTTTATTGGTGAAAAAACATATCTGTTAGATTGCCCTATAAGCCATAACACATCTTAGCCCAGGTTGCCAAATATAATGCTTTAATAATAAGAGCAGCGTTACGCATATAGTAATTAAGAGTTTACTAAAGTATAGGCCAAGAAATAGAGTCAAAAGCTCCTATGAAATCGGTGATAACTGTGAAAAGTTTCTGATGTCTTATGCCAGTGTATTTTTCTATTAGGTTCGATAATATAATGCAAATATCAGTGGTATTGGAGTTTGATGTAAAGTTTGCCTGAAGTTCATTATGTATATTGTTTTCTGAATCCACTGCTGTATTCTGTGTAAATAATAAAAAAAAACCTTTATCATGACATCAAATAATCAGTCTATAATTAACAGGGTCAGACTAATCACCTTTTTACAGCCGTTTTGCTAGGAGAGGGAAAACGGGACTGTGGAAGCATGTGACCAGCTTCAGGCACTTAGGCCTTCCACAGTGCTGTGGTCAGTGCTGTAATGTTGTTTCTCCACCATCCCTTCCCTCTGCAGCTGCCCTAGTCCCTCCTCTCGGCAGGCGCACTATGTTTTGGACACTCGTCAGTTCCACAAGAGCTCGCTGTGTCATGACCACCATTATCTCACTGCGCATGCACAAGTAGCTGGTAATCGTGCATGTACACTGTTGTCATGGTGGCCATCTTTGGCACCGTGGACTCTTTCTCACGTATACGCAGTTATCAGTTACTGCACATGCGTGAGTACCACAAGTACATCAGCCACGTGGGAGCTCTGAGTAATGTTTGATTCGGCTCACCGCTCTTAAACAGCCATGTTGGTTCTGACCAGAATCTGTTTACAATGAAGCTACCTTTCCAAGATATCAGAAATACATTTTTTTAATACGTTTATTAAACAAGAAAATTACTTGGGTATAAGACATAAGAAACTTTTCACAGTTTTTCATTTATTTCAAAAACATGGGTTATGGGTGCTGGGATGGGAAGCTACATGGTGGCTGAATGCTGTTTCTGAAGGCAGATCTTAGCACGGGGGATTGGGAGGGGAAGGGGGAATATGGGATGAGGACAATAGTCCTGCCTTAGATCTTGAACCCAGGAGGGGGCACCGGACAGCAGGATGAGCTGACCAGGAATTGAGAGGGGAATGTACAGCTAGAAACCTGGGGCTGCCATATGGCATTGAGCAGGGTGGGGGTGGGTCGCTATCTTGTGTGCATTAGTAAAACACGATTTTTCAAAATATTAACTACAGTTCACTGTCAGTGTGTTACCTCTTTCAGGAACCATCCAGTATTCCAGCGTGCCCTGTAGGATGGATTCTGCCTCATCTCATACAGTCCTGGGTGGTTTTAGCACCCGCGTTCTAACATGGTTCTTCCGTATGAACTGTGCCTTTAAATAATGGCACTGTTCCTGCTATCTACCACCCTGGCATGCAAAGCATGGTTTGTGGGACCCTAACCCTGTTAATGCAGCACAGACTTTTTGAATGCATGCTGCCTGTTGACTAACATTATGAAATGTCAAGATGTAACCTGCATAGTGATCTACTTTCAGAAGGAACTCTGGGTCCATCATGTTCACCACTGATTCAAAACCCCACGTGAGGGATAAGTGAAATGTTAAATAATGTTGGAACCATGTTGAAAATCTATTTTACTCAAGTTATAAAGCATAAATTGTACCTTATCTAAGTCATATCCCCATCCTGCTGGAATTTGTAAACTTGGAATATGCCCTGCTGGAATTTGTAAACTTGGAATATGCATCTTGGTGTAGTTTTGAAACCACTGTAAATGAGTCCCTGTCTCAATGGTGTATAGGTTTCTTATGAATAAATGATTATTATTAAGTTTGTAAGAATTAGACTCCAGTAATCTAGTTTTGCTTTACAGACTTCTGCAATACAGTCTGCACACGGAGCGCTATTTGATTTTAGGGGTAATATAGATTTCTATGACCTAATTTACTGAAATGTATTTAATGTTTGTGGAGGTGGAATCCAGATTTGTTTAAATATTATCAAGTTCATCATAAAAGATATATTTAAACTAAGCCACCCAAGAATCCAGAAGAATAAGAGCATCCGTTTTAGAAGAACTTGAGCAGTACTTTTGGCCACCAATTGCCAAAATGTTTGATGATTATTATTATTGTGATTAATTGCTTCCATCAAGTTATTCCAATGTTCAGAGTGGTAGCATTGTTTTTGGTCCTTGATAAATGACTCATCTTCTTCCCTAGCTTTGTTTAATAAATTGAGAATGAACTTTTTGGGGTTTCTAGATTATGTAGTAAATTTCAGCAAGAGGATTACTGAATACATGGACATTGTGCGGGCCTATCTCCTGCGAGCCCAGCACAAGCAGAAAGTATGGTATGTTCGGGAGCACACTTTGAGTGTGGGCCTCTCCATTACTTCCCACCCACAGCACATTAGCATAGGAGACCACATTGAGGAGGGCACACTTCCAAGGCTGTAATCTGAAGTGCCCATAATCCTGGCTTTGCCATCCGACTCTCCCTTTCCTTCTCTCATTATGCAGTCTCAGCTCTGTCCTCTCCATAACATACATATATGCACAGAGTTCACACTGCCATGCTGAACAGTGGAGCACCCACCCCTGGGCCTTCACCACTGGCCGACAGCGCGTGTCAGAGATGAAGTTTTTTTGGAAAAAAATGGTGGGTGTGTGCATCATTATGTTACCATCCTCCCCTTCCAGGGAATAAAAAAAAATCTGGCCCCTCGTCCGACTACCTGATGAGTCTGGTACCTCAGCCAGCATGCTAAGAATTAAAAGAAAAAAACTGCCCCCCCCAAACTACCTTACATATTTGGTTCACAAATCAGCCCTCTAGGGAATTTAACAAAATCTGTCCCTCTCTAACAACCTGACAATCTGGGGCCCAACCCTGCCCATTAGGGAATAAATCAAATCTGTACCCACCGATTACCTAACAAGTCCAGATACAGACTGGCCCAATAGGGAATAAAAAAAAAAAAAAACCTTTTCCTCTCCCTTAAACTATTTGATGGGTCCTGGACCAAGCCCAGACTGTCAGGGAGTAACAAAATATGCCCTCCTCTGCTACTGCACTGCTGCTGCTACCAGTGCATCTGGTCCTCTCTGTCACCTCTGGCGGCAGTGCACTGGTGTGCGACACCAGGCTGGGGGACTAACAGCATGCACATCTGAGCTGTATCCTCAAGTGCAAGTGATCCTGTCCCTGCCCCTGATTCTCCATCTCTCTGTCTATAACCTTGGACTCAATTATCACAATAGATCAGGATACAGTGGTAAATAGGAATAATGTGATGTGTAAAAATAATGTCTGAAACTGAAAAAAATATCACAAGAGAACCTCATATAACAGCTTTAATGAAACCGATAGAGCAGGAAAACAATTTGATTTGAGATTATCTATATAAAGTGTTTATAAATGGGAAAAGCTTAAAAGGAGAGTGTGTGAATAGCAGTATTGTTCTGAGGAAGATATTTCAGCTATAGAACATCCAAATACAGAGGGGATTAAAACAGAGGATACAACAGGTACAAATAATACGATCAACTTATCTGACTCCATTGTATGACTAATTTAGAAAGGCTATAAATTGGAAGGTACAGTTTAAATTTTGAGCTGGAATATTGATGGCATAAGGACTAAAACCAAAGATAAAGAGTAGGTTAATTTGATTTCTGGTTATAAAATATTGCTACTGCAGGAGACCTGGATGGGCAAAGATTGCCAGGATATCTTGGAAGGTTTTACAGTATGGCATTTGCCAGCCAGTAAATAATCAAGGTTTGATTGATTTAAGGGTGGATTATCAATTTTTAGAAATGCAGCCTTAGATATAAATTGCCTGGATTCAAGTATTTACAACACACATTATATGTATTTAGTTGTTTCAGATGAGAAAGACCCTCTGGTCCTTTTTAAGATGTATATTTCATCAACAGCCTTTCTTAGTGGCTTTTTAAAGATGCTTAATGATATAGAAGCTGTAAAGGTTCATTTCCCAAATTTAATAGCGTTTGTGGCAGGAGGTTTTAATGTTAGAGTTGGGCAAGAGATCGAGGAAAAAAAATCTGAATGATGCATAGATAATATTAGTATCTACATAAGGCAATTTAGAGATAAATTTTCAAACAAGAAATGAATGCATCTACTGGAGTTTGCAGCTAAGCATGGGCTAAGAGTTTTAAATGGCCACATTAAAGGGGATTGAAGGTAACATTCCCTGTCAAAGGGGTAGTTAGACCTTTGTCTTATAGCTGTGCAAGACATATGATAGTCAAATATCTACAGGTACTTAATTCTTGTTCTATGAAATTTAAATTTAGAATATAAGGTGACAGTTTGGAATCTGAGTTTAGAACACGAAGTAAACAATAATATGTGCATACTATACAGTAAAAAAAATTAAGTGGAATACCTATGAAGAAAAAATAAACTCAGTAATAGCAAGTAATTTCTGAACAAGATCACCTTAGCATTAACTGAAATAAAGGGGGCCTATGATGTTGATATAAGAACAAATTCTCTGAATGTATAGAAAATGCTGCATCACAACTGAACCCGAAAGATACAGTAAAATTCCAAGGAAATGTCAAGCAATGGTATGATGCTGGATGTAAAAACTTACAAAAAGTTAATGAAGTGGGTAGGCTTTCAATAAAGAATGACAGTATCACTGTCAAAATAGCGATAAAATCCAAAGTCAGAATACAGGAAAGTGATCATGTGCATAAAGAAAACATGCAGGCAGTCTCTGTAGTCTAGTTTATAAGATGCACTGTGGTCAAAGGATGTCCTATCATTTTGGTCTTTAGTTGTCTCTGGATGTTCAGAAGAAAACAAAATATAATATACTTGTATATGACACAGTATCAGCCAATGACTTGTTTAAGCACTTTAAAGGGACACCATCAACCCCCTTGGGCCTCAAAGTGTCCCTAGTTTAAAAACCATATTTTATGATTGTTCACTTTCTGTTGGGACTGCTGATGCAGCTGGTAGTTTGATTCAGATTCCTTTTTTCTTTTAAAAAGTGAAAAACTGACTGCCCACCATACTGGTGTTACCACACTAAACATGTTTGTTTACATTTCTTGACCAGCTCCCACTGTCTCTTTCCTGGAATTAGGAACCACCCCATCACAGTCCAACCACTCATTATGTAGTTGGAGTAGAGGAGACTATTGTATCATGAGTGTCTGCACTGTTTGAGGGTGTTTCTAATGTTCAGGATGTATAAAATGAGAGTAGCTCAAGGACTGGAAGCAAAACAAAGTGGGTATAACTATACATTACCATGCATTTCAGTTCTGCTAAGCAAGGAGGCAGATAAAACAAACAGCAACATCAATGAATTTTAGAGAAGGTAAACAGTCATAAAATGTAGGTTTTTACCTTAAATAATGTGTTGCAAAAAAGGTTGACAGTGTCCATTTAAGACTGTATATAAGGTAGAAGCCTTTGACTCGAGTAATGACCATAATAAATATTGTAGCCTGCAGTCCCTTAGGCTAAATTTGAATATCTGGCCACCAGTATTGCCTGCTTGTTGGCAGCGTGGCTAGCTAACCTGTCGCCTGCCGAACCTCCTTCTCAGCCGCTAGACTCACCAGCCCTTGATCAGGCACCTGCTTGTCGGTGTGGCTAGCTAACCTGCTGCTTGCCAAACCTGCTCCTCGGCCGCTAGACTCTCCAGCCAGGTATGGACCAGATACCAAGGAGTATTTTCATATTTCGGCGCTCTCAAGCCGCTCACCTCTGATTGGCTGCCTTCTCGCTCTCGTGTTTTCCGATTGGTGCACCTACAAACCCTGGTCTCGGAGCACTGAACTGCAGTTGTTTTGCTAGCTCTGATCCTAAACGTTTTGCTTGCTCTTATACTAAAGCCTTCTGTACCTTACAATTTTGTTTAAGTTTTATTTATCTGCTGCACTGTTTAAATTAATTATATCTACTGCACTAAAATTAAATCCCATTTTGATTGTATTAGTTGGATTAACATTGCTACTGCTTGATACTTAAGTGCTGCTGTTGACCTGCAAGTTGATTTTTGTTGTTCACTCTCTTCACCCTTCCCTTTATCCTGCATTTTTATTTTCCCTCAGCCTGCTCCTTACCTACCCCTTCCTTGTACCAGGCATTGACCTGCCCTACCCCCAGTCTCTTCCTTTCTCTCGACCCTGTCATAATTACTCCACAGCTCCCCCCTGCTCCCTGTGCTCCAACCCCTGATTAAGTGCCTCCCATTGTCTTCTCTGGCTGGCTACGACCCCCCGCTGCTTTGCGGTCCCCTTTAGGGACTATTCCCACCCCCATTTAACTTTTCTTCTGTCTCCCCTGCCCTTTCCCTACCCACTTAACTAATTACAATCTTCTCCTCTTCCTACAGCTCACCAGCCCTTGATCGGGCACCTGCTTGGTGGCATGGCTAGCTAACTTGCCACTGGCCGAACCTGCTTCTCGGCTGCTAGATTCACCAGCCAGTTACAGACCAGATACCGAGCCAGTATTTTCATATTTCAGTGCTCTTAAGCTGCTCACCTCTGATTGGCTGCCTTCTCGCTCTGGTGCTTTCCGATTGATGTGCCTACAAACCCTGGTCTTGGAGCACTGAACTGTAGTTTTTTTGCTCGCTCTGATCCTAAACATTTTGTTTGCTCTAATACTAAAGCCTTCTCTACTTTTTGTCCCTCCCACCTCCCCTGCCCCAACCTCTATTAAGCACACAAACTCTGCCCTGTACCACTTCACCCTCTTCCCTGTTGGCTACACTAGCCTTAAGCCAGACCATAGCTGCTTAACCCTTTCACTCACTTCTCTTACCCTCCTGCTATCCTCACTCTTCTCTAGCTCTATGGACTACAAGCACAGCCCTGCTTACTCAATCTGCTGCTATTATCCCTTTCTGTAACTGTGCTCTGTAACTGTAAAGCCCTACTGTCCATAGTTTTAAAGAATCTTTAAAGACTCACCTCTTTAGTAAAGCATATAATGATTTTTAATATTGTTGTTTATTGTATTTGTAATTGTTTTATCTAGTATTGTACAGGCGCCTTGGTTTTTAGAAAGGCGCCTTAAATAAATAAAGATTGAGATTGAGATTGAGATTGTATCCATGCCACCCCCTGACCCTCTTCACGCTATCTCTTATCCTCCTCTCCCTCCCATCCCCTCACCTGCTCAACAACTCCCCAGCCCACTTGTCCCCTGCTTACCCCATTACCTCTCTTACCCCCTGCTACACCCTAGTGATAACTCCTACACCCTACCATTTCAATTGGACTTACTGCTCTTCCCGGCCTCCTGCCCCCCTCCTACCTCTGTGTCACTCATACAATCTTTTGTGTTTCTTCAAATTCCAACTCTATTTTCAGTTATCCACCCAGCTCTCCCAAAATGTCTAGTCAAACTTGGTTTAGGAATATCAAGCTCCACTTCATCATTATCTCGCTCGTTCTGCTCTCTGTAGGCGACATAAACCCTAACCCTGGCTCCTCACTCATTAAAACTACCTCCCTTTCCTCTCCCTCCCGCTTTTCTCCTCAACCCCTATCGCTCTACCCGAGGTCTAAAGATCCTCCAGATTAACATTCAGTCTTCTCAAACTAGACCTGCTGCACCTTCTTGTTGCTTCTACTCATCCTGATATATTATAGTTACTGAGACCTGGCTAACAACAAAGTTCCCAGATGCATCCATCACAATCTCTGGGTATATTGTCACTTCGACAGGACCATGCTAGTAGGGTCGGGGTGTTGCCTTCTACTCCTCTGCCTCCCTCCAAATCAGAACTGTTCTAGTGACCACTGTCCCCAAGACTCTGAAGCCCTCGTCTTAAGGTTATCACTGCTATTCTCAGTACCTATCTTCATCACAGGAGTCTATTACGCCCTGACCTACACTACCACTGAGTTAATCACCTCCATTGGGTCCCTCACCTCTTCAGGTGGCAATTTGCGTCAATGCCCATCTGCCAAACAAAATCCCTGATCTCACAGCCATAATGGTAGATGCACAATTAGACTGGGTCGCTGTTATGGAAACATGGTTCACTGGGAACCACTCCTGGGATGTCACCATCCCAGGGTATGTGTTATTCTGGAAAGATTGGGAGGGAAAGAAAGGAGGGGGGTGGCATTGTATGTCAGAGATGACATATGCGCAACAGAAATCCAGGGAAAACACAGTAAAGCAGAGGCCCTTTGGGTTACACTTTGAGCTGGGGACAAGTCCCTATCTGGGTAGGAGTCCTATACAGACCCCCATCCCAGGAGGCTGACATACACATTGAACTCTTGGAAACCATCTCAATGATGGTGGACAGGGACGAGTTGTTGCTTGTGGGGGACTTCAGTCTACCTGATGTGGATTGGTCCTCATACACAACATCCTCAGACCAGAGCAAAGAGTTCCTTTTTGCACTAAGGGGGTCAGGTTTGTGTCAACTGGTGAACTCACCCACCAGAGACAAAGCAATATTGGATCTAGTGCTGACAAACAGCACAAGGGTCCCAGAAACAGAGGTGGAAGCCAATGTAGGGACCAGTGATCACAGCTCAATATGGTTTACTGTGAACAATATGGAGGAAATAGTCATACCAAAATCAACGTACTAGATTTCAGAAAAGCCAACTTCCCCAAAATAAGAACTATGATTGCATCCATGCTAGAGGGAGGAATCGCAGGAGATGTAGAGGACTGCTGGAACACTCTGAAGGCTGCTGTGCAAACAATAACAGCTGTATGCACTAAGCAGATCAGCAAGTCCAAAAGAAGGAAAACACCTCTCTGGTTCTCTCACAAAGTAGCATCCAAAATCAAAGAGGAAAAAAAGGCTTTTACACATTTCAAGCAAACAAAGCACGAAGCAGACAAGAACAAATTAAAGGAGGCGGGGAAAGCTGTTAGAAGGGCAAAAGCACAGACAGAAGAGAAAAATAGCACAGGGTGTTAAGGAGGGAGACAAAACCTTCTATAGATACATAAGAGAAAAAAGAAAAACTAAGGGAGGAACAGTACGATTAGCAACCAAGGAACGTAAGATGTCAGAGAATGACGAGGACAAGGCAGAAGTGCTAAATGAGTTCTTTTGCTCTTTCTTCACCATAGAAGACAGTGGCAAAGGTCCTACACTGAGCAGGACAAAGGAAGATACCCAGGGAGCAGATACTAGCCCCTTCACAATGGAGAGGATCCTAAAACAGCTTAATAAACTGAAAGTGGAAAAAGCCATAGGACTGGATGGCATACATCCTAGGATATTGAAGGAGCTTTGAGAGTAACTGGCCGCACTGCTGGCTGAGCTCTTCAACAAGTCACTAGACAGCGGGAAAACACCTCAGGACTGGAAAAAGGCAACTGTTGTGCCCTTACACAAGAGCAGAAACAAGGAAGAGGCAGGAAATTACCGCCCTGTCAGTTTGACCTCAGTTGTGGGAAAAATGACGGAATAACTACTAAAAGAGAGGCTAGTGGCATACCTAACAGATGCTGGATAAATGGACCCAAAGCAGCATGGCTTCACAGCAGGACACTCTTGTCAAACCAACTTTATCGACTTCTTCGACTGCATTACTAGAACATTGGATCAGGGAGGGCAGTGGACGTTGTATACCTAGTTTCAGCAAGACCTTTGACATTGTCCCTCACAGAAGGCTAACCAACAAGCTGGAACATCGGAGTTGGCCAGAAGATGGCCAGCTGGATCAGTAACTGGCTGAATGATAGGACCCGAGGTGCTAGTCAATGGATCACAGGGTTTTAAATAATTGATTAGCAGTTTTTTCTTGGGACAATACTAACTGTACAGAAAACATTTATATAGGTTTTCTAGAAGTGTTAAGTTTGTTAACCACAGTGAGGCGAGTGCTATGCATTTTCACAATGTTTTAGAACTTTTATGAGCAAAACGCTAATCAATTTTTAGAGTTAAATAAAACCCTGGATCATTGTCAAGGGAGGGTAGGGTGACCAGTGGCATCCGCGGGGATCGGTACTAGGACTGATCCTGTTCACATATTTATAGCAGACATAGTGAATGAACTAGCAGGGAAGGTTTGCCTGTGCATGGATGATACAGAGCGTGGCAACAGAGTGGACACAAGGAAGGAGCAGACAACATGGAAGCTGACCTTAGAAGGCTGAAGAGATTGGTCAGGGACTGGTAGTTACAATTTGGCATGAAAAGTGTAAAGTAATGCACTTGGGAAGAGGAACCCTGGAAAAAGTATACACTGTGAGGACATCAACTTGAGACACAAACGGAGCAAGATCTTGGCATAATCATCACTAACAAATTATAGGTAGGAAAACAATGTGAGAAAGCAGCACAGAAAGCGGGTGGCATCCTCGGATGTATAAGTAGAAGTATTTCTAGTAGAAAGAGGGAGGATATCATGCTTCTCTACAGGTCCTTGGTGAGGCCACACTTAGAGTACTACGTTCAGTTCTGGAGACCTCACCTCAAGAAGGACATTGACCATTTGGAAACTGTGCAGAGAAGGGCTACTAAGATGGTGCATGGACTGCATCACAGGTCACATGAAGCAAGACTTGGGGAGCTGAATCTATACTCCCTTGAGCACAGAAGAAGCAGAGGGGACATGATTGAAACATTTAAGTACGTGAGGGGATTTAACGCAGCTCAGACAGGCAATCTATTTCAACAGAACATGGCAGCACAAGAGGACATGATATGAGACTGGTAGGAGGAAGATTCAAAAGCAGGCTCAGGAAGTACTTCTTCACATAGAGAGTGATAGACCCATAGAACAGCCTGCCGCAGTAGGTGGTAGCATCAAAGACAATCAGGGAGTTCAAACTCACATGGGACAGACATAAAGGACAAGTTAGAACAAAGGCTGCATAGTGAGGGGGGTAGTTTCTAGGGCAAACTAGATGGATCACACGGTCCCCATCTGCTGACATTTTTCTTATGTTCTTATGTTCAAGTGAGCTCTACCACCTAGGGGACTTTAACCTTGACTGGTTGTCTCCCTCCCTAGGTGTAACTAGCACAGACATAACTGCCCTCAACCTGTCCCAACTAATCAAGGAACCTACTTGCCTCAATCACAAAACCCAAAACCACTCTTTCCTAGACTGGGCCCTTACCTCTCAACCTCTCTCCTAGACTGGCCCTTACCTCTTACCCACACAGGGTAATCCAGTCCGACCTGATGTCTCATGCTCTTAGTGATCATCATCTGATCTACTTAGTCAGAAAAGTTCATAGACCTAAGGCCCCTCCCAAACTCTTAACCACCCGCTCCTACAAAACCCTTGACCTTACCTCTCTACATCAGGACCTAACCTTCGTTGATCGGACCCCTATAGCTTCTGCCAAAACTATTGATCTTCCCTTGTCAATCTTCACCATTCATTACTTCCTGGGTGTAAGCCGGGCGCACCGTCCGCGGAAACTTTTTTTTTTTTTTTAAAGTTGCCTACTTGGCCCGCCCTCGAGGCGGCGTCATGCGTCATGCGCGGTGGCGTTAATGTGACCGACTCCTCCTCAACTCAGTTCTGTTTCTCCCGCCCGTCGAGGCAGCACCTGTTCGGGCGTCCATATTTTGACTCGTCTGCGACTCCTCTTTCCGCACACTCGCGCAATCGGTAAGAACCGTTCTTTTTATTTCAAAAGCGGCGCCGGTGTGCTTTCCTACTGTTTTTCTTGTTGATTTAGCGTTATGTCGGTTCGGAGCTAAGCGTGTTTGAACGGACGTGCCCTATCGTCGGTGTTACTGTGGCCGGCATTTCTCCGTCTCGGACCGGCATGACGTTTGTCTTCGTTGCCTGGGACCCAACCATGACATGGATTCGTGCGACGCCTGTTTCTCCATGGACCGCCGTGTCCTCGAAGTCCGCGCGTTCAAGCTCGGCAAAGCCCCGCCGACCTTCGGGGGACGACGTCGCTCAAGGGATTCTCAGGTAAGGTCTCTAGGCCCTTCCCCCGGGTCCCCTCCCGGGCCTATACGGTCTGAGGAGGAGGGGGTCTCCTCGTCTTTTCTTGCCGAGGAGGAGGCCCCTTCTGCGGTGTCGGGGGAGCGTCGTAGTCCCTCCCGGGGCCGCGGCGCCGACACCGCCTCGGCAGTCACCTCTTCGGAGGTGCAGGCTCCCCCCGTGGCGAGGCCCTCGACTTTGGGGCCTGGCTCGGGTGGACCCTCGGCGCGCGCTAGCCGGCGCCGTTTGAATCCTGGCGCCGTTGCGGTGCCGGTGTCGACTCTTGGCGCCATTTTCAACGCCGTTTGAGTCCCGGCGCCCGTTTGCGGCGCCGGTGATGAAGCGGCGCCGTTGGCAGCGCCGCGCGATCCGGCGCCGTTGCGGCGCCACGGTAACAAAGCGGCGCCGTTAGCGGTGCGCTTTGGGCTCGGTGCCGTTCGCGGCGCCGATGGACAAGCGGCGCCGTCGGCGTGCCGCCTCGCTTTCCGGCCGCGCCAGCGCCGTGGGCCTTTCCTTCCTCCAGGCGGTGCCGGCCTTGCAGCGCCGTTGAGGAAGTGTGAGCTAGGCCTGGCTGCTAAGGCGTGAAGGAGGCGGCGCCTCCCCTTAGTACGCGGGCGTTCGCGGCCCGTGCCTCAGGGACCCCTGGGGTGGCCAGCATTGAGGTCCTGCTGATCTCGTCCTCCTCGGGGCGATGATTCAAACGTGGACCCATCCTGGCACCCCACTCCTCAGTCTGGGTCCCCGGTGGCTAGAGGTGCCAGGCGGCACAGGCGCCCTCCTCTGTCCCCACTTCCGTCGTCTGAGGGTTCCCGGCTGGGGGTGGCAGGAGCCCGGGGGCAGGCGTGGGTGACGAGGGGAGGCTCCTCTCTGAGGCCCGTGACAGCTACCTCACGGGTGCTGTTGCCTCTAGGGACAGGGGACGCTGTGGTCGAGGAGGAGGCCTCGGAGTCCGAGGGTTGAGGGCAGGGTCTGCTGCTCGGTCTTCTTGGCCACTCAGGGGGTGGCCAGGAGCCGAAGTGCAGAGCCTCGCCCCTCCCTCCAGGGTTCTAGGGTGTCCTCCGGCGGCGTTTGTGCGGACTGCCCTTCTGGATCCATGCAGTCCCGGCGTCGTCATAGGGGAGGTTCTCCCCCAGGGCTCTTCCAGGCTCCGCTTCCCCAGAGTTCCGTTCTGCGGCCTGGTCTGATATCCAGGATCCCTCTTTCCAGGGCCCCTTTCCCCGGATTCCAGAGCCCTCGCAGAGAGCAGTTACCTCCGCGGAGGTGCCCCTCTCCCATCTCTCTGCCTTCACCACCCCGCTCCCAGGCCATATCGGTCCCTCTGGTCCGTTATCCTGGGGGCAGTTCAGGAGTTCTCTTGGCCTTCCCTCATATGTTAGATACATGCATGGCGGGTCTTTCGACTCTCCCCACCGCCCGCAGGAATCCTCTGGGCATTCCAGTTCCCCATCATCCTCGTCTCCCTCCTCCGAGGGAGAGGAACCCTACTCATCTGTCCTCCGATGCTGATTTCACAGAATATCAGCGTTTCCTCCGAGGATGGTGAGGGATCTCAGATTTCGTTCGAGAAGAGACAATGCCCGGGCGGGAGATCGTGAATTCCTTGGTGAATTCAGTGCCAGCATCTGGTGGTACCTTCCTGGCCTATCCCCTTCCAGGAGGCGTCTATCCGGTCATGGCAGTCCCTCCGCTTCTTTAGCCCAGCGGACTGCCAGCGTGGTATTGTGCCCCTCTGAGTCTCTGGTTCCTCCCCAACCCGTCCTCAGGTTTGGTATACCTGGATACTCCTTCTGAGCGCCGTTGCCTGGCGCCACGACCGCCACCCAGTTCGGACTCTCTCCAGTTCGACCCGTTGGGGGCGAAGTGTTCTCTTCTTCGTAGAGTGCATGTATTGCATCATATCAGGCTCACCACGCTGCCTACAACCGGCATCTGTGGTCGATGATGTCCCAGCTGCTGGCATCTATGCCTGATACGAACAAACCGAGAAGCCGTTGCCTCTCGCGGTGAGGCCTGGAGCTGGCAAGACACCAAGCAAGGGCATCTTATGATGCCAATGAGGTGGCTTCCAGGCTTGAGGGGACAGCGATCTGCATCAGGGGACGGCATGGCTTCGTCTTTCAGGTTGTCACCCCTGGCCCGGCGTGGGGTGATTCGCTCCGCCTCCGGGGACCGTCTTTTCTCTTCCAGAGCTAGGAGACTTTTACAGGGGCTCCCTCCGTCTCCTCGTCCTCGGGAGGCACCTCCTAGCTCTTCTCCCACTTAGGCTTTCTGAATAAGCCAGGGTCTTCTCCTTCTGTTTCTCACCAACAGAAGGCTGGGGTCTTGTTCCCTCAGGGTATGGCCTCTTCCCCTCCAGGGGAAGAGGGAGCTTAATACTCACCAGGAAGTAATGAATGGTGAAGATTGACAAGGGAAGATAGGAAAATTAATGCACTCACCGTAATTCTTGATCTTCTTGTATCTTCACCATTCATTACTTACACCCGCCCACCATCCCCTCAGTGGCCTCTTCCTGTGGCTTCTCCACCTCCGTCTCCTTCCTCTCTGCATTTATTTAAAATATAGGAAAATTGCTTCATTTTCCAAAAAAAAAAAAAAAAAGTAAAAAAAAAAAAGAAAAATCTTCTTCGGGGGTTTAAATCAGAAAAATTATTTACTCTAAGATTCATGGGCCATCTCGTGGATTGCATTGGCGATCAGACTGCACAACTATCTCTTGCTATTCTTATGGCAGATACCTCTGAGGTTATTTGGCCTGGCTCAGGCTATTCAGTTTTGATCCTGCAATCCCGTGTTCAGATAGTTGCCCTGAAATCTAATCCCCCTCTATTCTTGCCTTGCAGAGCAGAGGAGCAGTACGTCTGTTCCTTTCTCTTCTAAAAAAAAAAAAAAAAATGCTGAGGAACTCTCCGACTGCTATAGGCATCTTGGTATCTGGGTCATGCATCTAGTAAAAAAAAAAAAATTTTTATCTGTAAAAAAAAAAAAAAAAAAAAAAGGAAAGGAGAAATCAAACAAGAAGGCAAATGAGAAGGTAGGCTATCCTTCTGCTGTTTTGCTAAGTGGTTTCTCCCTTTAAGTGTCCTCCTGGACAATTTTACAGTAGAGCTCTGACCATATCCAATCTTAGCCAGCCTAAGCCTTGGCCGGCCTTGGCGGCCTTAGCCAATCAGTCTGGGTCCCGTTTCTTTCTTGGGCATACAGAAGGCTTACATTTTCCATTTCTAAACCCCTGAGCAGCCCTCATGCTGCGGGGGTTTTATTCTTCCTCCTCGGCTGTCCTCCAGTTACAGGCCTCACGCCAGGAGCCCGAGGGTGTCAAGAACAATGGCATGTTGAAGATGAGGACTATGCCCTTCTGAGTCTGTCTAGCGGGTTCGGTGAACCTTCTCTTCAGCTCTATCTCCGGGATTCTTGCTTCCCCTTTAAGTCGAGCCTTCAGCTACAAGCTAACTATGCTCGTTGGGCATTCTGGTCCCTTCAACATCCATCTCTCTCTTCTCTTTCTTCTTCTTCTTATTTTCTCATTTCCTTACTCATCTCTCTCCCAGAGTCGCATGGGTAAGGAGGCCCTGCACTCCTAGGCTAGGATGTTCTTATCTCCTCTGTCCTTCCTCCATCGGCTTATTCCTTTTTCAGTTCATTCTTCCTTGCTTTGCTATCCCTCGGCTATCTTGCCTCGCTATCTATATTTTCTGCTTTCATTTTGCCTCTCCGGCTCACAGGACTGAGTTGGAGGAGGTCGATCGCTACTACGGCGCCCTCGCGCGCTAGCGCGTGGCGTCGCTCTCGAGGCGGGGCCGTTAGGCAACAAAAAAAAAAAAAAAGCTCCCGTGGCGGCGCACCTCCGCTTACACCCAGGAAGTAATGAATGGTGAAGATACAAGAGAAGATCAAGAATTACGGTAGGTACGTAATTTTCCTATCTTGCTTTTGGATACTTCAATGACAATTTTCTCTCTGTCTAGAACAATCACGCTCCCCTGAAGCAAATCAGAGTGCATAGTTACCACCATCCTTGGATCACCCCTGAGCTCCTGGCCATTCAGCAAGCATGTGACCTAGCTTGGAAAACACACAAATCCACCAGACTCCCTTGCGACCTCTGTAACTATCGCTATTTCAGAAATGCCTACACAAAAGTCATCCGGAGGCCAAATCAGTATTTCAATCCACCTTTAAAAGAACATAAATACCCCATCTCAGTTCAGGAAAGCTGTCCATTCACTTTTTCTCCCAAGCTAAACCTCCTTCTCCTTTGCTTAATATTAACAACCAGCTCATCCCGACCATCCCTTGGTAGTCATGAATTCAATACTTACTTTACTCTCTATGCCCACCTGCTAGCCTCCTCCCAACCTCCTCCTTTCTACCTCACACCCCCCCATCCGTCTCCCACCACCACCACCATTTAACTAAAAGCTTCACCTTTTCACCAGTCTCTTCAAGCGACACCTTAAAAGCCCTCCTCTTTCTCAGTCCTACAAAGGGTAGCTCCCCTGATGGCCTTGACCCTAAGTTGCTCTACTTACCTGCTCATGCTGTTTCCCACCCGCTAGATGACCTGCTCAACCTGTCTTTCTGCACTGCTGCTATACCTGCTGCGGAACATGCAGATGTCCTCCTCCCCTACCAAAGGGCGGCGATCTCTCTCTCCAGGAGACTACCACCAATCTCCCTTCTTCCCACTCTGGCAAAGCTCCAGGAACACCTTGATCTTCCTGGACATAAAGTCTCCACCACTCATACACACTAATGGGAGTATGCCATAGGCGCTAGGATTCAGCAGGAGCCAACTTTTCTAGGAGGGCGGTGCCTGAGATGGAGCGCGAGGAAGCAGCACTGTGAGCCCGGCGCATGTGGTAATGACTGTCTGGTGTTGACCCTCCAACTGTCGCAGTTCCTTTTTCCCATTGTTGAGTGCGCTTCAGTGATGTCGCTCGCCCGCCAGGAGTCAAACTTCAAACTAGCAGCTTAGTTTTCCACAAACCATATAAAAACTACAAACAGGTATCTGCCTCTATCTCTGAAATCAGAGCTGTATCAGTTAAGGCAGAAGGAAGCAGGGAGGGAAGTCAGAATAGCAAAGGCCCCAACTGAGGAAAAGATAGCCAACTCAGTTAAGAAGGGGGATAAAACCTTTTATAGGTACGTCAGCGAGCGTAGAAAGACAAAGGGAGGGATAGTGAGGCTGAATAGAATGAACAGTGGGTGGGCAGAGGGGGACAGTGAAAAGCAGGATTACTGAATGAATATTTCTGCTCAGTATTCACAAAGAGGAGGAAGTGCCTAATCCAATTAACAGAAGCACTCTTGATAGAGGGTCGATCCCAGTCCTTTCACAGAAGAAAGGGTTCTGCAAGAACTCTTAAAACTGAAGGTGGATAAAGCAATGGGTCCTGATGGAATTCACCCCAGACTTCTAAAAGAATTAAGGGAGGAACTAGTGAAACCACTGGCTACTCTTTTAATAAATCATGGGAGGATGGTGTGGTACCCGAGGACTGGAGGAAGGCAGATGTGATTCCCTTCACAAAAGTGGGTCCAAGACAGAGGCAGGAAACTAAAGACCTGTCAGTCTGACCTCTGTGGTAGGAAAGTGATGGAGTCACTTCTGAAGGAAAGAATAGTCGAGTACCTAGAGGCCAGTGGAGCACAGGACCCAAGGCAGCATGGGTTCTCAGCGGGAAGGTCATGTCAGATGAATCTAATAGATTTCTTTGACTGGGTGACCAAAGTAGTAGACCAGGGAGGGGCTGTGGACATGGCCTACCTAGACTTTAGCAAGGCATTTGACACAGTCCCACACAAAAGATTAATAGTCAAATTAACCAGCCTGGGAGTGGGTCCCAGGGTGGTAGCCTGGGTAAAACATTGGCTGGACAACAGGACACAGAAGTAATTGTAAATGGGTCCACTCTGAAGAAAGGGGGTTACTAGTGGGGTACCGGAGGTTCAGTATTGGGTCCAGTCCTTTTAATGTCTTCATCAGTCACATTGCAGAGGACTGGAAGGAAAGTATGCCTTTTGCAGATGACACAAAGATCTGCAACAGGGTTGATACACAAGGAGGCGTGGAAAGGATGAAAAGGGACTTGGCAAGGTTGGAGGAATGGTCAGAAGTATGGCAGCTAGGATTCAATGCAAAGAAGTGCAAAATAATGCACCTGGGAAACAAGATCCCATGGGAAGAATACACAATGGGTGGGGAGGTAGCAAGAACAACAAAAAAGGAAAGGGACCTGGGGGTAATCATATCAGATGACCTTAAGGTTAGCAAGCAATGTGAGAAGGCAGTAGGGAGGGCTGGGGGTATACTGGGATGTATAGGGAGAGGCATCATCAGCAGAAAACAGGAAGTTGTTATCCCTCTGTACAGACAGTTGGTGAGACCCCATCTGGAGTACTGTGTCCAGTTCTGAAGACCCCATCTCCGCAAGGACATAGGATAGAGGCAGTCCAGAGGAGGGCAACTAAAATGGTGCAGGGTCTGCAAGAGAAGCTGTATGAGGAGAGACTAAAGGAGCTTAATATGTATACCCTTGAGGAAAGAAGGGAGAGGGGGGACATGATAGAAACTTTTAAGTACCTCAGTGGAATCAACAAAGTCCAAGAGGGTAGCATCTTTCACAAAAGAGACTTGCAAGAACAAGGGAACACAATTTAAAGATAGAAGGAGGGCGGTTCAGGGGTAATGTGAGGAAGTATTATTTCACAGAGAGGGTAGTGGATGCATGGAACAGCCTTCCCGAGGAGGTTGTGGGATCTAAAACTGTGGGAGAATTCAAGAATGCATGGGACAGACATAAGGCAATTCTTGTGGGGGGGTAGGAAGAAATAGGCTGTTGGTTAACTAGGATCTGTGGCCTATCCTGTAGGTAGGGAAATGGGCAGACTAGATGGGCCTAGCGGTCCTTATCTGCCGTCAAAGTCTATGTTTCTATGTTTCTAGGGAAGAGAAACTCTGAAGCCACCTATAGGCTGGGAGGGGAGTTGCTGGCAGTCACAAGGGAAGAAAGAGACTTGGGCATCATCATCATCGATGACCTGAAATCACCCAAACAGACCACTAAAGCAGTAGGTAAGGCTAGAGGGATGTTGGGGTATATTAATAGGGATATCACAAGTCGGAAGAGAGCAAATAATCCCTCTTTACAAGACACTGGTTGGACCTATCTGGAGTACTGCATGCAGTACTGGAGGCCACACCTTTACAAGGACATTAACCAAATTGAGGCAGTCCAGAGAAGGGCAACCAAAATGGTGCAGGGACTGCATCAGAAAACATATGAGGACAGATTAACTGAGCTCAATGTGAATACCATAGAGCAAAGGAGGGAGAGAGGTGATATGATTGAAACATTCAAACACCTTAAGGGTATTAACAAGGTGAAAGAGTCTAACATATTTCAATATAAGAAAAATAGCAGGACAAGAGACACAGAATGAGATTAGAGAGAGGTCGATTAAGGGGTAATGTGAGGAAGTTATTTTTCACAGAAAGGGTGGTAGATGCATGGAACAGCCTACCTCAGGAAGTGGCGAATATGAATACAGTGCAGGGCTTCAAACAGGCATGGGATAGGCAAAAGGGAGCAATACAGATGAGTATGAATAGATAGGCCATTGACAGAGCAAAGGCCAATGGCACATTCATAAGGTAGAAAAAGAAATGGGCAGACAAGATGGGTCTTGGGTCCTTATCTGCCGTTGACTTCTATGTAGCTTTCAGTTCATAGTTTATATTTTATCTTCAATAAGTACCAATTATATTTAATAATTTTACTTACAAGAGAGAAGTCTTCAGCCCTCCATTAGTGGACCATGAGTGGGGCAGGTGACGGTAGGGAGACTTCATATGAAAGCTGTTCAGTCAGCAGGGCTGGGTCTGGTCTGTCGCCCTCCCCGGAGGGGGGTCTGACAATGGATGGTCCAATGCTCAGGGAGATGGGCGGTCTCCCCGGAATCATAAAAAGAAACGGTCCCATTCTCTGCACCGTTCGGCCTCGAGTTCTTCTTCGGCACACAAGTTGAAGAAGAAACGGCATCACTCGAAGTCGCCCTCTGGTACATCTGCACGTAGATGGTCCGTTATTAGGGCCAGGCGCCGGTCTCCGCCTCTATCGGAGTCACCGATTTCTGTCTCTGGGAGCTGACCTCTTCGACACTGGAGCTCCTCCCTGCCTATTGGAGGGGCTTCAGATGAGCAGTTTCACCATTGGCCTGCTCTTATGGAGCAGGGGGCTTGGAGGTTGGCCCGATTGACCGAACAGGCCAGTCCGACACCGGGGCCTTCGGGCCCTTCGGTTCTGGAACGGCAGGCAGGACGGTTAGGTCTTCCTATTCGCGCGGTGCCTTCTTCAGTGCCGTCGACTCCGTGCTCTGGTGTCTGTCCCCCTTACACAACTGCGGCACAGGGGTTTACACCAATGCCCTTATCTCCTACCATTTTTTCATCCTGTATCTTCAAATCGCAGTTCCCAGACTTCTGTGATGTTGATGTCATCTGCGGTGCTGACTTCTCTGACGCCGAGGTCCCTTGTGGTGCTGCGGGTGCTGTCGGCGCCATCTGTGATGCTGTGGGCTCTGTCGGTGCCGGCGTTGGGGCTGGCAGTGGTGCTGGGCACAGTGCTGTGCTATCCATCAGTGCCTCCAGTGCTGGGGGTGACGTCGACGCTGGGTGCAGTGTCGCACTGTTTGTCGGCACCCTTGTGCGGCACCATTTTCTATGACGGCTCCTTGTTTGTTCTCGGCACCCTTTACTTCAACAGCACCTGGGATGGGTGTGATGCCATCTGGTTTCCAGAGGTTTTCGACCCAGATTCTTTCTTCTTCTCTTTTTCCTCCTGTTTTTCACTCCGTTCCTGTCTATACAGTCCCCACTGGACTGTCAGGAGATGATTTTGAGCCCAATCCAGATCTTTGACTGGGTGATGATGTTGATGCTGACACTGCCCTGGGGGCAGGGATCAATCCTCGTGCAGAGCTTGGTATTGAGGACCTTTCCTTTAAGTCTCTGCTCAAGAATTTAAATTCTACTCTTTCTCTCCAGACCACAGAAATCGATCCTGGGAAGCTTCTGCGTCTTCAGTACCTTCATGTCCCAGAAATCCCTATGGATTTAACTCCTCCAGTACAGCCCTCTTTCAAGACCCTTTCACAGATGGTGTGGAAGAATCCGGCTCTTATTCCTTCTGTGGCCAAGTCCATAGATAGGAAATATGCCCTTCCCAAGGATCGCCCTATCTTGGCCTCACAAGCCTTTGCTGATGCCACAGTGGTCCTGGAAGAGAATGATGAGGCTGTCCTCCCTCAGGAATGTACAGCCCATCCTATAAACAAAGAATCTCACAAGATAGACACCTTAGGTAAGAGAGTCTTTGCTGCCTCAACCCTGGGCATGCGCATTGCCAGTTACCAGGACTATTTTTCTCAATATGAGTATGTTCTTTGGCATTTGCTCAAAGCAATGGTAGAAGCTCTGCCTGAATCGGAGGTTAACTCAGAGCTACTTCAAACCATAACTAGGGGTATTGAGTCCAGTAACCAACAGGTTAAAGCTCCAATGGATGCCTTCGATACTGCTTCCTGGGCGGCTGACATTTGCAATCTGCCGCCATTTTGGCTGCGATTGCCTAATTAATGACCAACAGCAAGTCATGGCCTTACCTTTCATGGTATGTATCTGTTTGGACCTCAGGTGGAGTAAGCACTAGAGGCCACATGAAAGACTAGGCCTGCCATTAAGACAGCCAGACCTCGCCGCTCCTCTCGGGGGGTGGGAACAAGCGCCAGTTTCACAACCGTCAGTCCTTTCGGGGCAAAGGCAGAGGGGGTGTTAACAGAAACCAGAACCCTCAACCGCAAAAGAAAGCTCAGCAGAAGGCACAGGGCCCAAAAGCGCCCAGTGCCACCTTCTGAGTTTCCGGCCCAGGTCCCACCTCAGCTGCCACAGTGGGAGGATGTCTGACTCAGTTCTACAGCCAGTGGAAATCTATAACATCAGACAAATGGCTCCTCAGGATAATCCGCGAGGGGTCCTTTCTCAATTTTTTGGAAACCCCTCCGGATCATCCTCCCAAACGACAGCCTAGGCTGTCGGTGGCACAGTCACACAGTCAGACCTTCTTGCTGCCAAGGTACAAGGCCTTCTGAACAATGGGGCAGTAGAAGTAGTTCTGCTGGATCAATGGAACACAGGTTTCTACTCCCATTACTTTCTGGTCCCAAAGAAAACTGGCAGTATGTACCCCATTCTGGATCTCAGAAAGTTGAACAAGTTCCTGCGCAAGGAGAAGTTCAAGATGGTATTACTCAGTACCCTGCTACCTTTGATTCATTGACATGATTGGCTAGCCTCCCTGGACATGCAGGATGCCTACCAACACATTCTCATACACCCAAAGCACCACAAATACCTAAGGTACGTGGCGTTGGGTCAACACTATCAGTTCAAAGTCCTGCCCTTTGGGCTATCCTCGGCACCTCGAGTTTTTACAAAGTGTTGTACAGTTCTCACAGCGCACCTGAAAAAAACCCATATCTGGATGACTAGCTTCTAGCAAGTCCCTCCAGGCAAGAGATTCTGGAGGCCGTGGCCACGACTCCAGACTTCTCACATCCATGGCAGTCCTACTGAACCTCAAGAAGTCACAGTTGTAGCCCTCCCAGAAGCTCCTCTTCATAGGAACTCTTCTGGGCACCTCCTGTGTGAAGGCTTTCTTCCAGAGGACAGAAGAAGCGATATCTTACAGATGGCCCGATACATCAGAGAACATGGCTCGGTTGGGCTATCTTGATGCAACAGATGCTGGGCCTCTTGGCATCCTCAGTGTTCACTGTACCCTTGGCTTGTCTTCACATGAGAACCTCTCAGTGGATGCTCAGTACTCAGTGGTCCCCAACCACTCATCCTCAGTCCTTTCTCATCAAGGTGATGGAACCTCTGAAAAGGTCACTCACCTGGTGGTCTCAGGAGGACAACCTTCTGGAAGGATATCCCTCGCCCTTCTGGACCATCAGATCTCCATTACCACGGATGCGTCCCTAATGGGTTTGGGAGCTCACTGTTGGGATCTGCACACCCAGGGTACATGGACCCAGGACGAGTCTCAACTTCACATAAATGTCCTGGAAATGAGAGCCATCCTCTATGCAGTCCAAGCTTTGAAGGACATACTCTGTCACAAGAACATTCTCCTAAAACGGACAACAAGGCAGTGATGTATTACATCAACAAACAGGGTGGCACACACTCATACACATTATGCAGAGAAGTAATCAGAGTGTGGGAATGGTGCCTGGAGTACAAGGCTCTGATTCAAGCGGTTTACCTGCCAGGAGTACAAAACAAGCTGGCAGATCGTCTCAGCAGAACGAAGGTGGATCCTCATGAGTGATCTCTCGACTCAGTCGTCGTTCAGTCACTCTTCAAAGAGTGGGGAACTCCAGACCCGGACCTTTTTGCGTCTCCACTCAACGCAAAACTGCTTCTCTTCTGCTCCAGAAATCCGGGACCTGGTGGTTTTTGTCAGGATGCATTTAGGCTGCAGTGGACAAAACGCTTTCCATACGCATTTCCTCCTCTTCCCCTAATTCAGAGGATACTGCTCAAATTGGAATCCCAGGGGGGCAGAATGATTCTCATTGCTCCCTTCTGGCCTTGGCAGATGTGGTTCCCGCTCCTCAACAGGCTATCGGAACCCCCCCTCCCCCCGAAAACACTTCCCCTTCAGACAAATCTTCTGACCCAGGGTCCTGTGGTTCATCCCAACCTGAGGTTGCTTCACCTTCACGCTTGGGTCCTGAAGAGATAGAGGTGAATAGGTTTAATGTTTCTCATAGAGTTTCAGATATTCTTTTGGCCACACGTAAGTCGGCCACTAGAAAGACCTACACAGCTAAATGGAAGCGTTTTTCTATCTGGTGCGCAAAATCCTCTTGGAATCCTTTTTCCTGCCTATGGAATAAAGTCTTGGAGTATCTCTTAGACCTCTCAAACACGGGTCTGCAGTACTCCATAGTCAAAGTTCATCTTTGTGCCGTTTCAGCATATCGTGAGCTGGTACCTTCCACGTTGCTGACTCAGTTGCCTGTAGCTAAGAGGTTTTTTAAAGGTATTCTGCATACTAGACCTCCTATTAGATGTCCAGTTGCAGCCTGGGACGTTAACATTGTGCTAGACATGTTCATTCGTAAACCTTTCAAGCCTCTAGCTACTTACGAGTTGAAGTTCCTCACTTGGAAAATGGCCTTCCTGGTGGCCATTACTTCGGCCCGTAGAGTTTCTGAAATCCACACTCTGGTCACAGACCCCCCTGTACACTGTATTTCACAAGGACAAAGTAGTTCTTAGGACTCATCCTAAGATTTTGCCTAAGGTTCTTTCAGAATTCCATCTAAACCAACCTTTAGTCCTTCCTACCTACTTTGCGAACTTCCAGAATGAAGGGGTGCGTACCCTTCATTCACTGGATATAAAGAGAGCATTGCGGTTCTATTTAGATAGAACAAAGGAAATTTGCAAGGCTCAACAACTGTTTGTTTCCTTCAGCGTGACCTGGCTGGGTCAATCTGTTGCTATCGGGTGCATTTCAGCGTGGCTGGTGGCATGCCTTTGCCACTGCTATTCTATGGCACAGGTTAAGCTAGAAGGCAGAGTGTACGCTCACTCCACCAGAGCAGTCGTGGCATCTCTGGCAGAAATTCGTAATGTCCCCATTGCAGACATTTGCAGTGTGGCTACCTGGAGCTCTGTGCATACATTCGTTAAGCACTATGCCTTGGATGTCCATGCCAGACAACATCAGTCATTTGGCAGGACAATTCTTAACGGACTTCTGTCCTAAGCACGTGAGCTCTTTTATCTCCTGCCACCTGTCTCGGGGGATTATTTAGCTCAGTACTCTCCCATTAGTGTGAATGAGTGGTGGAGACTTTATGTCCAGGAAGATATGGAAATTACATACCTACCGTAATTCTTGATCTTCTTGGACGAAGTCTCCACCACTCATTCACTCACCCACCCACCATCCCCGAGCTCACTTCTTGTTTATGGTCTCTACTCCCTCAGTGGATGAGCTGTGAAGACTTTGTTGTTGACCCTTCTTACGCGGGTCATTCAGACTATCATATGTCCGATTTTCAGGTTAGTCCTTTTAGGTTAGTTACGCTGCACCTCCTCGAGAAAAAAGGTACTGAGGCAGTTGGAGGGTCGACGCAGAGATAGTCATTATCGCACGTGACGGGCTCGCGGTGCCGCTTCCTCGCAACTCCATCAGCAGGTGCCGGCACTCCTAGAAAAAGTTTTCTCCTGCTGGGTCCAGCCCCTCCGGCATGCTCCCATTAGTGTGAATGAGTGGTGGAGACTTCGTCCAAGAAGATCAAGAATTATGGCAGGTACGTAATTTCCATTTCTCTCTCAGCTCTCTTCCTTTCTTGACAACAACTCCTTCTTCACTCTCTTCCAGTCTGGTTTCTGGAAGAACCACTCCACAACCACCTCCTTACTCAGACTCATGGACTCTATCCATTCTGCCATGGATAAAGGCCACATTACATCTGCCATCTATGTCGACCTTGCTAAGGCTTTCAACACTGTCTCCCACTCCCTCCCCCTTGAAACACTCTCAAATGCTGGCTTGTCATAGCCTGCCTGTAATTAGTTCAGCTTCTACCTGGTAGGAAGAACCTGATCTGTTAGAATAGTTGACTTTACATCCCGCCTCTCCAAATCTTGACTAGTGTGCCTCAGGGCTCTGTACTTGGCCCACTTCTATTCCCAGTTTTCCTAAATGACCCTCCGTCTGCATGCTCCTCATCCCTTATCCACATGCATGCAGATGACACTGTCCTGTTCACTTCCGGCCCCTCTCCCTCTGATGTGACTTCCAGACTGCAGCTTGACTTCAATAATGTTCAACGCTGGCAAAGCTCTCATCAGCTCTTTCTCAATGTCCAAAGCCTGTCTCCATGATCTTTGGTACTAGGCAGAGACTGTCTAGGCTGCCCCTCTCCCGACTCTACCTCTTTTAAATACCTAGGTGTCTGGCTCGACCACCACCTTAACTTTTCAGAACATATTGACTCTATCCTGAAAAACTCGCCTCAAACCCTGTGCCCTTTACAGAAACGGTGCATTACCACTACTGGTGAGGCATGATATTGTACAGAAAATGATTCTCACCATCTTCGACTATGGCGACATAGTCTACAGTGCTGCTCCCCAAGTTGTCCCTTGCCAGACTGGACACACTCTTTATTGCTTTCTGTCATTTTGCCCTTGACTCAGAGGTAATATGAGGAAGTATTTTTTCATGGAGAGGGTTGTGGACACATGGAACAGCCTTCCTGAGGAGGTCGTGGAGTCAAAAACAGTGGGGGAATTCAAGAATGCATGGGACAAACATAAGGCAATTCTAGTGGGGGATAGGAGGAAGTAGGCTGTTGGTCAGCTAGGATCTGCAGCTTATCCATTAGGTAGAGAAATGGGCAGACTAGGTGGGCCAAGCTACCCTCATCTTCCATCAAATTCAATGTTTCTGTGTTCTGTGTGACTCCCCCCCCTCACACTCACCACTGCAACCTATATAACTCTCTTGCTGTACCTTCCCTCCAGTACAGGTGCCTCTCCACTGCGCTAAGTTCACTTCAAATTCTGGCTTGGGTCCCTGCCCTCCTACCTTTCCTCTTTGCTGTCTGCTCCTGCTTCCATCTCCGCCCTCTTAGATTCTCGGACTCTCACTATTCCTTGTCACCACACTTCCATTGGTCAGGAAGCTTTCTTCTATCGCTGCCCTAAACTCTGGAACTCGCTTCCTTCACCTATTCGGCTTTCCTCGTCCCCTTTTTCCCTCTCCCTAGCCCTATGCAATTACATTGCCCCTAACTGCACCTGCTTCTAGCCCCCCTCCTCCCTCCCCTTACTCCCCTCTCTCTAACACCAAAAACTTTTATATAACTTTTCTGACTTTCCTTCCCCTTCTCCCAAGCCCTACGCTCCTTCATTCCCCCTATACTGCACTTTCTCCCCACCACCTCCCCCTCCCTGTACCCCTACCCCTTTAACCCACTAAAAGCCTCCATTGCCTAGTAGATTTTATTTTCTCCACGCATGTTCCAGTTCCCTACTGTGCCGATGTCACAGCCCCTATTTTACCCCTCCCTCCAGCTTTGCGCTCCCTTATTACTAGTCACTGTCCCTCCTCCTTCCTCTTCCCCTCCCCTCTCTTTTTCTCTCCTCTCCAATTTTCCTGTCTGATCCTGCCCTCCTTGCAGGGTTTCTACGTATCCTGATGGGGTCCTTGGACCTGGCTCTCCTCCCCCGCCCCTCGCTCTTGCCCTAGGATTTCATTAGCACTTACTAAAGCCTTGCTTCCAACTCTCTCGGCACTTCTGTGTCTTTTTGCACCCTGTGGTCTCCTGGTCTTTGGCCCTGGGTGGTACCATGTAAGTTCTCCTGGAGGTTTATTCACCTCGGCCCCTAGCATATGTTTATAGTACTGTAGCCAGCTACTTTATTATGAAAATGTTTTCCTGTATTGTGTTATGTAATAATGTTTATATTATGTTTAATTGCTCTCCCAGCCTTTGTACCCACCTACCCTCCAGGATGCTTCTGGAAATGAGCTGTTCCTTAGCTCATGTTGTCTTTCCTGGTGAAACATTTTGTATGTAAATAAATATTTACTAGTGATGTTCTTGCTGCTATAACAGCAGAAAAGTGAAGTAAGGCAGCTGTCATACTGTAGATGGTCTCTCTGCAGAAATCTTCAAGTATAATCCTGATTTCTAGTCAAACCTATCAGCTCCCATCTTTACTGTAATTAATTACGAACTGGTACTCTTGAAAGACTGGAACAGCAATGTTATAGTGCCACAATTGAACTGATACTCCCAAAAGACTGGAATAGCAATGCTATAGTACCACTCTTCAAAAAAGGTCAGCGCTGTGATCCTGGCTGTTATAGATCAATAACATGTCTAATAATACAATAATAATAATACAAAAAATGCATATGCAAGAATTCTTGACAAATTAGAGCACTGGACTGAGGAGAACTCGCTAATTTCATAATTTGAATGTGGTGTTAGAAAGCATCACAGTACTCTCCAATTGTTTTTTTACATTGAATTACTTTGTGGAAACATATGTTTGGTAAAGGGACAAAATTATATGCCTCTATTATCAATATCAAAGCAAAATTTAGTCTGATATATTACAGGACCTAAAAGTAGTTATTCGCTTATTCCATGTTATGAAAATGTTGCATTCAAACACAAATGCTTGTGTGAGATATACTAGAGATGGAGCTCTGAATGAGTGTATAAACATCAAATATGGTGTTAAGCAGGGGTATCTTGTAGCCCCTCAGTTCTTCAATCTTTACATTGAAACTTGAGTTAAAAGTATTTCAGATATTGAAATATTCTCCCTATTACAAATAATGAAAAGGTGAGAATTATGTTATATGCAGATGATGTGATACTTCTTTTGCAAACCATGCTAGGTCTGAGAAGTGGGCTCACTGCTATTATGTTAAAATTAAGACAGACTGGTTTGGAGTTTAATACTGGCAAAACTAAAATTATTTTTTAAGTTTATTTCTTGAAATGTTTCACCAGAAAGGCACACTGAACAAGTTGCCCGTCTCCTGGTGCGACTGGGGAGGAGAGGTACAATTGGATGCAGAATTAGACATACAGTTTAATATTGAAAATATGCAAGAAATTAAACATTCAATTACATTTGTAACAAGACAGTTAAAATATAAATAATCATACCGTCACATTGTAACATAACATACTATTAGATCTATCATACCTGTGAAATTTGCATTTAATTACAAGTGGCATATCTGAGGAGCGTGGTACATAGTGGTGAAGTGGGAGGAGGCGTGCTGAGATGCAAGCTGGGGGTGGAAGGTTGACTAGGTGATGTGAGTCATGGAGAGGAGCAGAGGCATAGGAGGACAGTTAAGGAGGGTTAAAGAAGGAGCAGTTAGATAAGAGAAAGTTATGTAAGGCAGAGACAAGGGAATAGGAGGAGGAGGAGTGTCCTTATTTGGGGGGCCGGGTTTCCAGATTTGCAGGAAACTGGTAAAGCCTGACTGACCGATGAGAGTGGTATGATGGGGGGCCAACATAGTGCGAGTGTCAGAGGATCTCAGGGAGTGGGAGGGGGGAGATGGGAAAGAGAGCGAACATGAGAGGTAGGAGGGAAGTTCTCCTAACCAAAATTTACAAGTGAGTTTGGCACAATGAGTGAAGTGCCTGTTGGCAAGTGGGGGAATGGTAGAGGTCACAGTGATGAGTGCATGATGAAGCGTCAAGGGCAAATCGACAGAAGGAGTTAGAGTGTCCAATCTGGTTAGGGAGGATTTGGGAGTGGCACCATAGACTACATCACAGTAGTTGAAAATGGGGAGGATCATCTGGACTAGTTCATGCTGCGCTGTAGGAGGGATGCAACTACGGTTCCTGAATAAGGCACCAAGCTTGTGGCGCAATTTTTTCAGGATGGCATCAGTGTGGCCCAGAAGTTGAGGTGTTGGTCCAACCAAACCCCAAGGTATCTGAATGAGGAAGTGTCCTCTAATATTGTCCCATCAAGGGTATGAAAAGACAGTAAGTCAATTTAACAAATGGATTATTAACAATTCAGAGTGCGAAGAAGTAAGGGAATCTAAATATTTAGACATACTTTTTGACAGAAACCTATCATGGAAGCGACATGTTACAGCTGTAAAGGAAAATACTTATAAAACAACCCAGGCTATAAACTCTTTTGCATATAAATTTGCCAGTAACTCAATTAGGGCATTAAAAACTGCATTTGAGGCTAAAACTATCAGTGTGTATATGGTAGTGAAATTTGGGGTACTAGTTTAATGCCCTGTAATACTGAAGCAGTACAAAACTTCTTTATTAGATACACTTTAAATTTGCCTAGGGACTGTCCCACTGCCTTTTTTAGGTTAGAATCTGGAATGTTAACATTATAGACTGGAGTTATTGTAAATGTTTTTAGAATGTGGGAGGATATTATATACGGACAATGACAGGTTGCCAAAACTTTGTTGGTATGATGTGCTGAAAACTTTGCAGTCTGGTAAATATATTGAAAACTGGTTTAAAAAATTAAATACTGATCTTCATTGGGGTATTTCATTCATCAGGTCACACCGTAGGAACTTCACCGTCAGTGAAGCAGGTTCCACACAGAGGATTTTCAGCAGTACAACTGGGGCCTCCCACGCCGTCGACATCACCAACCCTATAAAGGCATGTGCGACCCCGCTTCCTCCTCAGTTCTTTCCCACCATTGACTCGATCGCATGGGTCTGTGCAGAAGCTCCGATACAGTACTTGTGCTATTTTTTTCACCTATGGCTTTTTCTCTGCTATTTTTCAGAATCTCTTTTATTAAAGAGATTCCTTCAACTTGATCCAGGCAGGGGTCCTCCGTGGTCCCAGCCTCTCAATTGCCAACACGGTCATTGAGCTCCCAGGCCTCAAGGACCAAGACAAATCTCGGGAAAAGTCATAAAAAGATCGAGATGGTGACGCTCCCCTCCCCGGCAGCGATCACGTTCCTCGACAGCTTCTTCTCCTCCCTCTGGGGGATCTTCATCGGCTGCAGTTGCACTGATGCGTAAAACCACTGTCCAGGTCTCTGTGCCCTCCAGACCCATGCCGACAGCGCCCCTGCCCGATTCTCTGGGTGGTTGACCACCCCCCATCAAAGCCTGACCCTTCTCCCTGCATGGCTACAGGCTGTTTGGGTTCACAGGGCCCATCAGGCGGGTCGTCGATACCTGTGTTGTCGACACCCCCCCGGTCAACAAATGTCATCGACCTAAATGACATTAACGAAATTCACTTTGGTGATTGTGCAGCAGTTGGGTGCATACAGGCCCACTTTGCTGATGCCATCGACGGCACCTTTGTCATCGACCCCTAGTCACCAGCCATGGGAGGCTCCCTGCAGGCTGTTGTCGACGCATCCGATGCCAGACCTGGATTTGGAAGCGGTCGATGTTGAGGAGGAATACCATCCAGACCTCATTCTTCCTGATGAGGAGGAAGAAGAGGAAAAGAATCCAGTCTCTAACAGGTCCACTGCCTCCTCTTGTCAGTGAGGATTCCGTTAATCATACCCCTAGGTCTCCTGAGGATCCCACATTTTTCAGAGTGATGAAACAGCTGTCCATAGCCATGGGCTTCCACACTGAGGAAGAGGATGTCACCAGGAAAGAGCTGGTAGACTTCCTGGAGGTCCTAGAGTCTCCCCTAAAGTCATTCCTCCAGTCGTGCCTGCCTTGAGGAATGCAGCCACGGCAGCCTGGCACAGACCAGACATGGTGCCAGCTATGCCCTGCAGAGTGGATAAACTTTACCACCCCCCAAGGGTTCCCCTGCTATGCTGCCCAGCCTGAAACAGACTCGGTGGTCATTAAGGCAGCCCATGACAGGTCTAAGGCACCTAAGCACCTTAGCTCCCTCCCCTCCGGATAAAGAGTCCTGTAGAATTTACCTGTGTGGTAAGAGGGTGTATGCCTCCTCCACCCTGGGGCTGAGGATTGCAAACTACCTGTCTCATGGTAAAGCACCAGAATTCTAACTGGAAGAAGGGCAAGGCTGCTGCCCTGACCCTCCGAGATGGCACACAAAGGCAGGAGCTCCTTAAGTGCCTGCAGACAGCAGGACATTAGCAAGCACTTCCTTAGGGCCCTCTGCGACATGGCTGACACTCATGCCAGGGCTGCTGTCACAGGCATATGCCTACATAGGCACTCCTGGTTGAGGGTCTTAGGTTTTGCTGCTGATGTATAGCAAAAGGTGCTCAATGCCCCTTTCAGTGGCACTAAGCTGTTTGGTCCTGATGTCCAGGACATTATCAACAATCTGCAGGCCTCAGACAGAGCTATCAAGTCTGTCCTCTCTCTGTACCATACTCAGCCAAGAGGTAGACAGCACCACCAACCCCCCAACCTCCTTTGGCCAAGTAATCAATAGACCCGGTGCAGCCTCTCACCCCAAGAGAAGCTCAGAGCCCGGCTGCCTTGCCCCCTCCAATGCTGGAGCTGCAGCCAAGCATCTCAGAAGTGAGGACCAGCCCCATGGCTGGATCCACCTCTGCTTGACTCCTTGCCAGAACCCCCCTCTGGTCCCCGACCAAGAGGTGGTGGTGGTCGAAGTTGTTCTCCTCCATCTAAATCAGTGGAGAACCATGGCGTTGGATGCCTGGATTTGCAGATCATAGAGAGGGGTCACACCCTGGAGCTCATTAAATGACCTTCAGATACCCCTCCACCCTCCAGTTACTGCCCTCCCCGGCTCACTAGTCTATTCTCTGGGAGGAGGTACAGTCTCTTCTGCACAAGCAGGCCATCGAACCAGTACCCAGGCACCAGAAAACATGGGGGCTCTATTCCAGGTTTTTCCTGGTCCCCAAAAAGATTGAAGATCTGAGTCCCATTTTAGAACTAAAGGACCGGAATCTATATGTCCAGTTCAGGATGGTAACTTTGCCAGGCCTGCTGCCTCTTCTCAAGACTGGTGACTGGCTTTGCTCACTGGACATCCAGGATGCCTACCTGCACATTTCAGTCTTCCCACCTCATAGGAGGTTTCTTCATTTTCTGTTCCAGGGTGAGCATTACCAATTCAAGGTGCTGCCCTTTGGCTTGCCTCTGTGCTGCAGGTCTTTACCAAGTGCTTAGCAGCAGTAACTGCAGCCCTCAGAAGTGATGGACTATACGCCTTCCCTTACCTGAATGACTGGCTGCTAAAGGCCTGGTCCAGGGAACAGCTCCTGCTGACTGGAGAAAATTCTCCACAGTTATTTCTCTCCCTGGTCATCACTGTCGGTCTGCCCATGTTGGTTCTAGTGCTGTCCCAAAGGCTGCAGTATATAGGGGTGGTTCTAGATTTGGCACAGGGGAAGGCCTTCCTACCCCAGAACAGGGCAGAGTGCCTTATAGCCCAAGCACAGGAAGTTGCTTAAAGCTGCTGCATTCCTGCCAGGGTGTACCTGAGATTGCTAGGCCTCATTGAGGCTGCCATACTCACTGTTCCACTGGCCAGACTCCATACGCGCATTCTCCAGTGGACCCTCAGAGTACAGTGGGACCAGCACATGGACAGGTTCGATCATCTAGTCCACAAGGTGCTGCAGTAGTGGATGGACCCCTTGACTCTCTTGCAAGGCATCCTATTCCAGATCATGTCCCCACAACAGATCCTCACCACAGATGCATCCGGTCTGGGCTGGGGAGCACACCTGGGTCCCTTTCAAACCCAGGGCTCTTGGTCCCAGATAGAAACCTCCCTGCATATCAATATCCTGGAGATGAGGGCGGTGCTTAATGTCATGCAGGCCTTTCAGGAACACTTTGCTCCAGGTCAGCTACTGGTGCTGTCAGACAGTCTCAGTATAGTGTGCTACATCAACAAGCAGGGGGACTCATTTGTACCCCATATGCAGGGAGGCCATGAGTGTGTGGTACTGGGATTTGGATCATGTTCTGTCACTCTTGGAGTCCACATGCCAGGCATGTTAAACACTCTGGCAGACAACTTCAGCCAGACTGTCCAGCATGCATGAATGGGAGCATCTTTCATCCATCGCAGAGTTGGAACTTTTTGTGTCCCCACTCAATGCAGAACTGCCCAATTTCTGCTCGCTAGATCCAGGGCTTGGAGTTTTCTGGTGAGACGTGTTGTCCATCTCCTTGATCAGGATGCTTCTCTACTCCTTCCCTCCATTTCCTCTGATTCAGATGGTGCTAATCAAATTGAAGATGGAGGGGCCAACATGATTCTGGTAGCTCCATTCTGACTTGAGCAGATATGGTTTTGTCTTCTACTGCACTTGGCGGAGAAACCTACGATCCCTCTCCCCCTCTGCAGGAACCTGATGACCCAGGATCAAGGGACCCTAGTCATACTGGAAGTTGTAAGACAACAGAAGGCCTAGAAGAACAGTGGGAGAATTCAAGAATGCATGGGACAGACATAAATCAATTCTAGTGGGGGGTAGGAGGAAGTAAGCTGTTGGTTAACTAGAATCTGCAGCTTATCCATCAGGTAGGGAAATGGGCAGACTAGGTGGGCCAAGCAGTCCTTATCTGCCGTCATATTCTATGTTTCTAGGCCCATATAAGTTGTCCCCACTGTTCAGCAGAGGTAACCAAGGTTACCAACCACGATGTAATTATTTAACGAACCTTGAAAATGTCAAAGCTAAATTCTCCAACAACCTCAGCTGGTAGTTTATTCCATAATCTAACTGTTCTTGGCATAAAGCTGTTCTGCCATAATTCAGTTCTATATTGTGGCTCAGATAACTGTTGTGCATGCCCTCTTAAGTTATACTTCTGTTTCCTAAACTTCAAATTCATATCTTCCCTCAACTTTTCTTGTTTGAGGATTTTATGTAACAATAGTAAATCACCATGTGCTCTTCGAACCTCCAGCAGCCATAAACCTAGTCTTTTTAGCCTAGCCTCATAGGGTACATTTTTAAATCCCAAAATGATCTTGGTAAATGATCTCTGTGGTCTTTCAACCACGGCTAAGTCTTTTCTAAGGAATGGGCTCCAACTTGGAGAGCAATAAGCCAAATTAGGCCTTATATATGATTTGTATAATGGCAATAAAACCCCTGCACTTCGGGAGTGAAAGCTCCTTCGAATGCAATTTGTAAGATGGATCGCCCTATTAGCAACTGTTCTACAGTGCAATTCACTTTTCATATCATTACCAATACAGACCCCTAAATCCTTTTCACTTTTGAATTATGTAGTCTTGTTCCCTGCATGTGGTACTCTTGATTGATGCCACAACACATTTGTTTAAACTAAAATAAATTTTATTGCTTATTGCCCACTCACCCATCTGTATTATATCCTGTCCCAGCTTAAGTCTGTCTGCAAAGGTATCCACCACTCCCCCTAGTTTCACATAATCGGCAAATTTACTTAATTTCCACTACTAATGTTTAAATCACCTATGAAGACATTAAACAACAGTGGCCCCAACACGGACCCCTGCAGCACATTACTAGCAACCTCCACCCCCTCAGAAACATGTCCTAATATTCTGTTTGTGACCTTTCCATTAACCAGTGTCTTGTCCAATTCATAATGGCACTGTCAATGCCTAGTTTAACTAGCTTAGAGAGCAAGATCCCATGTGACACCCTGTCAAAAGCTCTACTAAAATCCAACATTACCACATCCACTGACCTACCGTGCTCAACAAGATTTCCCACATAACCATAAAAACTAACCATCCTAACCTCAGGTCCCTCCATC
Source organism: Neoceratodus forsteri (assembly GCA_016271365.2). Taxonomy (NCBI): domain Eukaryota; kingdom Metazoa; phylum Chordata; order Ceratodontiformes; family Ceratodontidae; genus Neoceratodus; species Neoceratodus forsteri. The sequence continues at coordinate 1,373,735,769 of CM057458.1, forward strand.
TGCATGCTTGGCTCCTGAGAACATAGCCATCTACAGGTTTGGGGTTGCCAATAGAGTGGCAGACATCCTGGTGGCCACCTGGAAGCCTTTCACTAGAGTCACATATGCCATGAAGTGGAAGCGGTTTGTCATCTGGGCTGCCAAACATAATATGGAACCTTTCATCTGCTCAGTGAGTCAGATCCTGGATTACCTGATCTCTCTGTCTGACTCAGGTCTCCAGTACGCCTCCCTCAAGGTGTACCTTTCGGCTATTTCTGCCTTTCATGATCCCATGGGTGGCAGCACAATTGCTCAACTGGATGTCTCCTGTACTTTTTTAAGGGGCATACTGCATCTGAAACCTCCAATCCATTCTCCTGTCCTGGCTTAGGATTTGAATTTTGCTTCAGAAAAAGTTGACCGTCTCCTTTTGAGCCAATCACGAGTTGCCTTTTCTCACTTCAAAAATATTATTTTTAGTTGCCATTACATCTGCTTGAAGAATTTCAGAGCTTTAGGCCCTCTGGTGTGAGGAGCCTTATTTGGTTTTTCACAAAGACAGGGTGTCTATGCGCACAAATCCTAAGTTCCTCCCTAAGGTGATCTCCCAAGTTTACACTCAACTAGTCTATCCACCTTCCTGTTTATTTTCCTGAGTGTGCTAATCCAGGGGAAGCACTGTTCCATACATTAGATGTGTACAGAACTTTGAAATACTACCTGCTTCACACCAAGGGATGTAGAAAGTCGAAAGAGTTGTTTGTTTCCTTCACCCCAGGTAGAGAAGGCCCTTCAGTTTCTAAGCAATGTTTATCCAAATGGTTGGCAAACTGCATTGTGTTCTGCTACAAGTATGGCAAATAATTGCCTGGTGTTGTCAAGACTCACTCCACAAGAGGCATAGCTACCTTTATGGCTTGTTTCTGAGGGGTCTCAGCCACTGACATGTGTGCGGCTGCCACCTGGAGTACCGTCCATACTTTCACCAAGCACTACAATCTGCATACTGCCTCTAGAGCCCGTGCAGGTTTTTGCAGGGCTGTGCTGCAGGGCCTTCTGTCTTACATTTATGGTGATCCCTCCTCCCAGACTGTCTGTTTGTACCTATAACTGCTAGGGACTTGTTCCTACGGTGTGACCTGATGACAGAGATACCCCGAAGAAGATAGAACGGTTACATAAGAACTTACCATAATAGTAGCTCTCACCGAGGGTGAGCTGTTGCAGCAGGTTACACCATAATGACTGAAGCTGGTAGGTGCCACGGCCCCATGGAAAACCTCTAGCTAGCAGTATACAGTGGGGGACAGCCCCCGACATCTGCCTATGGTATAAAAGGGATAGTCTCCCAGCCCTACCTCAGTTCTTTTCCTGCTGTTAACCCCCACACATCGGCTCCACAGATGCCGTCTGCTCTAATCGACCGCCATTTTTTTCGTGCTTCATTTTTTTTCTTAAAAAAAAATTAGTGTATTTCCTAAATTTCTCTGCATGGCTTCTTCCCCGACCTCGTCCATGGAACTGTGGTGGTCCAAATGTCCTTGCGGCAAGCAGATCCCGTCAAAGGATGGCCACACACTCTGCATCTTCTGCCTAGCCCCCAGAACACGATACAGAGGCCTGCCAGCACTGCTTGACATTCAACCAGAGGACCAGGATTTGTTGCCAGAAGGCCCTAAAAAGCTTCCTGCTAGAAAAAAAGGTGGCAGCAATGGAGGAACAAATCCAGGGCAAAAGTTCCTCCTCCTCACCAATTTCTGGGGCCTCCACCTCTTCATCCTCCCACTGGGGAAAAAAGTCAGATGGAAAGCATAGATTCTAACCCCAGTAATGCTCAGGATATTCACAACTTTATGCAGTAAGCCTGGAAGGTTGGACTGCCCGGAGAGATAGAACACATGCAAATGAGTAGAATTCTTTGCACATGAGCATCTTTCAAATACTGTCTCTACCAACTGTAGTGTACTAACCTCTTCATATTTTTCTCTCCGCCTGAAAGTCTGGTCGCCCAGAGTGGTTGTCATACTCTTTCACGTGAAGAAAGATTCAAAACCTTAAAAACTTAAGTATATTTCATTTCTTTTACTGCCTCTACTAATTGTCAGTATAAATCTTGTTTATTGTTTACATTTCTTATTTTTTCTGGCTCCTCGAAGTTCAGGATAACCATGAGGGAACCAGGTTAGTTACAGCATTTACTTCATTGGGGTTCTCTGATTAAAGAGCCTTGTTTTGTGTATTATTAGTTTAGTTTTTTGTGTGTATTTCACTCTTTTCTGTAACCACTTTTGTCGGTTACAGAACTGCCGAACTGGTTCATTTATCATCTCCTCGGTTCGGTTCCTATCGGTTCCAGAACCGACAAAAAAAAAAAAAAAAGTAAATGCATTTACTCTTTTTATTTAGCAGTTAGTGTTTTTTCTCTTTGGGCCTTACCATGTCAGAGAAATCTAAAAAGAAAACCAGAGAACCCGGTTTTAAGAATTGTTTAAAATGTGGAGATGTGTTTGCTAAGGCTGACAAACACACCTTATGTGTGGCTTGTCTAGGGTTCGAACATCTGTACCAGGATTGTGAAATATGTAAAACTTTCCTGAACAAAACCATGGAAAATGCCTTGAAATGCTAAATAAAAGATTTCCCAGGGGTTCCTCCATTTCTGACCAGCTGATATTCCAATCTGCTGTGGTTGAACCCACAAGTTTGCTTACCCCTGCCCCTGAGACGGGTGAAAAAGGGGCAAAAAGAGGTAAAGAACCAGCTGACTCCCCAGTTCCCTCAAAGAAATTGAAGAAAATGAAACATGCAGAACCCTCTCCTGCTAAACCAGGGACTTCTGCACAAGTGTCTGTTTTGCCTTCGGCTCAAGAGATAGCCCAGGCTTTTAAAATTATCCAGGTACTACAAAATATCGTCCCCCAGCAGTCTGCCCCTCCCCAGGGTCCCCAGGCTAGCAGTGCTGTGTTGCCCTCTTTACAAGAGGAGCAATATTTGGAGGAGGAGGATGATCCTTTTGAGGAGGATGAACCAATTCCCCCAGAGGTGTCCCCTGAGCAGGATTTTGGTTCTTCCCCAGGGTGTCAGAGGATTACTCCTCACATTTCACATTTGTGAGGAGAATGGCAGATGCTCTTGATATTGCTACCACAGAGTAGATCGAGGATGAGGAAGAAATTGGATATTTAAATATGATGGGTTTAACACCCACAAAAGCTCTCCTCTTGCCAGCCTTCTGCAGACCCCTAATTCTGTTCCTTCTATTGATAGGAGAATAGATAAAAAATATCAGTTGGACAGGATGGGAGCTGATTTCCTTTTCTCCCATCCAGACCATCAAGGGGTCATACAGCAGGCAGCCTGCGACAAAGCCAGAGTCCCCCTGTCCTCCCACCCTCCGGACAAGAACTCCAGAAAAATAGATAGCATGGCCAAAAAAGGCTGTTTATCAGCTTCTTTGGCCATGAGACAGGCTACTTTTCAAGCTTATGCTGCCCAGTATCAAAACTCCTTGTGACATGTCCATGAAAGCCCCCTCACCCTTGTCTGAAGACCTGGCTGAAACTGCCAGATTTGGGCTGGAGGCGGCTAAGTACAAGTACCAGTTCCAGATGGCTGCTGATTCAAATGACACTGCAGCCAGATGGATGGCTAACACTGTGGCACAGAGAAGGTTTGCTTGGTTCACCTTACTCGGGATACTCAATCAAAGGCCCTGGATTTTCCTTTGGAAGAAAACTCTCTTTTTGGAGAATCCACGGTTGCATACATGAAAAAAGTGGATGAGTATAAAGCAACCTATAGAAGCAACTCCACTAAGGAGCGTGCTTCTTCATCCACTAGGCCCTATGGAAGGGGGGGCAGAGGAAGGTCTTTTATGACCAAACCCTTTTTCCAGCCAGTAGCTGTGCCCCAGTACCAGCAGAATCCACAGCAGGGATACTCTAGGGGTAGGGGTAGAAGGGGCTCCAGGAGGGGCTCTCAGACCCAGCCTCAGCCCCAATCAAAACAAAACCCCTGAGGCTCAGGCCGCCTCCTCTCTCCCTGTCAGAGGCAGACTCTCCCACTTCCTCCAGGCTTGGCTAAGCATCACCAAAGACAAGTGGGTTCTGGAGGTAGTGGGTCAGGGTCTGTCTCTGGAATTCAGATCTTTTCCTCCACAAAAGACCAGGGTTTACTGCTCACCTCCTCTAGCAGAAAGGACACTACTAGAAGCAGAGGTTCAGAAATTGTTACAGCTCAGAGCAGTGAAATCAGTTCCTACCACTCTGAGAGAAGGTTTTTTTTTACTCTAGATACTTCCTAACAACAAGTGGGGAGTGGCAGCCAATATTGGATCTCAGAGCTTTGACCAAGCATCTGAAAAAAAAAACAAAGTTCAAAATGGTAACTTTGGCTTGGATATTGCCAACAGTCAAAAAAGGGGACTGGCTGGCATCACTGGACTTGAAAGATGCCTATTTCCACATCCCCATAAAGGCATCATACAGAAAATATCTCAGATTCAGGCTCCCTTCGGGTCAGTATCAGTTTTCAACTCTCCCTTTTGGCCTCTCCTCAGTACCAAGGGTATTCACAAAATGCCTATTTGCTGTAGTGGCATATCTCCAAAAACAGGGAGTGACTGTCTTCCCATATCTAGACGATTGGTTGGTGATGGGCAAGTCACCAGACCAAGTAAGGAATTCCCTAAGAATCACCCAATACCTCTTCAAGTCCATGAGCTTTATAATAAACTAGAAGAAATCAGTTCTTACTCCTGCTCAGATTTTGCAGTTCATAGGGACAGAAATCAACACACTTCAGGGCACAGCCTTTTTACCCTTAGACTGGGTGCAAAGTCGTCAGTCAATAGCAAATTCCTTCACTCTGCACAAGCCAAAAACTGCAAGGCAGTTTCTGCAGTTACTAGGCCATATGGCTGCATCCACAGGTGAAAGTGCAGGGATCCAGGTTTCATATGAGAGACATCCAGTTTCACCTCAGGACTCACTGGAGTCAGAAAAGAGACCCCTTTTCAAAGCTTATACCAGTGACAAGGGCACTATTAAAGGCCCTCTTGTGGTGGAAGGAGGAATCCAATTTAAGGCAAGGAGTTCCTTTTCAGAGAGAAAACCCCTCTCTGGTACTCAAAACAGATGCCTCTCTTTTGGGCTGGGGTGCCCACTTAGAAAAGCACACGATTCAAGGCACCTGGTCAGCAGCAGAGTCCCTGCAGTACATAAACTTACTGGAGCTCAGAGCAGTGCTCCTAGCTCTTAAGGCTTTCTCTTCACTGATATTGGGCAGGGTGGTACAGATCAGAACAGACAATACCACCACAATGTATTACATAAACAAGCAGGGAGGCACCAGATCAGGCCTCCTTTGCACAGAGGCCATGAAAATGTTGATTCTGGCATAATCTCTGAGGGTGTCCTTGCAGGCAATTCATTTGCCAGGGAAGGACAATACCTAGGCAGATGCACTAAGCTGCATCAACAAGGCCCATCACGAATAGTCCCTAAACAAGTAGGTGGTACAAGTTATTTTCAGAAGGTGGGGCACTCCAGAGATAGACTTGTTTGCATCCCACCAGAACCACCAGCTACCTCAGTATTGCTGCAGACCACCAACACAGGGTACAGTTCCTCTAGACGCCCTGGTTCTGGATTGGACAGGCAGGCACCTGTTTGCCTTTCCCCATTCCCTCTGGTTTTCAGGGTGTTACTGAAGCTAAAATCCCTCTCAGCATCTCTGATCTTGATAGCTCCAGATTGGCCCAGGTAGCCATGGTACTCTCTTCTGCTCTCCATGTCTGTCCGCAGAGCAATAAAATTGCCTCTCAGACACAATCTCCTGACCTCCAATCAGCAAACATTTTTGTACCTGAATCTCAAGTCCCTTCATCTCAAGGCATGGCTCTTGAGGAATTAGAGTATGCAGATCTAAATCTTTCAGAAGCTGTCTTAAATATTTTAAAGGGTTATAGCAAACCCTCTACACAGAAAATGTATTCTTCCAAATGGAAGAGATTCCCTCTGGTGTCCAGTATAAACCTTATACCACATAAGACTGGAGTTTCAGTTGTCTTAGACTATCTCACTCATTTGCATTCACAAGGTTTGCAACCCAGTTCCCTTAAGGTTCATTTAGCAGCAGTATCTGCTTACCTTTCTGCAGGGACAAAGGTGTCAGTAGCATCAGACAAACTTTTAAAAATATTTTTTAAGGGATTGATGCATGTGCACCCACCTCCCTGCTTGGGATCTGAATGTGTGTATAGCCAAGCTCATGGGCCCCTCCCTTTAAGCCCATGGCTACTGCCCACTTGAAATACCTTACTTGGAAAACAGTCCTTCTAGTAGCTATTACTTCTGCAAGAAGAATTAACGAGCTCCAGGCTCTCTGCTCTGATCAAGATTATATCTCATTTCACATAGATAAGGTAGTCCTCAGAACAGACAGTTTCTTCCTAAAGAGATTTCAGACTTTCATCTGAACCAATCAGTCACTCTACCTGTCGTTTTCACAGACCATACCAGTTCTGGTGAGAGAAGGCTCCACTGTCTGGATGTGAAAAGAGCCATCAGCTATTACATGACAGCCACTAAAGACCATAGGGAGGATAGAAAACAACTTTTCTTACATATGGGGATGTAGGAAAGGGTAAATCAGCCTCAAAAAGATCAATTTCTCAATGGATAGTCCAGTATATTCAATTCTGCTACACTAAAGCAGGTAAAGAGCCCCCAACTGGATTGAGGGCGCATTCTACAAGAGGAACTGCTGCTACCCTTGCAGCTGCCAGGGAGGTCCCATTGGTAGACATTTGCAAAGCAACTACCTGGAAAACAGTACACACCTTTACAAAGCATTATAACTTGGACATTCTATCCAGGAGTGTTGTTAGGTTTGGCACAACAGTCCTGCAGCGTCCGTTTCCAAAATAAGTTCTGTGCCCACCTCCAGTGGTACTGCTTGGTAGTCTGCATAAAGTTATGAATATCCTGAGCATTACTGGGGTTAGAAGTAAAAATTACTTACCATAGTGATCTTGTTTCTTCCCAGTGATGCTCAGATATTCATAACTTCCCTCCCTTCCTCTGCTTCCAGAACTTCAGCCTCTGCACTCCGCATGCTGGTGCCATCAAGCCATGTTGTTTTGTTGCATATTCTCTGTTTTTAATCATTTTTAAACAGGGGTTTTTCAATGTGTTCTCATTTTGGAGTTTTCTTTGATGTGGTTTTGGTCAAATGTTATCATTCTCCTTCCTTTGGAAATTTTTTCAATAAAAATGTTCTGCTTTAATTAGGGGTAACTCCTCTTTTTATAAAATGTTAAAGTTACATTAGTCTCCTAATGCCTGACTTCCAGGCTTCTCACAAATCTGAAGAGGTTAGAACACTACAGTTGGTAGAGGCAGTATTTGAAAGATGCTGACATGCAAAGAATTCTACTCATTTGCATGTGTTCCTTCTCTCCGGGCAGTCCAACCCTCCAGGTTTACTGCATAAAGTTATGAATATCTGAGCATCACTGGGAAGAAACAAGATTACTATGGTAAGTAATTTTTTCTACTGGGAGAAGCACAAGAATAAGCCTTCTTCCTGCTCCCGGTCCCCTCATTCGAATGCGACTGGTTCCGGGTCGTCCTCCCGCAGGAGGCCAGATTCTGTTCCTGCGGCAGCCCTCTATTCTGCTGGACTTCCCCATGTTTAAACCTCCCACCCTCATCCAGATGTCAGGCGGTGGTTCTTCGTGGTTGCGGATTCCTTCCTCAGCTTCCCAGGCCCTGTTGCTCTGGCCCTTCCACCAGTCTTTGGGCTCATAGCCAGGCGACTCGGCTGGGTCTTCCTCGGGTGGCGGGTCCTTGCCCATTGTACACCTGGGCTTGGCATCTGCTAAGTCAGCCCCTGGCTTTGAGGCCGATGCAACCCAGCAGCACCAGGGGCATGCGTCCGCCTCTTCCGGCAGAGTGATGCCTTTACCCCTTTGGGAGTTAGCTCCCCCAGATAGGCTCCCTCTAGACCGATGCTGGCTGCCTCCCCTGACTGGCGTCAGTCCACACCAGTCCAGTCAACATCAGCCGCCCCAGCATCAACCCCAGTGACACCTATTCTGTCATTGCCTGACTGCCTTGCGTCGCCGGCTGACCCTAATATCTCTGTTCAGCCGTCTCCAGAGGGCCTGGCGTCTGACACGACGACACCTACCAGGCCAATGCCAGATAACCAGATGTCTGAGGGGCCACCACGAGTCAACCTGATTCCTCAGGGCTTAACGCCTGGGTTGCCACCTCCTATGGGATCGATGCTGGGAACGTCTGCTGTCCCGTCCCCCCCAACCAACGCCAGTTAACCCATCTAATCCACAGAACCCTTTGCCGGATCTGATGGCCCTTTTCACTTCATGGTGGAGTGTAGTTAAGGGTGACCTGCTGCCGAAAGCTGCAACCCCTCCTAAGGATCCTCCACCTTCGGGGGTTCAGCCTCAGGCCCCTCATTGGGAAATCTTCATCAACACCAAAGGAGCCTACCCCAAAACCAGATGATACTGACAGGGGTTGCTCCAAGCACCATGGGAGGAAGCACAGATGCTCATTCTCCAGGTCCCCGGGTAGGCACAGATGTAGGTCGCACGGCCATAGGCACCAGTGTTCGACCTCTAGATCCTCCTCCTCAGGGAGGTCGGGCTAGAGATCCTTCTCCTCCTCCTCTTCTTCAGTGTCATCCGAATTGGGGTTGTCTCCGCTCCAGTGGACTCCAAGGACACCCCTAGGTCACCTCCCGTTGACACAACCTTTATGGAGGTCAGGCTGCACATCCAGTCTAACACAGGCTGGGACACAGCAGATCTGGACCCTGAGAGACACAGTGTGTCTGATTTTCTCTGCCAAAAAGATCCAAAGTTTATAGTAGTTCCTCCTTTTGTGGATACCTTTATGGATGTCACCAAATCAGCATAGAAACACCCGCCATCCACCCCTGCTGTTTCCAAAAAGCTGACCGTCTCTATAACGCTCCCCAAGATGTACCCTACTTTGGTGAGCAGCCAGTTGCTGACTCCTTGGTGATTACGGTGGCTCGTGATCGGTCCAAGAGGCCACAGCATCTTAGTACCCAGCCTCTGGACAAAGATTCCAAGCAGGTGGACCAGCTTGGTTGAAAGGTTTATGTCTCGGCTACCTGTGCCATCTGCTCTCTGAATTTTGTGGCCCACATGGTCAAATACCAGAATACCTTGTGGGAGAAGGCCATGAAACTGCTACAGACTCAGCGGAATGGTCCCCAAAAGGCTGAGCTGCTTCACATCTTAAAATCAGGTTCAGATGTAGGCACCCATGTCTTATATTTCACCTCCTATGACACGGCAGATTCTGTGGCTTGGGCAGTGGCCTCTGGCATTTGCCTCCACCACTATTCTTGGCTCCGTGTCTTGGGTTTTACTCCGGATGTCCAAGCAAAAATTATGGATGCCCCTCTCAAGGGCTCAGTCCTTTTCGGCGAGGATTCTGAGAAGGTTATAACTCATCTCCAGGAATCTGGCAAGGCTGTTAGATCTGTGCACATGATGGCTGGGGGGATACTGGGATGCATAGGGAGAGGCATCACCAGTAGAAAACAGGAAGTAATTATCCCTCTGTACAGACAGCTGGTCAGACCCCATCTGGAGTATTGTGTGCAGTTCTGGAGACCCAATCTCCACAAAGACATAGACAGGATGGAAGCTGTCCATAGGAGGGCAACTAAAATGGTGCAGGGCCTGCACCGGAAGACATATGAACAGAGACTTAAGGAGCTTAATATGTATAGCCTCGAGGAAAGGAGGGTGAGGGGGAACATGATAGAAACTTTCAAGTACCTCAAGGGAATCAACAAAGTCCAAGAGGGTAGCATCTTTCAAAACAAGAGGTGTGCAAGAACAAGGGACACAATTTGAAGATAGAGGGGGGGTTGGCTCAGAAGTAATTTAAGGAAGTATTTTTTCACAGAGAGGGTTGGGGATGCATGGAATGCCTTCCGGAGGAGGTTGTGGAGTCAAAAACAGTGGTGGAATTCAAGCATGCATGGGACAGTCATAAGGCAATTCTAGGGGGTTGGGGCAGAAAGAAGTAGGCTGCTGGTTAACTAGGATCTGCAGCTTATCCATTAGGTAGGGAAATGGGCAGACTGGGTGGGCCAAGCAGTCCTTATCTGCCGTCAAATTCTATGTTTCTATGTATAGATCTACTCAGAAACAAAACCATCACCAACCATTTCATCGGTCCTCCTGACAGCAGTCCCGAGGCCAGCAATCATGATGTGCCTTTAAGCATAAGGCCACTTCTCAGGCCTCAAGAGATTAGGGTTCCAGAGCCCTCAAAACCTCCCAGGCCCCTCTGCCAGCCCCCAGTTGCATGACCTGACTCCTTGCTCGACCCCTCCTTCCCTGGCAGAATTCCTGGGGGAAGTGGTAGGGGGTCGTTTATCCCTATATCTAGAGGGATAGCAAAGAATCACAATGGATCAGTGGGTTCTTCACTTGATAGAGAAAGGACATACCCTGGAGTTCACAGAGATGCCCCCAGACAATCTTTTCATAAACTCCCATTACCCTCCATCACACCTCTCCTTTATACAGGAGGAGGACCAAGTGCTCTTGAAGAAACTGGCCATAGAGCCAGTTCCACCAGGTCAGAGGGGAAAGGGATTTTATTCCCACTTTTTTCTGGTCCCAAAGAAAACGGGAGACCTACGTCCCATCCTGGATCTCAGCCACCTGAACAGGTATATAGAGTACAAAAAGTTCAGGATGGTCACCCTTCCAGGCTTGCTTCCCCTCGTTCATCAGGGGGACTGGCTGTGCTTCCTGGACATGCAGGATGTGTATCTCCATATTTTGGTGTTCCAGCCCCACAGGAGATTCCTTCACTTCTGCTTTCAAGGCAACCACTACCCTGCCATTCGGCCTGTCCTCAGCTCCCTGGGTCTTTACAAAGTGTTTAGCAGTAGTGGCTGAGACCCTCAGGAGAAAAGGCCACTATGTCTTCCCCTACCTGGTTGATTAGCTCCTGGCAGCTCCATCCAGGGTTCAGTTGATCAGCACCATGCAAGACACCTTTACTTTGTTTCGAGACCAAGGGATAGCCCTCAGCCTTCCGAAGTCCTCCCCGTGGCCCAGCCAAAGGTTGCAATACATCAGGACAGTTCTTGACATCACCAAAGGCAAGGCTTTCCTGCCTCCCGACAGAGTGGAGCGCCTTCAGGAACAGGCTCACCAAGTTTCCTCGTCGCACCATGTACCAGCCAGAGTAGTCATGCGGCTGCTGAGACACATGGCAGCAGCTATTGTGACAGTCCCTCCTGCATGCCTGCACATGAGGGTTCTCCAGTGAACCCCATAACAGAGTGCCCCTGTTAAAAGTGATTAAATGAAATAAAGATATGTGCACCTTTCCCAAATTTTATTTTCCTGTTTTCTTATTGTCTTTCTTTTCTTCTTTCTTTTCGTGTCAGGGTGGCCAACCTGGCATTCTCTGAACACCTTTACTATCCCTGTAAAATCTTAACCCTTTTAGTGCACATCTCTAAAAATAAATCTTGACTTGTTCAAAAACAGTGTCTCTTATGACAAGAGTTGCCCTTAGTTGTGTATGTGGCGCTGAGCGCTATTATGATGGTGCCCTTTTACCAAGCAAAGCACATGATGCAAGGAGCGCCATGCTGCAAGCCCAAGGTCAGGCTGTGTAAATAAAAGAAACTGCTTGTTGCGGTAAAACTGAAAAGCTGTTGCGAGCTTGAGTTTAGAACAGCTGCCTTCTGCAGCAAAAGAAATAGTGCTGCATTGTGCATCGGAGCAGGATCGCTCTCCGATGTACACGTGCAACTTGTGGCTGACTCAAAGCAGGATGCTTTATCTTTAAAAGTAAAAACACCACCCTGGGCAGTGAAAGTGCAAGACACAAATCCATAAAAGGACACAAAGGGCAGAAAGGGAAGCCCTGTAGTGTCACCAATTTAAGAGTTGCAGTTTTTGTTGTAAAGGACAGCCACAGAGAAGGAGTACCTGGGAGCTGTCAGAAGGCCAAACTGAAATGTTTAGCCAATGGCTGACATTTCAACAGCTGAGTTGCATAGAAAAAGATTGTCTCCCACAGTCTCCCGTGGAGGCGTGGGTTCGAATCCCACTTCTAACGCCAAAATGTGATAGGGCGCAGGTACATGTGGGCAGTCATATAGAAACATGCATCACCAATTCTTGCAAAAGTTTCAATTTTAATTAATTATTTTCCAGACGTTGTTTACAACCGGGTAATTTCAGCATGGCACAGTACTTTAACATCTTACTCTTCCATTCGGAGCAGCAAATAACACAGCAGACAAAATAATCTGGCATTTTTAAATCTTCCATTCGGAGCAGTAAATAGCACAGCAGACGAAATAATCTGGCATTTTTAAATCTTCCATTCGGAGCAGTAAATAACACAGTTCATTTACTCTACAAAAAGGTAGAAGCCATATTTACAACTACCTGGGGGGGGGGAGAATCCAAGTATACTGCCATGAAATGTATTTAACATTAAACTAACAACTATCCTTTCATTTGTTATTTATTTTATTCATTTCATTTTTCAAATGATATCACTAAGCAATGGCTGCCTTTTGACTGAATGGACTTAATCACATCCACCAACCCAAACTAAACAGCCTGAATATGGAACAATAGGCATCATGACAGCACCTTTAAGAGAATACAAAACGGGGCTTTCAAATAGCCCTCCCAGTTTTATAAATATTATTTAGGGCCCTCAACCCTTCACAGGGGCACCTTGTGACAAGTGGAAAAGGCTCTCAAAAAGGGGTGCAGAGCCCTGCTTGAATCGAAGTATGCAGTTGCATAATGTTCTACTGCATAATAACAAGACAGAATATATTTATTCATTTTTCTTGCAATATGCTTTAATGGCAGGTCTCCTGGTATGGCAGGGAAAGGCAAATAGGGAGCGCGCCCCTCCTTTGCCATTCTCCTGTCCAGACTGGGTATTCCTATATATTACTAAGTTTAAAAATAATTATTATTCTTTACTTGAAATCCTGATCATTTAGGGAAACTCCTACTGTAGGGCTGTCAGCCCAGGTAATGACTGCTCTTGTAGGAATCAGAAGAGATGAGGTCACTGCAGGTGGGAGGAACTATGCTCCTCATGAGGTAGAAACCCCCTAATTAAGGTTTAGATTATCTAAAACTGATATTTTAGGATATATTCACAGAAGGAATATAACATGAATGCCTGTCTTGTTTGTTTGTATAAGGAGTATCCTAGATATACTTAGATTGGACCTAGAAATGGTCTATTCATGTTAACTAGGAGATCTCCTGAGTATGATGTCACCCTGAGAATTCCTATAAACCTACCACCAGGGAGCTAAAAACGTATGTGTGGGTCAGTATCTTCTGACCACCGAGGGAGAAGGAGCTAGTGTGAGTGCTTACACACTGTGTTGGATATTTAATCTACAAAAGAAAGACAGGAGTCTTGAGGAGAAATATTTCCTGATGTTTTGAATGATGTGATGGACTAACACACAATTTTCTTTCTGTAAATATTTTTTTTTTTATATTTTTGCAAAGTTTGCAAATTAATTGATAAACACATTTATTGTGTTTTTTATGCACTAAATTACTGTCTAGTGTCTGTCATTCATCCCACGCTTCTACACTGGTGTCAGCAGAGGGATTTACCCAGTACGTCAAGGCTGACTGTGAGGCGCTACCAGGGGGTAATGTCCCATTATACTCTGACAGATGAAGGAAGGGGACCAGACAGACCTTGGTGCATATGACCTGATGTGATCGGTGACAGAGAAAACTGGGATTAAATTGTTGCCAGGATTGGGTCCAGACGCAAGATCCAAAATGAAGAACTCAGAAGATGAGGATGTCAAAGAGGGAAAGAATGCGCAGAAGCCAAGAGAGAGACAGATGACCCCAGACCCAGATGATCCAAGTGAGTTGCTGAAGTGGCTCTGTATGAGGCAGATTGAGATGGAATGATAACAAGAAGAGGACAGAGGGAGGAGGACAGGCGCAGCCAGGCAGAAGAAAGAAGATGGCAGGACATGAAATGGAACCATACCTTGAAAGCCATACAGGACATTAATCAAGGTCAGGCTGATAGAACTGAGCCCAGAGACATAAAATTAACTAAATTGTCAGAAAATGATGACATTGAGGCATACCTCACGACCTTCGAGAGGATAGCCCAAACCTGTGTATGGTCCCATAATTAGTGGGTAATAAGATTGATACCCTACTTATCCAGGAGAGCCCAATTAGTCTGTAGTCAACTGAGTGGGACTGATGCCAACGATTATGATAGAGTAAAAGAAGAGATTTTGAGATGTTATAATATCAGTACTGAGACCTATCGCCAGTGTTTTCATTCTCAGAAAGTGGCAAATTATGATACTCCAGGGAAACGTACGCTCGTCTTAGAGACTATTGTGGCAAATAGTTACAACCTACAACTAAGACTATTGATCAGATTATGGAGTTAATAATCATTGAACAGTTTATTCAGGTTTTGCCCCTTGATGTGCAGTTATGGGTTAAGGAGCACAAGCTGGAAACCACAGAGGAAACTATTAAACTGGCAGAGGACTACTTGGCATCTCATCCCAAGAGGACAGCAGGGTAACCTGGGACCATCTACAGCTCCTGTAAGAACATATTTTCCTAGTAATCAGACAATCAAACTATGGGAGATGGGATAGAGGGTCAGGATCCCATATGCAGACATTATTTGCCATGGATGTCTTGGGAAGGGGCATATAGTCAGAAACTGCCCTAATAAAAGAAATGAATCAGCCCATTTGGCCCTAGCGAACTTTGGGTATGTTACATCTGTGGGAGTGGGAGACCAACAAACTTTAGGACTTTTAGACTCCGGAAGTAGACAAACCCTAATGAGAGCAGACCTGGCCTCTGAAATGGACTTAAGTCAAAATGATACAGCTGTTCGCTGTGTACATGAGGATATCCATCAGTACCACACTACAAGTTTGGAACTGACTGTTAACAACAAAAGTCACAAATTGTTAGTGGGTTTAGTACCCCATGTACCAGTACCTGTGATAATTGGCCAGGATTTCCCTTGTTTTGCTACCTTGATGAAGATTCATCATTCATTGGTGGAACCTGTTAACGTGGATACCAGGGCACAGGCTAAATTATAGTTGGATCCTGTATTTTCTTTTGAAGAGGATTATTTTGAGGGACAAGGGAAGGCAAGAAAATCCAAGCAAGTAAAGAGGAAGGAGAAGAAAGCTTGGAGGGATTTACATCCAGAAGAAAGTGCGGAACTAGCACTAGGGTTGTCAAAAGGTGACATCAAGCTGGAACAGTTGGCAGATAAGACTTTGAGACCTTTGTTTGCACAAGTGAATCAAAAAGAAAATGATGGACATTCTTGTTTTATATTGAAGCATGACACACTGTATAGGATAACTGTTGATCCTGTTATGTACTGTGAGACAGAGCAGTTAATGGTACCTAAACAGTACGGGGAGTAGGTAATGGGATTGGCCCATGATATACCTAAGGCTGGCCATGAGGGGAAGGATAGAACACTACAGCATATACTATCCAGGTTTTGTTGGCCGGGAATTCACCAAGAGGTAGTGGCATATTGTGGAGCTTGTGCACAATGCCAGTTAGTAGCCCAAGGAGGGAAGAAAGACCAAGTACCCCTGCAACCCATCCCTTATGTAACAACTCCCTTTGAGAGAGTAGCCATGGATGTGGTGGGGCCCCTAACTAAGAGTTCAAAGGGAAACCAGTTCACACTAGTTGTGTGTCATTATGCCACCCAGTACCCTGAAGCCATCCCAATGAGAATGCTTACTGTCCCTCGAATAGCTAAAGAACTAGCTAAAATCTTTAGCAGAATGGGAATACCACAAGTGATTTTAGCAGAGGTAGTAATTTTACGTCTGTTATGTTGAAAGAATTGTACCGTCTGCTGGGTGTCTTCGCAGTACGTACCTCCCCGTATCACCCTCAGACAGATGGATTAGTGGAGAGATTCGATAAAACACTCAAGAAAATGTTGCAAAAGTACGTGCAAGAGGAAGGTTGAGACTGGGACAGATTTCTCCCTTACCTCTTGTTTGCATACAGGGAAGTACCCCAAGCGACTGCTGTTTTTTTCCCCCCTCTTCCTTACTATATGGTCAAAACCCCAGGGGACCATTGGATGTGATTAAAGTGCACTGGGAGGAAGGTAAAGGTGTGGGATTTACCAATATTGTGGATTACATGACTTCCTTATGGGAAAGACTTGTGACATATGTGACGATGGCTCATATGTATGTAGATCAAAAACAGCAGAATCAGCAGGAAATGTATGATGTAGGGTTAAAGTACAAGCATTTTGAACCCAGTGAAAAAGTTTTACTGTTGTTGCCCAGTACAGCGAATAAGCTCCTGATGAGATGGCAAGGGCCCTATGTGGTTCTTAGATAGACTGGTATAGTAAATTATGAGATTGAAATGCCTGGGAGAAGACCAGTAAAAAGAGTATACCATGTGAATCTACTAAGAAAGTGGATAGACAAGCCAAGCCTGACATTATACATCCAACCAGAACAGGGCATGTCAGAGGTAGAGGTGGCCTATGATAGATTAGAGCCCCAACAGGAAGTGAATGTGATTCAGATAAACTCTGAGTTAAAGTGGGCTCAAAGACAAGAGATTGATAAACTCTTGGAGTATTTTAAGGAGTCCTTCACTAAAACAACAGGGAAAGCAATAGGGGTGGTGCATGAGACTAAAATAACACAAAACAAGCCAATTCGCCAGAGACCATACAGATTACCAGAGAAAATCAGACAGGAAGTAGTGGATGAGGTAAGAAAAATGGAACAAGCAAGGGTTATTATTCCTTCTCACAGCCCTTGGTCCTCACCCTTGGAGGCAGTAAAGAAAAAAGAGAGGGGTGTGAGATTATGTCTGGATATTCAGAAAATAAATGCGATTTCCAATTTTGTTGGCTACCCCATGCCAAGAATTGATGATCTGCTAGATCAGATAGGCTATGTACAATACATCAGCACCCTAGATTTGACGAAACGTTACTGGCAGATACCCTTAGCACCACAGGCCCAAGAGTTGGCAGCATTCAGTACCCCTGTTGGGTTATACCATTTTACAACAATGCCATTTGGTCTGAAACATAGAAACATAGACTTTGATGGCAGATAAGGACCGCTTGGCCCATCTAGTCTGCCCATTTCCCTACTTACAAGATAGGCCACAGATCCTAGTTAACCAACAACCTATTTCTTCCTACCCCCCACAAGAATTGCCTTATGTCTGTCCCATGCATTCTTGAATTCTCCCACAGTTTTAGACCCCACAACCTCCTCAGGAAGGCTGTTCCATGCATCCACTACCCTCTCTGTGAAATAATACTTCCTCACATTGCCCCTGAACCGCCCCCTCTATCTTTAAATTGTGTCCCCTTGTTCTTGCACGTCTCTTTTTCTAAAAGATGCTACCCTCTTGGACTTTGTTGATTCCACTGAGGTACTTAAAAGTTTCTATCATGTCCCCCCTCTCCCTTCTTTCCTCAAGGGTATACATATTAAGCTCCTTTAGTCTCTCCTCATATGGCTTCTCTTGCAGACCCTGCACCATTTCAGTTGCCCTCCTCTGGACTGCCTCTATCCTGTCTATGTCCTTGCAGAGATGGGGTCTCCAGAACTGGACACAGTACTCCAGATGGGGTCTCACCAACTGTCTGTACAGAGGGATAACAACTTCCTGTTTTCTGCTGCTGATGCCTCTCCCTATGCATCCCAGTATACCCCCAGCCCTCCCTAGTGCCTTCTCACATTGCTTGCTAACCTTAAGGTCATCTGATATGATTAACCCCAGGTCCCTTTCCTTTTTTGTTGTTTTACTACCTCCCCCATTGTGTATTCTCACCCTGGGTTCTTGTTTCCCAGGTGCATTATTTTGCACTTCTTTGCATTGAATCCTAGCTGCCATACTTCTGACCAATTCTCCAACCTTGCCAAGTCCCTTCTCATCCTTTCCACGCCTCCTTGTGTATCAACCCTGTTGCAGATCTTTGTGTCATCTGCAAAGAGGCATACTTTTCCTTCCAGTCCCTCTGCAGTGTCACTTATGAAGACATTAAAAAGGACTGGTCCCAATACTGAACCCTGCAGTACCCCACTAGTAACCCCTCTTTCTTCAGAGTGGACTCCATTTACAATTACCTTCTGTGTCCTGTTGTCCAGCCAAAATAACTTCGGCATGCTGAGTGAGGGCATTAAGATGTACGGAGAAGAAAAGGTTCATTTTATCGCAATTAGAGAAGAATGAGAGCATGAGATGCGTTGGAAAAGGAGTATGAAGATACAAACATTTGATATTATATGAAAGGACCTTCTCTATGGTTAAAGCAATAATTGAGACTTAACAGGATCAGAATTTCATGCAAATGGTATGAATAATATTGAAGGGTTTAACAAAGTCAATGAAGGCATCTCTTGATAAAGCCAAGACACTTGGTGAAACGTTGAGGATTGCCACGTTTTAAAAATAATAAACAGAAGTTTGAAAACATAGAAAAGAAGATTGTCTGTGGATTTGTGTGTGATAAAAGCGCCCTCACAATTTCGTCTTCTTGAGTTTGGGAGAAGACAACAATATCAGTGCATACACATCGGAGAGGCAGCTATCCAATATTGAATACGGACATTCATCCATTACCTGTGGGACTGCTTTGCTTGTTTGTACAGCCAATGTTTTACCCAGGCTACTGCCCTGGGACCCACTCCCAGGCTGGTTAATTTGACTATTAATCTTTTGTGTGGGACTGTGTCAAATGCCTTGCTAAAGTCTAGGTAGGCCATGTCCACAGCCCCTCCCTGGTCTACTACTTTGGTCACCCAGTCAAAGAAATCTATTAGATTCATCTGACATGACCTTCCCGCTGTGAACCCATGCTGCCTTGGGTCCTGTGCCCCACTGGCCTCTAGGTACTCAACTATTCTTTCCTTCAGAAGTGACTCCATCACTTTCCCTACCACAGAGGTCAGACTGACAGGTCTGTAGTTTCCTGCCTCTGTCTTGGTCCCACTTTTGTGAAGGGGAATCACATCCACCTTCCTCCAGTCCTCGGGTACCACATCATCCTCCCATGATTTATTAAAAAGAGCAACCAGTGGTTTCACTAGTTCTCCCCTTAATTCTTTTAGAATTCTGGGGTGAATTCCATCAGGCCCTATTGCTTTGTCCACCTTCAGTTTTAGGAGTTCTTGCAGAACCCTTTCTTCTGTGAAAGGACTTGGACCGACCCCCCTATCAAGAGTGCTTCTGTTAATTGGATTAGGCACTTCCCCCTCCTCTTCTGTGAATACTGAGCAGAAATATTCATTCAGTATCCCTGCTTTTTCACTGTTCCCCTCTGCCCACCCACCGTTCATTCTATTCAGCCTCACTATCCCTCCCTTTGTCTTTCTACACTCACTGATGTACCTATAAAAGGTTTTATCCCCCTTCTTAACCAAGTTGGCTATCTTTTCCTCAGTTTGGGCCTTTGCTATTTTGACTTCCCTCCCTGCTTCCTTCTGCCTTAACTGGTACAGCTCTCAGTCCTGCTCCTTCTGTGTTTCCTTATACTCCGAATGCTATCTTTTTCTTCCTGACTTTCACAGCCACCTCTTTTGAGAACCATAGTGGCTTTTTCTTTCATTTTGATTTGTTTATTTGCTTCACACAAAGGCTTGTTGCCTCTGTGATGGCAGTTTTGATGATTCCCCATTGTTGCTCCACACCTCCTTCTAGCCTGTTTACTAGTGCTTTTCTGAGGCACTCTCCCATCTTGCCAAAGTCAGCCCTCCTGAAGTCCAGTACCTTCACTTTTGTATGGCTTGACTCTGTAGCTGACTTTAATGTGAACCACACTGTTTGATGGTCACTTGTTCCCAGATGACAACCCACTTCTAGATCTGAGATCTTCTCACTGCCCCCATTTGAGAGTACGAGGTCTAAGATTGCTCCCTCACGAGTGGGTTCCAAAACTAGCTGTCTGAGTCCTGCCACCTGTAGGGCATCAAGAATGGCCCTGCTCTTAGATGTGGCTGCAGCAAATGTGCTCCAGTTAACATCTGGCATATTCAGGTCTCCCATCAACAGTATCTCCCCTTTCTCTGCCATTCTAAGAATGCCTTCTATCATATCCTTGTCCATTCCCTCCCCCTGACATGGGGGTCTGTACATAACCCCTGTGCGGATTGTGGTGCCCTTTCCAGTTTCCAAGGTGACCCACAGTGCCTCCTCTCCTCCCTGTTTTGCTTTTATCCCTTCCTTTACATAGAGAGCTACTCCTCCCCTCTTCTCCCCCGCCTGTCTCTCCTGTAGGTTATGTACCCTGGTATGTTAACATCCCAGACATGGTTCTCTGTGTACCATGTTTCTGTGACTGCTATGATATCCAGGCATCCCTCTTCCATCAAGGCCACCAGCTCAGGGAGCTTGTTGCCCAGACTACGGGCATTGGTACTCATTATCCTCCATTTCCTGATGGCCTTACTCCTTTTTGCCCCATCCCCGTCCTTCTTGCCTTTGTCACTTTCTCTATTTACCCCTGCCCTTCTCCCTATTGACACCTCTATGTTGGTGTTTACTGCACTTACTACCATGATTTTTTGGGGGCTAGGATTTCCCTGCTCCTTTCCAGTGCCTCCCTTGCTAGTTTAAATGCTTGTCAATGAAGCATTTAAACCTATCACCTAGGATCCTGGTTCCCCTCCTGGACAGATGCAATCCATCATGCCAGTATAGGCTTGCATCACTCCAGGTGGACCCCCAGTCCCCAATGAAGCCAAATCCCTGAGCTCCACACCAGTTTTTCAGCCATTGATTGAATCCCATGGTGCGGAACACACTAGCCTCTCCTACGCCATAGATGGGCAGCACCTCCGAGAAGGTTACTGTGCTTGCTACTTGACTAAGGCCCCTCCCCAACTCCACAAACTCTTCCTGCACTTCTCTAATCCCTTTCTTAGCCAGGTCATTTGTCCCTAGATGGACAATGACATCCAGCCCCCCTTCCCTGTGCAGCTGCTCTGGCAATACTGAGGATTCGCTCCCTGTCCCTCCAAGCCATGGTGCCAGGCAGGCACCTTACCTTCCTCTCCCCTTCCTCCCCCAGTTCTACCTTCCTAACAATGGAGTCCCCCACCAGGAGTTGTTTCCTTCCCCTGCGGGCTCTGTCAACTTTTCAGAGGTACATGGACCGTATTTTAAGACCCCATAACCAGTACAACGCAGCCTATTTGGATGATGTGGTCATCTATAGGCTGGACTGCAACACGCACTTAATCCATTTTAGTGCTATCATCCAAAGCATCAAGGATGCAGAGCTTACAATAAATCCTTCCAAATGTGCTATTGCTAAAACTGAGACCAGATATCTGGGGTTCATAATTTGACATGGGACTGTAAAGCCAGAGATAGATAAAGTGGAGGCTATTGCCAATAGCCCTATACCAACTACCAAATGTCATGTTAGATCTTTTCTAGGGCTAGCAAGTTATTATCGGAGGTTCATCCCTGACTTTTCCACAATTGCACGCCCCTAACAGAAATAACTAAAAGCAAGTACCCAAATAAAGTAAAAAGTGGACTACTGATTGTGAAAAAGCTTTTTGGAGTATAAGAGCAGCCTTGTGTTCAGCACCAGTACTCCTTAGCCCAGACTTTAAAAAAACATTTGAGGTACAGACCAATGCCTCTGACATGGGCATTGGGGCAGTGCTAACTCAGCATTTTTTTAAAAACTTAGTTTTATTGTTAATTATTTAGGACATCACATTGTTCAATATATAAATGTATGCATTGTTTTTCCACATACATTGTGTTACAATTCTTGTTCTCCCCCATTTTATCTTTTCTGTTACAAGGTTTGATTATGTTTATCTGTCTTGTTCTTACATACAATTCATGTTTAACCTCTTATTTTTAGGCTGTCGTTAATTACATTGCTTAACTATGGGGTTCTTTTCATAAATTAAGAACTTATCTTTCAAGCACTCATCATTTATATAATCAACTGTGTTTTGTCCTTCTAAACATAACTGTCCAGCTAAGAGCTTCTAGAATGCTTTTCCTTTTGCTATAGCTTCTAGGTTTCGACCTGGGTGATCTAGCTGGGGTCGAAATCATCTTCCATTTAGGGAAACCAATTGAAACCAAACTTATACTTAAATTTAAACTTAAAGGCGGGCAACAGGTTGCATTCTTTTTCCACCATCTCAGTAATTATATTTCCATTTCTGAGACCTAAATCTTTGTAATACTGTCTAGACACCTGCTTTGTGCGAGACATACTTCCTTCTTCACCCATGTTGATGCCATGGGGACCAAAGTTAGGTAAATCCTTCACTTTGTAGTCTTAGCATTGCTGTTATTCGTTCCATCGTTTCTACCTGAGACATTCTGGACCACCACTCTTGCACCGAAGGAGGAAGCAGAGATAACCATCTGGCTGTAATACACTTAAGTGCAACCAGTCTCATGATTTGTGCTAATTTCGTACATTGTCTAGGTCCACTAATTAGTGTAGGGAGTCCCAGCACTAGTTCCTCCCCCACAAAGGGTAACTGCAGGCCTGTGAGCCTGGTTATTGAGGTATGCACCTCCCTCCAAAACAAATGAATCTGGGGGCAATCCCAAAAAATGTGAGTTTGTGGTCCAGTCTCTCCGCAACCCCTCCAACACATTACAGACCCCGACCTACCAAAATGCCTCAATTTAGTAGGGGTTAAGAAATATCGCCGTATCACTTTCCAGTGAAATTCCCGCCATGTGGGGGAACTTGTAACCTGCCAGCCCTGACTAAATCTTCTGGTCCAGACATTCTCTGCTATGTTAACTTTCAACTCTCTTTCCCATTTATCTTTAAGATTGTCTAGTCCTGATGGGAAGGTGTGTAGCAATATCTTGTATAATTGTGATAATGGATGTGTATTTCCTTGATCATTATAGTCCCATAAAAAATCTTCCAGCTCTGTCCTCTCCCTAGTTATTTTTGTATTCTGTTTGCTGTAGATATGTAGTGATACCTGTAAAATCTAAAATGTTCTTGTTTCTGTAAGTGACATTTTTCACTTAATTGTGCAAAGGATAGGGGTGAGTTGTTTCTTATAAACTGGGCGAAGGTGGTTAATCTTTTAGTAGCCCAGACCTTATATCCTAAGTCTGACCTTGGAGGCACAAAGGTGGGCTCAAACTGTATCAGGGATAGAGGTCCCAATCCTTCGGGTGTGTATGTGAGTTTCCTAAGCTTATGTAATACCTTCAACGAGTGGGTAACCCATGGATTTGAATCAAGACCTTGTGTTATGTGGGGCAATGTGTTAGTGGGTAGGGCCCAAAGTGCCCACCTTTTTAGTGAGTCCTCCTCCAGGAGGTACCACCCTGAGTCTATTCTATGCTTCGCCCAAGTACATAATTGGGACCCTCTAGCTGCCAAAAAGTAAAAATCAAAGTGGGGTAGGCAAGGCCTCCTCGCTCCCTCGGTGCTTGCAATGTAGTCAGTGCTATTCTTGGGTGTTTACCATTCCATATAAACCATTGTGTAACTTTCTGCAAATTGGTCCAAAAGTCCCTAGGTATCCCCAGGGGCAAGGTCTGAAAGAGGAAGAGGAGCCTGGGTAGAACATTCATTTTTATAGTTTGGACCCTTCCATATAGAGTTAATGGCAACATTTGTCAATGGGCCAGATCTCCTTGAATCTGTTGAAATAGATGGGTATAGTTGTATTTATATAGTAAGGACAAATCTACTGGTACCCTGATCCCCAGGTATTTTATCACATTTTTTTTTTTGCCCAGGCAAATGGAAAGGAGGCCTTAAATTCTCGGGAAGGCATGCCACTTAAAATAAGTGTCTCTGACTTGGAGTGATTGATTTTATAGCCTGCTAATTTCCCATAGTTTGCTAACTCTTTCATTAGGACTGGTAGAGATTTTTCAGGTTCCGAAATGAAAAATAAGGAGTCGTCTGCATAGAGGGCAACTTTATGAACCTGGCCCCCAACCTGGACCCCCTCTATGATGGGGTTAGACCTAATGGCCACTGCTAAAGGCTCCAGAGATAACGCAAAGAGCAGCGTAGAGAGGGGGCAGCCCTGTCTCATCCCTCGCCCCAATGGGAAGCTATTTGTAAGATAACCATTTACTTTGATTCTCGCCCTTGGTGCCTGATATAAAGCTCCAATCAGAGCTACCAATTTATCCCCAAAGCCACATTTTTTAAGTGTTTCCTTTAGAAATACCCAATCTACTCTATCGAATGCCTTTTCGGCATCCATACTGATAGCTATTTGGAATTGTTTCTCATATTTTTGGGATGAGATTATGTTTAACAAACTACATATATTGTTCTGCAGATACCGCCCTGATATGAAACCAGTCTGGTCTCGATGAACTAAGGTCTGTATTTGTTTCTGTAGACGAGCCGCTATTATTCCAGTGAAAATTTTTGAATCTACTGGGAGCAGGGATATGGGATGGTATGAGCCACAAGTCTCTGGATCTTTACCGGGTTTATGGATCACCAAAATCTGTGCCTCACTCCAGGATCTGGGGGGTGCCCCCTCTCCCCGAAATAGCTCATTAAAGGTCTCCTTCATGGGAGGGATCAAAATTTCTTGAAATTCTTTATAGAATTCCACCACGTAACCATCTAATCCAGGGGCTTTACCATTCTTTAACTGTTTGATTCTTTGTAATATTTCCTCTGTAGTAATAGGGGATTCTAATT
Organism: Neoceratodus forsteri; assembly: GCA_016271365.2. NCBI lineage: Eukaryota > Metazoa > Chordata > Ceratodontiformes > Ceratodontidae > Neoceratodus > Neoceratodus forsteri. The sequence goes on from CM057458.1 coordinate 1,373,760,551, forward strand.
CCAGTCATCGTGAATCTGACAGTTTAGGGAGTACTATACCCTCCAGATAGCTAAGTGTATTATCTAGGTGACCCAATTCCCTCTTCTCCTGGTACAAGGTCTTGTAAAATTTTTGAAATTGGGCCGCTATTGGGTCTGGGGCTGTGATCAGCTTTTTAGTTTGCGGTGATCTTAACTCGGGGACTGCTCTAGATGCTCTCTCCTTCCGAATTTGCCAGGTAAGTACTCTGCCCGCCCTATTCCCCTGCTCATAGTATCTTTGTCTACAATACCTTAGTTGGCCCTCCACCTGTGCGTCTAATATCGCATTTAGTTTTTGTTTTGTTTCCTCAAGATCTTTTTTAGTCTCTGGGTTGAGAGTCTCCTGATGGTTCTGTTCTAACTGATGAATTTTTCTTTCTAATTCTACTCTCTCTTGAATTTTAGATCTCTTATACCTGGAGGCATATTGGATAATATGTCCTCTTAAATAGCATTTTAACGTATCCCATCTAACCCCTGCTTCCGTATCCTCTGGTGGACTGTGTTCCAAAAATTCTGTAGTGGCTTTCTGGATTAGTTCTTTGAAGTTACTATGCATCAAAAGACTTACATTTAAGCGCCATGTTGTTTCTTTAGGTTTGGGGAACATTTCTAAACTTAAGGAGGTTGGGGCATGGTCTGACAGTATGATGTTACCAATGTCTGTCCTATGTAGGTACTGTATACAGTTATAAGATGCCAAAAAGAAGTCAATTCTGGAGTACATTTTGTATTTCGGGGAGAAGTATGTGTAGTCTTTTACCTCTGGGTTAGAAAATCTCCAGATGTCCACCAATGACAATTCTGTGCATAGTCTGGCCAACACCTTGCTTGATCTGGCTGAGCCCTCCGCCTTAGAGCCTACCTCATCCTGCCCCAAATCCAATACTGTGTTATAATCTCCCCCCAGTATTATCAAGCTCTGTGGATCTGTGACTGATTCCGAGAGACATTTGTTTAAAAACAATATCCTTTCTTGTTCATTGTTCGGGGCATATAAATTAACTAAGATACATCTCTGGCCCCTATATTCCCCCTTCAATCTCACGTATCTCCTCTCTGGATCAGTTTCTACTTGTGTTACTTGTAGCGGGGTATCCCTCTTTACTAATATTGCCACTCCCCTTTTATTAGGCTGTTGTAGGTATACCGCTGCATGTACCTCTCCCACCCATCCCCACGGAGCTTTTTATGTTCTTCGCTATCCAAATGCGTTTCTTTTAGAAATGCAGTAGTGGCTTGTTGCCTTTGTAGCTCTTGTAGTATTCTAGCTCATTTCACTGGACTATTGATCCCCCTAACATTCCATGAAACTATCCTTAGGTCTCCCATTTTATAGAAATTTCAGTCTTACGAATCATCTGATGATGCACCTGTGCCCGCCTTAAAACTGTAACATGAATATAAAACTTCTTGGCATTGCCCTTTTAACCAAACTATATACATGAAGCCATAAACATGGCAGATTTAATATTTTTAGTACTTCAAGGTGTCAATATGCCCTTCCTCCCTCCCGGAGAAAAGAAAAGCTCTCTAGGGAAGGAGGTAGGAGGTAGGAGGCCAACTACATAGCCTCCCAGCAGGAAATCACCTCCTTCAATGTGACGTGTTCCAGCAGGGTTGTCTGTGGTCGCCCAGAATAAGAATAGCCCAGAACCCAAACCCTTATGTAAAATCAGGCCTTCCTCTACAGAAGGGGGGTCAGGTGAGCTCTAAAATAGTATTGATACCTTTCCGGGGTTATCTAGTTCCTTATGCCATCACAGGGATCACATCTCCTGTAGGGGACGACCCGTACCAGGGTGGCGGGAACAGCCTCAGCCCGTCTCCAACTGTATGATAGGTTGAGGGTGATCCCATTCCCACTGCCTCCCCAGGAAGGACCCCTTGGGAAGCCGCTGGGAAGAACAGTGGAGGATCCAATTTCTTCCCTTCTCCGTCCCAAGAAAAAATTAAAGATTTACACTCCCTTCACTTAAGTATTACTGACCCCCCTTCCTGCCTCCTGGAGCCCCCAAGCCACATCCAGTACCCATATCTAGATGCAATCCAATCCAGGCCTCTCCCACCAAAATCCCAAACCTCTATCAAATACTCCTTTCCCTTCTTAACTTGGCTCGTAACTGGGGACAAACCTCGCTGATCTACATTTGGGGCCGAGACGGTAACCCATCCGGCTCCCTCTGTTTTGAGTTATGTCTCCTCTGCTAAACATGGTGATATTTTTTTTTATAGTGGTGTGGGGCGTTGAATATTTACTTGATTGGCTTCTAAATTGGTAGTTGAGCTTCAATCTTGTGGCTCAGGAGGAGTCCCGCCCCTGGTGAGCCAGGCGAACGGCCAGCTGGAATCCCCCAGGGCCCACCACAATTCTGGCCCTTTCAGCCTCTCGGGACTTGCCTATCAGAGTAAGAAAGGAGTCAATCTGCTACCAAGGCATCCCCCCCACTGAGCCGTCCACCCCCAGAGACTCCCGAACCCACCCCTTGCATGTATCCTTCCCATCCAGCTTTTGCTGTTATTGTGAATGCTGCATGTTCATCTTCCATCCTTCCAGCTGACGGATCCCTTTGCCCATCCTGGGCCCTCATCCCACCCCCCCCACTACTGCTACTATTCCAGCATCATAATTAAATATAGGAAGTCGAGAGAGGGAGAGAACTCCTCCTCAATGAAAAATACTGACAAAGGAAAATTTACAGTAATAGGGCTGAAAGACCTAGGCCAATTCAGCCAAAGTCACTGGCATATTCAGTTCTCAAAAGTCTATTCGTCTTCCCATGTTCTGGGATAGATGCGCGGGATAAGGCCCAAGTGTGGCGTATTTCTTCTTATTAAACCGCCTAACAAAGCCTCTGATGCATTTTAAAGTTGGTATACTCATCTGGTCAGGTAGCTTCTCCTTCCCGTCTCGGAGCTCCACGTTGTTTCGAGGGGTTTCCATCCTTCTGGGGAAGAGTCTTTGAACACATCTTGTCCCACAATGATTGTATCTCTCCCGAGCGCGCTGCTGCTACTTTTTTAGGTGCTTTTGTCTGCCAGGTCCTTCTCCCTTCCAAGTCATACGCAGGCCCCCAGTTCTCCTCCAATACAGAAACGCCATGCTTTTCATGCCATTTTACCACTTAAGAGAGCTCTGGAAAGTGCTGCCATCCTTCCGGAGTGTTTATTTTGACTTTTGCGGGGTACTCTAAGTGGGCTTGGTATCCTGCCTGTTTCAAAGCTTTTACCACCCCATATGCCTTCTGTCTATGAGCTAGAGTTTGAGGGGCATAGTCTTGGTTGAAAGATAGTCAAACGTCACCAAATAACACTTGTTTTTTGCTCCATGCTAGGCGGAGGATTTCCTCCTTTATTCTAAAGTACATAAAAGCCATGATTATTGAGCGAGGTCTGGCCTTAGGATCTTTGGGTTTCACTATTAATGAACGATGGGCCCGGATGATACCCAGATCTCTGTCACTGTCTAAATCGAGGATTTCTTTTAAAAAACTACTCATGAACTGAGACATTTGCCTCGATTCTGTCCCTTCAGGAAGGTCATGCAAACGGAGATTATTACGTCTGTTCCGATTCTCCAAGTCCTCTATTTGTTGTTGAAGGGCTAATTCTCTTCATTGGAGATCCTGTAGTGCAGAATTATGTACATCGGTTACAGTTGTATACTCTGAGACCGTCCCTTCTAGTTGCGCTGTTTTTTCTGAAAGCTCAGTTATTTGCTGCCTGTCCTCAGAAGCCCTTTGCTCCAATCTGGTTAATGTGTCATTTATTTGTTGTAAGATGGTACAAAGCGTTTTAGACGTAATGGTAAAATTCTCTTCCACTTCCTCTCCGGTTGTAGGTGTCTGTGCGATTAGGTTGGCTATCTCGGCGTGGATCTTGACCTGCTGCTGTGACCCAGAGTTATTAAAATTAAGCTTAGCATGCAGCACACCCGCTCCATCTTTATGTTTTATTTTCAGGGACATTAGATACTCTTCTATGCTGCATTTTCTCTACAGTTTCCTTACTTTTTTCAGCTGGATTGCAAAGGATTGTTTGGGTTTGGAAATCGTGGTTTATGATCAAGTTACCATCGCCAAGGTGACCGGAACCGGAAGTCAGTGCTAACCCAGCATGATCACAATGGTGAACACCCTATCCTGTTTATTATTAGGAAATTGCATGAGTGGGAAAGAAAATATTCCACGGTAGAGAAAGAGTGCCTGGCCATGAAATGGGCTATAGAGGCTCTCAAATACTACTTATGGGGGAATTAATTCACTGTTATCACTGACCGCAACCCTCTTATGTTGGTTAAATATCATGAAGGATAAAAACACGTGCATTGTGCGCTGGTATTTGTCACTCCAGCCCTATAAATTTTCTGTTAAACATAGAGCTGGGACACAGCATCAAAATGCCAATTTTTTTTTCCCGTTATGGAGCTGAACATGTTGTGACTGAAAAATGTGATGTGACTTGAATAAAGAATATGGTGCTTTAATGGCACATACCTCAGGGAAAAGAACAGTAGGAACAGTTAATTGAATATATAACTGCATTTTAGTATTGATATACTGTTCTGATTATTAATGGTCCCTGAGGGGAACTTCTGGAGTGGTGGATGGAAGTTCCAACCCTTCCAAGGGTGAAGGGTTCAGCCAACAAAAGAATGTGTTACCTTCTTAAATGGAGAGGAGTGTAACAGGGTGCCCCTGTTAAAAGTGATTAAATGAAATAAAGATATGTGCACCTTTCCCAAATGTTATTTTCCTGCTTTCCTATTGTCTTTTTTTTCATGTCAGGGTGGCCGACCTGGCATTCTCCAAACAACTTTACTATCCCTTTAAAATCTTAATAACCCTTTTAGTGCACATCTCCAAAAATAAATCTTGACTTGTTTAAAAAAAGTGTCCCTTATGATAAGAGTTGCCCTTAGTTGTGTATGTGGCGCTGTGCGCTATTATGATGGTGCCCTTTAACCAAGCAAAGCACATGATGCAAGGAGCGCCATGCTGCAAGCCCAAGATCGGGCTGTGTAAATAAAAGAAACTGCTTGTTGCGGTAAAACTGAAAAGCTCTTTTTGCAAGCTTGAATTTAGAAGAGCTGCCTTCTACAGCAAAAGAAATAGTGCTGCATTGCGCATTGGAGCAGGATCGCTCTCCGATGTACACATGCAGGTTGTGGCTGACTTGAAGCAGGATGCTTCATCTTTAAAAGTAAAAGAGCCACTGGGTGGTGAAAGTGCAAGACACAAGCCCATAAAAGGACACGAAGGGCAGAAAGGGAAGCCCCATAGTTTCACCGATTTAAGAGTTGCAGTTTTTGTTGTAAAGGACAGCCCCAGAGAAGGAGTACCTGGGAACTGTCAGAAGGCCAAAGTGAATTGTTTAGCCGATGGCTGACATTTCAGCCACCAAGTTGCATAGAAAAAGACTGTGTTAAGTGGAAAGGACTCTCAAAAAGGGGTGCAGAGCCCTGCTTGAATCAGAGTATGCAGTTGCACAATGTTGTATTGAATAATAACAAGACAGAATGTATTTATTCCTTTTTCTTGCTTAAATAAAATATGCTTTAATGGCAGGTCTCCTGGTCTGGCAGGGAAAGGCAAATAGGGAGCGCGTCCCTCCTTTGCCATTCCCCTGTCCAGACTGGGTATTCCTATATATCACCAAGTTTAAAAATAATTATTCTAACCCCAGGAATCACTCATTATGATTAAATTGATGCAATCAGCCTGCTGTGTTGGACTGCCCAGAGAGATGGAATTATATGCAAATGATGGAACTCTCAATTGGCTCATGCCAATTTCAAACTGCTGCACTCTGAGTGCTTCAGATTCTTTACTCTGCCTGCCTAGTGAAGACGTCCTAGAGAGCTCTCCTTCAACCTCTTCAAAATCTGTTTATCTGGTCGATAAGTAGTGGTTTTTATATATATTGATTACTGCCTTAGTTTTAGTTTATTTTGTAATTTTTGTAAAAATTTTGTGTGATTAGCGGTTCCTTGGAACCGAGGGTTTTGCTATTTCTAGTGAGATTTTTACCTCAGTTTTGCTATAATTGTTAGTTCTAGTGGTCAGTTCCTTAGTCGCTTATAATTGTTTAAGTTTTATTTAAATTTGTTGGTTTCTCGGTTCCCTTTTTTGTCAGGAACCGAGCAGCGCCCGGTTCCCGGAACTGTTAGCGGTTATTTATTTTTGAAATATTTGGTTCTAAGGAACTGATAATTTGATATATATTTTCTTTAGCAATTCCTGCTCAATGTCAGAGGCTCTTGTTGTTAAGCCTAAGAAATGCACAGGACCCGCTGGTTTCAAATTGTGTGAGTCTTGTAGTCAGATAATAGCTAAAGCAGACAGACATTCATTGTGTGTTTTTTGTCTGGGCACTAGCCATATTTTTGCAAATTGTGATATTTGTAAAACATTTTGTCCTAAAACTCTCAAGAAAAGGTCCAAAATTTTGGAAGAAATGGCCTCTGCTTCTACTGATACTGGTGAAAGTGGTTCCTATACCTCTGGCACAAGAAAGGATGGAGGTAAAGCTAACGATCCTGATAAAGGATCAGATAAAGTTGAGCTGAGGACATTGCCAAGGCCTTACAGATCTTGCAAGCACTGCAAGCTGCAGTCACAGTTCCAATACCAACTGCCCTGGTTCCTGTGCCAGTTCCACCTTCTCAGAAACCACAGGCCTCCTTTCCCGAGGAGGATGATGATGATTTTGAGGAGGAACCGATAGATCCAGAGGTTTCTCCAGAACAGGAGTTCGGGTCCCCTCCCAGGGGTCCCGAGGATTATACCTCACATTATGCTTTTGTTAAAAGCGTGGTAGAAACACTCAACCTCCTTCTACAGGAGATAGAGGAGGATGTGGAGGAAGCAGAATTCTTGGATATGATGGGGCTAGCCCCCACAAAACATTTATTACTGCCTATGCACAAGTCCTTAAAAAAGGCAGCATTACAAATATTCCAAACTCCTAATTCTATCCCAGGAGTTGACAGAAAGGCTGATAAGAAATATCAGCTTGATAGGACAACAGCTGATTTTCTATTCAGCCACCCTGACCCTGAAGGATTTGTGCAGGCTGCTGCCTGCGACAAAGCCAGAATCCCCTTGGCTACCCATCCTCCAGACGAGGATTCTCAGAAGATGGATGCAATGGGAAAAAAAAGGGTATATGGCTGCCTCTCTCATACTTAGACAGGCCAATTATATGGCTTATGCAGTACAATACCAGAAGGCACTCTGGAATGCAATGTTAGCCCTGGCTGACAGAGTGCCAGGTGAGGTGGCAGTGGACCTACAGGATACAGCAAGAGCTGCTCTAGATGCCACAAAATACCAGTTCCACATGACTGTGGACATTAACAATTCTGCAGCCAGGTTGATGGCACTATCTGTCTCCCTTAGGAGATTTGCCTGGCTCAGGGACACAAATCTGACCTTGGACACCCAGGCCAAGGCGATGGACTTTCCATTTGAGAAAAATTCGCTATTTAGTGACACAACAAAGGCCTATATAAAGAAGGTAGAAGAATATAAGGCCACCTATAGAAGTAATTGTAAGGATAGGCCTTCCACATCCTATAGGGCCCAAACTAGGAGAGGCAGGGGTAGGGGATCCTATCCCAGACCATTTTTCCAGGCTTAGGCCTCTCAACTGCAACAACATCCTAGAGGATATTTTCGAGGAAGGGGCAGGAGAGCCACAAGGAGAGCGTCTCCCTCCCCTGTGATTCAAGCACAGCCCACTCAGAACCCCTGATGGGCTAATGCAGGTCGCATCCCCTGTCATAAATCCACCAGTGGGTGGCAGACTGGCTCATTACCTCTAGGACTGGTATACCACCACCACAGACAAGTGGGTCCTGGAGGTGGTGAGCCATTGTCTGGCACTCAGCTTCAGATTTCTCCCCAAGCTGAGAGCAAGAACATTTGTGCCAGTCACATCTGCAGACAGAATTTTACTGGATGCAGAAGTAAAACATCTGCTAGCAATCGAGGCAGTGGAGCCGGTGCCCGTAAACCAGTGGGGCAAAGGCTTCTACTCCAGATACTTCCTTACAAGAAAGAAAAATGGGGATTGGCAACCTATCCTGGATTTAAGACTTCTAAACAGACACATTCTGAAACCAAAATTCAAAATGGTCACTCTTGCACTAATCATCCCCACTTTACAAAAGGAAGACTGGCCTGCTTCCCTAGATTTAAAGGATGCTTATTTTCACATCCCCATCAGCCCTTCTCACAGAAAGTACCTGAGATTCAGATTAGCCTCAGGCCATTATCAGTTTGCAGCCCTTCCTTTCGGTCAGAGTTCTGCCCCAAGAGCCTTCACAAAGTGTGTGGCCATGGTAGTGGAGTTTCTGAGAAAACAAGGGGTGTCAGACTTTCCCTACCTAAATGACTGGTTAGTAATGGGTCCATCTCTACAACTTGCAGAGCAGGCCTTAGCACTAACAAAGTCTGCTCTGGAATCCCTAGGTTTCATCATAAATGAACAGAAGTCTCAGCAAACATCAGTTCAGGTACTCGAGTTAATTGATGCAGAACTAAACACCAGTCTGGGCAGAGCATTTCTGCCACAGGACAGGTAAACAGCATTCTGCAGATTGCAAGCTCATTTGTGCCAGGAAAACCCAAACCAGCCAGATTTCAAATGAGAGACATCCAGTTCCACCTGAGACAATATTGATCGCAGAGGACAGATCCTCTGTCCAAACTGGTCCCAGTCACCCACAGCCTGCTACAGGCACTGCAGTGGTGACTGGATGAGCACAGCCTTCGGGTAGGTGTGCCTTTCACAAAGGAACAACCTTCCTTAGTTCTTAAGACAGATGCATCCCTTCTGGGTTGGGGAGTGCACATGTTGGATTATACAACAAGTGGCACATGGTCTTCTCAAGAATCCCTGTTGCACATAAATCTGCTGGAGCTCAGAGAAGTGTACTTAGCCCTGCGGGCATTTGCTCCACATCTTCAAAACAAAGTGGTGCAGGCGAGAACAGACACCACCACTACTCTGTATTACATCAACAAACAGGGAGGAACCAGGTCAGCCCCACTATGCACAGAAGCAATGAGGCTGTGGTCCCTGGCTTACTCCATGAAGGTATCCCTATCAGCCATACATCTTCTAGGAAAGGACAATGTGCTGGCAGATTCCCTCAGCAGGATAAGTCAGGACCACCACGAGTGGTGCCTGAATCCTCAAATACTCAATTCGATTTTCAGACAATGGGGCACTCCAGAGATAGATCCCTTCACCTCTGTAGAAAATCACCAGTTACCAGTATACTGTTGCAGGCCTCCTCTCAGGGGCACACTACCCCTGGATGCATTGGCACTGGATTGGACGGGGAAGATTCTGTATGCCTTTCCTCCTTTTCCACTGATTTTCAGGACCCTGCTGAAACTGAGGTGCCAGTCGGCAACAATGATACTGGTGGCACCAGATTGGGTGAGGCAACACTGGTATTCACTTCCATTGGCTCTATCAGTAGTACCTCCAATTCATCTGCCCAGGAGGCACAACCTGCTGACATCCTCTCAAGGCAGGATACTGTACCCCAACCTCAAATCACTAAGGCTCAAGGCCTGGCTCTTGAGGACTTAGAGTATTCTAATCTTAAACTGTCAGAACAGGTGCTGACAGTACTTAGGGGTTTCAGGAAACCTTCTACTAAAAAGACATACTCTGCTAAGTGGAAGAGGTTTTCCATATGGTGTACATGTAAGGGTGTTGACCCATCCAGGACTGACCTAGCCATTCTCCAGGATTACCTGACACATTTGCATTCTTTAGGTCTGAAGCCTTCGACACTCAAGGTCCATTTGGCTTCAGTTTCAGCTTATTTGTCAGCTAGTAGAGAGCGATCCATGGCCTTTCATCCAGTCTTCAAGAAATATTTTAAAGGCCTTAACCTCTTCAATCAATCAATCAATCAATCTTTATTTAACCAGGCGTAAGCACCATTGAGCAAGCTCATTTTCAAGGCGATCCTGGACATTAATACAGATCACAGGCAACAAATGATTGACAAGGGAGAGACATAGTATAAATGGAGGAATATTCAGCCCTATACCTATACCTATAAGTACGTAGTTAACATAAGTGTTACAGTTGTTGGGTCATAAATAGTAGGCCTATGTATACATGGCTAACATAGAAAGGCAGTTACCAGGACAAAACTAGTAGATTCGATAGGTAGAGTTAATACTTAGGCGGTCAACAAGATAAGGTGATTGTTATCGTATAAGAAGGGTTATGTAGGCAAAAAGAGGAGGATGTATATGAAGTTGGGGAGGTGCAGAGGAAGGGGGATGGGGAGGAGACTAATAAGTGCTAGGTGCTCCTGACAGGGATGAGAGATTGATGGGTTGCAGTAATTTCAGCTATGTTGATGAAACTAGGGGCTACTGATACAAGGTCACTTAAAGCAGCTACAGGTTTCCTTAAGATATTCAGCTTAGTGCTTTGAAAGTGAACGGACCTGGAAGGGATACGAGTTTAAGTGAGTTTTGCATAGTGTTCCATAAGGTCGGGAAGGAGAAGTGGATTGCAGCCACGCCATAGGTTGTTTTTACTCTGGATGTCTGGAAACAGAGTAAAGAGAAGTGTCTCAACCCATAAGAACCCCTTGGCATGTTCAAAGAAGCTTAAGATGTAAGCAGGGAGTTTGTCAGACAAGGCTCTGAAGAACCAAAGAAGAGCGTTCCTTTTCCTCCTTGTTGAGAAAGAGGATCATCCCATCTCTTGGTACAGTATGCAATGGTGAGTGCGGGAAGGCAGGTTTAGGATGAACCTTATTGCCCAGTGGTAGAGCGTGTCAAGTTTGCTGAGCACAGTTGAGGGGCAATGGTTATAGAGAAAGTCTGCATAGTCCAGTAAAGGTAGGAAGGTAGATTGCACAAGACTCTTTCTAGCTTCTTTGGTAAGTAGGTGCTTAATGTGGTAGAACATGCCCAAACGCTGCCTTAGTTTTTTCGAGACCTCATTTAGGTGGCAGAGAAAGTTGAGCTTGTTGTCCAGCCAGAACCCTAGATATTTGAAGATATCTACTTTTTCAAGGGGTTCACCTGTTATTGTTAGCATCATGTGCTTGTGTGTTGGTCCTGGGACTGCCTTAGGTGAGAGGATCATGACTTTGTTTTTTTTTGCATTGAGAAGGAGTCTATATTTGATAAGGTTATGTTGGAGGGAGATGAAATCTTGTTGTAGGTCCTCAAGAGCTGAGTCCAAGGATGAGTTTGAGGTATAGAGGACATCATCATCTGCGAATAGGTGCACATTAGCTGTATGCAGTTGAGCATCAAGGTTGTTGTTATAAATTGCAAATAAGATAGGACCCAAGATGGAGCCTTGGGGGACACCTCATGGGAGTGATTTTAACGGGGATAAATCACCTGAAGCTTTAACTTGTTGTAACCTGTTGGTAAGATAGCAGGTGAACCATTTAATGGCAGTCTTATCGAGGCCGATAGTGCACAGTGCATTAAGCATAATATTGTGGTCCACGGTACTGAATACCTTACTAAGGTCAAGAAAAAGGGCATACACATATTTTTGGAATCCAAGGCAATTTGCCAGTCAGTGGTTACTTTTGCCAGGGCAGATACTAACTTGGTTAACTTGGTGTGAATAGACAAAGTAGGCTGACGGCCCATTTAATTTTCTCCCACTCATAGTGGGTTTATTTATTGACGATCTTATTTAGTAAATATTTGTCTAACCTTTTTTTAAACATATCAAATGACAGAGACTCCACTATATTCCCAGGGAGATTGTTCCAGATCATTGGAGTACGTATATTGTAAAAATGTTGATGCCTGGTTGTTTGTGCCCTGTGTATAACAGTTTGTCTATCATGTGATCTTAAATTAACTTTCTTCTGAGTCATTTTTAAATTACATTGTTCCATTAATGCCTTATCTCTCAAAATTTGGTACAATAGGAGTAAATCACCTCTAATTCTTCTGATCGCTAAGGGAAATAGATTTAGGCTCATAAGTCTTTCACTGTACTCTATATGGTTAAGTTCCTTAATGGATTTGGTCATCCTCCTTTGAACTCTTTCAATCTGTATGGTATATTTTTTAAGATAAGGGTTCCAAATTGGGGATCCATAATCAAGGTGAGGCAAGACATATGTCCTGTATAATTTAAGGACACATTATTTATTCTTAGAAATAAAGGCCCTTTTAATGGAATAAATAATACTATTGCATTTCCCCACAGTCTTGGTTATATGTAAACCTGATGACAATTGTGAATTTATCCATACCCCAAGATCTTTTTCATATGTACTGTTTTTTAAAGGTTCTCCATTGAAAAAATATGGATATTTGGGATTTCTTTTACCAAAGTGTATCACTGCACACTTGCTTTCGTTGAATTTCATGTTGTTTATTTCACCCCATTTTTCAATTTTCTTAAGGCTGTCACTTAGTTCTTGATACTTAGATAATGATGAAACATCCCCACCTACTTTAGTGTCATCTGCAAATTTAGTAATGACTGATTTTAGACCATAGCCCATGTCACTGATGTATAAACCAAACAAAATCGGGCTCAGCACCGAGCCCTGGGGAACTCCACTTGAAACACTACCTTCATCCGAGAGAACAGAATTGATTCTAACTCTTTGTTTTCTATTTGACAACCAATTCCCAATCCATCTTACTATATATTTATTTAGATCTAGATTTGATAATTTCAGAATAAGTTTGTTGTGTGGGACCATATCAAATGCCTTTCCCAAATCCAGGAAAATCACATCCACTGGTTTCCCTTCATCTAGATTACTACTAACATGGTTATAAAATGATAATAAATTGGTGTTACATGAGAGTCCTCTTTTGAAAACATGTTGAGATGTATCTTGCAATCCCAAATCAGCTACGTCGTTCTCAATTTTATTTTTAATCAACCTCTCCAGAATCTTACAGCAAACTGCAGTTAGGCTAATTGACCTATAATTTGCCACATTTGATTTATTTCCCTTTTTATGTATTGGCACTATTGTTGCACTTCTCCAATCAACAGGAATCATACCGGTTGAAAGAGATTTATTGAATATGGTGGTCAGAGGACTTACTACCACATCAGCAAGATGTTTCCAAACTATAGTATCTATATTATCTGGACCTGAAGAGGAAGAAGTTTGTAGTTTAAATAATTCCTTGAGTACCATATCTTGGCTAATACTAAAAACTTCAGAGTTAATTACACTGGGAGTAGTCACATTTGATTTGTTCACCTGATAGATTGACGTGAAGTAATTATTAAAATGGTTTGCCATTTCTTTATTACTATTATTTCTCCATTGACTATCACTGAATTTATTTTTTTACCAGTTTGCTTATTATTATTGATGTATGCATAAAAGCCCTTATGATTTTTATTAGATGCTAATTTATTCTCAAAATTTAACTTTCCTTTTTTAATAATGGATTTCAAGAGTCTCTGTTGAATCCTATATTTACTTAAGTTATTTTGAGATGGGAAGGATTTATATTTTCTGAAGGCTTTATTTTTCTTTCTTATTTGTACCTTAATATTTTTATTAAACCATAATGGAATAATACCTTTTTTATTTTTATCTGTACGCCTTGGGATAAAATAATTTGTTGTTTCTTGAATTTTAGATTTTAATTTCTCCCACGTCTAATTAACATCTAATTTAGAGAATGATATTCCCCAATCTATTTTATTAAGGGCTTCAATAATTTTCATCCAATGTGCTTTTTTATAGTTAAATGCTAAGAAGGATACTTTTGATTTTGGTTTTCTAATATTGATGGTACACTCCACAATCTTGTGATCACTACTTCCCAGATGTGCGAGAATTTCTATATTACTAATTCTTTCTTTAGAATTTATCACTAAGTCCAAAATATTTCTCTCTCTCTGGTAAGAATATCCACCATTTGATGACTTCCATGTGATAGATCAATGATTTCTCAAATACAGTAACTCCCTTCATTTGGTCCCAAGTAATGCCAGGTACATTAAAATCTCCCAGAATTAAGATGTCACCCAAACTACATACTTTATCAATTTCGTCAATTAAACTGTTATTATAATTACTGTTACTATTAGGGGATCTGTAACAGATCACAAGTACTATTTTGGGTGAATGAGGAAATTTTAAATTGATCCATAAAGTTTCAGTTATACTTTTAAAGGTGTTAGATATTTCAATCTCTTGACACTGAATATAATCAGAAACATAACAACAAACACCACCACCTTTCCTGTCTATACGATTTTTGAAAAACAGATGATAACCAGGAATACTATTAGACCAGTTATTGCTCTCATCCCACCAAGTTTCAGTTACACAAATAATGTCTGTATTATGTTTTTTTATAAGTAATTTTAATTCAGTTAGTTTGACATTATTAACACTTCTAGCATTGATATTCCATATTTTGAGATTCTTAAATTTTAAATTATTTTGGCTGGATTCTATTTGAACTCCCTCTTCCCCCTTGTTGATTAGTTTAAAGCATGATAAATAATGTTCTCAAAGGTTCTACCCAGTTTGTAAGCACCCTGCTTACTTAAGTGAAGTCCATCCCAACAATACAATGATGGATTTTCACTAAAATTTTCCCAGTGAGGAATAGATTGAAACCCTTCTTTAAGTGTCCATTTGTGCAACCATTCATTTATACATTTAATCTTTCTGGTAGTTTGATAGTTTACTCTAGGTACTGGTAGAATTTCAGAAAACAATATCTTACATTTAAATTCAACCAGTGTTTTGCCCAAATTTATATATTCCTGTTTGATGTTACTGTGCTATGTTTGGCTGTAAAGCCGGACTGTGCAGGATTTAGCAGATTCTGTGACTCCAGGTACTCTCTAATTTGGGTGTTGACGATTTTTTCCGGTAATTTTGATAGGGTAGATAGTATGGAAATAGGCCTGTAATTGTTTAGGTCACTCTGATCCCCAGATTTGAACAAGGGAATGATATGTGCAGTTTTCCAAAGTGTAGGTAGCTCACCCAGCTTCAGGGAGGCATTGAATAAGTGGGTGATTGGGGCTGTTAGGTAGCAATGGCCCAGTTTTAGGAAGTAGGGTTCAATATTGTCGGCCCCGACACTCTTTTTAGTATCCAATGACAATAGGAGGTCTTCTACTTGTTTAAACGTGACTGTGTGGAAGCTGAAAGAGGGGGGATGAGATTGGTTGAGATTGAAGTTAGCATTAGAGACAGCAGAAGGGTCCCATGGTGGGCTGATTTTGTTGATAGGCAAGGCATCAAAGGCCAACCCAGCTGTTACAAAGTGGTTGTTCAGTTGGTCTAATATGGCAGACCTGTCTGTGATAGTAGACCCATTGGACACAATTTTTTGTGGTAGGAAGGCATCAGTAGTATGTCCTTCGACTTCTTTGAGAATGCTCCAGAATTTGGCGGCGGCGTTTTTGTTGTCTTCCAGTGCAGCTTGGAAGTATTTGGATTTTTCAGATCTAATTAATTTAGAGCAGGTGTTCCTAGAGGTATGGAATGCTATCCAGACCGCCTCCAGTCGGGATTTTCTCACCCTTTTCCACCAATAGTCTCTATGCTTAAGAACTTTCTTCAGGGTAGGAGAGAACCAGCCAGGAGGTCGTTTTTTAGCCTTGACCATCCTTAGAGAGCATGTTTGTCTATTAGGTCCTTCAAAATGCTGTGGAAAATATTAAATGCCTCAGTGAATGAGGGGGCTAGGTAGAAGTCCTGCCATTTGATGTTACCCAGGTCTCTCAGGAAGGCATTATGGCAAAACTTTTTCAGACATCTTTTTAGATTGAATTTTGTGGCAGACTTCAGTTGGGTGAATGTCTGATGCAGGCTGTGGCACAGTGATTACTTAGATCATTACAGAAGATTCCAGTATGCGAGAAATTATGGGATTTGTTGACTAACATGAGATTTAGTAGAGAGCTTTGCTCAGGATTTTTTCTATTAGGTCTGGTGACTTCAGGTGATTATTTGCTGTAATTTAATAATTTTATAAGTGTATGTGTAATTATATTTTGTCAGTTTGTAGATGTTTTTGAATATGTGTTAATTTATTGTATGGCACCAAGAGCCTTGGGGAATGGGCGTCTTTAAATAAAAATTTTGCTTACTTACTTACTTTGCTTGTGTCAGCCCATTTGTATCACAGAAGTCCTTGAGTTTCTTAGAGCTCTCGTCATTCCAGTTTTGGTTGAGATCTCCCATTATGACACACTCGGTGTTGGATGAGTTGATTAGGCTATGGAGATGCGGTAGGAGGGTAAAGCCACCAGATGGTGGGCGGTAGCATGCAGCAACAAGAAGAGCCGTTTCATTGGAGAGGGCTAACTTTAGTGCCAGGCATTCAAATTCTTTTGCCTTAGAGGTGCAGTCAACAATTGTGACAGAGAATTTACTCTTGACATATATTATGACCCCCCCCCAGTAGGTCTGTCGCATCGGTAGGTGCTATAACCCTGTAGATTAATAACATTGTCAGGGGTTGATGGCGTAAGCCAAGATTACGATATCATAAAGAAATCAGGAGATGCATGTAGAGCCCAGGTCTGAATCAGGTCCAACTTCTTGAGAAGACTACAAACATTTATATGGAGGAAGCTGATACCTTTGTATTGTGGGAGATCTGCAGGAGTGCTTAGGGAAGCAGGTAGGCCTGGGTTAAATTCTACATTTCAGGAGCAGAGTAAGAGAAGCAGTAATAGCTTCATGAGATAGTGTCTTAGTCTGCTGAGTAGCTGCTTTTTTCTTCATCTGGTCTGGGTACGCTTGGTGGAGGGTGCGTAAGGGCTAACAGTGTACTTGATTAGGGATACTGTGTAGATAATAGTTCTAGCCAGCAGTACCAGGGGCACTTTCACATATTCTCTGGTCAGCATCTGATGTGAGGATAGGAGAGGCCGTAAGGAAGCCGTCCCCTCTGCGGATTGCCATCGTTTATTAGAAGTGGGCAGAGCTTGGTGATCATCAGGGGATGCACTTTGGCCAGGGTACAAGTTTGCGACTGGGATTCTGACTGGTGCATAGGCTGAGGTCTTGTACCCCTCCTTTGAGGGAACCAGTTTCAACCTGCAACAGAAGATTTGAAGTATATCACTTGGAAAACTGTGTTTCTGGTTGCTATTACTTCAGCCAGAAGAATCAATGAGTTACAGGCCCTGGGAATGGATGTAGACTACATCTCATTCCACAGGGATAAAGTGGTCCTCAGGACCAGTAGAAAACTCCTTCCCAAAGTGGTGTCTGATTTCCATTGAAATCAGTCCATCACTTTACCTGTCTTTTTTACAGAGAACTCCAGTTCTCCAGAAAGGAGGCTTCACTCCCTTGATGTCAAAAAGGCACTTAGCCACTATATTGACAGAACTAAATCTTTCAGACCAGATCAGAACACAGCTCTTTCTTACCTATGGAGAGGTAGGTAAGGGCAGACCTGCCACAAAACGTACACTTGCTCACTGGATAGTGGCATGTGTACAGCTTTGTTATAGTAAAGTGGGTAAACAGGCCCCCCTGGGCCTGAGAGCACATTCCACCAGGGGCACAGCTGCTTGAGTGGCAGCTTCAAGAGAGATTCCACTATTAAGATATCTGCAAAGCAGCTACATGGAAAACAGTACACACCTTCACAAAGCATTACAGCCTGGATCTGCAATCCAGAAGTGATGCCAAGTTTGGTACAGCAGTGCTGCAGAACTTGTTTCCTAAATAGGTTTTCTGCCCAACCTCCAAAGGTACTGCTAGGTAGTCTGCATCAGTTTAATCATAGTGAGTGATTCCTGGGGTTAGAAGAAAAAAATACTCACCATAGTAATCTTGTTTCTTCAAAGGGATCACTCATTATGATTAAAGCACCCACCCTGCCTACCTTACTAAAACCTATGAAAGTTGTTCTGCATCCCTGTTTTGGATTTTTTTTTCCATATAGGTCAGGTTAAAGACTCACATTTTGTTAACCTGTTGGTTCCCTTGTGGTCTCAAGTTTTTTAGATTTATTTCTTGGGATGTTTTTTTGACCTGAGAGGACAAAAAAATATTTTATAGAAATATTATTCTAGATAGTGGGTCTTATACCCAGTTTAGGCTATGTAAGAATCTGAAGCCCTCAGAGTGCAGCAGTTTGAAATTGGCATGAGCCAATTGAGAGTTCCATCATTTGCATATAATTCCATCTCTCCGGGCAGTCCAACACAGGAGGCTGACTGCATCAGTTTAATCATAATGAGTGATCCCTTTGAAGAAACAAGATTACTATGGTGAGTAATTTTTTCTTCTTCTTTACCTAAAATCCTGATCATTTGGGAAACTCCTACTGTAGGGCTGTCAGCCCAGGTAATGACTGCTCTTGTAGGGATCAAGAGAGATGAGGTCACTGCAGGTGGGAGGAGCTATGCACCAAATGAGGTAGAGAAACTCCCTAATTAATGTTTAGATTATCTAAAACTGATATTTTAGGATATATTCACAGAAGGAATATAACATGAATGCCTGTCTTGTTTGTATAAAGAGTATCCTAGATATACTTAGATAGGACCTAGAAATGGTCTATTCATGTTAACTAGATCACCTGATTATGATGTCACCCTGGGAATTCCTATAAAACCTGCCACCAGGGGGCTAAAAATGTGTGTGGGTCAGTATCTTCTGACTACCGAGGAAGAAGGAGCTAGTGTGAGTGTTTACACACTGTGTTGGATAATTAATCTACAGAAGAAAGACAGGAGTCTCGAGGAGAAATATTTCCTGTTGTTTTGAATAGTGTGATAGATTAACACCCAATTTTTCTTTCTGTAAATATCTTTTTTATATATATATATATATATTTGCAAAGTTTGCAAATAAATTGATAAATACATTTATTGTGTTTTTTATGCACTAAATTACTTTCTGGTGTCTGTCATTTATCCCACGCTTCTACAGACCCTCCAAGTCCAGTGGGAGCAATGCATGGATGAATTGGAGCAGCTGGTGACAGTCTCCACTCCGGTGGTTGTTGAACCCCTCCAATCTTTCCACAGGGGTCCACTTTCAACAGGAGTCTTCTTGTCAGATTCTGACTATGCATGCATCCTTGTCTGGGCTGGGGTGCACATTTGGCAGACCATCAGACCAGGGAACCAAGAGCAACATCTCCATATCAACATTTTGAAGATGCAGGCAATATTTTATGCCCTTCATGCATTCTAGACAAGTCTGCCCCCTGGCCCTCTTCTTATTCAGACAGACAATATGTCAGTGGTCTTCTACATACACAGGCGGGGGGGGGACTCACTCCTATCCCTTCTGCAGGGAGGCCATGAGAGTCTGGTAGTGGGCTGTCGAGCATCATCTGGAACTCACTGCCATGCATGTCCCAGGTGTGCCAGTTTTGGTCCAAGGCACACAAATGGGAACTTTTCAATCTGTGGCTGAAGAGCTATTCGAAAGGTGGGCTGACCTGAGTTGGGCCTCTTTACATCGCTGCTCAATGCCAAACAACCCAGTTTTTGCTTGCTAGATCCAGGACCTGGTGTTTTCTGGTGAGATGCATTGTCCCTCTCGGACCAGGAGGTTTCTGTATGCCTTACCTTCCTTCCCATTACTGCAGAGAGTTCTTCTTAAATTGCAGTCGGAGGGAGCAGGGATGATCTTAATAGCTCCCTACTGGCCACATTAGATTTGGTTCCCTCTTCTTCAGCAGCTGACAATGGAACCTTCGATCCCTCTGTCCCTGAGCTCAGGCTTGATCTTCTGGAAGCGGGTACTCTGGTCCATGGTCCATATGGACCTCAGATCATTGCACCTGCACGTATGGCTCCTGCAGACCTAGCAGTTGCTCAGTTTGGGATTTCCCCCAGAGTAGCAGAAGTATTGGTGGCCATGAGAAAGCCTTCCACCAGGGCTACTTATTCTATTAAGTGGAATCGGTTCTGTCTTTGGTCCACTTGCCATCTAGATCCTTTCACCCCTCCAGTGAATTCTGTTTTGGAGTACCTCCTTTCTCTGTCAGACTGAGGGCTGAGTTACTCCTCCATTAAGGTGCACTTATCGGGCATCTCTGCATGCTGTGCACCTGTGGAGGACAAGTCCCTTTCCCAGCTGGATCTCTCCCACACTTTTTTGCAGGGTATTCTGAACCTCAAACCTCCCATCAGGGACTCTGTCCCTCCATGGGATGTTTTATTTATGTTGAAAAAATTTATGCTGCCTGTCTTTGAACTGGCCACAAGTTGCGAGCTGCGCTTTCTGTTGTGGAAAGCATTATTTTTAGTTGCCATTACTTCTGCTCAAAGGATTTCTGAGCTTTAGGCTCTGATGTGCAAAGAGCCTTATTTAGTTTTCCACAAGGACAGGGTATCCTTGTGGACGAACCCTAGATTTTTGCCTAAAGTGGTTTCCGAATTTACTTTGGATCAGGATATCCATCTACCTGTTTGCTATACAAAGTATTCTAATCGAGGGCAGGCTCTACTTCATACTCTGGATATTCACTGGGTGCTACATTACTACTTAGATTCAACTCAACTCAGAATTTATTTATAAATTGCACCCGTGCTGTCAGTAAATCCGAACAGCAGTTCGTTTCCTTTACCCCAAGGACAGAAAGGGCTCCAGTTTCTAAACAAACTTTGTCCAAATGGCTAGTTAACTGTATTGTTTATTGTTACCAAAAGTATGACAAGCCTTTCCCGGGAACAATCAAAGCCCATTCTACCAGGGGAATGGCTGCTTCATTTGCATCCATCAAAAATGTGTCAGCAGCTGATATTTGTGCAGCCACCACATGAAGTAATGTACACACTTTCATTCGGCATTGCAGTTTGGATATTGCCTCTTGTCGAACTGCAGGCTTCGGCCTTGCTGTCCTACAGGGCCTGCTCTCATGAGCTTTCCAGCAGACTTTTACCTCCTCCCAGTTGACAGGGGTTGGTCCTTTCACTGCTTGGGACTCAGTCCTTATGGTATAATCTGCTACAAGAGCTCCTCCTGGAAGTGAGATACTACAGTTAGGTAAGAACTTACCATAATAGTAGATCTTTGAGAGGAGCTCTTGCAGCAGGTGCTGCTTTCTCTCCCACCTTCCCCCTGGTGACTGTTTCTCCATTGTCTGTTTCCTTATCTTGAAAGAATCTCCTTGGTTCTCCATTTCTGAGTTTTGCTGGGGTCTCGGGCCGGAGAACTGAAGTAGGGCTGGGGGACTGCCCATTTTATACTATAGGTGGACATCGGGGGTGGACCAGTGTCGGGAGGGCAGTCCTTCACTGTATACTGCTAGCGACAATATCTAATCCTTTCCAGAGCTAATTTAACTGAAGTTAATTTAATTTGTTTTATCTGTTTTATAGTATTATAGTTATTGTTTTAAATATTTATTTATTGTATTTGTGTACTGCATGTTTATTTGTTTTCCCAACCTTGCTTTTATGTAAGGTGCCCAGAGCCTCAGGGATTGGGCCCCATAGAAATAAAATTGCCTTGCCTTAACTAGAAGATTTCTGTGGGGTCCTGATGCCTGCCGCTTCAGTTCTTATGGTGTAACCTACTGCAAGAGCTCATCTTGAAGATCTACTGTTACGGTAAGTTCTTACATAACTGTACTTCAAGGGGATCTCTGTCATCAGGTCTGCTTTTCCTCCCATCCCCCTTCTTGAGGTTATTGTACTGGAACCGGCTGTCTGGTGTATACAATCTTTCTTATAGGCCTGGGCACCTCTCTCTCTCTTCTCAGTCCCCCATGGCACGAGCTTTGCTCCCTTAGTCTGGTGGGGGAGAACTGAGGAGGGAGCAGGGCTGCTCACGCCTTTATATGGTTGGTAACGTCAATGGACGTTGACAGCGTGAGTGACCTTAGTTGTACTGCTGAAAATCTTCCATGTGGAACCTACTTCTCTGACTGTGAAATTCCTGTGGTGTGACCTGATGACTGAGATCCCCTCGAAGATGTACTGTTATGGTAGGTTCTTATGTAACTGTTCTTTATATATAAAAAAAAGGTTTTGAACATCATCTGGTCAATGAGCAATAATATGAATCTCTCTGTATATGCATTGGCAGAGCTCCAAAGCATACAAGATATTGCTGTCAAGGCTGATGTGGAAAAACTTACGTAATATCGATAATTATGGGATATACTTACAAATTAAAGAAACATTTGGCATGGAAAGATATCTTGATTTCTGTGAAAAAAATGACCACAGAAACACCCTTTGTAAGCTTAGACTGTATCTGTCAACTGGAAATGTGCTATGTACTGCATAGAAAAGTAATGAAAAACAAAATTATTTTTGCACGTGTAATATTGGTAATTCCTCATTTGTGCTAGATATGCTGTTCAGTTGTCCAAAGTTATTGGGAGATAGGTTAAAATGGATAATGCCCCTGTTTAATACAAGAGTTACACAGTCCAGCAGAGATAAATGTATCTATCTGATGAAATTAGGTGAAGAAAAATGTTATATGGGCTGGCTCAATTCATAGTGGCTGTGTGAAATTATTTACCTCTAAATGATTTTGAATATGCCTGCCTATTTCTGCCATAGTTATAACAGACATCCCCTTTTGATTGTACACATGCGTGTATTGTCTGTGAATGTATTTGTATTTATCACGTTACCTATGTTAGTTTTAATATATGTGTGTTTAATGTAATTATTCTGTTTGAATTTTATACACTGAAATAAAATTGAACTTGAGCAGTTTTCTCTTGGCACACAGTCTCATTCCTGCACTCTTTCTGACACGCATACAAGATTTACATTGCCATGCACTCTCCAACCCAACAGGCTGAGCAATACAGCACCTGCCCCTGGGTGACCTCCAGTGACTGACAGTACCCTTCAGAAGTGAAGTTTTTTTTTGAGAAACAACAGGCGTGGATGTCATAAATTTACCACTCTTCCCTTCCAAGGAATAAAAAATATAAATCTGTCCCCTGTTCCCCAACTACCTGATGGATTTGATGCCCAACCCAACCTGCCAGAGGGAAAAAAAATCTGTCTTCTCTCTCTCCACTATCAGAGGTCCGGTGCTTTATAAAGCACAGGAGTTAGATTCTGGTAGTACAGGGACTGTAGAATATACTGTATTTTTTTTTATTTTAATTTTTTGGTTTTACCAGGAGAACTCCATTGAGCAATGCTCATTTGCAAAAAGTCCTGGGTAGGAAAGAGACAATGCAAGAGATTCATACAAACATGACATAGCAATTTCAAAGCACTTTACATATGAAAAGGCAATGAACAGATCATAAAAATAGGGATAAATCTTGCAGAGTAAAAAATGGGGTGCATAGTACCGGCTGGGGGTTGTAAAGCATGACAAAGGTGGCATACAAAGCAGTAATCAAGATATGTACTAACAGGTTCACTTAAGATATAACATACAGAGAGAAGCAGAGGAGGATGAGTAGAGGACCCTTATATGAATATAAGGGAAGTACAGTAAAGTGCCAGCTTAGCAAAATTAAAAGCAAAATAATGTTGTGTAATTATTTTTATACATCTATGGTATCCCAAAGTGTTTTACAAGGCACCGGAGTTCCATACTAGTAGTGCAGTGAATGTGGAATAGAATAGAATTTCCGGTGCTCAACTTGGCCCTGTCTCCCAACTAACTGATGGATCTGGTGTCCAACCCAACCTATCCAGGAATAAAACAAATCTGTCCCCCTCCTCTGACAACCTGACAGACCTAGTGTCCAATGTGACCCATCAGGGAATTAAAAAAAACAAATCTGTCCTTCTCGCCCATCCCCTCCAACTACCTGATTGGTCCAGTACCCAACCTGACTCATCAGGGAATAATAAAAAAAAAATACATCCTTGTCTTCCAAACTATCTGATGGGTCCGGTATGCAACTCAGCCTGTCGGGGAATAAAAAAATGTCCCCTCTCCCAACAACCTGATGGATCCAGTACAAAATGTAGCCTGTTGATGAACAACAAAAAAAAAAACCCTCTCGGCAAACTGCCTGCTGCAAGTGAGTTTGGTGCTTGGGGGGTGAAACTGGTTACCTGGTGCTGGGTGGAGCTGAACCACTATGTACAGTGTAGGGAGCTTTACTGAAAAGCATCACCACTGCATTAAAGCTATCCCTGGCTATGAGCACTGTATACACTCACACAAAAAAATGCAAAACTGACATTGTGTGTGGTCCTTGTATAACTACAGTTATAACAGTGAGGTTGGTGAAACAGTAAGGCCTCCTACAAAAATAATTTTGTTTTACTTAAAAGTTTGGTAACTGGGAAAGGCACACTGAGCCAGAGCTCATTTCCAGGTGTGACACGGGGGTAGGGGTAAAATGTAACAAAGCAGCTGCAGTTACAATGGAATGAAACATCAGCAGTTATAAAGTACAAAGTACATTGCAGGCATAAAAAATAAGCAGAGCAATAAATACCCAGAGGTATAAAGAAGCATTACTATATATAGTGTCAAAAAAGCATGGGGGGGAAGGTCAGAAGGGTTAATGGTAGAGAGGCAAGGCCCTCGGACGAGGGAGAGGGGAGTGTAAAGGAGCAAGTAGGTAAAAGGGAGGGACAGCAGTGGGGAGACTGGAGGAGTAGGGCAGTGGGGAGGGGAGAGAGGAGGTGTAGGGCAGTAGGGAGGAGGAAAAAGGGGGAGA
The DNA here is from genome assembly GCA_016271365.2 of Neoceratodus forsteri. Lineage (NCBI taxonomy): Eukaryota > Metazoa > Chordata > Ceratodontiformes > Ceratodontidae > Neoceratodus > Neoceratodus forsteri. The sequence continues at coordinate 1,373,785,180 of CM057458.1, forward strand.
GGGGTTGGGGAGCGACAGGAGCAAGTGGGGGGGGGGAGGTGGCCTTAGTAAATCTTTTAGTGATAGTGCATGTCTAAGATGATACGGGAGCCCCAAAAAAGATAAAAAGAGAGAACACCATAAAAAAGCAAGACCAACCTTTTTGGCACCAGTCAACTCTTGATACACATTTCACTGATCCAAGTGCAACCGCACTCCCTTCTTTGGTTCAGCAGACCAATCTGTCTCTGAGCCCTTGGCTGGGGGTTGGGCCACAGCCCAAGGATAACTCCTGTGTCTTGGGGTTTAGTGGAGGGTATTGCTTGCCAGCAGCCACCCCATGCAAAACATTTCACAAGAAGCTGCCACCTCTTCCAAACACAAGATCTACCATGTCGCTGTCCTAAAAATCAGTGCACTAACCTGGCAGAGCATATCTTTGGAGCTTGGCCACCAGTCTGGAAGTACGTGAATTTATAGCTGTCCTGTGCTGCACCTTTTCTGGTTCAACAATAGATTTTATTCACACTAGCACCACACATACTGATCCCTGCAGAAGCAGGTGGGGGTACGAGCGACATAATGTAACTTAGCAGCACATGGTCCAGCTTTATTTATTTACTTATTTAGTTTTTGTTTACCGGGTAAGTGCACTAGACAGATTCTGTTTTCAGGCATGACCCAGGAGAGATGCAGATTTGGGAACAGCAGGTTAACAGTGTTACATATGTAGGAGCAGCAAGTACAGTTAACAAGGCAGTGCAAAATAACTGACAAGGAAAACATGATGTAAATCATACTTAATGAAGGGAGGCAAACATAAAGTACAGAGATTACAACCTAGAGGACCAATTAGGCAGAGTAAACTTAACAGATAAGTCAGATTCCTGAAAACATACTGTTGCAAGTGCAAGACTACCAAGGATGGTTAGAATTAATAGGGAGGAAGTGCAGGGAACAGAGCAAGAGCATTTGTCATTTGCCAAGAGAAAAGAGCAAATTTTGAACACTTTCTGGTCCTATTACTTTCTTATCTTACTCTCAGGCCTCGACATCTCAGCAGCGTCCCTTGGCCTCAGTGTAACAGATCTGGCAGTCTCGCTGCCCGACTGGGAGCCTGGTACATAGCCAGAACTTTGTTAGCCTTCTAAAACCCTAACACTTTGTAGCAGTCACTAGATACATAGATGTATAGGTGACAGCAGATAAGGACTGCGTGGCTCACCTAGTCTGCCCCTTTTCCCTACAAAATGCATTACTGCAGACCCTAGTAGATCTGCAGCTTACCCGCTCTTCCCTATTGTGAGAGTACTCTTATGTCTATCCCATGCATTCTTGAATTCCCCTACCATTTTCACCCCCACTACCTCCACAGGGAAGTTGTTCCAAGCATCCACTACTCTTTCTGTGAAAAAATACTTCCTCACATTGCCCCTGAGCCTAACCCCCCCCCAAGTCTCATATCATGCCTTCTTGTTCTTGTACGCCTTCTTTTCTGAAAGGTGCTACCCTTCTGCACCTTGTTTATACCCCTGATGTACTTGAATGTCTCTATCATATCTCCCTCTCCTCTCCTCCAGGGAATACATATTGAGGTCCTTTAGTATTTCCTTATATGACTTTTGGTGCAGTCCTTGCACTATTTTTGTTGCCCTTCTCTGGACTGTCTCTGTTTTGTCTATGTCCTTCTAGAGATGCAGCCTCCAGAACTGGACACAGTACTCCAGATGAGGTCTCACTACTGATCTGTAGTGGCATAAACACCTCCTTTTTTCTACTGGTGATACCTCTCCATATGCACCCTAGCATCCACTGGTTCTCCCCACAACCTTCTCACATTGTTTGGTTACCTTTAGATCATCAGATATGATTACCCCCAGGTCCCTTTCTTGATTGGTGGCTGTCAGTACCTCTTCCCCATCTTTTACTCCTCCTGTGGATCTCTGTGTTCCAAATGCATGATTTTGCACTTTTTTTGCATTGAATCTTAGCTGCCACACTCTTGACCACTCCTCAAGCATGTTTAGGTCCTTTCTCATTTTTTTCCAACCCCCTGGAGTGTCGACCCTGTTGCAGATCTTTGTGTCACCTGCAAAGAGGCATACCTTCCTCTCCAGCCCCTCTGCAGTGTTGCTTATGATGACATTGAAGAGGATTGGCCCCAACACAGATCCCTGTGAAATCCCATTGGACACCATTTACCACCACCCTCTGTTTCCTGTCATTCAACCAGTTTCTGGCCTAGTTTGCCACCTTGGGGCTCACTCTCAGGCTGCCCAACTTATCAACCCCCTATGTGGGACAGTGTTGAAGGCCTTGATGAAATCTAGGTAGGCCACACCCACCACCCCTACCTGATCTACTTCCCTGATCACCCAGCCAAAGAAATTTATCAGATTTGTTTGACAAGACCTTCCCACTGTGAATCCATGCTGCCTTGGATCCTGTGCTCTGCTGGATTCAAGAAATATCACAGTCCTTTCCTTTAGCATTGACTATTAATTTCCCCACCACTGAGGTAAGGCTCACTGGCTTGTAGTTGCCAGCCTCCTCCCTGTTCCCACCCTTGTGGAGAGGGATTACATTCGCCCTCCTCCAGTCCCCTGAAACCACCCCTGACTCTATCGATTTGTTGAATAGGACTGTTAGTGGTGCCAGCAGCACCTAAGTTCTTTTAATATTCTGGGATGTATCTCATCCGGCCCCATAGCCTTGACCCCTTTCAGATTCTCAAGTTCCTTTAGGACTCTCCTCCCTAAATGAGCCGATGTCCACCTCTCTCCCACTGGTGCTCCTCTTGCCCAATAGTGGTCCTTCTCCTTCCCCTTATTTATTCAAGATTGTTGCTTTTTCTAGGTCCCCCCTTTGCACACACACACACACACACACACACACACACACACACACAAACACCCCCCTTTTTTTTAACTCTATGTTTATCCTCCTACAGTCCCCAGATCCTCCTATCTCTCAGATCCCCAGGCATCCACTTTCCAACCCACCGAGGAGTCTGCCCCTAGAGTGCACGCTGCCTCAATTCTACTTTCAAGCCCCCAGTTACCCCGGGTGGGATAAGGAAGGCCTCCCTACCTTTCTTGGACATCAGGGAAGTGTGCGTACACAGCGGAGTCTGCCCCTCTAGCATCGTGGGAGCGGAGTGGAGAATCCTCGCCAGGACCGTCTGGGGGAATTTTTCCTCTTTTCTGATTCCCCTTTTTGATGCTGGCTTGCAGTGAGGACCAACGAGCTTACACACGCTGAAACATGTGTCCGCTCCTGTCCTCTGCTTGCGTCAACCCCTTTGTTGTCCCTGACCATGCCAGCACCCCCTGAGATCCCCAGGTGGTAGCGGTAGAGCGGCGAGGCTAACTCCCCTTCCCTCCCCGGAGAAGCAGAGCAAGCCATTGGGCACTTGATCCTTCTCCCCCTGGCCAGCCCCCCGGCAGCCCGAGTCCGTTCCTGAACCCGGGTCGCCGGGGTGGTTTGAGGTAAGTTGCCAGTGCCTCAGCCCTCTGCGCCACCAGGCTGGCCTCACCCTTCCCTTTTTTAACCTCACAATCCCACCCATAGTCTACTTTCTTTCACTAATATATCTGAAAAATGTCTTCTTTTTTAATTGCCTGCGCCAATTTTTCTTCCATTGACGCCTTTGCGCTCCTGACTGCTTTCCCCGCCTCCCTCTGCTTTTCTAGATACAGTTCCCTGTCTTCCCCACTCTGTGTTTCCTTGTACCTTCTGAAAGCTGGCCTTTTCTCTCTTTCACCTTCCTGGCCACGTCCTTTGAGAACCATAGTGTTTTTTTTTTCTCTTTGTTACCTAACACAAAGGCTTGTTGCCTCTGCTATGGCTCCCTTAAGGTTAGCCCATTGTTTCTCTACATTCCCACTTCTTCTTGTCCTGCCAGGGCTTCCTTGAAACATTCCCCCAATTTTTTAAAGTTGACCCATCTGAAATCCAGGACCCCTGTTTTCGTGTGGTTTAACTCCTCCACTGTTCTCACATTGAACCGCACTGTATGGATCTGGTTCTGTTTTCACCTGATTGAGTGATGGTATTTGGCTATCTTCAAGGAAGGTTAGTTCTAGGGCTGGTCAGGTATTTATGTGACTTAACAAAAAAATAATTATAATGCTAATAGGAATTACCACGGAGGCAGGGGATCACTTTCAAAGATAAAGCAGATTTACTTTAACATCATGCAATAGTTCTATCAGCTTTCTAAGCTAATGACTGCACAGACTGTTCATGGTATTAACATCAGTAAAACTGAATTTTCTTTTCCCTGACATAATATGTTATAACATTTAATGCAAATGGTCAACATTTAAAAAGAACACCCTCAAAACAGAATGTGCCAAAGTCAGTTCAAAGTCTCTGAGGTCACATTCCCTTCTGCCTCAAACCTATATAGAAATAGAACTGGCAATTCACTATCTTCCCCCCTTCATATATTTCAAAAATAATGTGCTATTTTGCTGTCGTGGGTGGCCGAATGGCAGCCCTCTGACTCTACATACTATCTGCCTGATCCTGCCTCCCTGCTGACGTCATGATGTCACTAACATCAGTATCTGCTCCAGCAGCCTCCAAACGGCCAGTCTGTTTACATTCTGTCCCCAGCTGCTCAGGTAAACATTTGTTTACTTATTTAGCTCTTCAGGGCTTCTTGCATTGGATGGTGGGCCCTCCTGGCCTTTCTGCTGCACTCACTGTTCCTCGATCCTTCAGGATTAATTTGATGAAAAGCCATTTATGCATGGTAACACAGCTGCAATTCAGCTTTCCTTACACTACAGGTGCTGCTCCACACTGCTCTTGACTGGGAACGTACAGTGCCGTGGGACAGCTCTCTTGGTGGTGGCCTCCCACGCTGCCCCCCGGCTGATCTTCTAAACAAATATCTCAGGGCACTTAAGTAATAGATGCGGTGCAACCTAGCTGCAGCTCCTACTATTTCTTGTTCAACATGCCCCTTAGGGCATTTACTATGGCCAATCAGGTTGGTGGAGGGAGGCATTCTTGTCCTCCCTTCCTTCACCTCCTGACTTTCTCCTCAGGTTCTCTCTCCCATCTGCACAGAGCAGGCTGTAGCCCGAGCTCTATGCAGCCTGGGAGTCGAAAGTGCTGCCTGACAATTTCACTTTAGCTCATAGATGGATGGTTGCCCTTAAGAGCCGCAGTTCTCCAGTGGACAGTGGCTTTCTGACATGCTTCCTTGCCTGTTACACACAACCAGGGCCCAGGGATCCCACACTAGACACCAGGGAATTATTTTTACATTTAAAAAAACCTTGACCACTGTTCACCAGGGACTAAGCTTACTAGACCACCAGAGCTATTCCTTTTAAACTCTGCCCCCGGGACAGTTCTAACTCCCTGGACCATCAGTGCTAATCTATTTTACTTACAGGGCCCATGAGCCCAAAATTGCCCCCACTAGCCAAAAGGGCTACTATATAAAATTACTGGCTACCACACTACTTAGGGGTGGTAAAGGGATTTTGCTGAGCCCCCATGACACCTTAATTCTGTTTTCCTATGTTTTTTAATCTTTAAACTGTAATTTCTACTCTAAAGTTTACCATTCCTTTACTACTGTGCTGCCCTGTACCCCTCTTGTATTTCTCTGCTCTCTGTGTCTGCTCTCACTGCTATATTTTCTCCACATTAACACCAGTTTTCTCTTTCCTCCTACAGGTCTGGAAGGATGCGGACTCCCCATCAGATAAGTATTATTCTATGTTTAACCTTTCCAATCTATCCTATTTACTCCCTAAAGAACTACAGATCCTTTGTGACCCCATTCCTGTATCTTGTTTTACAGGTCCAATGGACATCATCCCTTTAAGACCCCCACTTCAGGCTCTCCAGTACCCATGTACGAGATCCACTACTTGTAACCTATTTTTGGTAGGTGAATTGTAACGGTGTGGCTGCGCCTGTTACACACTCCATGGAGTGGCAAAGAAGACCTGGGAAGCTACAGGTTGGTCAGCTCACCTCCATTATAAGTAAGCTGATGAAGACCCTGGTCAAGAAAAGCATGCCAGCCTAACTAGAGGCTATTGGGTTGCAAGACTACAAATAGCATGGATGTGATGGGAAGTTCATGCCAGATCTACCTAGTAGTGTTTTTTTTTTATGGGTTACAAGGACGGCAGGTAGATGGAAGTTGTTGGTTTACTGTACTTTGATTTTAGCAAAACTTTCAATTTGGAACCAAATAGCAGGTTGCTGAAGAAGCTAGAAGACCTGGGAGTGGGGAAAGAGTTACTCTGGTAGGTAGGGAACTGGTTGGAGGGGAGAAAGCAGAGGGTGGTAGTAAATGGGGTCAAATCAGAGGATGGGGAGGTCACAAGCAGGGTGCCGCAAGGGTCAGTCCTGGGACTGGTCCTTTTCAATATGTTCATTAGTGAAACAGGTGTAGGTATTCTGGGCAAGATGTGTCTTTTTGTGGATGACACAAAACTATGTGGCAGGGCAGACAGTGAGGAGATGCTGAGGGAGCTAAACAGGGAGTTGGAGAGGCTGGTGAGATGGTCCAAAATATGGCAACTGAGTTCAGTGCAAAAGAAGTGCAAACTGATGCTCATTTGGAAAATTAACCCATGTACATAGTACTGGATTGGGGAGGGGGTGTTAGGTTGGTCACAATGTCTGAGAAAAGGGACCTGGGGGGATTATTATTAGCGCCTTCCTCAAACAATCCAGCCAGTGCATCAAAGCATGCAGTAAAGCAACAAAGATGCCGGGATACATTGGGAGTTTGATAGTAGTAGAAGGAAGGAGGTATTGTTGCCCCTGTACAGGTCCCTGATAAGGCCCCACCTGGAGTATTGTGCCCAGTTCTGGAGTCCACACCTGAGAAAGAGCAGGAATAAGCTGGAGACCATGCAGTGCAAGGGTCACCAAGATGATCCAAGATCAGCGGACAGATCCTATGAGGAACGGCTAGAGACCCTGAACATGTACATGCTGGAAGCCAGAAGGAAAAGAGATGACATGAAAGAAAAATACAAGTCTCTGAGGGAAGTCAGAGTAAACAGTGTGGACCTGTTTTTCAGGAAAATTAGTGCAGTAACAAGATGGTACTAATCAAGGCTCGTCGATGGAAACTGCAGGAGAGGTATGAGAAAGTTCTACTTCAAAGAATGGTGGAGCCGTGTAACAAAAGATTGTGAGTGGAAGTGGTGGGTGCAGGGACTGTAAATGGATTCAGAAATGAGTGGGACAGGTATGGGGTCTTATACTACAAAATTAGGAGCTAGGCAGGGTAGGGGGTGGTCTAGGGTAAGCATTGGGGATAAATACTCCTATATGTGGGTGGTATAGGTAGGACATTTTTCTGGGTAGCTTGGATAGACTATTAGTCTTTATCTGCTGGCAACATCTGTTCTTCTATTTTCAGGCTGTACAATCCCATATCTGGATTACTATATACATTTTTTGTTTGCTCACTTCAGAGCCACCTGTTCATTCTACCAGGTTCCCAATGCTGTCACAATGTGATTTTCATTCTCTTTCTTTATAGCTGGCCCCATGCTATGCCTCAAACATTCTCTGTTCCTCAGATGTGCTGTGAGGGCATATATACCACACTGTACAGCTCAGTTCCTGCCAGGGGAGACCACTGGGGATAAGTGCCTTCTCCTGCATGGAACTTTTTAAACTCTTCTCCTGTCCTAATATGAACAAGAGCCTGCTTGATTAGACCTGCACACAGCAATGTGTACATTATTGGTAACCATCAGCCTGCCCATTTGGATCCCTTCTTCTGTGGGTCAGGCTGATAATTCCACTGCTGTGTGATCTGGCTTCCTCCTTCCCTCTTTATGGCTTGGAGTCTATTCTCCTATCTTGTCTTGCTGCCTCAGATCTGTTAAAGCCTCACCTGCCATGTTGAGGTGCAGTAATGCTGCAGAGGCCAATTTCGAGTTTGCTCTCCACCAGGTTCTCCTGCAGTGTCTTTGGATGGACCCTTCACAGGCAAACTGGCCATTAGGTTATTTTCCTTGAGATGGTGCTGCACCCTCCCAGTGGTCCCACTACAGACTTCCCATCTATGGGCAGCCTTCAGATGTAACCCTCAGGATCCCAGGTCCATTAGATCTGTCCCCAGTGCCAGAGGTCCTTCACTGACTGGCTATCAATCAATACAAATGTCAACGCTCTTGAATTCTCAAGGTTGTCTCAGACCTCGGCTACCCGTTATGTTCCACATCTTTTTTTCCAGCTCTCGGGCCGGAGCCCTTAGTCTTTAACAAATTATATGCCAGCCTTGGCAAGCCAGCTCAGCCTTTTCTCACAGATCCTACCCAGGTCAGGACTTAGGTCTCCTGATCTCCCCTGCATTGAAACAGCACCACAAGGTCACCTTACTTATCTCCTCAACCAAGTTCCACCCATACCCTTGGGGATGAGGCCAGTGCATATCACTAAAGTATCAGTGTTTCACTAGGTGTCTTTGGAGCCAGAAGATCGGAAACATATCAACATGGAATTTGTCAGCAGCTAAGGACTGCTTGCCCCAACCAGTCTGCCCATTTTTTCCTTAGTTACTTACTGTCTCACCCCAGAACCTACTTGATCTCTGGCTCTTTCTCCCTCCCCCGTTCTTTTCCACTAAGATTCCTTTATGCCTTTTCTATGCTTTCATGAATGCCGCCAGTTTTTAACCCCACCACCTAAGCTGGCAGCCATTCCAGGAATCTATCACTCTTTCAGTGAAGAAGTACTTCCTCACATCACTCCTGAATTTCATGTCATTTGTTTCAATTTTATTTATTATACTGGGAAACCTTAATGGCAGAATCCTTTTTCCTAAGTGCCCAGTGCATTATAAACAGAGAAAGCTAATGTAACAGTACAAATGAGCAGGAGATAGAATAAGAACAGTAACAGATACAAATGGGTCAGAAACATTTACAAATAGACTGAGCTGTAAGGTGCTGTGCACAAGCCTTTTTTATAGCTGTAGATAGATTTAATTGCAGATCTTACTTTGAGTTGGAGCTCTTGCAGCAGGCTACACAATAAGGACTATGCTGCCAGGCGCTAGGACTCCACAGAAAATTTCTACCCAGCAGTACCCAGTGGGGACTGCCCCCTGACGTTGGTCCACCCTCGACATCTGTCAGTGATATAAAGGGGGCAGTCCCCAGCTCCCCCAGTTCTTTTCCCGCTGTCAACCCGTGCATGTCGACTCCACGGACGTCTCATTGCTATTGTCGACTGCCATTTTCTATGCTTCGCGTATCCTTTTTCTTTCAGATTTCCAGTGGAGTTTTTTCCATTTTATGTCTTTGCCTTCGTCTACAGCCAAGTGGCAGAAGTCTAAGTGTGCCTGTGGAAAACAAATACCAGCCAAGGACGGCCACTTGGCGTGCCTCTTCTGTCTGGGACCTAACCATGACTCGGATGCCTGCCCACACTGCCGAAAGTTCAGTCAACGCACTCGGATCCGTCACTTGAAAACTCTTAAGGTCTACATCATGGAGCAACGAGTCGCCGCCCTTCAGCAGAAACCAGCAGGCTCCCCATCTTCTTCTTCTTCTGCCCACAGGTCTCTGTCTTCCCACCAAACTAAGAGGACCAGCGGGAGGCACCATCACCGGGAGGAGAAGTGTAGGTCTGAATCCCATTCCTGGTCTCCACACCGGAAGGGTAAGTCCTCCATTCCGCGCTCCCATAGGAGAGTGGACTCTGCCCCCCCCCGCAGGCCTTTCCTCTTCTGAGCTGCCATTGATGAAGGCTCTTGCTCTTATTAAGATGTTGGGTGGGGGTTCTTTGGGGCATGGGCCTTCGGGTCTTCCCTGAGCCTTCAGCCCTTCCAGAAGGTCACAGGGACCAAGGTCAGAGACTCAGCCAAGACTTCCAGCAGCAAGTCTGCCAGACGTCTGATGGCAGAAAAGGACCAACAAGGCCCACCAAGTCTGCCCATTTGTCCAGCTATATGCTTGGACCTGTGCCCCCCCACCCTTAACACTCCCCTGTGGTTGTCCCATGACCTTTTGAATCCCTCCACTGTTTCTTCTCCAACGACTGCCTCCAGGAGTCTGTTCCACTTTTCCACCACTCTCTCTGTGAGATAGTATTTCTAGGAGCATGGATATGTTGTTCATCTACACTTCTTGGCATGTCCCTTTCCCCTTTAAATCTTGCTGGAAGTCTTCAAGCTGGCTCCTCCCACCCACCCAGGTGGTATATACCTCGGCTCTGCCCCATGACACCAGATCTTCCTTTCTGCTGGAAGATACAGGTTCCCTCATGCTCTTGCAGCAATTCGTAGGCCCTGGATTCGAAGTGTCGGTTTTTGCCGAAACTTACTTTAAAACTCGTTCAAGTTAGTGATTCTGATTTTACTGCATCGGACATGGAGGAAAAATCTTCCCCCGGATTTCGCCGGTGCCCCTGTGGCCAAAAGGTGTCGCATACCGATCCCCACCTAATGTGCGTTTATTGCCTAGGTGTCGGACATGACACCTCGTCATGCACGTTTTGCCTGGCTTTCCACCCCAACGTCCTGGACGATCGCTTAGCATGCTTAAAGCTGGGGAGACCGGAGAAAAGGAACCCACCGGTGAAATCGAAGGAGGTGAGGTGGGCGGTTTCCGTGGCCGTGGGATCCGCCCAGCAGCTGGAACAAATAAAGGCATTTGAGGAGGAAGTGACTCAAGCTTCGGCCAATCGAACCTTTTTGGTTCCACTTAACCTTGGCTCCACCTTTTCGGGCTCCTTCAGGGAGTTGTGCCAGTCTCTCCTCACCAGGGGTGAGGCACCCTCGGGCTCGCACTCTTCCTGCCCTCAGAAGAGGGATAAGGACCCTGGGTCTTCGACCAAACTAAGACGTTCTTGGGACCGAGAAAGGTCCGAGTCCCAGGAACACGCGGTCTCGACTTTGGTCGAGATCGCTTCCTCGGCCACCAGCTTCATGGATCTTCTGTCTGGCCAGAGGACCGAGGACGTAGCAGATGAGGCTGAGATTATTCTCGACCCAATCGAACCCTCGGTTGCTGACCCCGGTCAATGACTCTTTGGAAAGGACTCCTGTCCTTGTCTTTCCTGATGAGGAGACCCAGCCTGCTGGCGTCCCCATTCAAGATCCAGTTCTGGACCCTCAGTTTTCACCGACCCTGGTGTCTCCTGATTGACCGGCTCAGCCCACTCAATCTCAATCGAGGCCCAGAACTCCCTCGACCCATCAACCGAGCAAACACAAACATTCTAAAAAGAGGCGCCACAGGTCTTCATCCTCCTCAGATGAGGAGAGGCTTCGGAGGAAACTTGGTCAATGCTATGAAGACCTCATGTGGCAACAGCTGGTTTTGTCCGGGCAGAAGCCGGCTCTGCTGTCTATCCCGGCCATCACTTGGCTCCCACCTCCTAGGCCAACGCCAACCCCTCTGGAACTGAAGCCTTCGGTTCCCCACCCATCGGGCCAGCCTGCGTCCTGGTTCGGCCTGCCTCAGCCTCTCCACTGATTCTGGTGGAACCACCGCCTAAACAGCCTCAGGGAAGGGCTCCATCGAAAGAGGACTGAACAGACACCGGGCTTCCCCAACGTCTGTCGATAATGGTCGCGCCCGATCGTCCTCAACGTATAGAGGGAGACCAAGGCGGAAGGCCGTTATATCCCGATTCTTCAGACTCGGATGTCACCGGATTACACTCTTATCCTGGGGATGATGAGTCGTCCATGGCAGGATTGGAGGAAGGCCCTTCCTCCTTTCAGGGCATCCTCCACCTGATCTCCGAATCCACCAGAATGCCCCTGGAGTCCATCCAGAAGAAGGCAGAGTACCCCCTTACAGATATCCTCAGAAGGGGGGATACCCCAATGGAGGCCTTTCCAGTGGTCAAAGCCATCGTTGACCCGTCCCTTGAGCTTTGGCAGCATCCGGTTTCCTGTCTAGCACCATCTGCCTGCATGGTCCATAAGTACGCGGTGCCCATGGGGTCCCTGGCGGGGTTCACAGAACATCCTTCGGCCAAGAGCCTGGTGACCGCTTCTGTGTTCAGGCATACTGGAAGCTCGGCCGACACTGACCGACCCCCAGACAAGAAGTCCAAGAATATGGACCACTCTGCCCGTAAGGTCTATGCGGCCTCTTCCTTAGGTCTTCGTCAGGCCAGCTTGGCTGTTATCATGGCACACTTCTCTCATGCCCTCCTGGGGTCATTAGACAAGGTCCTCCCTCACCTTCCCGTGGACATGCAGACCACAGTCAAACAGGTCCATGATCAGGGCCGTGCTGTTGCAAAACAGCAGCTCCAGATGGCCCTGGACATAGGTGATTCCTGTGCCTGCTCTTTAGCAGCCGCAGTGGTCACTCACCGCAGGGCTTGGCTGAGGCTTTCCTCCTTCCTGGTGGATAGTCAGCATAAGTTAGCTGACATGCCCTTCCTAGGCACCGACTTGTTCGGTCCAGGAGTGGCCAATCATCTTCAGTGCATAGAGCAGTCCAATGCCACCTTGGATGCCACTTCTGCAAAAGGTTCTTCGGGCCAGAACCAGCAGAAAAGAAAGAAGAAGCCATTTTGGCACTCTTCCCTGCAGCCAGACAGCCCTCCTATCAAGGAGGTCAGCAGCACCAGCAGCAGGCCCAAGCTTGGCGCCCACGGCCCAAGCAGGGTCCTCAACAGTCCTGTAGAGGAGGCTGAGGTCCGGGTCCAGGAGCCTCCTCCTCCTCTAAGCCTGCTCAGTGACGGGTTGGGGGTTGCCATCCCTACATCTGTCACGCCAGTTCTGGGTCCTCCCATGGGGGGCTGGCTCCGCCACTTTCTTTCCGCCTGGTCCGAAATCACCTCGGACAGGTGGGTTCTCGAAGTGGTCGGTCAGGGACTGCTCTTAGAGTTTGAGCAGTAACCTCCCAGCCGAGTCCGCGCCCCTCAGGAGGAAAGGATCTCAGCTTGCACTCAGTCAGCTCTTCGAGATGACATAGCTCAGCTCCTCCGCAAGGAGGCAGTAGCTCCAGTGCTGGATCCTCCTACAGACCCAGGCTTCATGTCCAGGTACTTCCTGGTGCCCAAGCGGACGGGGGGCTGGCGCCCCATCCTAGATCTCCACGACCTGAATCAATATCTCAGGTCCCGCACCTTTCGGATGGTAACTCTGAACCAGATCATACCATCCCTGGAGCAAAACATGTGGTTCTGTTCACTGGATCTATAGGATGCGTTCTTTTACGTCCCAATCCGTCCATCCCAACAGCTGTTCCTCCACTTCAGGGTCGAAGGGACCCTGTACGAGTTCCGAGCCATGCCATTCGGCCTGTCATCAGCCCCACGGGTCTTCACTGAGTGCATTGCAGTGGTGGCAGCCCACCTTCGGTGTCAAGGAGTCCGAATTTACCCTTACCTCGATGACTGGCTCTTGGCAGGTTCCTCCCTTCAGGAGGTGGAGAGGTCCAGGGATCTGGCTGTCCGAACTGCTCCCAACTCGGCCTCCTGATCAACGAGGCCAAGTTGGAACTCATGCCCTCTCAAGTGATGGGTTTCATCCGGGCAGAGCTTGACTCTTGTCAAGCCAGAGCTCGGCTCCTGGCAGACAGGGCAGAGGTTCTCTCCTCCTTTGCCCGATCATTTCTGGTTGGGCACTTGTGCCCTGCCCGGGACTTTCTGCGCCTTCTGAGTAACATGGCAGCATGCACGTCAGTGGTCCATTGGGCCAGATGGCACATGTGCCTCCTCCAATGGGAGCTGGCCACCCAGTGAACTCAGCGCCACGGTCATTTCGACCAGCTGATCACTGTAACCCAGAAGATGTGGGACACTCTCCAATGGTGGACCGCCCCAGACCAGTTGCAGGAAGGGATCCCATTTATCCACCCCGAGCTGACGGTCATTTTCACAACCGATGCCTCTCTCTTGGGCTGGGGAGCCCACATGGGGGACAACAGGGCCCACGGGTTCTGGACCCCCGAGGAATCCCAATGCCACATCAACCTGTTGGAGCGCAGAGCAGTTAGACTGGCATTGTCAGCTTTCGCTCCTCAGCTCCGGGGTCAAGTGGTTCAAGTCCAGATGGACAATACCACAACCATGTACTACCTCAACAAACAGGGCAGCATGCACTCCCATCTGCTGTGCAAGGAGGTGCTCCGCATCTGGACACTCGTAACCCGGTTGGAGGTGGATCTCCTAGCCATTCATGTGGCAGGAGTCTTGAACCAGCTGGCAGATGCTCTCAGCCACATAGGCCAGACATCCCACGAGTAGTCTCACCATCCAGAGATAGCTTACAGTCTGTTCTCCCATTGGGGCAGACCGTTGGTGGACCTGTTTGCCTCAAGGGAAAACACAAAGTTGAGGCTGTTCCATGAGCGCCCCCCTCAGCAGGGTTCGCTGCAGGGGGATGCCTTCTAGAGGCAGTGGACCCCAGGACTCCTTTATGCCTTCCCTCCATTTCCCTTGATCCACAAGGTGTCACTCAAGGTGAGGATGGACAAGGCAAAGGTGATCCTGGTAGCCCCAGACTGACCGCCCCAGTTCTGGTATCCAGAACTCCTCAACCTCAGCTGCAGGCCCCCGGAGTGGCTTTGCACACACCTGGACCTGATATCACTGAACCAGGGGAAGGTATTCTATCCGGACCTTCAATCCCTGCACCTCACAGCCTGGTACCTGAGCAGCTAGAGTTCCAGGCTCTGGGTCTTTCTGAGGATGTCTACACCATGGTGGAGGCCTCTCGAAAGGAATCGACCAGAAAATGTTATGCCTTCAAATGGAGGAGATTTTCCATTTGGTGTCGGGGTAAGAGTCTGGATCCCTTATCCTGCTCTGTGGTTGACATTCTCGACTACCTTTGGTCTCTCTCCAAAGGGGGTCTGTGGTCATCGACCCTTACGGTGCACCTGGCAGCCATTTCTGCTTACTGGGCGTGGGCTGGTCAGACGACATTGGCCCAGGAGACAGTGGTTGGGCGCTTCTTCAAAGGCCTGGATCACATATCCCCTCCGGTGCGTGAACCTCCACCTCCGTGGAATCTACTGCTGGTTTTGGCAAAACTCATGGGCAAGCCATTCGAACACTTGCCCAAGTGTGAGCTTTCACACTTGTCGTGGAAGACGCCCTTCCTGGTGGCTATCACATCAGCCAGAAGGACAGGAGAGCTCCAGGTGCTTTTGGTGGACTCCCATTATCTGGTCTTTCACAGGGACAAAGTTGTCCTGTGCCCCCACCCGAAATTCCTTCCGAAGGTGGTGTCAGAGTTCCACCTTAACCAGGTGTTGACTCTGCCAGTATACTACCCTAACTACACCTCAGACACTGAGTACAGGCTCCATACTTAGGACCTGAGACGTGCTTTCTCCTATTATAAGGAAAGAACGGCGGAAATTCATGGAGAGGTTCACCAGCTGTTTGTCACCTACGCTGAAGCCACTTCTGGCAGACCTGCAGCCAAACGGACCATTGCAAGGTGGATTACATCATGCATAGGTCTGTGCTATGAGTTGGCGGGCAAGGAGCCTCCCAGAGGGATAAGAGCTCATTCTACCTGCCATACTGCTGCATCAGCGGCTGCTTCCAGGGACATCCCTATCCAGGAAATCTGTCGGGCTGCTACCTGTAAGTCAGCAAACACCTTCATTACCCACTACCACGTCGACCTTGAGTCACGCCGGGATGCTGGTTTTGGGGCCTTGGTTCTCCAATCTCTCTTTCCCTAAGTAGGGGATGTGCGCCCTGCCTCTCTCCTCCCAGAGAACTGCTTGGAGTCTGCCAAGAAGTGTGGATGAACAACATATCCACTCTCCTAGAAGAACAGGTTACTCACCTGTAACAGTAGTTCTAAGAGTGGTATATGTTGTTCATCCACCAATCAAACCTCCCGGCTTCAGCGCTGTAACTTGCTTCAGAGGGCTAAGATCTGGTATCATGGGGCAGTGCCAAGTATGTACCACCTGGTGGGTGGGTGGGAGGAGCCAGCTTGAGGACTTCTGGCAAGATTTAAAGGGGAAAGGGACATGCCAAGAAGTGTGGATGAACAACATATACCACTCCTAGAACTACTGTTACAGGTGAGTAACCTGTTCTTCCTAATGTTACCCCTGAACTGCCCCCCTCCACCTGCAGGCCATGCCCCCTCATCCTCTGATTTCCCTTCATCTGGAAGATGCTTTTCACTGGCATCCTGTTTATACCCTTAAGGTACTTGAAGGTCTCGATCATGCCCTCCTCTCACTCCTCTGTTCCAGGGAGTACATTTTCAGATCTCTCAATCTTTCTTCATAGGATAGGTGGCTCAACCCTTAAATTATGTACCCTTACTTCCTGATAGAGTGTTACTAGTTTTCCCCCTTTCACTGTGTGTTATGTCCCTTGTACATCTATTGCCAGACTTGGTCTACCCTTTACCTTCCAACCCTCTCTTACATATCTTTATGCCCAGTATTGTGCACCTACGCTAGATAAAGTGTTACTCCTGTTCCCAGTTTTGGCCTACTCTTTTGCATTGACCCATCCTTTATGTGCCTTTACCCCTGATAGGGTGTTTTTAGTATTTTCCCTTTTGTTGTTTGTTATTCCTCTTGAACACCTACCCTAGATAGGGTATTGCACCTATTCCCTCTTTTAGCCTACCCTTTACCTTCCAGCTGTCCCTGCAGTGAATGCAACAACAGGAGTGAACAGATAACCTTACCTTAGTCGCCGGCAAGGTCACAGCTTCCCTGCTTCCTCCTGCTGATGCTTACCGATGCCTAAGACAATGCCTTAGACATCAGTCTTACACCAGTTCCACTTCCTCGCTGTTCCATTCACCCACTGGGATACAAACATGTGGGATACATTGAGTGCTCCATTTTATCTTCTCAGTAGGACCTCCCAGAGTTCCGATTGGAATTCACTAGCCTACTCCCAACTGGAGGACACTAGAACTGAGGGTAGAGTCACAGAGCAGGCAACACAAACACAGCACTCATAAGTCCTGTTGTATAGACCCCATCTGGCCCTGAGGTCCACCCGAGAGTGGATGAGCTGTTTATTCCAGAAGAATGCGGCAGCACTGTTTGAAAGCTGCCTTTTGTGCTCATGTTCTGCCCCCAAACCAAGACTCTGCTCCCAATTAGAGCAACAGCAAACAGGGCAGAGTAACTAGGAGGTAGCCTAAAATAGATGTTCCAGCAGGCTAAGGGCAGTGTCTGATGGATCTGCTTGCATTCCTGCTGTATAGAGCCCAATTGGCCCCAACATTCATCTGACAGTGGATCGGTTATTAAGCCCAGAAGAACGTGGCGGCACTGTTTGAAAGCCGCCTGTTCTACTCAAGCACCGCCCCTAAACTAGGACTCCATTCCTGATTGTAGCAACAGCAAACAGAGCAGATTTACTATTAGAAAGCCTGCAAATAGAAGTTCCAGTAAGCTAAGGTCTCTGATGGATCGGTTTGCAGTCCTGCCATATAGAGCCCAACTGGCCCAATATCCACCCGACAGAAGATCAGTTGTTAATTCCAGAAGAATGCATCAGCACTGTTTGAAATCTCCCCATTCTGTTCAAGCACCCCCCCCCAAACCAAGACTCAGCATCTGACTGGAGCAACAGTAAACAGAGCAGAGTTACTAACAGGAAGCCTGCAAATACTGTAGATATTCCAGCAGACTACGGACAGTCTGTGGTAGAGCAGCTTGCACTCCTGCCATATAGAGCCCAACTGGACCCAAGGTCCACCCAACAGTGGATCAGCTATTAAGTCCAGAAGAACACGGCAGCACTGTTTGAAAGCTGCCTGTTCCACTCAAGCTCTACCCCCAAACCAAGACTCATCGCCCCACTGGCGCAACAGCAAGCAGGGCAGATTTACTATCAGGAAGCCTGCAAATAGATGTTCCAGCAGAAGGACACTCTGATGGTTCGGTTTGCACTTCTGCCATATAGAGCTCAACTGGCCCTGACTTCCACCCAACAGTGGATCAGTTGTTAAGTCCAGAAGAATGTGGTGGCACTGTTTGAAAGCTGCCCATTCTGCTCAGGCTCTGCTCCCAAACCAACTCCCAGCTAGAACAACAGCAAACAAGGCAGAGTTACAGGCAGGAAGCCTGCAGATAGATGTTCCAGTAGGCAAAGGACAATCTCTGATAGAGCAGCCTGCATTCCTGCCATATAGAGGCCAGCTGACCCCGATATCCACCTAGCAGTGGATCAGTTGATAAGTCCAGAAGAATGCAGTGGTACTGTTTGAAAGCTGCCTGTTCTGCTCAGGCTCTACCCCAAACCGAGACGCAGCTCCCCAACTGGAGCAACAGCAAACTGGGAAAAGTTACTAGCAGGAAACCAGCAGACCAAGGATAGTCTGATGGACTGCTCGCACTCCTGCCGTATAGACAGTTGTGGGTTCTAGTCTCACACCCTGTACTTGAGTCCCACACCCTGTACTTGGGATAATACCCATAACTGACACTGTGGTGCAGTGCAAAGGAGTGATGTACTGTTTTTTTTTTTAACTTTATTTTATCTTTTATCATGAACATGACTTTAGATCATTATACATACAGCACACAGACCATGAAAAATATATAGTTCACCACTGAGAAAAACATTCCTCTTAGATACAGGAGTACTATGCATGTGTCATACAGTGGTACATCATTGAGGGGTAGCTAAATTAAATTTTCTTAATTGAGACCCAATGTTTGCTGTTAAAGGAAGTCCATGAGCCACATGGCTATAACACATTTAAGAGGATTGTCCTGCAAATCCAGTCCAAATAAGCAAATAAATCCCAGTAAGAGATTAAATGGTGCCATGTTTAGTGATGAATGAAAATATCCACCAAGGTTTATGCAGCATAAAACATTTTAACTTATACCATTAAGGCAAACAACCCACTTCTCACCTCTCAGAGCCTCATCTGCAAAAAGATTACAGAATAAAAAACAGAACTATTCTTAATCCAGCCTTATAAAAGGACCAGTTAAAAGTAAACTGTGGGTATAATGGGTACATACCTTAAAGCTACTGTAATAAAGAACCTTCCCTTTCCTTACAATCAAGCATATCAACAAAGAATGTGCACAAAAAGAGTACCAATTAGGCTGAGGAATCCAAATAGAGTGAGTTTAGACCCAAAGTCCCATATTAGAATCAGGTAGGGTTTAAAGTCTCATCTTTGTCTGAATCGTCCGTTTGGGTACGGTGCTCCGCTGCTTTGTGATCAGCCCACTTGCCTGCCTCCACCGGATCCATGAAAATATATGTCCTGCTTTGAAAAACTATCCGCAGGCGAGCTGGGAAGATCCTCGTGTGAGGCACCTCAAGTTCCCGTAGCAGCCGACGAACTCCGTCAAAACGTTTTCGTTGGGTCGTGTGGCATAGCTGATGTCGGGGAAGAAATGTACCTGCTCACAATCTTGATAGAGTGGGTCCGATCGCCTGGCATACTTTAGTATTTTGTCGCGTTCCCCCACACCTGAAGTGATCACCATGAGAGTATGGGGCTCCTCCGAGGTTGCAGCATGGCCACACGAGGTGACTTTGTAGGTCTTCTTAGTCTCCCAGGTTTCCTTGGCAGTTTTTCAGACAGCCATTCTTTAATGTACATTAAGGGATTATCTCCCTCAGAACCTTCAGGCAAGCCAATGATCTGAATGTTTGTGGTTCACCTGTGTCTCAAGTCTCGACCGCAGATGTTAATTTTCCTTCGCCATTAGCACTGTAGTGCCAGCTGAAGTGTCTACCTGCTTTTTAAACTTCTTCATTTCCCCTTTTTGGGCCATCCACAGCTGTCTCCAGAAGTATCACTCTGCCATTAAAGTCGTCGACTTTTGCACTGACAGCAGACATCAATTAAAGTAACAATTGAAGTTTATGGCCCAGCGTGGCCATAGTCTCCCCAGAGGTTGTGGCTTCCTCGGCCTGTGGGGTCTCCTCCGGTCTCAAGGCCCCACCACTTCCCTTACTCTTTCCTCCACCACCAGGCAGTCTCTCTTTTTTGGGATCACCCATACTAAGTAATTTGAGGATGCTCTTCCCACTGGTCACAACAAAATTCAGAATTAAAGGCTCTAAAAGATGGAATAAGGCAACTTTAAGTTTAATTTGCAGAGAGCTCTCATTAACTGCTGCACGTTGCTCGGGCTCCACAGCACCCCAAAAGTACTGTACTGTTGAGGTTCAGTCCTTTGGATGACACAGTAAACAGAGGTCCCTTCTGCCCATATTTGGTCACTGTCCTGATGAAAGTAAAAGGTTCCATAGCACTTTCGAAGCTGTTATGTTCTTGAGCTCAGCTCCCAGGCTTTGGAATACTATTACTGTTTCACTGGAGAGACAGAATTGCTCTACTGTATAGGGTTTCCTTAGTGGGTACCAAAGATTTTAGTAAACACTTTCACTTGCACCTGTTGCTATGTTTGATGTTGAATATATCACACTGGATCAAATTTGGTGGTTTGGGTCCATTCAAGGTGGCAGCCTGATTTTGTTGCTCTGCTCCAGCCCTTGGCAAAAATGACATTTTTTACTGCTTTAGCCACTCTGCTTTTTCTTTATCTTTCCGTTTAAGTGGTTCATAATGTACTGTGTTGTGTTTTTGCAGGCATCGTTCCAGATTGCTGGTGATATTAGTACAGCTTAAGTGGGTATGGATGGTGTGGTTTCTCCCCATCGGACATGGTGGCTCTGGTATCTGCCTCCGTCTCAGCAGACATGGCTCCCTCTTTAACGTAGATTACTTCCCTGCTTGAAGTTCTAGTTGCCAACATGTTGGTCCTGAAACTGCCCTTTACATCCACTGTGGAAAAAGTTTGTTCTCTTACTGACTGCTAGAATGTCACTGAACAAAGAGTCTCGACAATGCTGTCACAATGTTTCTCTGGCGCCTGTACACTCATGACCATAAATTGGACTGATTATGGGACTGGACTGAAGATTTAGAAAATCGGGGTCACTGCAACAACATCAGGATTTTTGGCATCCCTGAGGCTGCTGAAGGGTCGACTGTGGAATGATTTTGGGCTGATTTATTTCCTCAGCTGCTAGGTCCTGCTTGGCATGGCCCCACTGAGGTGGAGTGGGCCCACTGTACTAGAGGATCACCCTCCCCTGTTGGCTCTCAACCGCAGCCCATCACTGCCTATCTCCTACATTATTCCACTAAGGAGCCTGTGCTGTGAATGGCAAAGGAGAAGAGTCCACTTACCTGGTGGGGTTTCAGAATATCTTTGTCAGGACTTTTCGGCTGTGGTTGCACAAAAAAAAAAAAAGAGTATACCTCAATTATTACAGCTGTTTGTTCTGCAGGCATTGTCTACAGATTCAAGGGCCTAACCAAATTTATCAGCAAAGATGGTCAGGAATATGACTGCAGCACTCCTCAGGATGCTAGATCCCTCTGTATCTTATCACTGGAGTTACTGTTCATCCTCCCACCAGGACAAAAGCCAACTTTTTCCACATAATCAAACTTCAGACTTCCACTCCGTCTGCTCCACCCCCATTACTGCCACCAGCAAAAGCCACATGGGTAGAGTTGGAGGTCTCAAATGGTGAGCCACTGCCCACCCTGAATCATTCTGTCCACCAGACTTCCTCATGTACTCCCTCACCAGAGGACACTCATGGTGCTCCTGGTTTACAGGCCGCAAAGACTTCCTCTGTTTTGGACACTCCCCTAGCTCCTGATGCCCCTAAGTAATTGCCTGGGAAATTGGATGGTTGTGGATGCAAACCTACAAACCCTCCGACGTGATAAGATTGAGACATGCAAGGTGTTTTTTTCTGGTGGCCCTTTTTGGATGACCATGCTGAACGTCCAGGTCTGGGACTTTAACCATGCATGCTCATTTACTTTTGGTATGTTGTGGGGTTTCTGGCCAATCTGGTTTCCATGTTGTCTTTTGCATTTAATAGACTTTCTTTCCAGACAGTTGTATTGGCTGGGGTACTGTTATGATGCCATGTCATGATGATTTGTTTGTCATGGTTTGCAGTTGCCTGTATTCTATGCTGAGTCTGTGGCTCATTGTGACATCTATTTCTCTTTCTCAGATCCTCTCCCCTTCCATATACTTTGTTTCCTCAAGGAGTTCCTTACCCATTCTCAAGGGCTACAATGCACCCTCTTCCCTCCCATCTTAGTGGGTGGTTCATTTGGGATTGTTCCACTGCTCCCTTATTGTATTACCACTGCCCCCTCTTTCACCTTTTCTATGCTATGGGGACCCCTTTGAGTCCCCCCATTTCTCTTTTGGACTGCTACCCCCACTTGCCCATGGTCACTGTGCAGTTTCCTCTTTTTCCTTACCTTTTATAGTTCCTGTTATACCCTTGGGGATGTCGCAGATGGCTAGCCATTTCTGCCCTTGACTCAGTTTGGGGCATAACCCATTGGAGGAGGGTAAGATGAGTTGCCTGTTGTTTTTTCCTTTCAGACTGGATATATCCAAAAGGGTGTCATCCCTTCCCCACCCTTGCAGCTCACTATCTGTAGCCCTAACCTTTTCCTTAGAATATCCCATTTGATATCCCTCCATGTCCCTGTATTCATACATGAAGATGGATGTAGCCACACATTTTTTCATATTTTTTTCTGGTGATGGCTATATAGTATAGTGACTATATAGTATCTTTTGCTTCCTTTATATCCCTCATGCTTAGGGTTGGGACAGAAGGCATGTGCTTCCTGCCACCTTCCCTTCTTTGGTACCTCTGTTGGCTGGGTGTGGAGGTTATTTGTCCCTCCTTCCATTCACAACAGCAAGTTTAGTCCTGTCTGGTTTTCCAGGGTGTTGGAGCTTGTTAAGGCCAGCTGCCTATTTAGTAACTTAGTACTTCTATTGATCAGGATATAGTTCATATCAGTTGTTTGTAATTGGTTATTGTGTTACTTAGTTCCAGATGCACTAGAGTGAGTGAGCCAAATGTTTTTTTAGCTGCGTTTTCACATTGTGCGAGATAGTATCAAGTTCCCACAATGGTCCCATCCTCAGGGTTTTTCCTTTCATGCATACATCAGCAGTGCTGTTGGGATTGCTTTACAGCCTTTGTGACTTCATACGCCATGTCTGGCCAGGGATCAGGCTCCTCTGTGCAGCTGCTCTCCTGGAATGTGAAAGGACTTAATCACCGGTTAAGTGCACAAAAGTGCTTCACCACCTTAAATGTCTTAGGGAAGACATTGCTGTTCTCCAGGAGATGCACCTCATGGGGAAGACGGCCCATTGGCTCTGAAAGGGTTGGGTGGGCCAGTTAGTTCATAGCTCGCTGTCTAGCAAATCAAGAGGATTTATGATTTTGGTTCACCATACTTTGAACTGGTTCATTGACAAGGCAGTGTCTGATTCTCAGCGTAGGTGGGTCTTAGCTAAACTGGGCTATCCCATGGGGCAGCTGATAGTGGCTTCGATCTATGTCCCCGACGTTGATGATCCTGCCTTTTTTTTCCCCCACTTCAGTCAAGCTTTTGCTGATATGCAAGGCCAGCACTGGTTCCCTTTATTAATTGGAGGAGATTTTAATATCACCCATGATAGGTCCAAGCATTCCCTGGATTCTCACCCTAAGTCATAAGCTTCCTGGCAGTGTTTAATTGAGGAATGGGGTTTCACAGATGTTTGGTGTAGGGAAAACCCAACAAGCTGTGAAATTCTTTTTATTCTGGGGTGCATGACGCTCATAGTTGCATTGACTTTTGGCTGGCTCCTTCCACGGGGTTTCCTCACCCTACATAGGCCAAATAATTATCTACGACCACGCCTGAGTAGCCATTTGTTTTCAGCCCCTTGGTGATGAACCACGCTCTCCTCACTGGAGATACAATCCACATTTAATGGATGACCCCAGTTTCAAAGAGTGGATTCAGAAGGAGGCAGCTTACTATTTTCCCACTGATGATACCAGTGATGTAGGTAAGAATACCCTTTGGACAGCCTTCAAGGCTTTCCTATGCAACCATATTATAGCTTATACCTCTCGGCAGCAAACTGAAAAGACAGCAGAACTTGCCTCCCTAGGAAAGACATTGGCTGAGTTGGAGGAGTGCCTGAAGAACAGTTGCTCCCCCGTCCTCCCCGTCTTGCTATAATTATTGGGCCTAAATATAGGATCAGTACTATACTCCATAGACAGGCAGAATGGCATCTGGTACAGGCTAAGCATCATTTCTGGGAATCTGGAGAAAAAGGGGTCAAGCTTCTTACATTTCAGCTATGTAAGCAACAGACTGACTCTAGAATTCTGGACCCTCATAAGCCAGAAGGTTCAGTGGCTACCAAACACCTATACGTTAATCTTAAGATGCAGCATTTTTATGAACAGTTGTATTCTTTGAAAGTTGATGGTAGTATTGTAGTCAGACTCCGCTCCTTTCTTGGGGATAGTCTTATACCCCAACTCTCTACCCCGCTTTGAGAGGAGCTTGATTAACCCCTTTCTAGATGGAGGGAGGTAGACTTTTGGGTAACATGAGAAAGTATTTTTTCACAGAAAGGATGGTGGATCCATGGAACAGCCTCCTGTCAGAGGTTGTAGGGGTAAAAATGGTAGGAGAATTCAAAAACGCATGGGACGGACATAAAGGAACTCTAGCGATAGGAAAAAGAGGGTAAGACGCAGATCATTTAGAATCTGCGGTATATGAAACAGAAAGGGAAAATGGGCAGACTAGCGGTCCTTATCTGCCATCTTCTATGTTTCCTACTGAATCAGAACTTCGTGCAGCACTTGTGTCACTAGCTAGAGAGAAGGCTCTGAGACAAGATGGCTTTACTATAGATCTACACCAGCTGATTCCTGATATTATCCCTCCACTGTTATCTGCTCTGAATGAAGCCCACCGACTGGGCTGCCTCCCTCCCACTTTGGGTGAAGCCATTATAACTTTACTCCCTAAGAAGTCTAGGGATCCTTTGGATTGTGCTAATTTCTGTCTTATTTCGCTTTTCTCCACAGATAGTGAAATACTGGCTAAAGAATTGGCTTTCTGGCTAGAGAAGGCTCTTTCCTCCCTGATCGATCCCTCTCAAGCTGGATTTCAGAAAGGCAAATCTGGGGCAGACCACCTTCGGACTCTTCTCAATCTCAAGATATCTGCCTAAACAGCCCCCACTTTCATGGCAGCTCTCGTTGTTGATTATCGACAGGCTTTCAATTCAGTACAGTGCGGCTATCTCTATAATGTTCTGGAGTTTTACGGTTCTGACACATTTTTTCATTGATGGCTGCATACATTATATAATGTCCCTTTGGTGGTAATTTTAACCAGTCAGCTGATTTCCCCACCCTTCACCCTTCAGTGTGGTACCTATTAAAGATGTCTTCTCTTTCCCCTTCTGTTTTTACTGATGCTGTATCCACTCTAGGAAGTTGTTTGCAACTCCGACCATCCATGGCACTACCGTAAATGGGTCCTGTTCCTTAGTTCATACATATGCAGATGACGTGCTATTAACCCTTGACACCCCAGCGATGTCACTTCCTTCAGTCTTGTCCATCCTGTCAGACTTTTTGTCCTTTCTGGGTGTGTCTGTCAATCTTGAAAAAACTACTTTGTCCCCTTTGAATGCTCATTGTGATAGCAGTTGTGCAAACTTGCATATCTCAGGGGCTGAGGGAAGACTTTAAGTATTTAAAGATCCGGATAACTTCTAAATGGGAGGATTTGATTCCAGCAAATTTTTCACCTCTACTCACTGCTTTAGATCAGGATTTACACCATTGGCGGAAACTTAACCTTACGCTTATGGGGTAGATAGTGACTATTCAGATGTTTGCCCTGACAAAGTTTGATACCTCATTAATAATCTTCTACTCTCCATTCCTCATAAAATGTTTCTTAAGATAGAGCATTTTTTAAAGTCACTTTCTCTGGGAAGGTAGATCTCCCTGACTAAGTAAAGCAAAGCTTGAGGCCCACTGGCACAATAGCGGTTTCAGTTTTCACTGGTTTGAAGGCTACTTTTGGCGTACCATATGATACAAGCTTACAGATGGTTTACTCTCCTTTCTCCTTCCTCACCACAATGGGTGCAGCTTGAAACACACGTTGTGGCAGTTCCTTGTCTAAGCTCTTTACTGGGACATCAACACCCCTAACGCTGTCTTAGCACATCCTATTATCTTGGCCACATTGCAGGCTTGGGACAAATGTATGGCTGTCTCTATAGTTCCTAAGGCCTCCAGAGTACCTCCCAAATCACTCATTTATCTATGGTGCAGCTCCAGTATTCTAACTTAGGGTAAACCAGTTTGGTGGCCCACCTGGGCAGAGAAAGTCATACGATCGCTGATCTTTTCCTCTCACAATCCAACACACTTTTGTCCTTTCAACAATTTATTTGTTTTGTTTATTTACAGTTGCTAACCTGGAAAAGCACACTGAATGGAGGCTTGTTTCCAGGTGCGACCCGGGGGTGGGTACAAGAAATACAAAAGAAAATGCTTTACACAATATACAAATACAGATAAGAGGTAACAAGAAAATGTACAGATTATTTAAGTATATATAGAGTATTACAATATATACAGAAAAGAAATAACAGGACTGTACATGAACAGCTTAGAGAATTTCAGTGTAAAGGGTGAAAAGTGGTAGGAGAGGTGCTTGAGAGACATTTGAGTGTGAGTGTGGGTACAGAGTTGGGGTGGGAGGGTAGCTTCACCCTGATATCCTGTGGGGCAACATTGGATTAGCAAGAGGAGGAAGGAGTTGGGGGGCAGGGGTGAGAGGGGAGACAGGTGCAGGGAGGGGAAGGGATGAGCTTTATTAGACACTTGAAAGCATGGTAGGAAGAAAAGTCATGAAGGGTTGGGAACAGCTGGTTCCAGAGGCATGGGAGACAGAATGAGAAAGCAGCAATGCCTGAGGAGGACCAGTTGTATGGGATGGAGAAGGTGTGGGGGTGGTAAGAACACAGGGAGTAGGAGAGAACGGGGTAGGGGAGAGAGTGGCGGATAGGTATGGGGTGAGGAGGTCGAATCAGTACCATTACAAGCTAAGGCAGACTTGCTTCACACTAATTGATAATTTTTGTGAATTCGGGTGGCTATTCAGACCTTTGAGAAAACTCTCCCTCCCCAGTCCTCTTGGTCCTGGTTAACTAAGCTTACAGCCTCCTCAAGCTCTAGGGGATGGACTGGCAGGACCTATGCTGTTATCTGGGGCATCCATTCTGATATCCTTAAATCGGGCAAAGAAGGGTGGAACAGGATCTCAGACATCCAATACACTCCTTCCAATGGTCCAACGGACTTCTTATGGCGCATATGGCATACAGAGATGTCAGAAGCCATCTAATCCAACTTAAAGTCTTTCACCGTTGATATAAAATGCCCCAAGTTTTAAGGTCTCTGGCCCTAATGTTCCATTCTTCTGCAGGTGATGCTTCCACCAGAGGTAGGACTTCTCCATATACTTTGGAGCTGTCCAAAGCTTACTAAGCGGTGGAAGAATGTTTTAGCTGACTGCTTTAGCATACTCCACATGCAGATTTCAAATGCTCCTGAGTTGTGTATCTTAGGCAGGGCCCCTACTTTTCTGCGGCACAGTGGGACCAAGTTCTGCGGCAAGACTACCATTTGCCGCAGAACTTCTGCGGCGGTGGTTTGTAATTTCTGTGGAAGTTCTGCGGCACTAACAAACTACCACATCACAGTGTCAGCTTGTCATCCCGACTTCACTTTCACTGCAGTGGTTACAGCAATCAGGATGGTGGAAAGCACAGTAACACTAGTTCAAAAAATAACAGACATAAAAATAATTTTATGCGTAAAAAAGCAAAATAAATGTCTCTCCCTTAAGGTCCTAGCCTGTTGCATAAATGACATATGTAGAGGGGATCTTATGTGATAAATAAGGTATTTCTATATGCATGCTATCTGTCCCATTAATGAGGTTTCCACTGTCTATCGCTTATATATTTTTATGTGCTTTTTACACCACTCATGAGGTTCCCGCCGTGTATCCTTTATATATTTATATGCAATCTGTAACATACATACAAGTGTCTGTGTATATATGTGTGGTGAGAGAGACAGAGATACTGTGTGTGTGTGTGTGTGTGTGTGTGTGTGTGTGTGTATATATATATATATTTTTTTTTTTTTATTTCCATAAACTTGCATCCTCATTCATAAAGGTCCCATTGAAAATGGAATAGAGGAGTTATTGCAAAAACTCATTTTTCATGTCAACCTGCTTACTCTGACACACTGTATAACACCATTAGGCCATGACATGCATGTGAACCGATTGTGAAATAGAGCTCTCCAGCCCATCACAATGTGTCCACCATGTGACAGAACGCTGCACCATACCTTCCCAGGCTCTGAGCAGTGATGTGTTCCACCAGTCCTTGTGCTGCCTAGCCAGCTCCCAGAGTTAATCTCTGAACCTGAGTTGCCGGAACAGAAACAGCACGCTACCCTCTGGCCCAACAGCTGTCCCTGCACACAACATTCCTCCATAACTTTTAGGTGATTCTATCAACCAATGACAATATGTAATCATTAACCCTGGCAAAAAATGTGTACAGCGCAGTTATTTATTTAACAGGTCTATTCTTTCAACAGGTCTACACATTATTACATTCCACTTTTCTGGGCATAATTACTTTATTTTTCTTAAAAATGACAGTTAAATTCATTTTACCAGTTATTCATTTCAGATGGCATCTCAATACCTTAAAGGCACAAATAGGTTTGTACAAAGTGAGGTATGGACTTAACAAGTCTGTGCTATTGACAAGGTTTTGTTTAAGTTTGCCCTAGCGCAATAATGTAAGACTGAAAATTGTATTAGGCTGTAGTACAGGTTGAGCAAATATCACCACGCATGATGCGCTCTGCCACCATCTCTGGCAGTGGAAGCTGTGGTAGATAAGTGACTGTTCATTTCTGTTTCAGAATGCAGCCATTTCATTAGCTAATGTATGATGTTATAGCAATGATAACATCACATTCTGAGCATATGGGGGGTTTGGATATAAAAAGAGGGGAAGAGAACCAGATTCTATGGATAAACAGAAATATTAATAAAAAATCACCAAAAAGAATGAATTCTGCGGCACCGCAGAAGTTCTGCGGTAGATTGCAAGTTCTGCGCAAAATTCTGCGGCCGCAGAATTCTAGGGGCCTTGATCTTAGGTATCCCAACCCCACTGTCTACATTGTCCAACCTCTGCAGTGCTGGCTTTTCACTGCCCTAATGGAGGCAAAAAGACTCCTCCTGGGGTCCCATATTCAAAAGAGTGCAAAGTGGAGAGCAAAACCTTGAGCTGTATCTTGCGGTTGCCTGGAAACCCAGGGACGCTATATTCAGTCAAATAGTGCACCAGCGCTATTTGACTGAATATATGGTCATGGTGGTGCAGCGCTAAGTCACGTAGTGCTGCACCAACATGGATCCGAAGTACGCTGCCCGAGTGGATAGTGCCAGAGCGCTATCTGCAGTATTCGAAGGAGCCCAGGCAAATGAGCCCTTTGGACATGCAAAGTGCTAAGGGGCCATTTTCATGCCCATTATCAGCTCATTTACATGGGTAGTGAGGCAGGTTAGAGCAGCGCCACCCCCCACTCAATTTTCCAGTCCCATAAATGTGTAGATATCCCTGGAGGTAATGGTCCCCCCCCCCAATTGCCACCCCCTAATGTAATAAAAATAACTCCCTTGTACTAGTTGTCCCTCCCCCAATCGCCAGCCTGTATTGTATTAAAAAGAAATCCCTGGTGCTAGTGGCCCCCTCATCCGATCCTCAACCTGTACTGTAAGAAAACAAAATCCCTGGTGGTAGTGGTCCCCCTCCCTCTGATTGCCAGCCCGTACTGTACTAAAACAAAATCCCTGGTGCTAGTGGTCCCCCCACTCACCCAGCCCATACCATATTAAAAAAAAGCCCTGGTGCTAGTGGTCTCCCCCCTCCCTCTGATCCCCAGCCTGTACTGAAAGAAATTAAAATCCCTGGTAGTAGTGGTCCTCCCTCCCTCCAATCGCCAGCCTGTAGTAAAACAGAAGACCCACCCTGGGATCCAGTGGTTCCTCCCGGGCACCGGTCCACAGTACTGATGCTCACAATGCCATAATCCCTGGCATCTAGTGGTCCCTCACCGTGGCACCAAACACCCTGCCCAATCACCTTACCAGTCTCCTTCATGCTGCGGGTGCATACAGCATCCAGCACAGCCTTCCTCACACCTCAGCCACCATATGTCCAAGCTGGAAACATGCCCCTAATTTATTGGAATGGGCTGTCCTATAAATAAGAGGCACACTCCCTGCCTGGACATCCCGTGGCCAGCCAAGTTGTGTGAGGAGGACTGTGCTGGTCACCGAGCGGACTGGGAAGGTAACGGGGGGATGGGTTCAGTCCCATGGTGAGGGGGTGCTGCTAGATGCCAGGGATTATGGCACTGTGAGTGGGACCACTGGACACCAGGGCGGGTTTTCTGTTTTACTACTGACTGGCGATTGGAGGGAGGGGGGGACCACTACCACCAGGGATTTTATTTTCTTACAGTTTGGGCTGGTGATTGGAAGGAAGGGTGGACCACTAGCACCAGGGACTTTTTTTAATACAGTATGGGCTGGTGATCGGGAGAGGACCACCAGCACCAGGGATTTTGTTTTAGTAGAGTACGGACTGGCGATTAAAGGCAGGGGGGGGGACACTAGCATCAGGGATTTTCTTTTAGTATAGTATAGGCTGGTGATCGGTGGGCAGGGGGGCCAGGAACCAGAGAGGGTGGATGTGTTCCCACAGTGGCCAACCGGCTAGATGGCTGCATTACCTCCAGCAGCTGCAGCGGTTGCCAGGAGTATGTCAGGGTTTTGTTCAGCAGTATTTGTGCTGTGCAAAAGGCCCACACTATACCCTTTTGCGCAGTACAAAGTCAATGAATATGGGGTAGTGCAGCTGTTTATGCCCACACCCCTCCCCTTGCCCACCTGCATACATCAAGTTTTGTGCGGGCGCTAACCCTCTTTTCCCACACAACAGCCCCTTATGAAAATGGGGATCCAGTGCAAACCCCAGTTTGCACAGGCAAAGATCCATTAGTGCCCTCGCAAACTTTTGACACCAGGCCCCGATGTCTTGGTAACGTTCTTCTATCCCTTCAGTGCTTTCATGGCTCTCCCTGAAAGGCTGTCTTCTGTTACTGCTGGTAAATTGGAGATCTGTCATAAGAAGTGGGACCCCCTTCCTCAGTTTACATCTGTACTCAGTTCCCTTTCCTCAACCCTGCAATCCTCCCTGAATTTGTAGTATCTTTGTACAACTCCACCGTGCTATACCCTCATGGTTCTATTTGACTCCGTGAACATATTGTATTTTTTCTTCTCCTTTTGCAGGGGTTACGCTTAACTTTTTTTTGCACTTGTCCAGCTGGGAAAGTGGGACCAGTTTGCACTGGCCACCTCCCTCCCCCCACTTTCCAATCATTCCCTGTTTTCCAGTGGTACCCCCTTCCTCTCCCTTTACCATAAGACCTCACTGTTGTCTAATGGCACTCTGCCTCTCCTCTTCTCCATCCGTTTTGCCTGGTGTCCAGTGGTACCGCCACTCTCTCCCCTTCCCCATAAGTTCTCCCTGGTGTCCAGTGGCCCCCTCCTTCTCCCCTTTCCTATAATTTCTCTGTGATGTCTGGCAACCCGCGCCCCCTAGAGCACCTCAACCCCACACTAGTAACTGATGGCAGCTGAAACAAACCCTCCAGTAACCTTCTCATCTGGCCACCATCTAACTCTCACACCTAAGGTTAAAAAAATCCTCCCCACCCATCTTAGCTCCACCCCCCCCATGTCCCCTTAATCAGCAACCTGCTAAAAGTTCTAAAGTACGTAAATAAGATCTTTAATGAAGCATGCCACCTGTAGTATCCTAATAGTCTCAATGCAGGTCCTGAATGCTGGCAATCTCTCCCAACAGTGCTTTGCGATAACACCTGAGGGAGAGATTGGCATCATTTTGGCCTGGTGGTGAGACTGTTAAGTGGTGAGCTTTTTCAAGGAGTGTACTTGCTTACTTTTGAACTTTTGGTGAGTTGCTGACTAAGGAGATATGGGTGGGGGGAGGGTTTATTCTTTTTTACACTAGCCCTAACAGGAAAGCCAGGGGGAATCGCACTAGCCCACAGCAGTCTGTACTGTGCCCCGGGCCAGTAAATTAAGCATGAACTCTGCTTTTGTATATCCTATTCCCATTTTGTACCTAGCAAACCTCATTCAGCTGGTCTGGTGTATATGGTAACCCCTTTGCACTGTCTCTAGCGCTGGTTCTCTGCTGCTTGGATTTGTATACTAGGGTCCGGTTATGTTATTACTGTTCTGGATTGTAGTGTATTTTGTGCTTTTCAGTAATATGAAGATTGTTATGGTTTGTAATTTGATAATCTTTAATGAAAAAGTTCATGTTAAAAAAAAGACACTTGATCAAATTCTGAGCCCCCCTCCCATTGTGGGACTCACCTGTTTTGGGTTATGGGCCTGACTACCCCCGATATTGCTGTCTTCAGCCTTCAGTCCCATGGACTGCTGGATTGGGACTGGAGGGCTTTTCTAGGAGCCCAGGTGGGATTTGGGCCAGGGCTCACTCCCTGAAGCTGCACGGCTGCCGCCACCATATCTTTTTGTTCCCCAGCCCTATGGTGGAAGCGGGGCTGTGGTCCTGCAGAGTGTTCATGCCTACAGGCACTGGGGGAAATGTTCTGCCTGGTTCAGGATTGATCCAGGGCTGGACCAGGCAGTGGAGATCGTGGCCACGCATGCAGAAGTTCCACGCATGCACAGCCTGCCTTAAAGGAGCTGCGGCTCCCAAAACAGCAGTTTGGCCGTGCAACCATAATTTAAAAACCATCCCGGTTCCAGCGTAGACAGCGAAGCCAGGAATTAATCTTTAAAGTACAGTTGGGCACATTATTTGTGGTTTCCCGGTCCCTGGGTGGGCATTGGGACTGGGAACCATGTGGTAGAGGTGTGCATGCGTACTCGCAGCAGAAAAGGGCGCAAAATGGGTGCCTTATTTTTCTTGAGCCACGAAAGGCAAATGGGGCACCTTCCAGTTAAATGGGGATTTCCCTTGCCCCCTCTGTAAGTGTGGCCAGGGCATATAGTTAATTGCCTTTAAGTAGGCTTAAGATAAATATTTGAGGCTGCAAGTAGCAGGAAGCCAAATGTAAACAATCATGGCAGCCCCCAGTGATTCTCCCTGCTGCCAAGGCTGCTGGGGAGGGTTAAAGGGCACCCTCCATTTGCCTAGGAAAATGTGGGACAATCAGGTGAAGATATGGGGACTGCTATAAAAAGGGATGTGATCTGGGAGAAGTCCAGCCAAAAGCTTAGAGGTGGAGACTCTGTGAGGGGGGCTGCACCAGCCAGAGACTAGCCATGGTGCATAAAGGCCCTTCCAAGCCCAAAATGTTATCAGGCAGAGTGCCTGTTCACTTATCTTCCCATCCAGGAAGTGATTTGAACTTCTGTTTTTTTCCCAGCTGGGAAGTTTATTTGAACTGCTGTACTGCTTTTCCCAGCTGTGAAGTTTAGTTTAGTTAGTTTTAATTAGTTTTTGTTGACTGTGTGAGTGCACTAGACAAATCCTGCCTATTTTCAAGCACGACCCGGGGGAGGGGGATACAGATGAATGCCAACTGACCTTTAGCCAGATCAAGCTGTTGGTGGTATTTTTAGTGAATGAGGGTAAATTTGGCCAGGGCACCGGGGAAATTCCCCTACTCGGTCAGCAGGGGGAACCTTTGTCCCTCTGTCCAACATGGCCGACAGTCCTGCTGCAGGAGGTGATGTTGGTGGTTCTGCTCTGCCTGAGGACGCTGCTTTTTCTTTGGAACCTATGAGTACTTCTGATTCTGGGGCTAGATTGACTAACATGGAAGGCCTGCTTGATTCTGTGATATTTCCTACTTCTGCTTGCAGTTCTGCTGATGGTGTTTCTCACCCTGGGACTGCTGAGGCACAGTACAGCCGTTTGAACACTGATATCGCTGAAGCTCAACTGAGACAGCTCTTCTCTCAGCACAACATAGAAACATAGAATTTGACGGCAGATAAGGACCGCCTGGCCCACCCAGTCTGCCTGTTTCCCTACCTACTGGATAAGCTGCAGATCCTAGTTAACCAGCAGCCTACTTCTTCCTACCCCCCACCCCCTAAAATGGCCTTATGACTGTCACATGCATGCTTGAATTCAACCACTGTTTTTGACTCCACAACCTCCTCCGGAAGGCCGTTCCATGCATCCACAACCCTCTCTGAAAAATACTCTCACATTACCTCTGAGCCGCCCTCATCTTCAAATTGTGCCCCTTGTTCTTGCACACCTCTTTTTTTGAAAGATGCTACCCTCTTGGACTTTGTTGATTCCCTTGAGGTACTTGAAAGTTTCTATCATGTCCCCCTCTCCCTCCTTTCCTCGAGGCTATACATATTAAGCTCCTTTAGTCTCTCTTCATATGTCTTCCGGTGCAGACCCTGCACCATTTTAGTTGCCCTACTCTGGACAGCTTCCATCCTGTCTATGTCTTTGTGGAGATTGGGTCTCCAGAACTGCACATAGTACTCCAGTTGGGGTCTGACCAGCTGTCTGTACAGAGGGATAATAACTTCCTGTTTTCTACTGGTGATGCCTCTCCCTATGCATCCCAGTATCCCCCCAGCCCTCCTTGCTGCCCTCTCACATTGCTTGCCCACCTTTAGGTCATCTGATAGACAAGCACCCAGGTCCCTTTCCATTTTTGTTGTTGTTAGTATCTCACCCCCCATTGTGTACTCTTCCTTGGGTTTTGCTTCCCAGGTGCATTACCTTGCACTTCTTAGAACTGAATCTAAGCTGCCATACATTTGACCATTCCTCTAACCTTGCCAAGTCCCTTCTCATCCTTCCACCCCAACTTTGCATCAACTCTGTTGCAGATCTTTGTGTCATCTGCAAAGAGACATACTTTTCCTTCCAGTCCCTCTGCAGTGTCCTATAAAGACATTGAAGAGGATCGGTCCTAATACTGAACCCTACGGTACCCCACTAGTAACCCCCCTTTCTTCAGAGTGGACTCCATTTACTATTATTCTCTGTGTCCTATTCTCCAGCCAATTCTTTACCCAGGCTGTCATCTTGGGACCCACTCCCAGGCTGGCTAACTTTTATATTAATCTTTGTGTGGGACTGTGTCAAATGCCTTGCTAAAGTCTAGGTAGACCATGTCCACAGCCCCTCTCTGATCTACTACTTTGGTCACCCAGTCAAAGAAATCTATCAGATTCGTCTGGCATGACCTTCCCGCTGTGGATCCATGCTGCCTTGGGTCCTGTGCCCCTCTGGCCTCTAGATACTCGACATTTCTTTCGTTCAGAAGTGATTCCATCATTTTCCCTATCACTGAGGTTAAACTAACAGGTCAGTAGTTTCCTGCTTCTGCCTTGCTCCCACTTTTGTGAAGGGGAATCACATCTGCACTCTTCCAGTCCTCGGGTACCACCCCATCCTCCCATGATTTGTTAAAGAGGGTAGTCAGTGATGTCACTAGTTCTACCCTTAGTTCTTTTAGAATTCTGGGATGAATCCCATCAGGCCCCATTGCTTTGTCCACCTTCAGTTTTAAGCGTTCTTTCATAACCCTTTTTTCTGTAAATGGGCTGGTATCAACTTCTGTATCCAGAGTGTTTCTACTGTTTGTTTTAGGTACCTCCCCCTCTTCATTTGTAAATACTGAGCAAAATATTTGTTTAGTATCTCTGCCTTTTCACAGTCACCCTCTGCCCACCCTCCCTCCCCTTTATTAAGCCTCACTATCCCTCCCTTGGTCTTCCTTTGCTCCCTGATGTACCTATAAAAGGTTTTATCCCCCTTAACCGAGTTTGCTATCTTTTCCTCGGTTTGGGCCTTTGCTGTTCTGACTGCCTTCCCAGCTTCCTTTTGCTTTAACTGATACAGTTCTCTGTCCTGCTCCTTCTGTGATTCCTTGTACTTCCTGAATGCTTTCTTTTTCTCTTGAACCTTCACTGCCACTTCCTTTGAGAACCATAGTGGTTTCTTATATCGTTTTGTTTTGTTTATTTGCTTCACACAAAGGCTCGTTACCTCTGTGATGGCAGTTTTATTATTCCCATTGTTCTTCCATCCTCCTTCCTGCCCATTTGCTAGCGCATTCCTTAGGCACTCACCCATTTTGGCAAAGTCAACCCTCCTAAAGTCCAGTACTTTTGCCTTTGTAGACTTGACTCTATTGCTGTGTTTATTGTGAACCATACTGTTCGATGGTCGCTAGTTCCCAGATGGCTACCCACTTCTACATCTGTGATCCTCTCTCCATCTCCATTTGAGAGAACCAGGTCTAAGATTGCTCCCTCTCGAGTGGGCTCCAATACTAGTTGTCTAAGGCATGCCCCCTGTAGGGCATCTAGAATAACCCACTCTTGAAGTGGCTGCTGCAACTGCACTCCAGTTAACATCTGGCATATTCAGATCACCCATCAGCAATATCGCCCCTTTTTCTGCCATTCTAAGTATACTTTCTATCATTTCCTTGTCCATTTCCTCCCCCTGAGAAGGGGGTCTGTATACAACCCCTGTGCGGATTGTGGTGCCATTGCCTGTCTCCAAATTTACCCACAGTGCTTCTTCTCCTCCCTGTTTACCCTTTTGTTCTGTTGCTTTGATTCTTCCCTTATGTAAAGAGCAGTTTCTTTTACAACTTATGAATGATGACACGGCTTTGCAAGCTGGAATTTCTGTGGCTAATGCTTCTATGTTTGTGGACCCCCTGGATCCTTTGTTACAATGTTCCATGGTACACACTATGTCGCAACCTGCTTTTCCTTCATCTGACCTGCATTCTTCAACCTCTTCCCGGAACTTTGGACCTTCAGACTCTACCTGGTCTCCTGACGCTGCTCTGCGTGCTGCAGGCTGGTGCCGCTCTGCAGAGGGTCAACCCTGGTCTTCTCCTGGTCCTCTTTTGGCCTCTGTTATTATTGAAACGGCTGCTGCAGCTGTTTCTACTGACTCCAGGACTGTTCCTGATGTTCCCTCTCCAACTGTGGAACCTGTTCAGTCGGCTTTACCACTCCCTGATGAGGATGTTGCCAAGTCTTCTGGACCGCTACTCCAATCCAAGGGCCCCAACTTGCAGTGCACTTCACTGCATAAGCATTCTATTCCTGCTCCTGATAATGCGGATTCTATTTTTCGCATGACTGACTTATTTAAATCTGTGGGGGAACCTGCTCAGAGGCAGAACACTGTTCAATTCAAGTTTTTGGGTGATGCCTCTACGGCCCCCTCTAGACAAACTGTTTTTCATAATATGCTTCGGGACACTTTGGGCATTAGTCCTTCTGAATTATTTGCGTTTATCCACATAAAGGGCAAAACTGTGTATAATGTGAGTTTCAACCATGTTCACATGTTGGAAAGATTCTGGACTCAGTATGAGCTTGTGAAACAGTGCCCTGCTTGGTCCTTATTTTTACTGAGCCCTTGGTTAAAGTTCTTACTTTGTTATTTAGGAGTGAAGGGGTTAATATTCATGATGTTCAGTATTGGCTTCGGCAATGCTGTGAGTTATTGGATTCACCTCGTCCTATTTTGGATGATGATCTGGTCTGGACGGGGGGGTTGGAAAATAGAGGTTCAGCTTCGGCAAACTGAACGGGGGTTCTGCATATCCCAGGCAGTTTTCATATAGGGCGTGACAGGGGTATTTGTTTTTACCCAGGTCAACCTTGTACTTGTCACAAGTGTGACTCCCGAACTCATTTGAACTACACTTGTGATCAACCCAGGTGTACTTTATGTCTTCAGTATGGCCATGTGAGTTTAGGCTGTCCTAACTCACAGTATTGTAATTTATGCGATGACCATGGACATAATTATCCTCAGTGTCCCTGAGCTGAGCATAATTGGCTTGACAGGGTTCCACGGGACAACATGCACCTTATTGCTAAGTCACAGGCCCAGGCGCAGCAGCTGAATGTGGATGTTGTGCGTGACCCGCCTCCTGGTGTTGGTATGGATCACGCTGCTGTACTACTGCCCCCTTCCTCAGACCCTTCTACCTCGTCTTCCCCTGAGGCCTGTGCACTGCCTATTCTGGGTTCTGTTACTTCGTTGCCTGTCACCTGGGGCGCCTCTTCTCCTCCTTCAGGTCCTGTTGTTGTGCCTAGTATGCCCCCAGCTGACGTCCCTTTTGTTGAAGTCCCTCCATCGAAGAGAGGGAAGGGTAAGCAAAAATCAGAGTCCCGTCCGTCCCCTAATCCTATTCTTACTCGTAATAAATTTCAGATGAGGCTAAGAGGAGACAGTGGGGTGACACTGAAGGTGAGGAGGGGGACTCCGATTCTTCTCGAGCTTCCTCTTCTCATATGGATTTTTCCTCTGACTCTGGTAAAGAAGTTTCTTGCCCTGGTACATTGCAGACTGCTCAGTTTCCTCACAGGTGGTTGCTGTTGGTACTGCTTGTACTGTACTTTTTCCCTTTTTTGGGTGTTGTTCTGCCCTGCACCTGTAGTGCTTTTCTCCCTCTGTGGCACACTTAATTACTATTTGATGTTGCACCTTAAATGTGTGCAGTGTTAAATCTTTTTGTAAGCAGCTTTCCACTTTTGGTTTCCCGCTCACACTTAGGTAGTATTTTTATTTGTTACAGGACACCTGGCTTAAAACTGGACAAGAGGTCTCGCATGCTACTACTAGATGGTCAGTTGGACCTTCTTACTGGTCGCATGGGGAAGACACTTGTGATGGTGTGGGTATTTTGTTTTTTGGCTTCCTGTTTAAGATTTCTCAGGTACTTGATGTGGTCCCTGGGAGTGCTTTTCATATTGATGGGTCTTTTGGGTTGGTGCGTTTTTGTCTGCTTAATATTTATGTCCCTCAAAGTATTGCAGCCAGATCAGCTTTATTTCGTAAGGTTCACCCATATTTATTTACCACTAGACAGGTGTTTTTTGGGGGGGACTTCAATTGTGGCCTCTCGGCCTTGGACTGACCTAGTTATGCCCATAAATTGCTCACTGATTCTGCTACTTTGTCTAAAGTTGTTGTTTCTGCCCATCTTATGGACAGGTATTGCTCTGTTCATCGATTGGCGGGTAGGACTTACAGTAGGGGTACGCTGGCCATGCGTATTGATTTTATATTTTTTTCTAAACATATTAAAATTTCTCAGTCTTCTGTGGTTCCCTGTGAAATGTCTGATCATCTGGCTGTGACCTTGATCTGTTCTCCGGCTGATGGTCCCTTTCTGGTTGCCCCTTGCATTAGGTGGAAGCTGTTCTCTGCTTTCTGATGATTATGTCTATAAGGGTTGTTTAAATTTGTTACAAGCCAGAATCTCTATGTTGGATGCTTATCAATACCCTTTTATTTGGTAGAAATATACTAAGGCTGATTTGAGGCACTGTTTTTTCAGGATTGCTGGATTTCAGGCTCGTTCCCATTTTTTAAGTATTCCAAATTAAGGAAACAGCTTTTAGATACATTTCTAGGGCTTATGAATCCAGCACCGATCTTTCCCCATGAATTAGGGAATTGAAAAATTGTATGGAACGATACCAGTATGACTGTACTGTTTCTTTGAAACTTGAAGCTCAGTGTGGTACTCAGGCCACTAAAGCTTCTATTGACCCATTTAAGGATTGTTCAGATTGGATTTCTTCAATGGTTATTGAACAACTTACTGACCCAGTTACTAGCTAAATGCATAGTTCTCTTCCTTTTTTGAAACGTTTAGTTCAGTCTTATGTGGAAGGAATGTTTGCTGTTTGTTCTGATGCTCCTGATCTTGGCTGTTTCCTTTCCAATCTTGAGATTCCAGAGGTCCTGGAGGGCATTCTTCGTGCTCTGGTACTCCCGATCTTGGTCGAGGAAACTCTGTGTGCCATAAAGAAGCAGAGGAAACGTACTTCCCCTGGGTTGGATGGCTTGACAGCGGAATTGTAATTTTCCTTTTTGGATATTTTTGCCCCTGCCCTTACTGTGGTCTTTAATAGTATTTTGGCTACGTATTCTCTTCCCAAGGATTTTTTTGTTGCCATTATGCTTTTACTTTTTAAACAAGGAGATAAAACTGACATTAAGAACTGGAGGCCTTTGAGCCTCCTTAATGTAGATTGTAAGATTCTGGCTGCAATACTTTTGAAATGGTTATTGCCCCTCGCATCCCTTGTTATTTCACAGGAACAAACCTGTGCTGTCCCTGGCAGATCTATGTTGCATTTGTTATCCCTTATTAGGGATGTGGTTTCTTCCTGTATGGCTTCCAATCCGGCTGTTTTGTTTTCTTTAGATCAGGAGAAGGCTTTTGATCGGGTGGATCATTCTTTTTTATTTCATGTTTTGCTCCGTTATCATGTTCCCAGCAATCTGTGTCATGGATTAAACTTCTCTATAATGCTGCCTGGATTACACCCCACGTTAATAATTCCCCTGGTGAATTGTTTTTGGCCAAAAGGTGCATATGGCCAGGCTGCCCCCTTAGTCCCCTTTTATATGTTTTTCAGATTGACCCTTTCTGAGACGACTTGTTTCTAGCCCTGCTGTCCCTAGATTGTTGCTTCTCTGTGGTCAGTATGCCCCTAGTGTTTATCCTTATGCGGATGACTTATGTCTTTGCACGATGCCCCTTTTGCATTCTGATGGGTTTACTGCTTTGATTTCTGATTTTGAGACCTTTTCAGGTTCTAAGTTAAATCTCCACAAAAGTATGGCTAAATTTATCCCTCATCTTGTTTCCCCCTCTTCCCTTGATCATGTGGTCCAGATTCCTTTAACCCTTGACCCCTTAAAGATTTTGGGATTGTATTTTGGGACTCCTGATGATCCCACTTATAACTGGAATTTGGCGCTAGAGAAAGGCCTCATTTTGATTAATTCATGGAAGAGTAAATCTATTGCCAAGAGAAAACGAGCTATGCTTTTGAAAACGTTGGTGTTATTGTTTTTTTGCATGGTGCCACTATTTTTCCATTACCTCTTGCTTTGGAAGTGAGGCTTAATAATCGTTTTTTTCAGGGCTTGTGGGGATCCTGGTTGAACCCCATATGGAGTTTTTTTTTTGTACCCGAATTATTGTATGGGGGTGAGGATGCTGAATCCGGTGGTTTTGTTCATTGCCTGTTTTTGAAGTTTGTGTTTCCTTTTTTAAAGGCACCCCACCCCCAGGTGTCCATTCTTATGGCCTTACTTTCCCCTTTATGAGATAAATGGTGTGGTTCTCCTTCAGAGATACCGAGGAACTTTAGATCCTCTGGTATTCCCTCTTTTATGTTTCCAATTTTTTTTAAACTCAAACAGTGGAATTTGACCCATCCGTCTATTCTTCTGATGACAAGAAAACAGTTGTTTGGTCATATTGTCTGCACTTATTTTTCTGATGTCACTTGTTTTTTAGATGCTACTGGGGTGGCGTTGGATAATAACTTAATATTTCGACAATTTACTGATCCTTGGCTTCCCCAGAAGTCATGGAACATGACTTAGTTATCTTGTCATGGGAGATTGGGTTTTCAGGGTAATCACAATCATAAGTCTTTGGCAGAAAGGATGTGTTTTTGGGACACATGTCCGGGTGTGTTGGAGTCCTTACAACATTTTATTATTGATTGTCCCTTTCGTTGAGATTTTTGGATTTTATGGCTTCATAAATGGAGGAACAAATGCATTTCATGCATTTCTTATGACATGTTGATGTATGGTCTGTTCCCTGCTGCCTGTTCTTATTATCATCCCAGTACTCTTCGACTTATATTGGTTCTCTGCAGGTATTTTTTATGGCAAGCCAGATGTGCACAGCTTTTGCAACAAAAAATGTGTACTGGGATTCATATTGTTAATCAGATAGTAGCTGATCTGCTTGTTGTTTATAACTGTGAACTAGTCTCCTTACCTCAGAACAGATTTCGATCCTATTGGGCTTTATGCGACTGGCTTGTTGCTACCTGATTTTGTGTTTTCTTTCTTTCTTTTTTTTCTTTGTCTTTGTCTAGGGTAGGTGTTTTTTTTTTT
The DNA here is from genome assembly GCA_016271365.2 of Neoceratodus forsteri. NCBI lineage: Eukaryota > Metazoa > Chordata > Ceratodontiformes > Ceratodontidae > Neoceratodus > Neoceratodus forsteri. Next base: position 1,373,827,104 of record CM057458.1, read on the forward strand.
GGGGGGTTCTTTATATTGTGCTTTGTTTCCTGTTTTTCAATACCAAATTTCCCTACTCTTTTAGTGGGGATGGGATGGGGGTTATGTTTCTCTATGGTATGTTTATGTTTGCAGTTCATGTATGCTGTAATTCTTCATGTTTTTTGATTTCTTTCTTTCTTTCATTCTGATTTTGTATGACGCACTATGATTTGATATTTGTTTTTTGTTTCTCTTTTGAATAAAAATTCCCTTACTCTTTTGGTGGGGGGGTTGGGGTATGGTTTGACTATTTTTTATGTTTGAGGTTACTGTATGAATTAATACTTATTTTGTGTTCTTGTTTTTTCACTTTTTATGGTTTTGTATGATGTAATACTGATTTGTATATAATTTGTTATGATTTTCATACACATTCACCTACTCTTTTAGTGTGTGTGTGTGGGGGTCTTTTCTGTATTGGGATTCGCTTTTGGTTTCTACTTTTGTATTAGACAGCTTGTTTGGTTACGTATGTCTGTACTGCTTTTTTGACTTTATACTGTTTTGTGATTTTCTTTTGTGTGAGGCAACACTGTTTTTGTATTGTTTTGTTTTTGATATGCTAATAAAAAACTCCCCTATTCTTTTTGAGACGTGCCATTGGATCTTTAACATCCACCTGAATTACCACCAGAACATGCAGATGGGACCTCAGTTTAACGTCTCATCTGAAAGACGGCACCTCAGGAGTGCGGCACTCCCCCTCATGCTGCACTACAGTGTCAGTTTTGGAATATTAACCCAAGTGCCTGTTGTGGGGATAGACCCCACAGCCTTCTGATCTCTCGGCCTCAGAGGCAAGTGTACTACCTGCTGAGCCACTGACACTGCAAAAAAAGTTTATTTGAACTACTGTACTGTTTTCCCAGCTGTGGAGCAACTTAACAGAGCTGGTTTTGAGATTGCAAAGAAGCCCAGCTTAACTTAAGTTCCAGCAGAACCTGTGTACCCTGCAAGATGTCCACAAATCTGGGTGGTACCCTAGTCAGAGTGCGAGTTCCAGAGGTGGTGACTATTTTTCACTTGCAGCCTGGGTGGGTGTGTCTGATCTCTCCTCCGGAGGGGTCTGGAACACTGTCTCTGGAAGTGAAGATGATGAAAGGCCCGAGGGATGAAGACGATGAAAAGGCCTGAGGGACGTAGATGATGAAAGGCCTGAGGGGGGAAGACAATGAAAGGCCTGAGGAATGAAGATGATGAAAGACCTTCAAGGCTGATGAAAACAGCACCCACTTTAAAGTTTGCTGCATGCGTCTTCTGTTCCTTGAGAAACTGTCTGCTGCATTCAGAGTGGTGCCTTATCCTTCCACCACATCCCCTGAACTCTTCAAAAGCCTTGAGTACCTCTGGGCTGAGGCCCCAAGGAGTTCTGTTGAAATCTAGCTAGTTACCTTAGCTAGTTAAAAAGGGAGTGAAGTCCTGGGCAGGACTTTGTTAATCTGCAGGAAAAGCTCAGGGAAAAGATTATCAAACAGCCATTTCAGACTACCTTTTTTGTAATCCAGTTGGGGCCCCTTTCCAAAGTTCTTCCAGTTTCAAGTTCAAGACTGTTTCTGCCTCAGTGTCCTAAAGTGCACCGACCCATCATTAACTGGCTGGCCACCAGCAACCCGGTGAGATGACCACCACAATGGACTGTTAACATTCTCACGGCAGTTGGGAGGGATGGATGCAACTGCTGGGGTGGTACCGGGATTGTGTGTGCAGGACAACTGAAGTAGAATTTGTTAAAGTGTTTCTCATTGCCTTTCATGGTGTCTATGTTGTTTTGCTTCCCATTACCCTTCCCCCATAATAAATCAGAGGTCAGTTTCTTTTATAATTGGTGTTTATGGTTATGGCTCTGTGTGTATTACTACTGTGTGGGAAAAGTCATTGGTGTGTGGGAGGGAAAATAATACTTGTTCCTTGAGGGAGGCTAGGGCCACATTTGGTAGCATTTACATACCCCCTGCCCCAGGTGGAAGCACCAAAACCTGTTCCTGGTACTCTGGAACTCTCTTCCAAGCTCCCTTCAGTCATCTCCATCTCCATCTCTGCACTGTCTAACGCGCACTCTTTCCCAATCCCTCCCCTCTTCTTGCTCCTGTCCTTCCTCTTTCTGACTGCCGTCACTATGCTTTCTCCTATCTCCTCCTGTACTTTAATCTCCCTGACCCCTCTGACACCTGTTGCCTACTGAAACCCTCTCCCTCACTACCCATAAATCTCCCCTTACCCCAGTTACCCTCTCATAGTTTCCTGGATATGCTAATATGTTGTGCAACTACCTCATACTGTACAAATTCCATCATTATTTATTTTAGAGATGTGGCTTTGGTGTACTATCCATACTTCTGACAGTATCCTTTCTCTTGAAGACTCTGGCCAGAAGATCTTCAAGCAGGCTTCTCCCATCCACCTGGGTAGTCACTCCCTTGGCACCACACTGTGATGTCAGATGTTCCTTTCTGCTGGAAGAAGAAGGTTCCCTCCTTATCGCTCTGTGTTGAGTAGGCCCTTTGCATTCTAAAAACAAAAAACAAACAATCTTCAAGTTGTTTTTTCAAATTTGTTCAAAACTCCCGTCTGTATGGACGACTCGAAGTTGGTGCCCAGTTTCAAGAAATACAACTGTGGGCAGAAGATGTCCCAGATGGACTGCACATCTCATGCGTCTACTGCCTAGACCATGATCATGATCCCCAGGCCTGTGGCCTTTGTCGCACTTTGCATCCTAGTACTTTGGAGGACTGGCATGCTTGATTTCTTCTTGGGTGCACAGATGAACAGGACCCTCCCGTTTGCATGAAAGATGCCCACCAGGTGGTCTCCTCGGCTGTGGGGACTGCAGAACAACTTACGGCCTTCGAGAAGGCAGTGGCTCAGGCCACAGAGCATGCCTCTTCAGCTTCAGCTTTTGTGCCTCTTTCCTTTGGCACCACCTTAACAGGGGCATTTCGGGATTTGTTTCAGTCCCTTCCCACTCTTGGGCAGGGTCCCTCTAAGGGCACAAAATCCTCTAAATCTTCAAAAAAGGAGACTAAGAAACAGTCACGTCATAGATTGTGGGATCGTGAGCACTCTCAGACCTCAGATTCCTGCACTTTCTTGGAGGTTTCAACGGCCGCTTGCTCCACAGTTTCCTGTCGGCTGAGATACATGTTGACTTTCCTGTTGAGAGTTTTCTCAAGCCAGTCAATGCGTTGTCACAGGACGTGGTGGATACTTCCCTCTCTAGGACTCAGGTCCTGCCTATCACCTCCAAGAGTGAGTCGGATCAGCTTCAAACCCCAGGAAATCTTACTGTATTCTGACTTCTGCAGTATGGTCTCACTGTAAGACTGCCCCCGGAGCTGAAATGATTAATAGAACCTATGCTAATCATGGAATGTTAGGCTCAAGCTCGGGTTTTCAAACCACTATCCCTGGTAAACATTCTACAACCGTCAGATTCTTTACTTTGCTTGCCTAGTACAGACGCATCGTAGAGCCCACCTTCATCTTTCTTGAAGATTTTATTTTTCTCGTTTTTTTGAAGTAATATTTATTTCTGTTCATTTTTAAAGTACTGTCCTTGAGTTTACAGGTAGATTAGTCTAGATTTAGTTTTATTCCGGTAAGTTTTTTGGTTTCTTCTCGGTTCATGTAACTGATGGAAACCGAACATTTATTTACATTTTAAAAGTTGAATTTCTATCTTTAAACCTTACTTGGGCCAGGTATTTCATTTTTGAGAGGAACCATGGTAACTCTCAGTTCTCTCGTCGGTCGCTAAACTGACCACATTTAAAAAAAAAAGTTAGAGAGATCTTTGTTTATCTGTGTGGGGTTCTGGCTCTCAGGAAACTACTTTTAGGGTTTTTTTACTGTACGTCACTACCCAAGAAAAGAACCTGCCCAACAGGTTTTCAGCATTGTACAGAGTGTGGTGAACCATTTGCTAAAGCAGATCCTCACTTGGTTTGTGCTGCCTGCCTAGAATTTGACCACCTTAAGGCATATTGTGAAATCTGTAAGAATTTTCCTCTGTCGATGCTTGATATGTGTTTGAACTGACTGAAGGAAAAAATGTCTGAAAAGGCTGCTGACCAGCTTCAGATAAACCTTCCTCTTAGAAGGAGAAACCCAAGGAACCGGTTGAACAGCCCTCTGACCAGGGTGATGATTCCTCAGGTAAGAAAAGAACCACAGACACTGCCACTGAACCAGCAAGTTCTGCCAAGAAAAAGAGGAAGGAAAAACACTCGGTTAAGGAACTGCAACTGATAATTCCATCGGTTTCAACCGCAGAAGCAATAGCTAACGCTATAAATGGTCTTCAGGCACTGCAAACCGGTATCACGGTTCTGGTTCAGTGGCCTGGTTCACAGACCTTGGTTCAGGACCTGGGTTCTTTCTCAGTTTCTGGTTCACTTGAACAGTTTACTGAGGTTTATGTGGAAGGCGAGGATGAGGATGATGAGGATTATGGGGAACGTCTTGAACCAGAAGTATCCCCCTGATCCTCACCATCCTGACTCCCCTGAGAAGGGAGCTGAGATTGTTCATCCCACTTTGCCTTTATGAAGCAAGTGGCACTGACTCTAGACCTCTCCTCCCAGAAATCGATGGAGGAGGAAAAGGAAACAGACTATATGGAAATGATGGATGTCCCAGTAAAAAAAAGGCTGTTGTTGCCTATACAAAAGTCCTTGAAGAGACAGGCCTCCAAGATTTTACATACCCCCACTTCCATTCTCCCAGTGGACAAGAGAATGGATAAGATGTACTGGGTGGCCAAGTCTGGAGCAGAATTCCTTTTTGGACACCCCAGCCATGAAGGGGTGGTACAGGCTGCTGCATGTGAAAAAGCAGGGATCCCCCCTGGCATCACACCCACCAGAGTAGGATTCTAGGAAAATGAATTCTATGGCCAAGAAGTCCTATTTGGGGGCCTCTTTGGCTATTAGACAAGCAACCTACATGGCTTATGTGTGCAGATACCAAAAGAGTCTCTGGAACACTGTTTTGGAGATAGCCAAGGCATGCCCTGGACCCATGGCATCAGACTTGTCTGAAGCTGCGAGAAGGGGCATAGAAGCTTCTAAATGCCAGTTTTGGATGGCAGTGGATGCAAATTACATTGCAGCCAGGCAAATGGCAACCTTGGTATCTCTGAGGAGATGTGCTTGGCTAAGGACCACTAATTTGTCACAGGACACACAGACGAAGACACTGGACTTTCGTTGTGAGCCTATATCCCTCTTTGGTGAGCAAACTGAGGCTTACATGAAGATGATGGATGAGTATAAAGTGGCCTATAAGAATGCTGCTGCAAAAGAGAAGGCAGCAACACCACAGAAGTACCAAGGCAAAGGGGGCAGGGGTAAATCCTATTTCAGGCCCTTCTTACAGGCTCAGGCATCACCAGCCTACCAGCCTCAGAGGGGGTACTTCAGAGGCAGAGGCAGAAGGGGCAGCAGCCAAGTGCACAGACTAAGCAGACTCCCTGAGGGGTCTGCCAGGGTCACCTCCCCATTTCCAGTAGGAGGCAGGCTTGCCCACTATCTCCAGGCTTGGGAATCCATCACTAAAGACAAGTAGGTCCTGGAGGTAGTGGACCAGGGACTTGCCCTCAGTTTTAAGGTTCTTCCCAAGCTGAGGGCAAGACTTTTCAGACCTGCCAGCCTATCAGAAGCAACTCTGTTGGAGGAGGAAGTAGCAAAACTAATTTAGGACACAGCTGTAGAGTCTGTTCCCTTGGCTCAAAAAGAAAAAATAACTCACTGCTGTAATCTTCATTCTTCCAAGGGATCCTTTAGCATCAGTAACTATTTTATTTATTTATTTATTTAGTTAAACATCAGTTTAGAAACCTTTGAGCCAGAGGCTCATTTACAAAGGTACCTCGTCACAAAGAGGACATCAGAACAGTAGTACAAGGGACACAGTACTTACAAACAAAAAAGTTACAGTTCAATTACAATTTTGTTACAATAGACTACAATCTCCAACGAAGCAAAAGATAACAAAAGGTGCAAAACTTATGGTCGGGGGAAAGCTGGTGGGAGTAGAAGGGAGGGAGATGGGGAGGAGGAATTAGTAGGGAAAGGAAGGAGGGAGCTGCTCAGTGAGCATTGTCAAACAGAGTATATATATATATATATTTTTTACACTAGGCTAGCGGCAGTTGCATTTGCGAGAGCTAAGCAGGAAGTTTCTGAGCCTGGGCTTAAAGCAAGCTAAGGTTAGTGAGTTTGAGACACTGGCAGGAGGAGTTATACCAGTGGGGTGCAGGTAGGGGAATGCCCTCTGACCTTGAGAGGTCCTGGCTCTCGGAATAACTAGGGAGCTCTTGGCCGAGCTGCGGCGTGATCAGATCGGTGCAGTCGGCGAATGGAGTTGGATAGGCCTATGGGGATAGGCCACTGAGGGCTTTAAAGGTGAGCTGGCATGTCTGATACATGAGTCACTCTTCCAGGTTGAGTAGGGTAGCCAGGGTGTACAGCTCACATGTGTGAGTGGTCTCGAGCACCAGTGATAAGTCTGCAGGCCTTATTAACTGTGAGGCGAACCTTGTTGAGGGCAGTCTGATCTGCTGAGCCATAGACCGAAGGCCATAGTCAATGAGAGACATGACAGAGGAGGTGACAGCCAGGTGGAGGGCATCAGGAGGAGGCATTTCTTGTGCGGTAAAGAATGCCTAGCAGTGAGTTGGCGACAAGATTTAGGCAGATATATGTCCATGGAATGAAAGTGCAGGGTCAAAGGTTATACCAAGATATTTATAGGACGCACCTGGTCAATGAGCGAGATTGGTGTGGAGTGGACAGCTAAGGGAAACTAGCTGTACTTATTTTGGGGTGGGAGAAGAGCATCGTTTTGTTTTCTTAAGGTTGATAACAAGTCGGTGCTCAGTGAACCAGGTAGCTGCAGAGTCAAAGACTAGTTGGAGGGAGTTCTGTAGCAGCATGGGGTCATTGTGGGAGGCAACGAGAACAGCATCATCAGCATAGAGAAGCATCTTACCCATACAACTGCTGGGTAGGGAGTTAAGAAAGAGTGAGAATAGTAGGGGTCCAAGAATTGAGCCCTGTGGCACCCCAGAGCGAATGGGGCATGTTTCAGAGAGAGTACCGTTGACTTTCACACATTGGGAGGGGGGAGAGATAGCTGGTGCACCAGGAAACAGGTCCTGAGGCAAAGCCTATTAGGTCGAGGGTGGAGAGCAAAGAGGATGTGAAACGGTATTGAATGCTTTAGACAGGTCAATGAATATAGCACCAGCCAGGGCACCAGAGTCCAAGGAGGCATGGAGGAAGTTGGAAAATTCCAGGAGTGCTGTATTGGTACTATGACCTGCTCTGAACCGTGTTGTTCAGGGCAGAGAACATTGTACTTTACAGAAGTATTCGAGACTTGGGGCCACAATTTTTCTCACGCCTTAGAGAGAGGATTGAGATGGGTCGGTAGTTACCGGAAGGATCCTGTCACCACCTTTATGGACAGGGTAACTGTGGCAATCTTCCAGGCAGAGGGGAATTGTCCGAGACAGAGTGATTTGTTGAAAATGCACGTAATAGGTGAGAGGACCTGATCCAGGACCTGACGTAAAAGGCAGGGATCAAGTGAGTCATTACCGATGGTGTTACCTTTTAGGGCTTTTAGCAAGTAAGGCCTAGCTTCTTGCATGGTGACACGATGCAGGTGGAAAGAGGGGCGGGCAATGGGTGGTGGTACAGATGGAGGAGGTGGACCGAAAAAGTTACCAGGAAGTACTGAGCTAAGGTCGGTAGAGGAGTTATTGAGGTGGGTGGCAATGAGGGCAGGGTCAGAGGAGACGGTACCATTGATGTTGAGAAGAGAAGGAGAGGGGGACTGGGAGTGACCATTCAGTTGCTTGATGTTGTCCCAGAAGCACCTGAGGTTTCCCAGGAGGTAGGTAGAGAGCTTGGTAGTATTCCGCCTTTGCACTGCGGATGGCCCAGGTGCACTGGTTGCGGGCGGCAGCATGGGACTGCCTGTCAGCTGAGCGCCAGTAGCAACAGCAAGGTGCCAAAGATTGTCGATGCTTAAGTTGCCACAGTAGGGCAGGGGTGATCCAAGGGCATGTTTCACTTTGGACCTCTAGCAGTTATGGGAACAAAGATATCACAGGCAAAGTTGAAAGTGCTACAAAGAAGGCCAGGGCCAAGTCAATGTTGGTTGCCCTCGTCCAGAAGGACCAATCAGTGTGGGCAAGGAGGCGCTTAAGGCCTATGAATCCCCAGGCCTAAGCCGCCTTGAGAGGTGGTTTTGACCGGGATGAGGGCCGAGGGTTTCCCAGTTGAAAAGCACAGGGAGTGGTCACTGAGGCAGTCAGGGAGGATTTGGATGTTGTGGATGCGGATTGGCCTGTTGGTGAGGCCACATCCAGGAGGGTGCTTGTCCCCTCTAGGGTTTTTCTAGTAGGCTGTGTGACCAGTTGAGTTAGGTCAATTGAAGTTGAAAGCCTCATGGTGGGAGGAGGACGAGGGGCAGAGCCAGTTTATATTCAAGTCGCCCACCAAGATTTGGTCCGACGAGTTGGGTAGGGAGGTGAGGTAGCCAATTAGTGCAACTGCCCCTGAGCTGTGCCTTTAAGAGATATTTAAATGAGCATAGGGCCAAGCCAATCAAAAGACAGGAGGGGTATGAGCTGAGTGGGAGCTGTTGGATGCTTCAGAACTTTTTCAAGGAAAAACGAGGGCAAATGCCCCGAAAAAGAATCAATGGGATTCAAAAACATGCAAATGTCCACAAAAGTGGAAATAGAAACAACAGCAACATGAGCTAAAAACTCCAAATTTGGTAAAAGGTGATGTAAGAGCCCTTCTCCGACAGGCGAACCGGGGAGGAAAGGTGGGAGCTTACTGATGCTAAAGGACCTCTTGGAAGAAAGAAGATTACTGTAGTGAGTAATTTTTTCTTCTTACCCCAGGAGTCCTTTAGCATCAGTAACTATTTTGCAGACTACCCAGCAGTACCAAGTGGGAGGTGGGCAGAGAACCTACTTAGGAAAGAGGCTCTGCAGAACCTCCCTGCCAAATTCACCATCAGATCTGGTCTGCACATCCAAACTGTAGTGTTTCACAAAGGTGTGCACAGAATTCCAGGTAGCTGCTTTGCAGACATTCAGTAGGGGAATGTCCATTGCTGCTGCAAGCGAGGCTGCAGTGCCCCTGGTGGAATGAGCCCTGATCCCCACTGGAGGTTGTTGACTAGCTTTCTCATAGCAGAATCTAATACAAGAGACCAATCAATGAGAAATAGTTCTCTTGGTAGCTGGTCTTCCTCTGCCTACATCCCATAGGTGAGGAACAACTGAGTGAAAGAGCCTCTGGACTGTCTAGCATGCTCTAGGTAGTGAAGGATGGCTCTTTTGACATCCAAGCTGTGGAGCTTTTGCTCGCCCGGAGCGGATGGATCAGTGAAGAAGACTGGCAGAGTAATGGACTGGTTCAAGTGAAACCCTGAAACCACCTTTGGAAGAAATTTCCTATTTGTCCTGAGCTCAACTTTATCAGTGTGAGGGATGATGTAATTCGGCTCAGTGCACAGGGCCTGTAGCTCTGAAATCCTCCTGGCAGACGTAATGGCTACCAGGAAGACAGTTTTCCAAGTTACAAACTTGATGCGGCCCATGGACATAGGTTCGAAAGGTGGATTCATGAGCCCATCTATGAAAAGGTTCCGGCTCCAAGGAGGAACAGGCTCCCTGGTTGGAGGCTGGAGGTGCAAGAGACCTTTGAAAAACTGTTTAAAAATGTAGTGGGGAAAAAATGATTTCTTCTTTCTCACCAAAAGGTAGGCTGAAATTGCCACCAGGTATAGCTTGAGTGAAGATGGTTTTAAGTCTGACGCCTGTAGGTGTACCAGGTAGTCTAGCAGCTGAGGGTCTGAAGCAGATAGGGGTTTGACCTTTTCACTCTTGCACCAGAGGGAAAACCTTTTCCATTTGGCTGCATAAGTTTTCTTAGTGTTCATTTTTTTAGCCATTCTCAGTATCTTAAGGATCTGTTCAGAGTGCTGTGAGGATGGAAACTCTAACTCCTCAAGAACCAGGCCTTGAGGTGAAGAGAATGTATGTCTGGGTACTGCACTCCCATCTGAGGAAGGGTCAGCAGGGAGCGAGTCGGAGGCAGGCGAATGGGCCTGTTGCAGGACATTGAGAGAAGGAGAGGGTACCAGGCTTGCTTGGGCCAGTCTGGAGCCACTAGGATCATCGATGCAGGCTGCTGTATGAGTTTCAGCAAAACCTTGAATATCAGGGGAAAGGGAGGAAATGCATATAAGAACCTCCCTGATCAGTCCAGGATCAGGTCATCCAGAGAAAGTGTTCCCAGAACTGGGAGCCTGCAACAGTACTGAGGAAGCTGAAAATTGAGAGGAGAGGCAAACAGATCCACATCTGGTGTGCCCCACTGCCTGAACACTGTGGCTAGTACTTGCTTGTTCAGTGTCCATTCGCTCAGACCTTGACTGATGTGGCTTAGAGCATCTGCCAGAGTATTGAGTTTGCCTGGGAGGTGAATAGCTAAGAGGCTGACTCTCAGGGAGAATGCTAGAGACCAGAGCTTCAGAGCTTCCAAACAGAGTATTCCTGATCTGATACCACCCGCTTGTTTATGTAGAACATTGTAGTGGTGGTGTCCATTTGAATTTGAACTGCCTGCCTTCTATGCTGGGAGTGAAAGCTTTGAGAGCTAATAAGACTGCTCTGAGTTCCAAAAGATTTATGTGCAACTGTGACTCTTTGGGAATCCAGTTGCCATTTACTGAGGCACTGTTTAAATGAGCTCCCCAGCCCAAAAGGGAGGCATCTGTGGTGATCACCTTTGTGGGAAGAGGAGCTTGAAAGGGAATCCCTGCCTGCAAATTTGCAGGGTTCTTCCACCACAGCAAGTTTTGGAGGAACTGCTCGACACAGGTATCAATTTTGAAAATGTGTTGCTTCTCTGAGACCAGCAAGCTCTGAGGTAGGCTTGCAGGAGTCTCATCCTATACCTGACCCCTGGGACTACTGCAGTTATAGAGGCCATATGTCCCAGAAGTTTGAGGAAAGGTCTGGCTGATCTTGGCTGTCCCTGGGTGAAAGGATCTGCCACTGAAAGGAAACTCTGAATTCTTTCCTGCGGGAGGAATGCATATTTCTTCTGAGTGTCCAGCTGGGTCCCTATGAAGGTGAACAGCTGGGTGGGTTCCGGGTGAGATTAATTTAGATTTACCAGGAAACCCAGAGACTCCAGAGTGCATCCTGTGAGGGAAAGAGATCCCTTGACTTGGCAAGGAGATTGTGCTACTATGAGCCAGTTATCCAGACAGGGTTAGAGAGCGACACCCAGTCTCCTGAGATGTGCTGCTACCACTGTGAGACACTTGGTAAAGACTCTTGGGGCCGAGGACAGACCGAAGGGCATTGCGGTGAACTGATAGTGACCTGAAGGAAGTTTGAACCTGAGAAACTTCCTGTGAGATCTCTTTATGGGTATGTGGAAGTAGGCACCCTTTAAGTCAAGGGAGGCTAGCCAGTCTCTCTACTGTAAGGACTGTATGACCAGTGACAGAGTGACCATTTTGAATGTGGGTTTTTTCAGATGTTTGTTTAAATATCTGGGATCTAAGATAGGTTGCCACTCCTCAGTTTTCTTTTGTGTCAGAAAATACCTGGAGTAGAGGCCCTTGCCCTTCTCATGGGTGGGGACCCTCTCCACTGCTCGTAAAGCCAGAAAGTTTATACCTCCATTTCCAACAGTGGTATCTGTGTTGGGGACAGAGGTCTTGACACCTGGGTATGTTTGAGGTCTGGCAGCTGCTTGAACTGTAATGACAGACCCTTCTCCACTATCTCCAGCAACTACTTGTCCAACGTGATGAGGGACCAGTGCTGAAGATAGTGAGAGAGTCTGTCTCCAACCGGAAATGGGGAGGCGTCCTGGACACTCACATCAGAACTTAGACTGAGAGGCAGATGGCTGGGTAGAGGTGGCTCTTCTTTGGCCCCTTCTGCCCCTGCCTCTGAACGACCCCCTGTGCTGGCTAAAGTCAGATTGGGGATAGGGGTTGTAAGGCCTGGGGAACATAACTTCTGTCCCTATCACCCCTGGGACGGGATCTCTGAGGGATGGTGGGTTTAGGCTTGTATGAGTGGCTCTACCAGGAGGCCTTGTACTTATTGACTTTTTTCATGTAGTCAGTGGTTCTGTAATCAAACAACATATGTTGATCACAGGAAAAATCCACGGCCTTGTTCTGAGTGTCTGTGGTCAGACTGGTTGTTCTAAGCCAAGCGAAGCATCTCAGAGAGATGGCATGGGCCATCGCCCTAGAGGCTGCATCACTGTTGTCATCTGCCATGTGGAATCGGTACATAGTAGCTTCCAGGGCAGTTTTTGACATATCCACCAGCTCCTGCACCATAGAATCTGATCCGTTGTGGGCGATAGCCTGGACAGATTTCCAAAGGGCTTTCTGATATTTGGCTGTGAATGCCATGTAAGAAGAAAGCCTGAGAAGCAGGGAAGCTGTAGCATACATTTTCTTTGCTATAAAGTCAATTTTCTTGGAATCCTTGTCAGGGGGAGAGGGCGACAAGGAGACTCCAGCTTTCTCACTAAGCTGCCTGCTGCACTATACTTTCATGGCCTAGGGTGTGCAGACAGGAACACGTGCCATTTTTAGACAATTTATATTTTCTCAAGCTGCTTATCAACCCTGATACTGAAGTGGGGTGTTGAAGCACCTTCATGGTATTTTTTCTAAATTCGTTATAGATAGGGACAACCAGGGTCTTTGAGGATGAAAGACCCTTCATCTCCCTATAATCTTCATCTTCATTGACATCCTGGTTGGGCTCCTGCATAGGGAGGTCCAGGGTATCCAGCATATTTTGTATAAATGTAAACATAGAGGAAGGATTCTCATGGTCACCTGGGGGATCCCCAAGGTTAGAGTCCGGGGCTCCTGGGGCTCAGGGGCCTCAAAATCCTTATCAGGGGCATCATAAAATGGATCATCATCTGCGTCACCCTCACAGTCTACAGAAGAGAGAACTGTGGAAGAGTGCTTGCCAGACCCAGTAAATCGAGGACCCATCTTTTGAAGGGTCTGAAACAGTTGCCATGCTTTTTCTATGTCTTGCACTGACAGAAGAACCTGTGCAGTTTGTAATTTTGTTTTTTCCTCTTTAAGCTGCCTGTTGTCTCGCTATAGGCTTTCCCAGGAGCAACGGGAACATATCTGTCTTGATATAGTTTCTTTTTAGCCACTTCATCTGAGGCTTGATCAAGCTTCCTTTTTTCGCCACTCTTATTATTTTTCAATTTGTGAGGAACTTCATCTTTGGAAGCTTTATTTTTTGACTGGGATCTGGAGGGTTCCTCAGCACCTCTGCTTCTGGTATTAGTACTTTTGAATGTCCCCTTGTTGGAAACCTTTGATTTATCCTCAGCCATAATAATCAAAAGTTTGTCTGCTATGTTTGCCAATTTAAGCAAAGCAAACCAGTTCTGGACCTACGAACTAAGTGCAGGTTTCTGTGAAAATGCCATCGATAGTCCTGCCCCAGTTAATAAACTCTGTCTATTACCAGTGCCTTTTTGGGGGTTGTAAAACTGGGATCTATACCAGTGCCAATCTTAATAGAAACCCAGTAATACTCAACTGCACACAGGTGGCTGCTGGACCCTTATGGACAGTCCTGACACAGATGATACCAAGGTCCAGTAATATAACAAAAAAGGTTTCCTCATAATTGCCAATCTAGAGAGAAAATCCCCAGGCACTGTTTAAATTTGAATCTACTGCAGGTGCCTCACGGTAAACCCTGCGAGGTCTGAGGTAAAAAACAAAGCAACTGTCCCTAATTCGACTGTTCCCACAAGAATTTTCCCTAAAAATGAAGGAACCATTGAAAAGAAGCACCCACGATAAAATTAGGTTTTAAACTAAATAGTCACAGTAAAAATAAAGTCAAAATATTCTAGTCACACTAAAAATTAAAAACTTGCGCAGCGCTAATGAAAAAGTAAAACTTTCACTCAGCACACTAAAGGAAATAATTTATGAGGAAACCTTTACCCAGATTAGCACTAGGAGGCTATCAACAAGGAAAGTTGGGAGACACCTCAGAGGCAATATTGCTCAGTCCAGCGGAGAACAAATTCTGAAGCATCCAACAGCTCTCACTCAGCTCACACCCCCTCCTGTCTTTTGATTGGCTTGGCCCTACGCTCATTTAAATATCTCTTAAAGGCACACCTCCGGGGCAGTTGCACCTAGCCAGCTAAGTGCAAAATAGTTACTGATGCTAAAGGACTCCAGGGGTAAGAAGGGAAGGGGTCTCTACTCAAGGTACTTCCTTACTCAAAAGAAAACAGGGGAGTGGCATCCTGTACTAGGTCTCAGACATGAAACAAACATTTGACAAAGCCAAAGTTCAAAATGGTCACCCTGGCTACCATTCTCCCTACACTCAGGAAAGGAGATTGGCTGGCATCTCTGGACTTAAAAGATGCCTACTTCCATATCCCCATTAGGCAATCACACAGAAAGTACCTCTGGTTCAGATTGCCATCAGGTCATTACCTTTCAGCCTGACTTCTGCTCCAAACGTGTTCACCAAGTGCCTGGCAGTGGTGGTGGCACACCTAAAGAGACAAGGGGTTACAGTCTTCCTATACCTGGATGACTAGCAGTGGTAGGCCAGTCCCCTCAACAGGTAAGAAAGGCACTGACCATCATCAGGATACCCTGGGTACACTGAGCTTCCTGGTAAACCAGAAAAAGTCAGTGCTAACACCAGTTCAACTCCTTGAGTTCATGCGGTGGAACCAGACACTCTGAGGGAATGACAGACAGCTTGGTGCAGCTGGCAAGCTCCTTCCAGTTGCATATCCCCAGACCAGCAAGACATTTTCTCCAGCTGTTAGGTCACATGGCTGTATCAACAGCAACAGTGTCAGGGTCAAGATGTCAGATAAGTGACATTCAGTTCCATCTCAGGTCTCATTGGTCTCAGAGAAGAGACAATTCAATTCAGTTCACTTTATTTATCAGGTAAGACAACTAGGCCAAGGCCCTTTTTCAGTATCGACCTGGTGCTTCAAACAATGAAGCAAAACATCAATAATATAAACATATAAAACACTATAAAACTCTCTGTCATAGATGGTACCAGTCACAGGAATCTTGCTTCAAGCTCTGCAACAATGGCAGGAGAAGGGCAACCTCAGGGAAGGTGTGCCCTTCCTCCAGCTGCCACCAGCAGCAGTCTTGACAACAGATGCCTCCCTTCTTGGATGGGGTGACCACTTAGGAGAGCATACTGCTTATGCTGCCTGGCTCCAGCAGGAGTCTCTGCTTCACATAAACCTGCTGTAACTCAGGGCAGTTTATCTGGGCATTCAGTCCTTCACTTCAGTGCTGCAGGGCAAAGTGGTTCACGTCAGAATGGACAATACAACCACAATGTACTACATCAACAAGCAAGGGGGCACAAGGTTTTCCCCCACTTGTGCACAGAGGCCATGAAAGTATGGAGCCTGGCTTATTCCCTTGGAATTTCCCTCTCAGCAGTTCATCTCCCAGGGAAGGACAATGTCCTCGCAGATGCCCTCAGCAGGATCAACCAGAACCACCACGAGAGGCCACTAAATAGGCAGGTCCTGCATGTGGTGTTCAGAAGGTGTGGCATCCCAGAGTTGAACCTCTTCACAGCCCCAGACAATCACCAACTGCCACTGTTCTGCTGCAGGCCTCCTGCACTGGGCACAGTGACTGTAGATCCACTCCTGTTTGATTGGACAGGGAAGTTTCTGTATGCCTTTCCCCCATTTCCCCTGCTGCTCAGAGTACTGAACAAGCTCAGGTTTCAGCTAGTAACAATGATGCTCATTGCTCAAGACTGGGCCAGGCAGCCTTGATATTCCCTGCTACTGACCCTGTCAATCTCCAGACCAATCTCCCTACCCAGGAGGCACAACCTACTGACCTCCTCTCAGGGCAGGGTCCTGTACCCCAATCTCCAGTCCCTCAAACTCAGAGCTTGGCTCTTGATGACTTAAGAGTATGCTGACCTACGCCTCTCGGAAGGGGTGCCAGAGGCCCTCAGGGTATCTAGAAAACCCTCCACTAGAAAAACGTACTCTTCTAAATGGAAGAGATTCTCTCTTTGGTGCCAACAGAGACAGCTAGACCACTGCCAGGTGGGCTTATCAGTAGTTTTGGACTATCTGGCACACTTGCTTTCCCTTGGCCTTCGGCCTTCCACCCTTAAGGTACACCTAGCAGCAGTCTCTACATACCTCTCTGCTAGAAAAAGGGCATACCTGGCCGCCAACCAAGTATTCAGACAGTTTTTCAAGGGCCTACTGCACTTATATCCCCCTCACAGGGAACCCACTCCTGCATGGGACCTGATTACATAGCAGTCCACAGGGACAAGGTAGTCCTTAGGACCAATAGGAAATTCCTCTCTAAGGTGGTTTGAGACTTCCACCTTAATCAGTCCATGACATTGCTAGTCTTTTTCACTGATCATTCCAGTTCAGGGGAACGAAGACTGCATAGTCTTGATGTCAAGAGAGCTATAAGCTACTACTCGGATCACACGAAGGGATACAGGCAGGATAGAACCCAGCTCTTCCTGACCTATGGAGAAGTGGGGAAGGGCAAACCTGCCTCAAAGAGGACTATTGCCTGTTGAATTGTGATCTGTATCCAATTTTGCTATAGCAAAGTGGGTAAAGAGCCTCCAGTAGGCCTCAGGGCCCACTCTGCAAGGGGTACAGCTGCTTCTATAGCAGCTGCAAGAGATATCCTTTTGTTAGAAACCTGCAAAGCAGCTACCTGGAAAACAGTTCACACCTTTACAAAGTAGTACAGCCTGGATACCCTGGCCAGAAGTGATGCCAGCTTTGGCACAGCAGTACTGCAGAGCTTGTTTCCTAAATAGGTTCTCTACTCTCCTCCAAAGGTACTGCTTGGGTAGTCTGCAGAAGTCAGAATACTGTAAGATTTCCTGGGGTTTGAAGAAAAAATTACCATAGTAATCTTGTTTCTTCCAAGGGAATCTTTCTGCATTCTGAGCTCCTGCCCTACCTTCCCTGCTAGAACCTATGGGCACTGCAACACAGCTGACCATGCTGTTTGAATCCTGTGACTGTTTCTTTTTTTGGCTTAGTTACTTGAGTCTTAGTGTTGCCCACATGTTTAAATAAAGAGGGATTGTTGGTGTTGGGTGTAGTTAATTGATTATTTAATTATTAATATAGCTCAGATAGGTTGTTATTATGTTTGCTCCGTAAAGAATCTGACGGTTGCAGAACGTTTACCAGGGACAGTGGTTTGAAAACTGAGCTCGAGCCTAACATTCCATGATTAGCATAGGTTCTATTAACTATTTAGGCTCCGGGGCAGTCTCATGGTAAGACCATACTGCAGAAATTAGAATACAGTGAGATTCCCTTGGAAGAAACAAAATTACTATGGTAAGTCATTTTTTCTTCCTGATCCGGTCCATAACCCTCAGGATCCCATTCCCTTGGAGGAGTCTCAGTTTTTGCTGGCTCCTTCTCTTTCTTGCCATCGGGTTCCCCGGCAGTCGAGGTTGACATCCCATAGCCAGGAATTGAACAGATCTTGCTGATATTGGTGCTCTAGATCTCAGCACTCCGGCAAGCAGTGTTGCTGCTATTCTTCCTTTTCTTCCTCCTCGGGTGAGGAGAGGCTCCAATGCAAAATGTGCTGGTGATATGAACAGCTAATGTGGCAGCAATTCCAGCCCCCACCCTGGCTCATCCATGGCTCCCATCACTGAAGCCGTAGCCTGCTCGGCCTGTTCCAGCCTCCCTGCCCATCAAGGTGGAGCTGCCTCCTGAGCAGTTGAAGGATGGTCCCCTTCCTAAGGATGCCTGTACCACCCCTGGGCTTCCTTGTCAGCTATTGGTTTCTGTTACTCCCGACGGACTTGCAGGGTCAGTGGGGGTTCGGAACGTCAACCACTTTTCAGCAAATCCTCAGAGTCTGAGGACTCCTGCCTGCATTCTCGTCCAGTGGATGTGAAATCGGGGGAGGATTCATCTGTGGCGCATATTCACACTTTCGTTTGGGGGCTTGCTTCATCTCATTTTGGAATCTACCGGGATTTAGACGGAGCCTATCCAGAAATAGGCCAAATGTCCCTTAACCGAAATTCTCGATCTTAGTGACTCCCCAGTGGTCACCAAGGCCATTATTGGCCCCGCTCTGAAGCTCTGGCAGCACCCTGCCTCCTGCCCTGTGCTGTCAGCTTATATGGCCCAAAAGTATGCAGTCCCTATGAGTTCCTTGTCAGGTTTCATTGAATATCCTTCGACTGAAGGTTTGGTGGTTGATTAGGTCTTTCAGCGTACCAGCAATGTCAGTGATGTGGACAAACCTCCCAACAAAGAATTGAAGAAATTGGATCACATGGCCAAAAAGGTCAATGTGGCCTCTTCTCTCGGCCTTCAGCAGGTGAGGTTTGGCTCTTTTGATGGCCCATTTCACTCACACCTTACTCAGCACTCTCGATGAAGTGCTTCCTCAGCTCCCAGCTGACTTACAGACCATGGTCGGGCAAGTCCGGGACCAGGGCCAACCAGTGGCCAAACAGCAGCTCCAGATGGCCATGGATATCAGTGATTCCTGCACTTGGTCTGTGGCTGCCGCGGTTGCCTTTCACCGCAGGGCTTGGCTGCAGATTTCTACCTTTACAGCAGACACCCAGCACAAGTTGGTGGATGCCCCCTTCTTGGGCACTGACTTGTTCAGGCTGGGAGTGGAAGGACACCTCACTCAGACTGAGAAGTCCAACACCACCATGGACTCTGTCACCCCCACCCAGAGGGATCCCAAGGGCTCCAAGCTTCAGAAGAAGAAGCCCTTTTGGCCCCCCTCTGCCCCCATGGCCAAGTCATCCCAGCTGGGCAACAGGCCCAGGCTTGGCATCCTTGATTGAAGTCAACTGTTTTGGTCATCCACAAACCAGGTGATCGAGGTCCCACTGCTGTCCTAGCTGGTTCATCCTCCACCTCTAAGCCCGCCCAGTGATGGTCTGGGGGTGCCTCCCCCATGCCGCCCTGTCTCCCCTGCATCTTCCCATGGGGGTCCAGCTCTGCCACTTCCTTTCCACCTGGTCTGCTGTCACCACAGACAGGTTGGTCTTTGAAATGGTCAGTCAGGGTCTGCCCCTAGAGCTCAAGACTTACCTGCCATGCTGAGCCCACGCCCCATGGGAGGACATGGTGTCTGCTGACATGCTGTCAGCCATTCAGGAAGACATTGTCCAGTTCCTCTAGAAGGAGGTGGTGGCTCAAATCCTGGACCCTTCAGTAAGCCCACGGTTTGTTTCCAGGTACTACCTGGTCCCAAAGCAGACAAGCGGCTGGTGCCCCATCCTAGATCTGCACGACCTGAGCAAATTCCTTAGGTCACGCACCTTCAGGATGCTCACTCTGTCTCAGATCATTCCACCCCTGAAGGAGAACATGTGGTTCTGCTCTCTAGATCTTCGGGATGCATTCTTCCACGTTCCCATACCTAGATCACACCACTTGTTCCTTTGGTTCTGAGCACAGGAGAATCTGTACAAGTTCCAGGCCATGCTCTTCAGCCTCTCCTTACCTCCCAGGGTCTTCACCAAGTGCATTGCAGCAGTGGCAGCCTACCTGAGATGTCAAGGGGTCAAGGTGTATCCCTACCTGGATGACTGACTGATAGCAGGTCCCTCCAGGGAGGAGGTGGAGCAGTCCAGGGACCTGGCCCTCCAGACCTACTTGTCCTTTGGCCTCCTGGTGAACAAGGCCAAGTTGGAGCTCATACCTTCGCAAGTGATACACTTCATTGGGTGGAGCGCGAATGTTGCAGAGCCAGAGCTTGACTCCAGGTGGAGTGGGCGGAGGTTCTCTCCTTCTATGCCTCATTTTGGGTTGGCCAGTTGTGCCCTGCTCAGGACTTTCTTGTGTCTCCTGGGATTCATAGCAGCATGCACCAGCATGATCCATTGGGCCTGGTAGATAATGCGCTTTCTGCAGTGCAAGCTCGCCTGTCAGTGGTCTCAGCACAAGGGCCACTTCGACCAGCTGGTCACTGTGACCCAGCTAATGTAGGACACCCTCCAGTGGTGATTAGTCCCGGAACATCTGCAAAAAGAAATTCCCTTTGTCCACCCAGTGTCGACTGTCACCATCATGAGTGATGCCTCCCCGATAGGCTGAGGTGCCCACCTGGGGGAGCACAGAGTCCATGGGCTCTGGACCCCCAAGGAGTCCTGATGCCATATCAACCTACTGGAGCTTTAGGTGATTCAGCTGACACTGACAGCCTTTGCTCCACACCTTCAGGGTCAGGTTGTTCAGGTCCAGATGGACAACAACACTACCACCATGTACTACCTCAACAAACAGGGCGGGACGCACTCCCTTGCTCTGTGCAGGGAGGCTGTCTGCATCTGGACCCTCATGCTTAGCCTGAATGCCAATCTCCTGGCCATCCATGTGGCCAGCTTGTCCAATCAGCTGGCAGATGCTCTCAGCTGGGTAGGTGAGGTGTTTCACAAGTGGTCTCTCCATCAGGAGGTAGTGAAGTCTCTGCTCCCAGAGGAGCACCCCTCTGGTGGATCTGTTTGCCTCCAGGGAGAATGCAAAGTTGAAGCTGTATTGTGCCCATCCCCCTTAGCAGGGAACGCTGCAGGGGGATGTCTTCTTGAGGCCCTGGACACCAGGTCTCATGTATGCCTTTCTTCCTTTTCCACTGATCCACAAAGTGCTGCTCAAAGCCAGGAGGGACAAGGCATGGATAGTCTTGGTGACTCTGGACTGGCCCCACCAGTTCTGGTACCCCGATCTCCTCAGGTTCAGTTGCAGGCTCCCAAGGTGTTTTCCTTTACACCCAGACTTGCTTTCATGCAATCAGGAGGGTATTCCATCCAGACCTTCTGTCCCTGCACCTGACCACATGGTTCCTGAGCGGCTAGAGTTCAAGGCTTTGGGTCTCTCAGGTGCTGTCCTCACTGTGATCGAGGCTTCTCTGAAAGAGTCAACCCGAAAATGCTGTGCCTTCAAATGGAAAAGGATCTCTATTTGGTGCCAAGGCAAGGGGATTGACCCCTTATCTTGCCCAGTGGCTAGCATTCTTAATTACCTTTGGCCCTCTCCCAGTTGGTCCTTCCATCAACAACCCTTAAGGTGCACCTGGCAGCCATCTCTATATACTGGGCACAGGTTTGCATGCTGTCAGTGGCACAGGAAAAGGTGGTCTGGTGCTTTTTAAAAGCTTTGACCACATTTCCCCTCTAGTGCGTGAACCACCACCACCTTTGGACTTGTTGCTAGTGTTGGCAAAGTTCATGGTCATGCCTTTTGAACCAATGCACAGGTGTCACATCTCTCACCTGACATAGAAGACCACCCTCTTGGTGGCTATCACATCCACCAGAAGGATCAGTGAGCTCCAGGTGCTCTTGGTGTGGTCTCCTTACCTGGTCTTCCACAGGGACAAGGTTGTCCTTCACCCCAACCCGAAGTTCCTCCCAAAGGTCGTGTCAGAGTTTCACCTTAATCAGGTGATGAATCTCCTGGTGTTCTTCATCAACCACACCTTGAAGGCTGAGCACAGGCTCCATATTCTGGACCTGAGGTGAGAGCTAGCCTACTATAAGGAGCGCACATCTTGAGCTGGGGGAAGAGGTTCTCTAGCTAGTTGTCACCTTCACTGAAGCCACACCTGGCAGAACAGTAGCAAAGCAGATGATTGGCAGGTGGATTATATCCTGCATTGACCTTTGCTATAGGTTGGTGGGTAGAGAGCCTCCTGTAGGGCCTAGTGGTCATTCCACCCAACATACCACAGCCTCGTGACTACTTCTAAGGATATCTCTATCCAGGAGATCTGCAGGACTGTTACCTGGAAGTCAGCACACACCTTCATCTCCCATTACCACATTGACCTTGAGTCACGCAGGGATGCTGGTGTTGGGTCCTCAGTTCTCCAATCTCTCTTCCCTAAATAGGGGGTGTGTGCCTTGCCCCCTCCTCCAGGAGGTCTGCTAGGAGTCTTCCAGAAGTGTGGCTAGTACATGTCCCTGGAAAAACAGGTTACTCACCTGTAACAGTAGATCTTCTTCGAGCATATCTCTTGCAGCAGGCAACACACTTGGGTTATAGCCAGAGGGCATTCTCCTGCATGGAAGGCTTTCCCAGCAGTCTTTGCCTAGGGGCCACCCACAGAGTGACCTCATCACTGTGTGACTATATAAAACTGGGCGGCCCCAAGCATCCTCAGTAATTTTTTTGCTGTCTTCAGCCCGCACAGCAACAGTTTCTTCCCAGTGCCTGCAGTTCTTCATGGACGAGACCCCGACCTGGGAAAGGTGTTTTCTCACTGTTCCCACCTTCATCAGTGACTATCCTTCTTCATCAATGAAACCTACCTACTTGTGACAAACAACTATTTTTTCCTTCCAGCAAGGCTTGGAGCAATACTCGTCTTTTCTTAGGGTTGCTCTCATCAATGGCCACTGTTACCAGTGCACACCATCAACAGGGCACCATAATCATCATCTAGATGTGGAAAAGTACTTCTCATCTTCCTCAAAGTTGCTGTTGTCGATGGCCACTGTTTTCCAGTGTCCATCAACAGGACACCGTTACATTAGCTAGAAGTGGAGCAATACTTCTCATCTTCCTAGTGGTTGCTTTCATCGATGGCCAGTGCACACCATCGACAGGGCTCCATACCATCATCAAGTGTGGAGCAATACTCCTTATCTTCCTCATGGTTGCACTCATCGACAGCCACTGCACACCGTTGACTGGGCACCATACTGTCATCTGGATGTGGAGCAATACTCCTAATCTTCCTCATGGTTGCTCTCATCGCCGGCCACTGCTACCAGTACACCATCGATGGGGCACCATAGTCATCATCTAGATGTGGAGCAGTACTCCTCATTTTCCTCTAAGTTACTCTAGTCGACGGCCACTTTTTTCCAGTGTCCACCATCAATGGGACACTGTTATATCAGCTAGATGTGGAGCAATACTCTTCATTTTCCTTGTGGTTGCTCTCGTCGATGGCCTGTGCACACCGTTGACGGGGCTCCAAACTGTCATCAAGTGTGGAGCAATACTCCTCATCTTCCTCATGGTTGCTGTTGTCGATGGCCACTGTTACCAGTGCACACTGTCGACGGCGCACTTTACCATCATTTTGATGTGGAGCAATACTCCTCATCTTCCTTAAGATTGCTTTCATCAACAGACACTTTTCTAGTGTCCACTGTTGATGGGACACCATTACAACAGCTCGATGTGGAGCGCTACTCCTCATCTTACTCATACTTGCTTTCATCGATGGCCACTGTTACCAGTGCATACCATCGATGGGGCACTATAACATCATCTTGATGAGGAGCAATACTCATCTTCTTGGTTACTCTCGTCGATGACCACTGTTTCCAGTGCACACCGTAAATGATGCACCATAAAGATACCTTCCTCGTTGACGACACACTATCACTGACATTGTTTGCACTCATCGACACACCAACGTACACTATGGTCTTTAACCACAACTCTTGTCAGCGGACTCCCTTCTTTCCCATGACCCGGGACTGTTGTTGGCTACTAAGGCCACTGGTATTTTATCTCACGGCACCACCTCAGATCAGAGTATGACGCCAGGGATACTTCACCTCTGACCTCGACCACAGATGTTACTATCAGAAAACACGCGGCGCTCAGACTTTCCGATTTTACACCAGCTGTGCAACATAAAATTATGACTGCACATTTTAATGGCGCAAACTTTGTGATCCTGCCACCCAGATGATTCTGGATATCTGCTGGATGTCTGGTTGATGACTCAGAACAGTCCACAACAGGTATCACTCTACTCAGCTATCAACTCAATACCGCTACCACTTCTGTCATTCCAGTGGTAATGGTAGCAAGCGGGGACCTTACAGAGCCACCAGTTGAGGCCATGCTTTGTCCCAGCAGGCCTCTACTGCCTCTTCCCCAGTCTCCATCCTACTGCCTCCTTCAGTTTCAGTTGCTGGCTCAGTGCTACCAGTTCTGAACCCTGCACTTTGGATTTTCATCCTCTCTAAGGCGGTTTACCACCTGCCTTGCAGTAGTGCCTGCGGTGATGTGGGGTCATACCCACTACATCTTCCTATACCAGGATGATTGGCTTTTCATGGCTGACTTGTAGGCCTCTGCTCCTTTCTCCCTACGAGCCCCTCTGACTCAATTTAAAGCCTAGAGGATTATAGTAAATTGGCCTTCTTCCCTTCCGATCCCCACCCACTGTTTCCAATACATAGCAGTAATCTTGGACACCGCTGCAGGTTGGGGCCTGCTTACCAGAGGACAGTCAAACCTCATTTATGTCCCTGGCCATTCGAACTCAAGAGGCACAATATGTATCAGTAAGACAACTACTTTTTAAGATATATGGCAATGGCCAACTCAAAGACCGATACCCATGCAACACTATGCATATGGCTTGACCAATACGCACCACAAAGTCAGTGGCATCAAAAAATCTAATTCCTTCAAGGCTTGAGTTTGGGTCCCTCTACACCTCTGAACTACCTTTCATTGGTGAGCCTGCTGACCTTACATCTCTCAAGATGCCCCTTTCAATCCCTGCCGCCATCACAAACATTAATTACTAAGACTTTCCTGATGGCTGGGCGCCCATCTTGGTCCATTCAAAACTCAAGGACAATGAGTCCCAGGCTCCGCCTCACTCCATGTAAACCTATTCAGCATGAGAAAAATGTGGCTTGTCCTCTGTGGCGTACCATCCATTCCCAAAAAATGGGGACTGTCTATGGCTGTCCTGTCCCACACTTGGACAAGACTCTATTTCTCTGTCCCCCCCGCATAGTACGCTAATTTAAGTTGTGCCTGGCACTGGCTCTGATGATTCTTATTGCTCCCCGTGGCCTGGGAAGGTTTGGTTCCCATTACTACAACACTTAACAGTGGCAAACCCCACTGCTGTTACCCATCATACCAGATCTGATAAGACAGATTACTCCACCCCACTCTGTATTCCTTCCACCTCCATAAGTGCCTCCTGCAGATGCTTTTGATATCTCATCTCCAGGTCTTCTTGCAAGGGGTGAACTTTCTGCTGGCATCTTGCAAACTTTCTACCAGACAAACCTACAACTTAAAATGATAATGTTTTTTTCCATATGGGCTACTTCTCAGCCCATGGACCCTTTTTCATGTCTAGTGCTACAAGTCTTGAAATGTTTATCCTCACTCATGGCTACGTGCCTGAGCTACTCCTCCATTGAGGTTCACTTGACTTCCATCCCAGCCTTTCATGAACCACTAGAACACCACCAGATTTGCCAACATAACTTGGCAACAATGTTTTCTCGGGGGGAGTGTTACATCTTTAGCCCATTTAGACATCCTACTCCAGAGTGGAGCCCTTACTTGTCCTATGGATAATTCACTTGGACCAAGTGTGACCTTTGTTTTCTTTCACGGAAGACTCCATTTATTATGGCGATGACTTCTGTCACATGTCTTTATAAACTTCAAACTCTGAGGTACAAATAACCTTACCTTATTTTCTACAAAGACAGAATTTTCTTTCACCTCAATCCCTTCTTTTACTGATGGTGGATTTGGAACATCCTCTGAGCTACCTGTTATTGCCCTGAACATTCCAATCCAGGGGTATCACTTCTACACATTTTCAATGCACACGGGGTGCTCAGATGCTATTACTCAAAACCTTATGCCACTCAGAATGTCAACACACTTCTTTGTCTCCTTCGTCTGATCTGGGGAGAGGCTCCCTGTTGCAAAACTCTCCCTTTCCACGTGGCTGGCTAATTGCATTATGTTCTAACAAGTACAACAAACAACTACCTGACCCTGTCCACGCGCACTCTACAAGAGCCATAGCTGCTACAGCTACTTGCTTTACGGGAGTGTCCATTACAAATATATGTAATGTAGTCATATGGTCCACAATCCATACTTTCAAGATAATAGCCTTTCGCCACCACATGGCCTTTGCCCATGTGGTGGGTCCTTTTATTGTACTCATCCACCCTTCTGATATTACTGCTTGGGACTCATCTCAAGTGTATTACCTGCTACAAGAGGTATGCTCGAAGAAGACAGTAGAGTCGCGTACTTACTGTAACGGTAGATCTTCGAGAGAATCTCTTGCAGCAGGTGCATTCCTTCCCCCTTCCTTCTCTAAGAGAACGCATTTTTTACATCCTCACATATGTAAGAGGAAAGTTCCCAGGGCACCTTGGTTCGCATATCAGCGAGCTGAAGCCAGCAAAGAACTGAGGATGCCTGGGGCCTCCCACTCTTATATAGTCATACAGTGATGAGGTAATTCTGTAGGCAGCACCTAGGCAAAGACTGCTGGGAAAGCTTGCTGTGCAGAAGAGCGCCCTCTGACTATAACCCAAGTGTACTACCTACTGCAAAAGATTCTCTCGAAGATCTACCATTACGGTAAGTACACAACTGTACTTTCTAGGAATGGTATATGATGTACAGTCACACAACCCACCCAACCTCCCCTGGCAAGTGGCACACTGTATCTTGCTTCCAGTGGGTAAGATCTGATATCACGAGACAGTGCTGAGGGAGTTACCACTTGGGTGAGTGGGAGGTGCCAGTATGAAGACCTTCTGGCCAGAGTCTTAAAGGGAAAGTATACTGCCAGAAGTGTGGCTGTACACCATATAACACTCCTAGAACTACTGTTGCAGGTGAGTACCCTGTTTTTCTTTACTACTTGAAATGTGATATTTTTTTGGCCATGCTACTTTGTTGTTGCAACTACCTTGTATTGTACCAAGTTCCATTGTTATTGATTAATTTCTGTGCTATCTGTAATGTTATATTTATATTATAAACAACCTGTTTACCTTATATTCCCTCCCCTTTATCTCTCCCCCCTTGTTGCACTTGGAAACAAGCTCTGACTCAGCGTGCCTCTTTCAGTTACCAAAATAAAAATAAAAAAGAATAAATAAATACAGTTGTGTATTGCACCTATACTAACCAAGGCCAAGCTCAGGGTGGGTCTGTGAGTGAGGGGGTGCTGGGTGCATATGTCAGAGAGACCCCCCCTTACAAAATGTTTCCAATACTTATACTGTCCTTCATGATAATTGTTTATTTTGTGTTGTGACCAATTTATTTATTTTTTTAAAAGTTTCACTAGGAAAGGCATACTGAGCAAATGAATGCTCGTTTCCAGATGCGTCCTGGGAGGAGGGGGATGGGATACACAGAAGTGCAGCAGTAAAACGACAATATTCAGTGAGAAAAATGGGTAATGGATACAAATCATCAAACAGTATGGCAAAAATAGATATTAAACATTATACCTTAACAACCCAGCAAGTGCTAGGGAACTATAAACAATCAGTTGCAAAGAGTGATAAAAGATAAGTGCTAACTGTTAAGCAATGCAATTAAGTGAGGCAGATTTACAAATATGGTGAGAGTAGAGATTTAAACACATCTACAGGAAGGGGGGAGGCCCATAAGGAGGGAGCTGAGGACCCGAGGAGAGGTGGCGTGATGGATGAGAGGAGGGAGCCTGTTCCACATTTTTGGGAAACGGTGTGAGAATGCTGACTGGCCAGCTGAGGTGGACCTAGGCAGGATGGTTAAGGTGCGGAGGTCATGGTTTTTAAGTGAGCGAAACGCAGGCTGTTTAGGGGAGATAGAGGAGGAGGAGGAGAGAATGGGGGGAGTGAAACCGGAATTTAGCAAGAAAGTTGGCACATTGTATAAGGTGTCTGTATGCTAGGGAAGGAAGGGTGAGAGACTAGTATAGTGTGCAGTGACGGGTACGTCGGGGGACTGTCAAGAACAAAACAGCAGAAGAAGTGGAAAAGAGTCAAGCCTGGATAGGGAAGATTTGGGAGCAGCACTGTAGACTACGTCACCACAGTCAAAAATAGGGAGAATCATTTTCTGGACCAGAGCTCAGCGAGCAGGCAATGGAATACATCCACAATTTCTGCACAGGGCCCCCAGTTTGGGGTGCAGCTTTTTGTGGATGGCATCTACATGCATTGAAAAGGTGAGGTTCTGGTCAAGATAGACACAGAGGTGCCAGAAAAGGGAGTTGTCTTCAAGTAAAGTCCCATCTAAGGTGTGGAAAGAAGGGAGACTTGTTAATCTGTGTGTAACCCCCCTACAAATGGAGGTTCCCAAAAGGCTTCTGTGAGCTTGCCCAAATGCTCATTGCCAGGCTGGTGTCCTGTGTTTAGCAGTTTAAATGTTGTTGCCAGTGAGCACCTTTAAAGCCTCCATGTACGGTCTCTTTAAGTGCTGCCTGATTGCAGAGCTAATCAGTTTAAATGTTGGGGGGGGTGGAGTGTTTCCCTGCTCAAGTCCAGCCCGGGCTGCTGAATAATCGCTCTGTTTCTGCCATCACTAATTGTGCAGTGAGCCCTGCGGAAAGATGTAACTAATGGCTCGTAATCATTTAGAGTGGTGATGAAAATGTAGTTTGTGCTAATCTGCCTTTCTTGCCGCCAGGACTGTTCAGTTAGCTCCACCATTTTGGTCCCGAGCTACTGAATTAGACCAATCAGTACGTGAGGACTCTAAAATGGAGCCTGCATCTAAAGGGGATATGTGGAGCCAGACTCTGGGAATTGTAGTTTTGGATTATGGCGCCTTTTTGCACCAACAAGGAGAGCATGTTGTGCCTGACAGCTAAATCAGCCACCTGGACCTGTTGAGATCTGAAGGAAATGCACAGGCTGCCTGCTGGGAATCAGATTCTGTGTTGGCAGTTGAGAGAAACAGCTCGGGCTAGTCCACTCAGCCTCTGTGTAGTAGTTCGCTTGGGAGAATTGTGGAAGGCCTGAACTCTGGCCTGCTTTCCTGGTTTTGCTGTCCTGAGAGGGAGAAAAGGATTATTTTCGGACTAAATCAGATCTAGTGAGAACGAAGAAGCTACCGAAGTGTGACCAGGCTAAACCTGTAGAAGACCGAAGATTTTGCTGAAAGTGATCGGCCTGTCAGGAAACCCAGCTACTTCTGAGCTCCCGGTTTGAGCAGTGATTCTGAGATTGGGACCGGGGAGCATTTTGCCTGGTACGGTAATAGTTCTGTACATATGAATGTGCATCATTTCCCACTGTGTGAACTGTGTGCTGCTGACTTGTACATGTAAATGTGCTTTGTCTCCCACTGTGCGAACTGTGTGCTGCTGGCTAACATGTAAATGTGCTGTGAACTGGAAGGGGGTCATGATCTGGTTTCCCCCCAGTTTAAGCTGTGCGCTGAGGGTTGGACGCTGTACCCAGCCTGAACTGACTGTATTCACTGCTGTGTAAGGCAGTTAGGCTCTGCCATGTAGGCCTTGCTTTCCTACCCTGCTGCACAGAGACGATCCATCGATGAACGACCTGCCAGGGGATCAGCCCCCTGCTCCATGCCTGAACAGGAACGATGCTGTAGTGGCTCATGTGGGCCCTGCTTCTTCTGGCAATCCAGAACATCCCTCTACCGTCTTGACCATCGTCCATCCTGCATCCAGTTTTGGGTGTCGTGAGTAACAAACAGGGTAGCTCCCTGCAAGATATAGTTAAATTAAAAGTGTGTCACCTGATTGTCTGTTATTTCATTCCTTTTGCACGAACTGAGCCCTCCGGCTCCAGATAACAATTAGGGTGCATGTTGTCCTTTAATCTTCACAGGGCCCCAACCAGTTGCAACGCCAGCCTACCCCGGGCAACAGTACTGGCCAGCCCCTTTTTCATCCTCTGGGTACCCAAAGAGTGTGACTATCGTGAGGACTCTGACTGCCTACACTATAGAGTAAATGATAGAGTGTTCAGACCATTTATCCTGATTGTACCCCTCCTGTGTTACTACCCCCTGAATAAATCAGATATACTTTTTTCTGCAATTTATATTGACTGTGGTGTCAGTTTATGTTAAAGGGATTGTATTGTTGCTTTTTGTTCTGTATCACCTTGTTTTATGGGGGGTCCCCAGAGCCAAGCAGAAGAAAGCAGTCCTGGGGATAAGTGCCAAATATATGTGTATGTGCAAAACATATCTGGAGTATTGGGAAGGTAAACAGAGTGTATTGTGTGGGCCACTAGTGGGAAACGAGGGGAGGTCACAGTGTTCCAGAGGGCTGTGGCCTGGTTAGATTGACCAATACCAACCCTGACCTTTGGGTGGAGGCACCTGTCACTAAACCTAGGCCGCTCAACTTGCTACTAGCCAAGTAGGCAGGGGTAGTAGCCTTTGGGATAGCGCCATCTAGGGGTTACATGTGATACTCTTATTGTTTTACATGTAATTTGCCTTTATGCATGCCTTCTCTGTACTGTGTCTGTTTTTCCATAATCCTGCTGTAATCACTCGGTTAACAAAAACTGAATGTGGTGACCGAAGTGCAAAAAGGGGGGGTAGGAGTTGCCCTGTATGTCAATGAAAATATCAAAGCTACAGAAATTCAGAATACACATAAGGAGCCATAAGAACTGGGGTTGTCTACAGGCCCCCAGACCAGGGGGAGGACATAGACACATTACTGTTAGAAGATATACAAAACATGACAGCTAAAGGGGAGGTTCTGATAATGGGAGACTTCAACATGCCGGATACAGATTGGTCAATACCAGCAGGAATATCTGCCAGAACTAGACACATAGTGGATTCCCTGCAGGGAGGGCCTCAAACAACTGGTACAGCAACCCACAAGAGAAAGGGCTATCCTAGATCTAGTACTGACTAACAAGGAAGGGATCACAGATCTCCAGGTAGAAGGTCACCTGGAGGCCAGTGACCATCACATAGTATGGTTCAATTTGGCTACTACATCTAAATCATCCCATTCCAAGGCAAAAATATGGGACTTCAGAGGAGCTGACTTTGATAAGATGGCCAACAGAGGTAAGCTAGCCCTGGCAAAAAGAAACACAGGTGAGGGGGTACAGGCAAAGTGGGCAAGCATTAAGGATGCAATACTTGAAGCAACATCCACTGTGTTAGACAGAAAAGGAAGTGC
Organism: Neoceratodus forsteri; assembly: GCA_016271365.2. Lineage (NCBI taxonomy): Eukaryota > Metazoa > Chordata > Ceratodontiformes > Ceratodontidae > Neoceratodus > Neoceratodus forsteri. The sequence goes on from CM057458.1 coordinate 1,373,858,172, forward strand.
AAAAGAAGAAGGAAACCACTTTGGTTCTCACATACAGTAGCAGAAAGGTCAGAGCCAAAGGCTGGCCTTCAGGAAATATAAGGAACAGGCGGGATGAAGATAGGAGGCATACCAAACTGCCCTAAGGAAGCAAGGAAGGCAGTAAGGCAGCAAAGTCCCAAACTGAGGAAACACTAGCACGAACAGTAAAAGAAGGTGACAAGACTTTCTATAGATACATTAGTGAAAGGAGAAAGTCCAGAGGGGTATTGCTAAGCTTAATGGAGAAAAGGGAGCATGTGAGGAGGAGGACCCTGTAAAGGCATCTATCCTAAATAGATACTTTTGCTCAGTATTTACTGAAGAAGGTAGGGCAGGGCCCACAGCTCAGCATCATGGACAGGGGGAGGGAGGTGAGCACTACCCCTTCACACAAGAAAGGGTCCTACAAGAGCTTGCTAAGCTCAGGGTAGATAAGGCAATGGGACCTGATGGCATACATCCCAGGGTACTTAAGGAACTAAAAGGTGGAACTAGCAGAGCCATTAGCAGAACTGTTTAGTGAGTCTCTGAGCACAGGAGAGGTCCCAGAAGACTGGAGAAAGGTTCATGTGATCCCGCCTCCACAAGAGTGGTAGCAGGAGGAGGCGGGAACTACAGACCAGTCAGTCTTACCTCAGTAGTGGGCAAGATTATGGAGGCACTCCTTAAGGAAAGGATAGTGCAACACCTGGAATCCATAGGGCACAAGATCCAAGACAGCATGGGTTTACAAAAGGAAGGTCCTGTCAAACTAATCTCATAGATTTCTTTGACTGTGTAACCAGAGTGGTGGACCAAGGGGGAGCAGTTGATGTCGCCTACCTTGACTTCAGCAAAGCTTTTGACACTGTTCCACATAGAAGATTGATAAATAAGCTGGGTAGGCTCGGGGTGGGTCAGAAGTTGGTCAACTGGGTGGCAAACTGGTTGTGGGTAGAAAACAGAAGTGGTGGTAAATGGTATACAGTCAGAAGAGATGCAAGTCACAAGTGGGGTACCCTCAGGGATCAGTCCTGGGGCCAGTCCTCTTCAACATCTTCATTAGTGACCTTGCAGATGGACTAGAGGGTAAGGCTTGTCTGTTTGCAGATGACACCAAGATCTGCAACAGAGTAGATGATCCAGATGGGGTGGGCAGAATGAGAAGAGATCTGGATAAACTAGCAAAATGGTCAGAAGAGTGGAAACTGGGATTTAATGCAAAGAAGTGCAAAATCATGCACATAGGGAAGAGAAACCCTGAAGCCACCTATAGGCTGGGAGGAGAGTTGCTAGCAGTCACAAAGGAAGAAAGAGACTTGGGCATCATCATCACTGATGACCTGAAATCATCCAAGCAGACCTCTAAAGCAGTAGGTAAGGCTAGGGGGGTGTTAGGGTGTATTATAGGGGTATCATAAGTCATAAGAGGGAGGTAATAATCCTCTTTACAAGACACTGGTTAGGCCCCATCTGGAGTACTAGTGCAGTATTGAGGCCACACCTTCACAAGGACATTAACCAAATTGAGGCAGTCCAGAGAAGGGCAACCAAAATGGTGCAGGGACTGCATCAGAAGACATATGAGGACAGATTACGGAGCTCAATATGTATACCCTTGAGCAAAGGAGGGAGAGAGGTGATATGATCAAGACATTCAAACACCTTAAGGGCATTAACAAGGTGAAAGAGTCTAACATGTTTAAATATAAGAAAATAGCAGGACAAGAGGACACAGCATGAGATTAGAGGGGCGATTAAGGGGAACTGAGGAAATTCTTTCACAGAAAGGGTGGTGGATGCATGGAATGGCTTACCACAAGAAGTGGTGGCTATGAATACACTGCAGGGCTTCAAACAGGCATGGATAGGCATAAGGGAGCAATACAAATGACTATGAATAGATAGGCCACTGACAGAGCAAAGGCTGATGGCACATTTATAAGGTAGAAAAAGAAATGGGCAGACTGGATGGGCCTTGCGGTCCTTATCTGCCGTCAACTTCTATGTTTCTATGAATTGAATAAGAAATAATTTTAAGTAAGTAAATAAATAGGAATGAATGTGGGGGAGTTTCCCTGGTGTCATGGCCGAACACTGCTCCATCAATAGAAGCAGGTCCTGGTCACCTAACCCACCCCTCAGGCAGGATGGAACCGGAAACAGCTTTGTGTGCCTTTACTGGTCAAAAATTACAAATAAATATCAGTTCCCACTGGCTAACTTCAGTGAACAATCACCACCCCCTGCTGTCAGGAGGGGGTTATTGCACTCATATATAACAAAGCAAGCTTTTTTTCATCTGGACAACTTGTAATTTTTATTTGCTTGTGTGGGCAGTGCACAAGAAACATATTGAGGTAGCAGAGCATTGCAGAAGTGTGGCAGTGTTGTGGCCAGTGCAGCGGACACTTTAATGGGTGCATCCCTCGGCCATCAATTAATGCTGAAGCTGCGGATGACGGCAGTTTCAGAGTGAGAGCCGCACTTGAAAGAAATCTGCCTTTGCAATCAGGGGCAGTTTCGTCATTGCAGTGGCAGTCCTCCTCCCTCCCAACTAGGCACACAGCAGGACAACGCATTTAAATGTTAGCTCCCTCCCTCTGCTGCTGCCCGCCCCGCATTCTCCATCCTCTGCCGACATCGGGGTGTTCAATCCCTGTGTCAGCATGTATCCCCCCTTCCCCCATTAATGTGGCACACAGGAGCCCACCCCAGTGTGCTGAAAAAATACTTGTTTGATGTTTCGACACCAGGATACTCACTCCTGGTGTTGGATGTGCCACCCTCCCCCCAACACACCTCTGTGTTCTCAGCTGACCTTGGGTTCCCAATCCCCGGGCCAACATTGATCCACCCCCCCCCAGTGCTCTGGCACAATGGGGGCCCACCCCAGTGTACCGAAATCCGTTTTGTTAATATTTCAGCTGTAAAAAAGAATACAGTCCCGCAATGTCTTTTTTTAAACCTGAAAAAAGAAAAAGAAAATGGTCTCTCGCCATTCTGCTGGCGCCTCCCCAACCCATACCCTTCCTTTGCACACCCCACCTCGCACCCCCCACCCATACTTACCTCTGAAGGTCGGGAGCAGCGATCTTCTGTGGACCGGGAACACTCTTCAGAGACCAACAGGGAACTGAAGAAATAACAGTAAGCCCTATAATGGCAGTCAATGGGGGGTTTTCAACTTAGGTTGATATCTCAGCCAATTTTTGGAGATTTGGTTCCAAATTTTCAACATAGGGTTCTTGGGAACCCACCTCATGAACACTGGCACTGTCATTGCGTTTCTCGGTCCTAAAAGGTGATTTTTCGATTGCTGTGCAGAATCACCTTTTGGGTCCAATTAATGAAAGAACAGTGTCACTGTTGTCAGCTGACCTTGGGTGCCCAATCCCCGGGTCAGCATTGATCCACCCCCCCAGTGCTCAGCATCCCCCCCCCATTAATGTGGCACACAGGAGTCCACCTCAGTGTGCTGAAAAAATACTTGTTTGATGTTTCGACACGGGATGCTCCTCCTGGTGTTGGATGTCACCAGAAAGCCCTTGTTACAAATTTGGTGAAAAAATCTGAAGAAATGATCATGCTACGCAGCCCATTATGCAGTTTCTATGCATACTGTAATCATCAGTTTTAATATTTTTTCACTCAAATTTCCAACATTGCCATTTTTCACACACCCTTATGTACAGTACAGCTGTCATTTTTTGCATCCTTCCCGAAATGTGTTTTTGCACCTGTGGCACAGAATGGCGTGGTCACTGTGAAAAATCAACTTTTGTAACAGAGTAACAAAATCACAGTGCTGCTGTTCATGAGGGGAGGTCCCAGAAAAGCCATGTTGAAAATTTTGTGAAAACATTCCAAAAAATGACTGCGTTACAAGTGTGCGTTGCAGTTTCTATGCACACTCGTAACTTCACCACTTTTCATATTTTCACTCCAGATTTTCAACATTGCCATTTCTTCACACCTCCTCATGAACAGTACAGCTGACATTTTTCACATCCTGCCCAAAATGTGTTTTCGCACCTGTGGTGCTGAGTGGTACACTTGCTGTGCAAAATCGCCTTTTGGGATTGAGTAACAAAATGATACTGCCACTTTTCATGAGGTGGGGTTCCAAAAAGCCCATGTTGAAAATTTGGAGCAAAAATACCAACCAACACCTGGGGCGTTAGGGTTTCCAACTGTAACGCCCACCCTGTACAGTATGACAGGTGTCGGTGGTGTGACCTGGGGTCATCAACCGTAATGCTCATGCCATTCCACCTCCATACCCACCATGCAGCCACTGACAGGCATCGAGGTTTGCCTTGGGGTCTTCAGCTCCAATGTTCACCCCATTCTCCTCTACTGAAACATAGAAACATAGAATTTGACGGCAGATAAGGACCGCTCGGCCCACCCAGTCTGCCCATTTCCCTACCTAATGGATAAGCTGCAGATCCTAGTTAACCAGCAGCCTACTTCTTCCTACCCCCACTCCCTAGAATTGCCTTATGACTGTCCCATGCCCATCTCATCTTATTTCCTTATGGAATGGAGTGAGTGTAAGGGCCGAAGACCTCAAGGCACACTACGACACCTGTTGGTGTCTGCAGGATAGGGTGAGGTGGAATGGCGAGTGTTATGGCTGACGACCCAAAGACACACCCCCAACACCTGTCACTCTCTGCAGGGTAGGACTTGGCGTTACTTCAGTACTTCACAGCCGTTCCTATTATACATTTCTCTAGTGTATACTTAGAATGGCAGAAAAAGGGGAGATATTGCTGATGGGTGATCTGAATATGCCAGATGTTAACTGGAGTGCAGTTGCAGCAGCCACTTCGAAGAGTGGAGTTATTCTAGATGCCCTACAGGGGGCATGCCTTAGACAACTAGTATTGGAGCCCACTCGAGAGGGAGCAATATTAGACCTGATTCTCTCAAATGGAGATGGAGAGAGGATCACAGATGTAGAAGTGGGTAGCCATCTGGGAACTAGTGACCATCGAACAGTATGGTTCACAATAAACACAGCAATTGAGTCAAGCCATACAAAGACAAAAGTACTGGACTTCAGGAGGGCTGACTTTGCAAACATGGGTGAGTGCCTAAGGAATGCACTAGCAAATGGGCAGGAAGGAGGGGTGGAAGAACAATGGGGAATAATAAAAACTGCCATCACAGAGGTAGAGCCTTTGTGTGAAGCAAATAAACAAAACAAAGCGATGTAAGAACCACTATGGTTCTCAAAGAAAGTGGCAGTGAAGGTTCAAGAGAAAAAAAGCATTCAGGAAGTACAAGGAATGCAGAAGGAGCAGGACAGAGAACTGTATCAGTTAAAGCAAAAGGAGGCTGGGAAGGAAGGAAGTCAGAACAGCAAAGGCCCAAACCGAGGAAAAGATAGCCAACTCAGTTAAGAAGGGGGATAAAACCTTTTATAGGTATGTCAGGGAGTGAAGGAAGACCAAGGGAGGGATAGGAGGCTTAATAAAGGGGAGGAGGGGTGGGCAGAGGAGACTGTGAAAAGGCAGAGATACTAAACAAATATTTTTGCTCAGTATTTACAAATGAAGAGGGGGAGGTACATAAAACAAACAGTCAAAACACTCTGGATGCAGAAGTTGATACCAGCCCATTTACAAAATAAAGGGTTCTGAAAGAACTCTTAAAACTGAAGGTGGACAAAGCAATGCAGCCTGATGGGATTCATCCCAGAATTCTAAAAGAACTAAGGGTAGAACTAGTGACACCACTGACTACCCTTTTTAACAAATCATGGGAGGATGGGGTGGTACCCGAGGACTAGAGGAGGGCAGATGTGATTCCCCTTCATAAAAGTGGGAGCAAGGCAGAAGCAGGAAACTACAGACCTGTTAGTTTAACCTCAGTGATAGGGAAAATGATGGAATCACTTCTGAAGGAAAGAACTGTTGAGTATTTAGAGGCCAGAGGGGCACAGGACCCTAGGCAGCATGGATTCACAGTAGGAAGGTCATGCCAGACGAATCTGATAGATTTCTTTGACTGGGTGACCAAAGTAGTAGATCAGGGAGGGGCTGTGGACATGGCCTACCTAGACTTTAGCAAGGCATTTGACACAGTCCCACACAAAAGATTAATATACAAGTTAGCCAGCCTGGGAGTGGGTCCCAAGATGACAGCCTGGGTAAAGAATTGGCTGGAGAATAGGACACAGAGAGTAATAGTAAATGGAGTCCACTCAGAAGAAAGGAGGGTTACTAGTGGGGTACCGCAGGGTTCAGTATTAAGACCAGTCCTCTTCAATGTCTTTATAAGCGACATTGCAGAGGGACTGGAAGAAAAAGTATGTCTCTTTGCAGATGACACAAAGATCTGCAACAGAGTTGATGCACAGGGTGGGGTGGAAAGGATGAGAAGGGACTTGGCAAGGTTAGAGGAATGGTCAAATGTATGGCAGCTTAGATTCAATGCTAAGAAGTGCAAGGTAATGCACCTGGGAAACAAAACCCAGGGAAGAGTACACAATGGGGGGTGAGATACTAACAACAACAAAATGGAAAGGGACCTGGGGGTAGTCATATCAGATGACCTAAGGTGGGCAAAGCAATGTGAGAGGGCAGCAAGGAGGGCTGGGGGATACTGGGATGCATGGGAGAGGCATCACCAGTAGAAAACAGGAAGTTATTCTCCCTCTAAACAGACAGCTGGTGAGACCCCATCTGGAGTACTGTGTGCAGTTCTGGAGACCTAATCTCCGCAAAGACATAGACAGGATGGAAGCTGTCCAGAGGAGGGCAACTAAAATGGTGCAGGATCTGCACCGGAAGAGAGACAAAAGGAGCTTAATATGTATAGCCTCGAGGAAAGGAGGGAGAGGGAGGACATGATAGAAACTTTCAAGTACCTCAAGGGAATCAACAAAGTCCAAGAGGGTAGCATCTTTCAAAAAAAGAGGTGTGCAAGAACAAGAGGGCACAATTTGAAGATTGGGGGGCGGTTCAGAGATAATTTAAGGAAGTATTTTTTCACAGAGAGGGTTGTGGATGCATGGAACGGCCTTCCGGAGGAGGTTGTGGAGTCAAAATTGTGGAATTCAAGCATGCATGGGACAGTCATAAGGCCATTCTAGGGGGTGGGGGTAGAAAGAAGTAGGCTGCTGGTTAACTAGGATCTGCAGCTTATCCAGTAGGTAGGGAAATGGGCAGACTGGGTGGGCCAAGCGGTCCTTGTAACATGGCATTAATAGTGTGCCTGTGATGGAGGCGGGTGATAGGCGCAGGACAGTCCACGAACGACAGCAGGCGGGTAATGCGCAGGGGTATATGCTGTGCCGCTTGGCAGTACCGCTGTCAGCCAGACCCCTGCCTAGCAGCAGTGGGCGGATCTGTAAGGCAGACCAGGCGCCGCGAGCGGGTTGCCTGAGGTCTCCAGTCCGGAGGAGAGTGGCAGGACATCCGGGGTTTGGGGAAGTCCATTTCAAGCGGACAGTGAGCCGACACTGCAGTGTGCAGAGTTAGAGGTGATGCAAGGCAGTGGAGTATATTTCGACCTATTAGGTACAGCGGAAATGGAGCAGTGGGTTGATGACCAGTGGTGGGGGGAAGGCGCGCTGGGCTCTGCACGGTCCGATACAGCAACTGCCGATGTAACAGAGGCGATAGATTGCAGCAGAGGCGATGACGGTGAGACTGCAGCAGCGGGCAGCATAGCAGAGAGACCAGCAGTGATAGAACGCACCCGGGCAGCAATCCAAGGGGCACCCAGATGTAGGGACGCATAGAGATCCCAGCCTGCGCGCGCCCGACCCGCTGAAATGCCAGATACAGACCTCCCAGGATGAATTACGGTGAACAGCCGCATGGAAGACCGGAGCAAATCAGAGAACTGTTATGTGGTGCTTTCACGCCCACCACACCACGCGCAGTTGAGCACACCAGTATCTATAAAGCTGTACTGTCGTCTTTCTGTTACTCAAATAAAATATGTTAGCAGTTGCGCCTCCAGCCGTCTTCTGCCACTGTCACAGTACATGGCTGAGAGTCCCTCCAGTAGTCGTCTGCCCTGTTACAAGCGCATTAAGCCACTCCGTCGGTGTGCTCTAATGCGATTGATGCATGGGGTCGGGTGGTAGCCCTCGGCCCTGGGCCTCGGGCACGCACCCCCCCCCTTCCCCATGCATCAATCCAGCATTAGAGCACACCTCCGTCATGGCTTAATGCTTACTTAGCTGCCGTCAAATTCTCTGTTTCTACGTTTCTAACTCCTACACTACCAATGCCAAAACCAGCCAGCAAACAATCGGCATTGACAAATGCTTATTCCTACTGCATCATTTTAGTCATTTATTTATTTTTTTTGGAGGGGAGGGTTACTTTTGAACATAAGTGTCCTTTTTCAAAGTTTTTACATCAGGACAAATTACAATAACGTACATAATAGCAGTACAGGACATTCCATGATGTTTAGATAGAGCGTAGTAGCACAATTAAAAAAGTTCTCATTTTTTTGTTTACATAAATTTCATGGACACATTCACTGAGCCGTGTATTCTTAACATGTTTACGTCTCAGCTAAATTAAATAAATTATTTTGTTTCCTGGTCTCGGGTTATTATCACAAAATGACTTCTTCCGTTCCAAACAGTTGGGAGCTGGTGTGGCAGTTTTACAGGAGGACCATATATCTGTCGGAACGTTTCTCCCGGCCCCTCCTGAATCGCCCGGAAGCTTTTTCGTGATGTTCATGTTTCCTCACCGTGTCCTTCGCTTGTGTCCCTCTCCGGGGTCAGAGACGGATCTCAACCTTATATTAGACGAACCTAATGGGGCTTCTACCGGACGAAGCGAAGGCGCTACCGCCGCCCGGTATCGTTAACAGGAACTCGGTGTGGTGCGGATTCCTCGGCTGGGCAACGGCGATGCTGCACAACGGTTTAAACCGCAGGCCTCCGCTGGGTGCAGGTGAGGGAAGCCGAGTGGTACTGAGGGCACTGTGAATGAGCTGCGCTTTAGACTGGTTACACCATGCCTTCCAGAATTTTCTCGCTGAAATGAGGGGCTCATCTTCAACCTGAACATGCACGCTAATAACTCTAGAAACCATTGTGTTTGTACAGCATTTATTTAACATTTTAGGATATCATGGATTTCTGAAGTATGAATTTGCAGTACATTCGCTGTTGGCAGCCCATTTCCCATGAAGGAGTCGGGGACAGAGCAGTTTTTTAGGGGTAGAATGAGGGATGTCCCTTGTAATGGGGGACTCCATACCTCTCAACCTTTTGGCCCCCAAATGTGGAACATTGTGTGTCAGAATGTGGCACAGATGGGCAAAATGTAGAACACTTAATGAAATATTTATGTAAGAAGATCAAAACTGTGTTATACTGTTGCATTTATGTTCAGAAAGTCTGTTATTAATTGAATAATATTTTTTGCATCATTTATTTACTTAGGGGATTCGGATCATACCTTTGAGCTTGGAGCTCTTTTACAAAAGTTCCATGTCAAACAGTGACAATGACAGCAATAACAAACAGTTTACATGCAATACTCGAATAGTATGTAGCTAGTATACAATAAGGTTACAGTGTGATTCATAGTACCAGTGGTGATAGTACAGCGTCAAGAGCATTCAACTAGGGTAAAAGACAGTGTTTATATGTAGTGAAGGAGATAAAGAGGTGTGACACCTAGTGTGAGAGTCCAAGGAGGAGTCAAGGGAAGGGGGGGAGGGGGGAGCCGAAAGAAGTGGCTTTGTCTAGGAGGTTGGGACGTAGTGGTAGTAGGTTGGTTTTAAGGTTGATCCAGTGGGAGAAAAGGCACACGGGGGAGAGGAAGACAGAGGGATAGGGCAAGAGGGAAGAGTTGGCGTTAAAGGAAAGGGAAGGAGAATGTGGATGAGTGGGCATTATGGGTGTTAGAGTCCTAGTGGCAGTTACAAACTGTCCTAGTAAGAAGGTGTTGCCTAAGGCCATTTTTGAATTGGGAGATACATTGGGAGTTTAGAATGTGCACTGGGATTTCATTGAACTATTGGGGGGGATATAGCTGAACGCACGTTGTCCTTGCACAGTTCGACGAAAAGGTGTTGATAGGGCCCCCCTCATCCTGCCTCTGGTGGTATAGCTGGTAGTACTTGGTGTTAGGATGCTAGAAATGCATGGGGGTTACCCATTAGTTCCTTTTTTCCCAAGGAGACACGTTTGGAATATAATCCTGTTCTTTAGTGGCAGCCAATTGGTCTCCTAGTATAAGGAGCAGGTGTGGGTATTTCGATCTGCAGCCATTGTGAGCCTACATGCCTTGTTGAGGACAATGTGAATCCTGTTTAGTGCAGTGTCTGTTGCTACGCCATAGACCACCAATCCATAGTCGACTGTAGAAAGGATGGAGCTAGAGACTGAGAGTCAGAGGGCCTCTGGAGTGAGATACTTTTTATGCCTATATAGTACACCCAGCTTGGTGTTCACTGCCTTTACCACTGTGTCGACGTGTTGGGTGAAGGTGAGGCAGTCATCAGTGGTGACCCCCAGGTACTTAAAGGTCTGAACTTGTTCCAGCAGCTCACTGACTTTGTTAGAGATGCTGAGGGGAGGGAGCTTCTTTTTGTGCTGTGGGCTGGCTGTGAGCATCACCTTGTTTTTTTTGTAGTTTAATAGAAGTTTATGGCTACAGAACCAGTCTTCCAGCTTGTAGAAGGATGCCTGCAGCTCGGAGTGGAGGGTGACTGTCGATGAACTGCTGGTGAGAAGCACAGCATCATCTGCGTAAAGTATCAGTTTAGTGTCACAGACTTCAGGAAGATTATTTAGGAAGAGGCTGAATAGTAAGGGTCCCAGTATTGACCCCTGTGGGACTCCTAAAGATACCTTGTTGGAGCTAGATACTGTGTGCCCAATTTTTACATGTTGGCTTCTGTGTGTTAGTTAGTCCTTGAACCAGCAGACAGCATTGGTTGCAACCCCCAGGTTCTGTAGTTGAGTCAGGAGGGGAGAGAGAGTGATTGACAGTGTCGAAGGCTTTGGTGAAGTCTGTGAAGACTGACCCCACCAGCTTTCCTTCGTCTAGTGCCTTGTGCGAGTAGTCAGTGTAGTCCAGTAAAGCTGTGGAGGTACTCTGATTCTGCCTGAAGCCATGTTGGTTGGGACATAACAGATTGTATTTGTTGAGGTACATAACAGGTTGTATTTGTTGAGGTAATCTGTGAGTTGAGCGGCCACAATCTTTTCCAGGGCTTTAGATAAGGGACAGAGGATGGATATTGGCCTATAATTGGCAGTGCATGTCACATCACTGTTCTTGTGCACCGGCGTCATGATTAGCCTGTTTCCAGATCCCAGGGAACTGTACAAGAGCCAGTGATCTGTTAAATAGTTTTGTAACTGGCACAATGATGACATCCAGTGTTAGGGATAGGAGTTTCATATCGATTCCGTCACTCCCATTCTGGTCTTACCTAGTGTGTGTGTGTGTGTGTGTGTGTGTGTGTGTGTGTGTGTGTGTGTGTGTGTGTGTATGTGTATGTATATATATATATATATATATATATATATATATATAGAATATATAGATATATAGATATATATATATATATATATGTGTTATGAAAGCCTCCTTCACTAAAATTGGCTTAAGAACCACAAGCTCATCATCAACTTAAAGACGACCCATACCATGCTATTCGGGTCTGGGACACGCACCTCTTCCTGCCCTGCTCCCCTAGAAATCCATGGGGCAAATGGCGACTTACTGCCAGTCTCTGACTCGGCCAAATACCTAGGGGTCACCCTTGATCCCCAACTCTATCTCACTGCACACATCAGGAATGTGTGCACTGCCTCTAATGGCAAGCTTGGCCTTGCCTACAGAGCAAAGGACTGCCTCACCTCTGCCGCCCGGCTAGCCATAGCTAGGGGGATACTCCTCCCTACACTATGCTATGGGCTCGTTGCCTTTGCCTCGGTCTCCAAAGTTCAACTCACAAAATGGGACACTGCATACAACAACATATGCCGCTTCGCTCTCTCTGCCCCCCGCCTAACGCATCAATGTGAGCTTTACTCACGTGTGGAGTGGCTCCCCCCTAAAAAACACCGCACATTCGTCCTAAGCAACTTTGTTGACAACATCAGTCCGGACTGGCACCCCCTCGGTTCTTGCTCTCCCCTAATCCCCCACCCCAACCTGCCATCTCAGATCTTGTGTTTCTCAGGCCCAACGTATTCCAAGGACTCGCACCCTTACTGGGGACAGGGCCTTCTCAGTCCACGTCCCTAAATTATGGAACTCCCTTCCCGCACTAGTGCAGGCCTCGCCCTCCCACCACTGCTTTAAAACATCCCTCTGGCATTTTCTCAAGACCTCTGTGGCCTGCCTATGCTCCTCTTAGGCCAGGCGTACCCTCTACCCCTCCTTCCCCCGGGGGGGGGAGAGGAACGCTGCTGCAATTATCTCTATACCCTCCACCAGTATAGTGCTCGCTGCCCCCCCCATTGTGCACTTTCTATATATTGTCATTTTCGTTTTTCTCCCTGTCTTTGTACTTATGTACTGCGTAGTGTTGCATACTATAACTTGACTGCCAGCCTAGCCTCACTTGAGCCTGATCTGCACCTTTCACCATTGTAGAACCCGAGGCTCCTGACTGTAATTTCTCTTACATTGTATTTCTGTTTACTTAGTGTGTATCTTAGATCAGGGATCCCCATTCATTACTATTGAGAGGCGGGCCGACACGCAATCCTAGGCACCCGCCTCTCATATTGTGCAGCCACTCTCTTTGCCTTTAAAGCGGCCTTTTCGCGCGATCAGAGCAAGACTGGCGCAGCTGCAGTAAAGCTCTCTGCAGGTCTGGGGATCACGGGGTAAGCGGACCAGGCTAAGGCGCCAAACCGTGGAGCCAATAGTAAGGAAGCCTCTGGGAGTGACAGTCCAGCAGCCTATAATGGAGCTGCTACGAACTGCTGGGTAACTCCCATTAGTCTGCTGCCACTTTAGGGATTTCAATCGTTCAGATCGTTCAGTTGGCTCCAGAAGTGCTAGTTGTAATTGAGTGCAGCTTCCTTTGTCTAATATTAAGGGAAAAAAAAAAAACTTTTTTATTTTGTTTTTAAAACTTGAAGTATCAGAACTAACTGGTATATGAAGTGTTACTGAGTGTGTGTGTGGGGGGGATCATTGCTTGGTGACTCTCCAGCATTTCAGACCTGCAAATTCTTCTGCCTTTCACTGAAAGGGCAACTGCAACAAAAAAAAAAAAAATACTGGAAGATTTGTTTTCTATGGGAACTCGCCCAATTCACTGAACTGAATTTAGCGGCTGGTTTCTTGCATGCCTGGTGCAGCTGAGCACACTTAATTAGGATTAATGGTCAGACCTGCACATTTTTAGGTGACTGCTTGTAGGTGGTTCTGGATTGTAAACTACAACATTAGACCTGTAAGCAGTGCAAGGGGCTAGAATAATCCTGAAAAAATTGAAGTGGGTCATTGAGAGAAGGGGAAAGGGGGAGCGAGAGAGCTCATTGTGTGGTCTCCCACAGTGAGTGTTTGATGAGCTGCAGTGCATAAAAAATAAAAATATACTGGCAGTAAAGAAATAAAATAATTTGTGCTCTGCACAGCAGTCAGATATTACTACCTGGTGTACAGCAAGACAGCCAGTTGTGTTTGTGAGGAGACACTGGGGACAGACGCCCTGACTTGACTCTCCCCCTCCAAGGGGGTCTGCCAGTCCTGTCCTTGTGCAGTCAGTTGCTTTGTCAGTGTGTGGTGACCATCACTTGTTTCTATTTGTGAGAAAAAAAATTCAGGGCTCCTGCCATAACTGTGCCACCAGGGGTCTAGTCTCTGTCCCAAACCCTGATTCAGGGAGCAGAAAAATATTTGTGTGAGAGAAAAAAAAATTTGGGGATCCTTAACTGTGTCTGTCCCAGTCAAGTTGTGCAGTCTTGCTTCGTCAGTGGTCACTTGTTCTAATAAACCCTGATTCAGGGAGCAGAAAAATATTTGTGTGAGGCTCCGCTCAACCAGCATTACCAAACTCTCGTTCTGTATTTGACAAATAAACACACAAGTGGGGGGGGGAGCTTTTATTGTACACAATGCAGAAACTAACTAACTCTGGTTTCAAATTAACTCAAAAACGGAAACATCCTGATCAAGATCATGACAGTCGTGAGTCGATGATTGGGACAATGCCAGTTGGTCCAGTTGATCAGGATGTCCAAGAGACTCCCTGCACCTACTCCTATACAGAAAAAAAAACCTCTAAGCATAGAGCAACAGGTTTTTATACTGGCTGGCTAAACAAATACTGTTGGTTAGAGTACAAAGAAAATGATGGCATGTTTTGTGCATTTTGCATAAAACATAAACAGATGCCTAAATCAGGAACAGTTTAGGTACTCAGTGGGTGTAAGACATTCAGAGAAGATGCTATAAAAAGGCATCAGAACAGTTCAGTTTACGTTGTTGCTTCTGAACTGGAAGCAAACTGCAGAATTTCAGCTTCAAAAGGTGGAATAGAGCAGGCAATGCAGCAGGCCCTGACCCTGGAACAGGAAGCTTTTGTGGCATCCCTTCGTTGCATGTACTGGCTAATAAAAAATGAGCTGCCTCACACAACGAAATATAGCCCACTGCTGGATCTTGCCAAATCATTGGGATGCAAATACCTAGACAATATACATATTACTGATGCTGTTAAACATCGTTCTGATCGAACTGTCAGAGAAATGGTTCTCTGTCTGGGTGAGGTGGTCAGGAGATCAGTTCTTACAGATTTAAAGGCTGCCAAATTTTTTTCATATTTGATGGACGAAACAACTGATATTGCTGTTATGAAGCAGCTCATTTTGTATGGTATGTACTGCAAAGAAAGGAAACCCAGAGTTTCTTTCTTGGGACTTGAGGAACTAATAGATGGAAAGGCAGACACAATTGTTAAAAAAAAAAAAAAAAAATACTGGAGTTCTCTGACAATCAAATCTCGGTTGATCACCTTGCAGGGTTAGGCAGTGATGGAGCAGCCGTTATGCTGGGCAGGCAAAACGGGGTGGCTAAAAAGCTGAAAGAAGTCAGCCCAATTCTTATTGAAAATCACTGTATGGCTTACCGGGAGGCCTTGGCTGTAAAGGCAGCAGCAAATGAAGTGAATGCCATTAAAAAGTTTAATCAAACACTAGATCACTTATACAGATATTATGAAAACTCTGCTGTTCGCATGGCTGCCCTGAAAGAAATTCAGCAGGCAATGGAAAACCATGTTTTAAAGCCTAAACATGCAAAAGCAGTTAGGTGGTTGTCCCATGATGCAGCATGTGACACACTAAGGAAGATTTTCCCATCCGTTGTTATGTCCTTGCATAGAGAGGCCTCTGAAGGGCATGATCCCCAAGCTGTGGGCCTAGTAAAAATGGTGGAAAACTGGGAGTTTTTCTCTATTTTATGCATGATATGTGACATACTTCCACACCTTAGCATCTTATCTAAATGCTTTCAAACATCAGCTCTGAATTTTACTGATATAAAGAGACATTTACATTCCACTTTAGAGATTCTTAGGGCACGCCTACTGGTACCTGGTCAGTACTTCTCCTCCGTTTCGCCTGAACTAGTACTCCTGAATGATAATGGCCTGAACTTGCCATTTAGCAAACAACAGTTAAATCATTTCAGAACCTCTGTGCATGACAAGTTTATTAGGGCCCTAATTGCTCAAATTGAGCAAAGGTTTCCAAGCACAGAACTTTTGGATGCGTTCAGTATCTTTGACCCCAGCATGACACAGGAAGTTGATACTGAAGAGTTGGAAGGATATGGTAGTGATAGTCTTGAGATTATTTTTGGTCAGTATGCTACTATTGTGGATGTAGATGCTTCTGCACTGGAATGGGCTTCTCTGCATAGTCTCATGTTCACGGAAAAGATGGCCTTTAAGACTATTTCTGATGTGCTGCACGCTCTAAGTATGTAGACCTGTATCCAAACATATCTACTTTGGCAGAACTGGCAATGATAATACCCATGTCAACTGCAGATTGTGAGAGGGGTTTTTCTGCACTGAATCGAATAAAAACGCAGGAACGAAATAGATTAAGTGCCAGTGTGCTAAATGCACTTCTGCTTATCTCAATTGAGGGCCCTGATGTTGACAGTTTCCCTTATTTAGAAGCTGCAGCTCATTGGGCAGATTAGATCTTGGCCTTGCAGGCACTAGTAAAGAGTTGTAGTATGGCCTCATCAAAATGTCAAGACTCTCACAAACTGTTGCCTGGCCTGCAACTAGAATGCAGAGGTTCACCAGTATGTTTTATCACACTTTTCTTTTGCTGCTGCATACTACAGAGGCCTCCAGATCATCATTTATTACTCTTTCTTGTTTCTTATGCATTTTATTGCATCCTGACTGACTCTGCCCACCGGTAGCTCCGCCCCTGGTGACCCCGCCCCATGTGGCTCCTCCCCTTACCACCGCTCTATATTTTCACGCAATGTGGAACACTGATCTTGTTACCTGTATGCTCTGTAACTCTCCCGAGTCGCACCTGAAAATAGGCACCTGGTTGTCTAGCTTGCTTACCTGGTTAACAAAAGCAAATAAATAAACACTTTTTTGAAGTAGAAGACATGGATTGAGCCCCCTTGAGGCATACAGTTGGTTTGTTCCCCAGCAGAGTGCAGGTGGTTTGGGGGGGGGGGGTAGCACTCCAGTCAGGTCGGTAAACGCTGTAATGTGAGAATCCGCGATGTGCAGATAGTCAGTAATCGTGACATTGTTAGTGTTGAGCGAGTGGGTTTACTATGGATTTTTGCTTTAAAATATTGACTTTGAATGTGGAACAAGTCCTCACAATATGGAACAGGGAGCTTTTGTGAAGTAAAATGGGGAACATTCCTTGTAATGTGGTACAGTTAAGAGGTATGGGGGACACCTGTGAGGTGTGGTTACACCGCCTTCCCAGGGGCGATTATGGAGAACGTTGGACCGGTGGCGTGTATTAGGTTCCTTGTGGTAGGCAAAACTAGTAACCAAGGATCGCGTAGACTTCACTTCTACACAGTGTTTTTATGTTGTTGCACACAAATAAAAGTACATTTAAAGCAATGTTTTTAATTATGTTATGTTTTCTGTGGGGGAGCTCCTTCGCCCACACCCCCCGATAAAAAAATTCTACTTTATCGGTGCATGACGGGGCGCCCCACAGAAAAATATCACTGAATACTACTAAACCAAGAACTCTATGAACGTTTGACCACTGACACATTTAAACAGTTTGCTGGAGCACATGGCAATACCTGGCTGCCAAACGGACAAAGAACGAGAAAATGAGAATCCACAAGAAATTAGCTGCCAAAATAGATACCGATAATGAAACCGTAAAGTAGTTATTGTTAAGAGCCTCTTAGTAAGAGGAAATGATAGTGGTGTAAATACTGTAAATGTGTCTTGTCCGCGTCCTTAACGCACGCCCACTGCGTGATCATGTCTCCACCGCAGTGTGTGGAGTTTCCAGAAAAACACATGCCTAGTCCAACGTCCTCCACAAACACTCTTCCTAGGTTATTAAATTGTGAGCCGGCACTGTCTGGGGCTCAGCCGGGAGGACACTGATTGCAGCCCATATACTCTGATTGAGCTGCTACAGCGCTTATGTTAGTGTGATAAATACTCCAGGACACAAATTGCAGCAGTAAGGTCCCAGGTCACTGACACAGAGCTGCTGAGTTGTGTTTAAAAAAAAACAAAAAAAAAAAAACCCCAGGACCCCCGACAGAACTGAAGCAACTATATTGCACCCCTAGGTCTTTGAGCTGCTACTGATTGTACTGAGTTATGCGCTAAATACCCGAGAAAGAACTGCAGTAACTAGAACTACTGTGCAGCCCGAAGTCTCTGATACAGAGCTGCTGATGGTATTGAGTTGTGTACTAAATGTCCAGGGAATCCCGACAGAACTGCAGTAACTACAGTGCATCCTCAGGTTTCTGAGACGGAGCTGCTGATTGTACTGAGTTCTGTACCAAGTAATCCCAAGACTCCAGACAGGGTATGGGCGAAATCTGGAGCGGTCCCAAAACAGTTAAAACCAGACTGTCTGGTCCACCTGGACCATAGAAACATAGATCCTGACGGCAGATAAGGACTGCTTGGCCCACCTAGTCTGCCCATTTCCCTGCCTAACGGATAAGCTGCAGATCCTAGTTAACCGGCGATACTGAAGGATTACGGCCAGATCGCATCGCTGTGCAGCTTTCAGAGACTACTCTGTAATGTGTCTCTTGGAGCAGCACGAGTGAGTGACACAGCAGGAGAGAGAGTGAAACTGCATGCGCTTTCTACATAATCACCATACGCAAAGCAGGCATGACACTAAATGCAGTGAAATTATTTTTATCTCAGAAAATATGACTGAATACAGAATAACCACTGAGGACCTGGGGGTGTGGGGAGCGGAGCACCCCCACGGAAGAAAGAAACAACCAATATCTAGAATTTTTTTTTTTTTTTTTTTAAATAACCACTGAGGACCCAGGGGTTGTAGGGGGCGGCGCGCCCCACAGAATAAAGAAGATACAAATGTAACCCCTCACCCCTGCCTTTTTGCCAAAACGACAGATGGCATGCTGTTGAAGCTGACAGCAGTACCTGGTGGGGACCTGGGTTCGGGGAGGATGAGGTTACTTGGCACAGGGGGACCTAGGTTTGGCTACTGTGCACAGGGACACTCAAGCAAATCCGAACACAGGATACAATAACTGTAATGTCCAGGACCAGGAATGGGATTCTTCAGTGTGGCTTTTATTCACATACTAGCTGAACAAACAAAGCATAGACAGACCCCCATGGGGCTACATTTCCTGGTAATGCAGATTAGAGACTACAGAACACTTTATCACCATTTCCAGCCCTCAGGCTCTGAACCCACCAGGCACACAGCCCGGACTTGCATGTAGCTTTGGGTACACAGCCCAACTTGTACACACTTGGGTTTTCCCCACTGGCCTGGCTCATCTGCCGGCCACTTGATCCGCAGTCCATTGGACGAATGAACCAATTATCCTGTCGTGGCTCCCCATACCACACTAGAGTCTGCGACTCTTACAGAGAATTTTCCTTACAACCCCACGTCTGGGTACTTCCCCCATCACTGGCCAAGTGCCTGAGGCAAAGTAGAAACCACAGAAGAAATCCGTAGAGGTGGACCTGGTCACTAAAGATGGGGGGCCACCCACCTCCAGCTCCCACAGCCCATACCCGGCCATTTCCCTGGGAAAACTGAACCATTCCTTTGCTGAACTTCTAAATGTAGATTAAAGGGTAGATGTATGTCGCATCTTCTCTACATATTATTTGAATCACACAACACTCTAGGATTTGACACTACTTGTTTGGCCCATTTCTCTAGACTTCCCAATATGTAGCTCAATCCCTAGATTTTCACACAAGTCCCAGGGTGAAGAAAACATATGCCCTTTTAGCCAAAGCAGACACTGACCCTTAAGTTGCAGGTGCCCCACAGGCGACTCACAAATCTTCCATCTTCCAAAATAAATGTTGGACTAAACAGGCAGCTTTTCTTCCACTTAGCAGAATTAAGGGGATTTCCCCAGGAATCTGCTGTGAATCCTTACATCCCCCCCCCCCC
This sequence comes from Neoceratodus forsteri, assembly GCA_016271365.2. NCBI lineage: Eukaryota > Metazoa > Chordata > Ceratodontiformes > Ceratodontidae > Neoceratodus > Neoceratodus forsteri. The sequence continues at coordinate 1,373,877,799 of CM057458.1, forward strand.
CGGACAGAGGGGGCACTGAGACCCGAAAACAGCTATCTCCACCACTTGAGTACAACTTCACTCCTCAAGACAAACTGCAGACTCTCTCTTCACTTACAGAAGACAAACTGAACTCTCTCCCGACGTTCTGTCTAACTCCCTTTGCTGCAGATTCCAATGTGGCTTATGCAGCTCAATCAATCAATCAAAATCTTTATTTAGTCAGGCGAACATCATTGAGCGTAGCTCATTTACAAGATGGACCTGAAGTGGTCATACAAATAAGAGTACAAGTATTTTTACATAGACAAGAATAACATAAACAGTAGTACAATGACATAAAGTGACAATATACAACAATTTACATATATACAAGGCACAGTAAAACCATTTAATCTGTAAGAAAAAGGAGACAATAGGTATAGCAGGCATAATATATAAATTATAGGGCCTAATTGGCTTTTATGAGAGTATATCAGGTGACTGGAAAATAGAAGTAGAACTAACATAATGGAACACGGAAAAGGGGGTGGGAGGGTAGGTAGGGTAGGGGATTAGGCCTTATAAAAGCAATTGCAGAGCTCTGGAAATAGGGTGGAGAATAATCTTTTGAAGGATGTTAAAGGTAAGAGGCTATTTAGCTTCATGGATTTTTGGAGTGAGTTCCATGCAGCTGCTAGTGAGTGGCTGATAGCGGCCCTCCCAAACCGGGTGCAGGCATTGGGGACCTTTAGTATGATGAGTTTACTGATCCTTAAGGTGTATGGCCTAGAAGTAATTCGGGTAAAACAGTCTGTGATATAGGTGGGTAGTTTGCCTGATAAAGCTTTGAATATCCAGATTGCAGCATTCCTATTTCTTCTGTGTTGTAGTGATGTCCAGTTGACTGCCATATAAAGAGAGCAATGATGGGTGCTGGAGGGAAGGTCAGTAATAAATCTGATGGATCTATGATACAGGGTGTCCAGCTTGTTTAAGAGGGGGAGTGAACAATGGCCGTAGAAAGTCAGCATAATCAATGAGGGATAGGAATGATGCCTGGATTAATCTTTTTGGAGTCTCTGTTAAGGTAGTGTTTTATTCTAAAAATAGACCAAGCCTTTGTCTCAGTTTTTAGTAGCTCTTCAATATGGACAGAATAGTCAAGCCTATTATCAATCCAGACTCCAAGGTATTTGAAGTTATCAACAAATTCCAGCTTCTCTCCAAGTAGGGTGGATAATTGTAGGGTGGTGGGTGATGGGGTAGTGGCAGAGCAACTCTTTGTGGCAAAGAACGCAGTTGCGAAAGTTCTATTGGTGATGTCATCCCTCAGTCTCAGCTGAGACTGAGAACAGAGTGAGACAGTGTGAAACCCATTTAACTGGAGTTTCACAAGCTGCCTTCCCTGCATACCACTAGGTCTTACTGAGTTCTAAGTAACCCGGTAACAAGAGAGGTTACACAGCTTCCTTGACTAGGAAAATGACTGTCCAGTCATTATTTACCCAGCCTTAGGCCATCCCACCCTATGTGCTACCTGCGGAGGGGGGTGATCAGGTCCCCTCCTACCATGTGCAAGCACAGGCAGGCAACACTAAGGGCCTAGAGGCCTGTAGCTGACATATCAGCCTCTACACTATCCACTTACTATGGACACCCAGTGGCTCTGGTAGAACTATCCAGAGCATAGCCCTGATAGATCAGCACTGTGGTCCCAGTGGCCACTCAGGACCACGGCCTGTCTATCCCCCCTAACCCTCTAGGGAAAACCTATCTGCCTTTAACATAATACCCCCCAAAATAAAACAACCCGGGGACCTCCCTGACCTTGGGCAACCTGAAACCACACACCATTAAAATACCACATTATTGCCTCCTCCCTACCCCCACAACCACACCTGTAGAAGGAAAGGGTTAATACAGCAATAACAATAACAACACCACAGTACTTTAAATTTCTAAACACACTAAAGCACTGATGAGGAACTCCGATGAGCCCCTCCTCCTCTTCTTGTCTTCTCTTCTGTCTTCTCAGGAACACCAGTAAGAAAAAGAAAGACAAAACACACTCCTAATCTGCATACACAGTCTACCTAGACCCCTACCATCAAAACACTGCAGAATCCCAAAAATAATTTTTTTTTTTTTTTTTTTTTTTTTTTAGAAAAAAAGGTAGAAGAACAGTAGTTACATTAGATAACAACAACATTATTTACAGTACACATTTGGGGGGTGGAGTGCCCTAAAAGTCCCAACTAATGACCACAAGGCCCGAAGGCTAGTCCAATAAAGAGTCTCTCCTGGGCCAGAGCCCGGTGAAGCACAGTTCTAACAAGCCAAGGTCCCGAAGGGGAGAGTCTTTGAGGACAGTTCACACATTTTGAAGTCTGTTAGTTTAGGGTGTGTACTGCAAAGTCATAAAGATAGAAAAGTTCGGACTTAACCAGCCACTTGTAGTACAAGATTCGGCACCAACCTGCACCTCAGCCGAAAACCTGCACCTCAGCCGAAAGCTCTCCCTGGCAGCATTTCTTCCGATACAGCTGGGCGGACATCTTCCAGGAACCACAGAAGGGCACATCTGGGAACAGCTGAGCTGATGTCATCTCTGGAGACGGAACCTTAGAACAGGAACAAAAAGATAACAGCTGGTCCGACGTCATCCGATTACCAGGCGATGAACAGGATACAGCTGGACTGGTGTCCTCTCTGGATCTGAAGTCATCTGGTGGGCCAGTTGATGGATGCTGGGAAGGCCAGTACACTGTAGACTGATGAATGTGGGGCACCTGAGTCCTGGATATTCATATTGGCTTATCAGTGAAGACACTTCACAGTCTGGTGTGGCAGTATTGACTGCCACTGCTTGGCTCTCCATTTTGTAGGCACAGGCACATTTGCTGAAAGGTCCTTGCACTGAGGCCAATAGTACCGGGGATCAGGAGCTTCCTGTTTTCTACTGGGGGTGCCTCTCCCTATGCATCCCAGTATCTTCCCAGCCCTCCTTACTGCTTTCTCACATTGTTGCCCACCTTTAGGTCATCTAATATGACTACTCCCAGGTATTTTCGTTGTTGTCAGTATCTCACCCCATTGTGTACGCTTTCCCTGGATTTTTGTTTCCCGGGTGCATTACTTTGCACTTATTTGCATTGAATCTAAGCTGCCATACATTTGACCATTCCTCCAACCTTGCCAAGTCCCTTTTCATCCTTTCCACCCCACCTTGTGTATCAACCCTGTTGCAGATCTTTGTGTCATATGCAAAGAGACATACTTTCCCTTCCAGTTCCTCTGCAGTGTCACTTATAAAAACATTTAAAAGGACAGGCCCCAGTATTGAACCCTGTGGTACCTGACTAGTAACCCTCCTTTCTTCACTGTGGACTCCATTTACTATTACCCGCTGTGTCCTGTTTTCCAACCAGTGTTTTACCCCAGGCTACCACCCTAGGACCCACTCCCAGGCTGGATAATTTTTTTATTAATCTTTTGTGCGGGACTGTGTCAGATGCCTTGCTAAAGTCTAGGTAGGCCATGTCCACAGCCCCTCCCTGGTCTACTGCTTTGGTCACCCAGTCAAAGAAATCGGTTAGATTTGTCTGACATGACCTTCCTGCTGTGAATCCATGCTGCCTTGGGTCCTGTGCCCACTGGCCTCTAAGTACTCAACAGATCTTCCTTGTCAATCTTCACCATTCATTACTTCCTGGAATTGTAAGCAGGCGGCGCACAAATCTGAGCTTTTTTTAAAGTTGCCTAACGGCCCCGCCCTCGAGAGCGACGTCATGCGTCATGCGCGAGGGGCGGCCGTTAGTAGCGACCGACTCCTCCTCCAACTCAGTTCTGTTTCTCCCGCCATCGAGGCAGCACCTGTTTCGGAGCGTCCATATTTTGACTGCGTCAGCGACTCCTCTTTCCCGCATACTCGACGCCAATCGGTAAGACCGTTCTTTTTCTTTCTAAAGCGGCGCGGGTGTGCTTTCTACTGTTTTTCTTGTTGATTTCGCGTTATGTCGGGTCGGGGCTAGCGTGTTTGAGCAGGCGCCCCTATGCGTCGGTGTTACTGTGGCGGCATTTCTCCGTCTCGGACGGCATGGCGTTTGTCTTCGTTGCTGGGACCCAACCATGACATGGATTCGTACGACGCTGTTTCTCCATGGACCGCCGGTCCTCAAGTCCGGCTGCCAGCTCAGAAAGCCCGCCGACTCGGGGACGACGTCGCTCAAGGGATTCTCAGGTAAGGTCTCTAGGCCCTTCCCCCGGGTCCCCTCCCGGGCCTATACGGTCTGAGGAGGAGGGGGTCTCCTCGTCTTTTCTTGCCGAGGAGGAGGCCCCTTCTGCGGTGTCGGGGGCGTCGTGGTCCCTTCGGGGCAGCGGGCGCCGACACGCCTCGCAGTCACCTCTTGGTGCAGGCTCCCCGATGGCGAGCCCTCGACTTTTGGCCTAGCTCGGGTGGAACCCTCGACGCCCGCCTTTGGTCCATTCCGGATCCTGGCGCCGTTCGCGGTGCCGGTGATCGATCTTGTTGTTTCGGCGCCGTTTTGGTCGGCGCCCGGTGATCAAGCGGCGCCCGTTGGCGGCGCCGCTTGGACTCGGCTGGCGCGATTCGCAGCGCCGGTGATACGGTACGGCGCCGTTAGCCGATGCGCTTTGGGCCTCTAGGTACTCAGCAATTCTTTCCTTCAAGTGATTCCATCATTTTCCCTACCACTGAGGTCAAACTGACAGGTCTGTAGTTTCCTGCCTCTGTCTTGCTCCCACTTTTGTGAAGGGGAATCACATCCGCCCTCCTCCAGTCCTCGGGTACCACCCCATCCTCCCATGATTTATTAAAAATGGTAGCCAGTGGTGTTACTAGTTCTTCCCTTAGTTCTTTTAAAATTCTGTGGTGAATCCCATAGGGCCCCATTGCTTTATCCACCTTCAGTATTAAGAGTTCTTTCAGAACCGTTTCTTCTGTGAAAGGACTAATATCAGTCCCCCTATCCAGAGTGCTTCTATTGACCGGATTGGGTATTTCCCCCTGCCTTTCCATTGTGAATACTGAGCAGAAGTATTCATTCAGTATCCCTGCTTTTTCAGTCTCTCTCTGCCCAACCACCTTCCTCTTTGTTCAGCCTCAGTATCCCTGCCTTAGTCTTTCTTTGCTCCCTAATGTACCTAGAAAAGGTTTTATCCCCCTTCTTAACCGAGTTGGCTATCTTTTCCTCGGTTTGGGCCTTTGCTAGTCTGACTGCCTTACCGCTTCCTTCTGCTTTAACTGGTACAGTTCTCTGTCCTGCTCCTTCTGTGTTTCCTTACACTTTCTGAATGCTAACTTTTTTTTCCCCCTCCTTCCCCGTTACTTCTTTTGAGAACCATAGTGTTTTTTTCTTTCGTTTTGATTTGTTTAGTTGCTTCACACAAAGACTTGTTGCCTCTTTGATAGCGGTTTTGATGTTTCCCCATTGTTGCTCCACCCCACCTTCTTGCCTGTTTGCTAGTACTTTTCTGAGGCACTCTTCCATTTTGACAAAATCAGCCCTCCCCAAGTTCAGTATCTTCACTTTTGTGTGGCTTGACTCTACGGCTAAGTTTATTATGAACCACACTGTTTGGTGGTCGCTTGTTCCCAGATGGCTACCCACCTCAAGATCAGAGATCCTCTCCCCATCCCCATTTGAGAGTACCAGGTCTAAGTTTGCTCTCTCCCGAGTGGGTTCCAGAACTAGCTGTCTGAGGCATGCCCCCTGTAGGTCATCGAGAATGGCCCTGCTCTTGGATGTGGCTGCAGCACAGGTGCTCCAGTCAACATATGGCATATTCAGGTCCCCCATCAGCAATATCTCCCCTTTCTCTGCCATCCCAAGGATGCCTTCTGTCATGTGCTTGTCCATTTTCTCCCCCTGAGACGGTCTATATACAACCCCTGTGCAGATTGTGGAGCCATTTCCAGTCTCCAGGTTGACCCACAGTGCCTCCTGTCCTCCCTGTTTACCTTTTAGTTCTGTTGCTTTTATCCCTTCCCTTACATAGAGAGCTGCTACTCCTCCTCTTCTTCCCTCCCTGTCCCTTCTGTAGATTGTGTATCCTGGTATGTTGACATCCCAGTCATGGTTCTCTGTGTACCATGTTTCTGTGACTGCCACAATATCCAGACATCCCTCTTCCATCAAGGCCACCATTTCAGGGAGCTTTTTACCTAGACTGCGGGCATTGATACTCATTACCCTCCATTTTTTTTTTTTTTTTTTTTTGGCTTCATTTCTTTTTGCCTCGACTGCTCTGTTTTGGTGTGTACCTCACTAACGTACTAAAATGCCAGCAGAATAGGCCTAGCAGTCTTTCGAGTCTGCTCGATTGGTCAGCCCCCACCCTGGGTGCTGACCTTGCTGCCCCCCTCGCCTTCTCTGGCTTCTCCCTTTCCAGTTCCAGATATTCTTGCTGCATTGGATTTTGCTTCCAGAACTCTTCCCCTGTACCTGTCCCAGCCCCTCTTGAACCTCTCCACCGTCTCTCCCTTCAACAGCCCCCTAGGCAGTGCTTTCCATGGCTCCACCACCCTCTCAGTGAAGTAGCACCTCCTCCTTTCTCCCCTGAACCTTCCCCCCTCCAGCTTCCACCCATGCCCTCTAGTGGCCCCCTCCTCCTTCCTTCGGAGCACCTTGACTGTTCCTCCCCTATTCAACTTTGTGGCCCCCCTGGGTAGGTTGGCCCCTGTGGAGATGGTCAAATACCGTCCATTGCGGGATGTTGTCCCTGAAGACCTGTTGGCAGTTATTTGCCTCTCGTTGTGTGACGAATTGTGCTCTGATCCCGAGCAGCTGGTGGTGGCCTACAATGGGGCCATCTTGGATGCTCTAGACCAGATAGCTCCATCCCGTGTTCGCCCCCTTCCGCGTCATCCCGTCGCCCCATGGTTTGATGGGGCGTTGAGAGGGTTGTGGAGGCTGGGGCGTAGGTTGGAGCGTTGCTGGAGGAAGACTGCCTCGGATGCCGACCATCTTTCTTTGCTAGAGCATTATAAGCTCTATCAAACAGAAATTTCCCGTAAGAAGGCAGAATTCCTGTCCAGGGAAATCTCTGTCGCTCGGAATTGACCGGCTCAGCTCTTCAGAACTGTTGACAGACTGTGCAACCCAACCTGTCGGCAGTTCCGTCGAGTTTTTACGCAGATTGACTGCAAGGAGATCGCTCAATTCTTTGCGAATAGGGTGGAAAGCATTCGGAGGCACTGCCCCCAACCTCACACCATAGCTGTTGCAGTTGATTGGGGTGTTGTCACATTGTCTGGTGTTTCCTGGAGCTCCTTTGATCTTCCTGATCTCATGGATACTATGAGGATTGTCTCTGAGATGCACCCAACTTGTTGTAGTTTGGATCCGGGCCCCACCTCCTTGATTTTTAGGATGTAGAGAACTTATTGGCCCGGTCCTTGCTCGGATAATTCGGTGCTCTTTGGAGATGGGAGTTTTCCCTTGCTCTCTGAAAGAAGGGGTTGTGACTCCCCTCCTGATGAAAGCTTCCTTAGACCTGAACGACCTTGCCAACTACCGTCCAATCTCTAACCTCCCTTTCTTGGGGATGGTTATTGAAAAGGTTGTGGCGGCTCAACTTGATAACCATTTGACCATCCATAGTTTATATGAGCCTCTCCAGTCAGGTTTTTGTAAGAGGCATAGCACTGAGACTGCTCTGGTTCGGGTGCTCAATGATCTCCTGATGGCGAGAGATTGGAGACACCGCTCTATCTTGGTTCTCCTTGCTCTATCATCAGCTTTTGATACTATGGATCATGGGGTTCTGCTCGAACGTCTGAGGTCCATCTGTGGGCTTTCAGGTGTTGTCCTCAGATGGTTTTCATCTTACCTCCTGGGGAGAACCCAGAGAGTGGTTTCTGGTTTACATTCATCCGGGGCTTTCTCTCTTTCTTGTGGGGTACCTCAGGGTTCGGTGGTCTCCCCCATGTTGTTCGCAGTATATATATGCTACCCTCGGAGACATTGTAAGGCAGTGCAGAGCTGAGGTTTCATTGCTATGCCGATGATACCCAGCTCTACCTGTCTTTGCACCGACCAGGTTAGTGCTATCTCGGTGCTGAATAATTGCCTCGCTGATATCCAAGACTGGATGAACATCAGTGGTTTAAAGCTGAACCCGGGAAAGACCGAGGTTATGGTGGTGGACAGTGGTCGTAGGGCTGAGGGTTTGGGGATAGGGTCCTCCTCCGGATTAGTTCTTGGGGTAGACCAGATCCCTACCTCTGATCGGGTGCGTAACCTGGGTGTGGAGCTTGACACTGGCTTGACCCTTCGTTATCAGGTGTCTGCAGTAGTCAAGACTTCATTTTTCCATCTTAGAAACATCTCCAGGATTAGGCACCTGGTTCCACCAGACGATTTACCGGTTTTGGTCCACGCCTTTGTGACATCACGTCTTGATTATGGCAACTCCCCATACCTAGGGCTTGCTGGGGTTGAAATCCGCCGTTTGCAGCTAGTGCAGAATGCTGCAGCATGTTTGTTGACTGGGGTGTCTAGAAGATCTCATATTACCCCTGTGCTACACACTCTGCACTGGCTGCCTATACAGTGGCAGATCACCTTTAAAGTGGGTCTTTTGACCTACAAAGCCCTACGGGTTAGGTCCGACTACCTGAAAGAGCTTCTGGTGCCTTACACCCCTCTGAGACAGCTTCGCTCGGCTGACGAGGGGTTGCTGGAGATTCCGAGGGTGAATTTGAAGTCTTCTGGAGCCCGTGCTTTCAGCTTTGCTGCTCCTACCCTTTGGAATTCTCTGCCCTGCCAGCTCCGAGAAAGTACAACAGTGGATAGGTTTAAGAAGGCCTTAAAGTCATTTTTATGGATTCAGGCTTTCCCTGCTGTATTTTAAATTGTTTATTTTATTTATTTTCTCTGTTGTATTATTATTGCTTGTTTTGGTTATGTTAAATGTATGAAGTTTGTACAGCGCCTTGAAATATTTGAAAGGCGCTCAATCAAATAAATTTTATTATTATTATTATTATTATTACCCTCTTCATGTACTTGAAGACCTCTATCATGTGCCCCCGGTCCCTTCTCTCTTCCAATGTGTACATATTTAGCTCTTCGAGCCTCTCCTCATAGGTCCTGTCCCCCAAGCCCTAAATCATTTTGGTTGCCCTCCTCTGGACCCTCTCCAGGGAGTTTAATGTCCCTCTTTAAGTGTGGCCTCCAAACTGCACGCAGTACTCAGGTGTGGCCTCACCAAGCAGTTATACAGGGGAGTATCACTCCCCTCCTTCTGGAGGTGATCCCCCTAGCGATGCATCCCAGCATCCTGTTGGCCTTGGCTGCTGCTGCCCTCCTACAAGTCTCAGAGTTGTTCATCTTGATGTCCACCACCACCCCCAGGTCCCTCTCAGCCATCGAGACTTGTGGCATTTCTCCCCCCAGGGTGTACACTTGGCCCGGGTTTCTGGCCCTCAGGTGGAGTACCTTGTACTTCCCTGCATTGAACCTTAGCTTCCACTTTCTAGACCATCTTTCCAGAGCCTCCAGGTCCCCCTGTAGGGCCACCCTCCCCTCCTCCCCATCCACCACCGCCCCAGTTTTGAGTCATCCATAAAGAGACTCATCTTACTCCTGATTCCTGTCCTTATGTCAGAGACATGGGCGTTGAACAGGAGGGCCCAGAGACTGATCCTGTGGGACCCCACTAAGACCCTCTTTGGGATGAGACTATCCCGCCAACTCGACCCTCTGGGTCCGGTCCTGGAGCCAATTGCCTATCCATCTGATCATCTGGTTCCCCACCCCATTTCTCCCAGCTTATCCAACAGGCCCGTGAGGAACAGAGTCAAATGCCTTGCTGAAGTCTAGAAGGGGCGTCCACTGGTCTACCAGGTCCAAGGCACTCGTCACCCAGTCCATAGAACTCCACAAGGTTTGTCTGACACGATTTCCTCGGCGAATCCATGCTGTCTATCGTCCAGGCACCCTGACTTTTCCAGGCCCCCAGCCTCTCATGACAATGCCCTCCATCACCTTGCCCACCACCGATGTCAGGCTGACAGGCCTGTAGTTTCCTACCACCTCCTTGGTCCCCGTGGATAGGCACTATATGTGCCACCTTCCAGTCCCGGGGCACCCACCCTGTCCTCAGAGAGATGGTGAAAGCTCCGCCAGGGTTTCGCCAGGACATCCGCAAAGTTCCTTCAGCACTCTGGGATGTAATTTATCCAGCCCTGGTGCTTTCTCCGTCTAAAGGGGCGAGGCTTCCTCACTCTCTCTGCTGTGATTTCCACTTCCAGTACCTCTTCTCCTGCTTAGCCCTCCTCCCTCCTGCCAGTGATGCCTCCCCTCTCCCCAGACCCGCCCGATCAGTAGGGTCCCCCCCTCAGTATCTCTGTCTCCTCCCATGTATGATGCAGCACCCCCATTTTCTTGGTGAAAACTGAGGTGAAGTACTCATTTAGTACCTCAGCCTGCTCCCGGGTCTTGTGCCCATCTTTCCCCTGATTTAATCCTGCTAATCTGCCCATCACCCTTCGTTTTCCCCAATGTATCTAAGAACCCTTGTTCCCTCTCCTAATTTCCCTGGCCAGGCTCTGCTCCTTCCTTGCCTTAGCGCCCTCACCACCCTGGTGGCCCTTCTAACCATCAGCTCATACTCCTCGATCCCTTTCACTCCTTGAGCACTTGAATTGCCTATAGGCTGCCTTCTTTCCCGCACCACCTCCTGGACCTCCCTGGTCCCAGCAGAGTTTTCGGGCCCTACCGCATTTCAGTCTTACTTTTGCACAGGTGCTGGTAGCATCTTGCACCCCTCTCTGATGATTTCCCACCTACTGTCAGCGTCCATGTCTGACCCAATCACATCAAATGCTCATAAGGATCCTTCTCATTTCCTTAAAATCCGTTCCCCTGAAGTCAGTTACCTCTGTCTTTGTGCAGCCTTTTAGCCCTCCTAGGTCCAGGCAGAACCAGACCGTGGCATGGTCATTCCCCGCCAACCGGTCCCTTACCTCCAGGCCCCTAATCTGGTCACTGTCTGCCAGGACCACATCCAGTACCCATGCCTCCCTGGTCGGTTCCCCGGCCTGCTGAGTTAGGAGCGCATCTTGAAAGACATCCAACAACCTCTGTTCCTGATCACAGAAGATGTCATAGTCTCCCAGTCTGTTCCTGGCATGTTTAAGTCCCCCAACACCACCACGTTCCTCTGCCCAGTCTGCAGTGTCTCCCAACATCTGCCACAGACTCTCCTCCAGCTCCTCCGCCAGAGGCAGGGGTCTATCCACCACTCCTATTTTACTCTTTTGCCCCCCTTGTTATCAAGGTGACAGAATAAGCTTCCACGGTTCCCTCCGCCTCCTCTACTCCCCCTATGCCAATGCAGTTTTTGACTATCATTGCTACCCCTCCTCCCCTTCCCTCCCCCTGTCCTTCCTGAACATAGTATAACCCTCCAGGTTCAGGTCCCAGTCGTGTCCTGCAGTGACTCGGGTCTCAGTGACCGCTGCCTCATCCATTGCTCCCTCAGCTAGCATCGCCTGGAGCTCAGGCATTTTATTTCCCAAGCTCCTGGCATTTAGCAGGACTACCCTTCACCCATTCCCTATACTTCCATTTCCCCTGCTCGTGTTCCCATGGGGATTCTGTTTTCCCCTGGTCTGCACTTTACCAGTCTGCCTTTTTCCACAATCCTCCAGCTCCCAGCAAGCGTGGAGACAGAGTCCCTCCTTTATCGACACCTCTTGACAGCCTTTTCTCCTATCCTCCCCCTTCACAAGTTTAAACCCCACTTTTCACCAATGAACCCTCTATTTTCAACAGGATTCCCTCCCTCAAATTGAGATGGAGTCTATCTCTCTAGCATACAGCTCCTTATTCTCCCAGGTCCCCCCAATCCCCCATCAACCCATACCCTCTGGCCTCCACCACTCTCTGAGCCACTGGTTTATCTCCCTAATCTTCCTTTTGTGTTCCCACTAGCCCCTTGCTACCGGCAGGATTTCTGAGAGGAAACTGTGTATCCTATGTCATGACAGACCCTGGCAAGCTCCTGAATCTTGCCTGTATCTCTAACTTGCTATTTCCCTCAATGTCATTTATTTTGCGGTGGACCAGTATGTCCAGGGGAACCCCCCACAATCCTTGCCAGCTGATACACCTCATGGCAGCCCTGTGCACCGTTGGTCCAGGAAGCATTTTGTTCTAACTGGCCAGACTTCTCCTCCCTATCCATTTGATACGCTTGATCATAAAATCCCCAACAGGAGCACTTTGACACTCCTTTTCCTCCATTCCCCCTCCATGTCCTCATCCTTTCTGAGCCCCTCCACCAAGCCGGCTCTTGTTCCTCCCCTATCTGGGTGCCACATGCCACCCCTCCTTATTACCCTGGCCAACCCCTCCTCCAATCAGTGCCTCTCCTCCTCCTCCTGAGTATCCTTCTGTACCTTGCTAACTCCAGCCTCACTGCTACTTAACTGGTCCTTCTCCCCATCTGCTAAACTAGCCTGGCTCATCCTCCCTTCCTTGCTGTCTCCATTTAGTCCCTCCTTGCTTGTTGTGCTCCCCTGGCCTAAACCCTCAGCTCCCTTTACTGAATCCTCCTTGTACTTCTGGTCCTTCTCCTTGCACTTTCCTCCCTCTTCCACCTGCCCCTCCTGCTCTGATTCACTGCTCCCCCATTTTCCTGCATTCCAGGTTCCACCCTGTTCTTCCTGCCTCCTGCCCCCCACTCCCTTTCCGTCTCTAACCACCCCTGTCATGGCTACATCACCCCCCTCATCCTCGAGCAGAAGAAGGGTGGGGAGCGGTTACTGAGTGAGGTCTGATCCACCTCCCGCCTTGCCCTTCTGTCCAGCCTGGCCATCTGCCTACTTCCCTGAGAATGTTGTCCCTCTGTCCCTCCTTTGTGAGGGTCCCCAGTTACCTGCCTGCTTCCTTGGTAGTGTCCTTTTGGACCCCCTCTGCCAGGGTCCCTATGTGACCCCTGAGTATTCTCCTGCACTCCTTTCCCTGTGCCGCTGCCCCAGTGCTTGGTGCAACCCTGTGGGAGATCCACTGCCCCCTTCCCCAACCATACCTCCCCCCCTCACCCCAGCTGTCTCCTAATCCCCGCAACCTCCTCCCTAAGCTGTGCCAGCTGGTAGCACACTGGGCAAACACCAAACTTCCAAGCCCAGTCCAGTATCATGGCTGCTCCACACCCTGTGCACCCCACCACCCTCCCAAAGATGCCGGCCCTAATGCTGTGTGTCCATCCCCTTCAAGTAGGTTTCCTTGGGTAAGCCACCAGGTTCCCCCCAGTCAAGATATACCCCTACTGCCTAATCAGGTCACCCACTAATCTTAGATACCGTCCCACAGTACACGGTAACCCTGTTACTAGGTGCAGTACAACCAGTAAACTTATAAGAAATGAACAACTCCCTAAGCTCCTCTCTCCCAGACCTTTAAATCCAACCCCAGTGGCTAGAACTACATGAACTGCACCTGCAGCCTTTTCACTCAATTGCAGGGCAGGTGTTCCCTATAAATTAACAGAACTCTGGGGAGGACGGTGGGTTTGGGCGAACCACCCGACTCGAGAGAGAGTATCAGCCAGTGTCTCCCTCAAGCCCAGCAGCCAATACCCAGGCCCAAGCAAATCCCACCAAATGGGTTTTAAATCAGAAGAAATATGCCTCCACCAAGCGCAGCCTGTTACACAGTGAAACAGCCAACAAATGAGCCCACTTATAGCCACCAAACCAGTTTTCAAACCCCCAAAACAATACATTGCTAGCCCCTTAGAAGTAAGAAAGAAATGAAATAACCTTTTACCAAGTAAAATCCACAAGAACCCTGTGAAAACAACACGAAGCAGCTACTGTCCTGGAACACAACTGATCCTGCCCCCTTCCAGTTCCTTCTAATTACCCTGATTTTTTTTTTTTTTTTTTTTTTTTTTTTTGGAGGGCTAGGATTTCCCTTCTCCTCTTCAGTGCCTTGCCCCTTGGCTAGTTTAAATGCTTGCCATTGAAGCATTTAAACCTGTCACCTAGGATCCTGGTTCCCCTTCAGGATAGATGCAGACCAGCCGCATCTTGTGCGGTCTAGCCAGACCAGTCGGTCCAGTTTTTGCCATTTTGGTACATTCGTTCTGGCTGGTCTGGATTTCATCTGCGGTTTGGACAGCCAGACTCTGACTGGACTGAAACAGTAAAAACCAGGCTAACTGGTCTGGCTGGAACAGCATGACGTGCGCAGGTTGTGGCTCGACTGCAGTGTTTGGGCAGGACGGAAGCAGTAAGTCTGAGAATACTGTGGCGGGCGGCAATACCATCAGTGCTGTGGCTGACAGGAGAGTCTGTCTGCGTAAGCCTGGGAAACGGTAAGGCTTACGGCTGGAGTGTGTTGCAACGGACCTGCCACGGTATGGTAGCCTAGAGGTTAGAGTAACAAGCTGTAAATGGTATTGTACATCCAGCTGCCCTGGGTTTGATTCCTACAGCCTCCACTTGCATAATGTGTGGCATCCACCTGATCTGGGTTTGATTCCCACAACCGCCGTTTTTTTAATTTTTTTAACCAGCAGAGATGAACTAAGCTGAAAGCTTGTTTACAGGTGCGACCTGGGAGCACAAGGAAGTTAGGTGACTTGCTCAGAGTCACACAGTATGCAAGTGGGGGCTGTGGGATTTAAACCCAGGTTTGCAGCTCAGAGCCTTAAACCACTGTGCTATACTGCCTCCATACTGTGTGACATATGGAAGGCGTTGAGATGAGAGGGAGAGAGGTATTAAATATACATATAAACTTATGAAATTTGCCAGCAGATAAAGGCCTAGTGGTCTATCAAATTTGCTCGAGTGTGCAGCTAGCACCCCTTATTCTGCAGCTGCCCCTCACTTGCCCCTCCACCTTGCCCTGTCCCAGCCTCTTTTGAAGCAGCCCATTGTTTTACTGGATACCACTTAAGCCGGTAACGTGTTCCACCCAACTACCACCCTCTCCATAAAGAAGTGTCTCCTTATTTCCCTCTTGAACCTTCCTTTCTCCAGTCTCATATTATGATCCCGTGTGTCCCTTCCCTCCCTTACTTTGAACCGCCCCTCCGTACCTGTTTTGTTCATTCCTTTCATGTTCTTGAAGGTTTGTCATATCCCCCATCCCTCTTGTCCTCCAGCGAGTACATGTTCCACTCCCTCAGCCTCCTCTCATATGGTAAATCCCCCAGTCCCTGGATCACCTTTGTCGCCCTGCACTGCACCCCCTCCAGTAACTTCATGTCTTTCTTCAGATATGAGCGCCAGTACTAGATGCAGTACTCCAGGTGCAGTCTAACTGATCTACACAGTGGCAGACTCGCCTACCCCCTCCTCGAGAATATAGCCTTTGCAATGCAGTATTTTTTTGGCTTTTGCAGCTGCATGCCTACATTGTGCTGAGTTGTTCTTGACCCCGTAATGAGCACCTCCAGATCCTTCTCCTCTGTCTTGGCTAGCTGCACTCCCCCCATTTGGTAACTCCTCCTTGGGTTTTTTGCCCAATAATGCAGCACCTTGCATTTTTTGGCATTGAACCCCAGTTACCAGGTGTCCGACCAGGTTTCCAGCTTTGCTAGATCATCCTGCCACCCCTGCCATCCCCCCAGGTTGTCCACGACCGCTCCCATCTTGGTGTTGTCAGCAAACAGACTGGTCTTGCTGTTGATGCCCGATGATATGTCTGCAGTGAATATCCCAAACAACCCCGGTCCCAATACTGAGCCCTGCGGAACACCACTCATCACTACCGTTGGGGACAAGAGCTCCCCACCCACCACCACCTTCTGTTGCCTTCCCTGAAGCCTGTTCCCTACCCATCTCACCAGCTTTGCACCCAACCCTGTGCCTTCTGACTTACTTCCCAGCCTCCCATATGGCACTGAGTTGAATGCCTTACTGAAGTCCAGGTACAGGATATCCACTGCATGGCCCCCATCCAATTGCTTAGTTACCCAGTCATTGAACTCCACCAGGTTGGTTTGACAGGCTCTGCCACTTACAAAGTTGTGCTGTTTGCTGTTCTGTAGCCCTTTGGCCTTCAGGAGGGCCACCGGCCTCTCCTTCAGTATAGTCTCTCATCAGCTTACCCATGATGGATGTGAGGCTCACTGGTCTGTAGTTCCTCGGTTCATCCTTGGGGACGCTCTTGTGGAGGGGGACCACATGAGCCATCCTCCAATCCTGAGGTACACACCCTGAGTGTAGCGAGGCATTGAATAGGTTTGCCAAAGGTCCAGCCAGGGCCTCTGCCAGCTCCTTCAGTACCCTGGGGTGGATGCCATTTGGGCCTGGTGCCTTGTCCACCCTCAGCGCCCTCAAACCCTCCAGAACCCTGCCCTCCATGATTTCCCTGTCCGTTTCCCCTTCATTCCTGCCCTCCCTCCTCCCTTGTATATCATCCCCACTTCTCCTTAGTAAATACAGAGCAGGAGTAATCGTCTCACACTTCTGCTTTCTCACCCCCTGCTTTCAACCCCCCCTTAATAATCCTTAGTATATGGTCCTTGCAGCTCCTTTTCTACCTGACATGCCTGAAGAAGTCCTTCTCCCCTTCTTAATGCCCTGTGCCAACCTGAGCTCCTTGGACGCCTTGGCTGCCCTTGTCACCTCCTTAGATTCCTTCAGGTACTCCTCCCTGTCCTCCCCTTTCCCTGTTGATTTTTTTTTGCATCTCCTAAAGGCAGCTCTTTTCTTCCTTGCCTTTTCCATGACCTCCTTGCTCACCCAGCTAGGTTTCTTTGCCCTAGCCTTCCAGCTCTGTTACAGGTTCTGGTCGCCTCCACTATCCCCAGCTTATGAGCTCCCACCTCTGGTTAGTGCCCATTCTAGGTTGAATTCTGGCCAGGTACCCTCTTAACACTTCCCCCATCCTCCTGAAGTCCAGCACCCTTGTGCTGGATTCCACTCCTTCCTTACCCATATCCAGCGTGAACCATACTGAGTGGTGGTCACTCCCCGCCAGCGGTTCTTCCACCGTCCGTTCCCTCACAAACTTCCCATTTGCCAGCACGAGGTCAAGGGTATTCCCTATCCTGGTTGGTTTGCTGACCATTTGCATCAAGAAGCTGTCCTGGAAGGCATCCAACAGTACCTGCTCCTTTCTATTCCTGGTTGTTGGGGTACTCCAATCCACTTCTGGCACATTGAAGTCCCCCACGATCACTACACTACCCTTCATGAAGGCCCTCCTGATCTGTCCCACTAGTTCCCTGTCTAACTCCTCAGTGTTTTAGAGGTCGGTCTGTACACCACTCGCATCCTGAGAGTCCTATTCTTGGAATCCTGGATTTGCATCCATAGTGACTCTGCACTACTCTCCTCCCTCCCGTACACACTTCAGTCATTCCCTCGCATGTAGTGCCACCCCCCCCCCTTTCCCATTCGCTCTCTTCCTACGAATGTGTATTTATATTGAGCGATAGGGGCCTCGCCCCCTGCAGAAATAATTACCCAAAGTGGTGTGCAGACTTAATGATGGTCTGTTTTATGATGTATTTTGTAACAGAATGTTCGTTCCATCAGGTTTTTCATTTTTGAAGTGAGCACTGAATGTGTTCTCGTGCGCCACAGTATTCCCGTCCGCAGTATTGGTTCTTGTTTGCCATATTGTCTTACTCAAGCACTGCAGTCCTTCCTAACTTGCTCCCGGTCCTCTGTACCAGCCAGTCTGTTTCTCCCATGTTAGGTCTGTTCAGTATTTTCCCAGATCCCCTCTGGACAGAACCGCAGTAACTGCGGTGTAGCCACAGGTCTCTGAGACTGAGCTGCTGATGGCTGTGAGCTGTGCACTAAATACCCAAGTAATCCTGACAGAACCGCAGTAACTGCGGTGCAGCCACAGGTCTCTGAGACCGAGCTGCTGATGGCTGTGAGCTGTGCACTAAATACCTAAATAATCCTGACAGAATTGCAGTAACTATAGTGCAGCCCCAGGTTTAAGACAGATCTTCTGATGGTGCTGAGTTGTAGAACCACTCCTCATTCCCCTGAGCCACTAGTACAAGGAGCCCTCTCGGAGCAGAGTGAGTGTCTGTGGGACAGCTCCTCTAGCTGATTGGAATTGTGGGCTACAGGCATGAACCTGTGAGCCCCCGAGAAGAAGGCATGCACGTTTGCCACTAGGCCATTGGGGCAGTCCTAGAACTGTACTTTGAAGATTTCACCTTATAGGGTGTAACGGGTACACAAAAATTATGTAGGTATTACTGACATCTCTCTCCAATGGGGTGAGAAATTATCTTTTTAGTTTATCCCTCAGTAACTCGCTTTTCAACAGTCTGATACATGCCCTTTCTCCCTTGTTGTTCATTTTTAAAGTGACCCTAACATTTATTAAGTTTATTTATATACCATATTTGTAATTTTTGACTAGGAAAGGCACACTAAGCAGACAGCACACTTCCAGGTTAGGGCTAGAAATTTCATTTTAAATGTGATGTTTCAGATACTGCCTCAGGCTAAATCCACTTTCTCTGGACTTTTGCAAACATTACAAAAAGAAAAAAAAAAAAATTTGCAGTCTCATTCAAAACGGAATACCAGCATACATGAATTGGTGTTCTCCCTTAAGTTCTTGGTATGCTCGGAACACTAGATGAATGTAAAATTCTATCCCCGTAGGTGCGTCCTGTGGCGTGGGTACATGGATGAGTTGGTGTGTGTGGGAGGGGTTGTTTAGGATAGCAGGGAATACTCCCTTACTCTTACAGGAAGTGGTGTGAGATCTTTAGCTTCCACATGGACAGTCACTAGAGATAGTCAGAAGGGGCTGCCTCAGTTTACTGTCCCAGCCAAATCATGGCATCTCAGTAGTTCAGCACCCCAGTGTCAGGCTTGGGTTGTGCCACAAGTTCCAGCTGTGGCAATAGAACCCATGACCTTTCAGTCTTTTTAGCTTCAGAGGGAGCATGCTACCTACTGAGTCTGAATGACCCTGGTATGTCATGATATGTCGTCACATGTGACACTCTGGAAGAGCATGAAGTTTCATCGATTCTATTTAGCAGCTGTTTTTGATGTTGAGCTAAACACACTAACATGAAAATGGGATCACTGGTCCCCGGAATTCATCTGCCCCCGGTGTTGTACATTTAACATTATGGTCCTCTATTTCTTCTGTCCACCTCCCACTCTCTCTATTCTGCCACTAGCCCTGCAGACCTTTACGCTAGCCCAGCTTATGTACTTATTGAAATAGTACCTTCTCTGGTACAAGCCCGCAGGACTAGATAAAAGAAGATCTTACTAGCCTAACACAAAATCTGCCAGTATTTGGCTAGTGGGCTGGCTGATGCCAGCGTCAACCCCTGGAACTGGGACCTCCTTCGACCAGTACCCACTCCTGTCCCCACAAGACACACCATTAGGTTGTGCCCCCTTGGCTTGACCTCTCGACGGGGTTGCCTTCTCTTCTATAACCCCTGCCACCCTCCAGTTGGCCCAGCAGCAGAGGTGAAGGCCTGGGGGAAAACCTGGCCCAGGCAGGAGAAGTCCGGTGACAGACTTTTGGAGGGGGGGCAGGGTGAGATGCTTTCTGCCCAGTCAGCAGCATTTTCCTGAGGAGTGGATGTCCAGTGAGGTCAGAGACTCAGCGTCTCCCACACTGAACATGTCCACGTCCACCCCTCTTCCAGGCTGAATCTGATGGTTCCAGGCTTTTTCGCCCCCTTCCACTGTTAGGGATCACGCAGATGCTGGGTTCCCCATCCCATCCCACCTTCCCTGGAGGAGGAGAGCAGCCTTTCGGAAGCACCAGGCTCATTCCTAAACACCATAGTTGTCAGCAACGCAAGTGTTAGTATTACCACTGTGCCGGTGAGCTGACTTTGAATCCTTGGTTTGCAACATCAACATTCTTTCCACATCAACAGACTAGGGTGTTGTAAGCAGGGGACTATGAGGATCTAAGTCAGTTGATTCTATCCAAAAACAAAAGGGGGTCTGTAACCAGTGAAAAGAGGTGGGTGGCCTCCAGCCAAGAGAGGATTAGAGAGCAGCACTGAGGGACTACAGAAAAAAAAAAAAAGAATTAAGGAAACCAGAGAGGGTCTGGAAACCGGGATAGCAGAAGGAGCTCTCCATAACACCAAAGCTATCTTGCAGTATGTCGGTGAAAAGAGGAAGGTGAACAGGGGTTGAAATTAACATGCATAACCTTTTCTCTATGCAAATAGGGAACAGGCTAAAAAGCATGTAATTTTCTTCCCTGCGTGCACTGTAGTGTAGCGCATGTAGTTGATTTCTTGTGGCTACAACAATAATAGGCACCACAAAGGGCACAGGAGAGAGAGATTTCAGGCTTAAACTTTTCTTTTTTTGGTAAGTGGACATCAACATCTGAGTACCTCTGCTGTGCAGTGGGACTTAGAAGAGAACAGAAGTCAGTCCAACTCCAGAGGTGCCTGACATGCTGAGAACTGAAATTGGAAGGAGTTCAGGAAGTAAAAAAGTTGCGGCGATGATTGGCAATGTAGGTATTGGGGGTGAGCTTTTCCATAACTGGAAAGCAGCCTGTGCCAATCGTGTGGTTGTTGGGTGGGGGTTGTGAGTCAGTTCAAGGGTCAGACAGGAAGCTTACATATCGCGCATGCAGTCACAACATTACTGTACCATGCGTATCTTTGTCATCCTGGTGGTACAGTAACATTGATATAGGCATGCGCATGTTGCAGAAATGCTGCATAGTTATTGGAAGCAGCCGAAGTGCTAATTCACTTAAAGGGAACCTCTGTGTTCAGCTCATCAAGTCCGTCGTCCTGGGCCTGTCTTATTTACTAACAGTCTGTACTTAACAGGCAGGGTCATGGTTATTGTGAAGATCCCTTAAAGCCTGTGTGTAAAAACTGTTATTTTGAAGTAAAAACTGGGCATTGCAGACTTTGAGCAGTAACAAGGAAAGTAAGTTGAGTTCGCCTCTTCCTAAGGGGATTTTGGGAGTCTTTGTGCCAGTCTGATAACAAGCATTTGTCAATGCCAAATGTTTGCTTGCTGGCATTAGCAGTGGAAGTGCAGGAGTTAGATGCAGTATAGGAATGGCACTGAAGTATTGAACTGACGCCAACTCCACCCTCACCCTGCAGAGATGGACAGGCATTGGGGTGTGCCTTTGGGTCGTCACCCGTGATGGTCATGACATTTCACCTCACCCTACCCTTCAGACACTGACAAGTGTCTAGGTGTGCCTTGGGGTGTTTGGGCTTTACATTCACCTCATTGCATAAGGAAATACGTTGAAATGGACGCAGTATAGGAGAATAGGGTGAACTCTGGGGGCAAAGGGTCCAAGGTGGACCTCGATGCCTGTTACTGGCTGCGGGGTAGAGGCAAAATGGCATGAGCATTACTGTTGACAGTCCCAAGTCACACCTCGACGCCTGTCGGTCCCTACAGGGTGGGGCGTTATGGTCGAAAACCCTAATACCCTGGGCGTTTCTTGGTATTTTTACTCCAAGTTTTCCACATGGGCTTTTTGTGACCCCCACCACATGAACAGTGACGCTGTCAGTTCATTAGGCGAAAGGTGATTTTGCATAGCGGCTATGCCATTTGTCACCACAAGTGTGAAAACACATTTTGAACAGGATGTGAAAAGTGACAGGTGTACTGTTCATGTGGAGGTGTTTAAAAAAAAAAAAAAAAAGGCATTGTTGAAAATCTGGAGTGATAAATATACAAAAACAAGAAGTCACGGGCGTGCTTAGAAACCACACAATTTACACCCTTAATGTAATTAGTTTGGGTATTTTTTACAGCAGATTTTCAGCATAGGCATTTTGGGACCTCCGCTCATGAACAGTGTTGCTGTGATTTTCTTAATCTGTCCCGAAGACTAATTTCCCACAGTGACCGCGTTATTCTGCGCTGGAAGTGTGAAAAAAGACAGCTGTACTGTTCATAAGGAGGTGTGGAAAATGTCAGTGTGAAAATCTGGACTGAAAATATTGCAAATTCGTGAACTTACAAGGGTGCCTGGAAATTGTGCAATGCACACTCATAACAGTCATTTTATAGACTTTTGTCACCAAATTTTCAACGTAGCCATTTTAAGACCTCTGCTCATGAACAGTGTCACTGTGATTTTCTTAATGTGCCCCGAACATTGATTTTGCACACCGACCGCGCTACATGTGCGAAAACACATTTTGGGTGAGAAGTGAAAAATGACAGCTGTACTGTTCATAAGGAGGTGTGGTAAAATGGGAATGTTGAAAATCTGGAGTGAAAATACTAAAAATTCTCAAAGTTACAAGCGTGCATAGGAACTGCGCAATGCACACTCGTGAAACAGTCATTTTTGGGAATTTGTTCAAATTTGCAACATAGAGTTTTTGGGGGGCCTACCTCATGAACTGTGACACTGTCGTTTCGTTAATCGGTCCCAAAAGGTGGTTCCGCACAGTGACCGTGAAATCACCTTTTGGGAGCGAGTAACAAACTGACAGTGACTGAGTTCATGAGGTAGGCTTCCAAGAACCCCATGTTGAAAATTTGGTGAAACAAAATTCCCCAAATAGCTGAGCTATGCACTAAAGTTTATAAAAAAAAAAAAAAAAAAAAATTATGCCATTATACAGCTTACCGGCATTTCTTCAGTTAGTGGTTGGCTTTGGAGAGTGCAGATGTGTTCCCGATCCACCAAAGATCGTCACGCTGGGCTCTGGAGGTAAGTATGGGGTCGGGGAGTGTGTGGGGAGGTGGGCGTGGGTTGGGGGAAGGGCAAGACAGTTAACAAGGGACCGTTTTTTCTTGCAGTTTTTTTTTTTTCTTTTTCTTTTTTACAAAGACGACTGGGACTTTGCCATGCTGGAGTGGGTTCCCAGCGTGGCAGCTGGAAGTTTGGGGGGCAGTGGAGTCGATTGGGGGATTGGGCACCCCGTCAGCCATCACCGGACTTTGCCATGCTGGGGTGGGCTCCCAGCATGGCACCTGAAGATCTGTTTGGGGGGCAGTGGAGCCCATGGGGATTGAGGCACCTCCGTTGGCCATACAGTGTGAGTGTCGAGCGCTTGAGCACACTGGGGTGGACTCCCAGCGTGCTACTTGGGTGTTTGTTGGGGGGGGGGGCGGCAAGAAAAAAAATGGTGCTGTCTATGACAGCTGTTCAGATGCAGTGCTGATGTATAGGTACTTTGCATACTGCCGACGGCAGTATGCAAATTGCCTACACGTTACCACCGCTGATTGTAGTGGTCTTCTGCTTTGAACTGTAGGCCACTGCATTTGAACTGCTGTCATAGATAGCTCGGACATTTATTGGTGCAGTGAGCGGCGCTACAGGAGGAACAGAGCATTAGGCCGGAATTTGGCACACCTATGAAAATTCGTATGGTGGCACTACGTTTCTTGCACATGTGTGCAAGCAAACATAAAAATGATTATGAAACTAGCTAACTAGCTATAAAACGCAGAACAGCAGTTGCTGGAAAGTGGGAACTGGTGTGTGTGAGAGAGAATATATAGAGTTTTTCCTGGAAATCACAGAAAGAGTAAGACTGTAAAACTGTCAGCAACTGGGATTTATTAGCCTTCCCCACACCTTTGCTTTGTGGCAAAAGGACCCTGTGCTGCTTTGCTGACAGCTGTACGTCTTTTTGGTGGGCACAACCTATGTATAATCAAAAATATGTAATCGTTCAGTAAAGCTGTCATAATCTTACTGTGACATTCCACAGTTGACAAAGAACAGCAACCAGCACAGTTATGACGAACAGACAAAAATCTCATACCGTTGGCCTTAAAATCATAAAAAAGCAAGTTATTTTATACATCAGAGATTCCCCTGTTTAAAAAGGGGGGGGCAAGGCAGTGAGGTTTGCTGCAGGCTGAGTGTCTAGTGCTGTTTGTGTGCCCACCCACCAGTCTGCTATAAAACCTACCAGACTGTTTGTGTGACCCACCCGTCTCTCCCTGCCTTGCTTGAAAGCACAATTTAAATGTACGTAGTGGAGGTGGTGCTACTGTCTTGGGAGGGGGCGGGGGGGTACTTGATTGGTGGATTCTGGAATTGTCCTGGCTGGGAGGAATAAATCCCTGCGTGGCTGAGGTTGCCTTGGAGCAGTTACATTAGTTATTAACCCTTAAGCTGCCTATAGAATTAGTATGCATAGGAATTCTGGACTGATGTAGCAGTCTGTGGCACAGCAAGGGTTAATTTAATTTCTGTACTAAAACTCTGGTTGCTATGCCCGTCTCCCTGACACCCCCACGTCTTGTGTGTATATGTGACTGTGAGCTTTTAAACCAAGTCTGTAGTAAACATACACCCCTGCTGCTGGTTGCTTTGCAGCACTTAGTCTAACAAATGTAATGTCATTTTTTCCGAGTAATTCAAATGTTTACCAGGGCAACGTAGACAACCTGACTCTGGTGCATGTACATGCACCTTGGTGCAAGTACTGCAAAAAGTTAATTTCTATCCCTGCTTGGAAGGGACCAAGTGTGTATAATTCATGTCAGTTTTGATATAATGAATTTAAAAAATTGTACATGTTTGCACCGCAAGTGGTACATGTTGGTCTGTGCTTATGACTTGACTAGAATGGGTGGGGCTTGATGGACCTAGGGTTACTGTGTTACTGCTGTGCATACAACATTTATTGGTAACATGGATCAGTAGCATTAAAGGCTGTAGCATTAGTACAAGACCCTGCATTCAGAGCAAGCTTAGGATGAGTTAAGTTTGATTGGCGGTGGATGTTTACAGTGCACCAAATAACCACTGTCTGCCAGAAACTTTTTAAAAGATCTTGCCCACAAACGTGTCAAGGAAGTACTGGCAAGGATAGGAATGCTAGGAAGAGTTGAGGACCTGTGGGCAAAAATAAAAGGCGTTGAAAGAGCTATGAATCTCTGTCAGGCAGGTGTGCCATGGGCAAGAGGAAGAAGAGACCAGTATGATTCTCTAGAGAGCGAAAAAAAAAAAAAAAAAATAGCATTCATAAAGAACAAAAAAAAAAACCACACAGAAGGAGGATAGGATAAATTACCGGGAGAGACAAAGGGAGACAGGGAAGGCAGTGAGGAGATCAAAGGCACAAATGGAGGAGACTATTGCCCAGTCAGTAAAAAGGAGATGAAACCTTCTTCTAGATATATTAGTGAGAAGAGGAAGACCAGCGGGGTGGGGGGTGGAAATAAGGATAAAAGCGAAGGAGGGGTCTGTGAGGAGGGGGATCAAGGGAAGGTGAACATGCTGAATAAATACTTTGGTTCAGTATTTACAATAGAAAGGGTGGGTGATGGGCCAGAGATAAAGAACAGTCAGAGTTGGTAGGGAAGTGGACACTAGTCCTTTTACAGAGAAGGAAGTCCTCATGGTAGTAGCAAGACTGGAAGTTGACAAGACAATGAAACTGGATGGGGTTCACCCTAGGATGCTGAAGGAGCTCGGAGAGGTAGGAGGAAGTAGGCTGTTGGTAAAACTAGGATCTGCAGCTTATCCAGTAGGTAGGGAAATAGGCAGACTGGGTGGGCCAAGCGGTCCTTATCTGCTGTCAAAGTCTATGTTTCTGTGTGCTGGTTGCACCCCTGGCAGCTTTATTCAATGCATCGCTGAAAACTGATGGTTCCGAGGGACTGGAGAAGGTCGGATTTGGTCAGTCTTCACAAAAGTGGGATTAGGGAGGAAATTACAGACCTGTCAGCCTGACTTCGGTAGTGGGCAAGTTGATGGAATCACTATTGAAGGTAGGGATAGTGGAATACCTTGAAACAAGTGGATTGCAGAATCAAAGGCAGCATTGTTTCACGGGAGGGAGGTCTTGCCAGACAAACCTGATTGAGTTCTTTGACTGGGTGACCAGGGATGTGGATCAGGGTAGAGCATTGGGTGTGGCCTACCTGGATTTCAGGGTTTCACCCATGATGGAGCGCAATGTCCTTTAGGGCGCCAACATTATCCTGTCAGTTAATGGAGCACAAGAATATAATAATGGCAGCATCGCACGGCAATTATGACACAGCCATACAGTGCACCTCACTGAATAATAAGACAGAAACACAACGGAAAGCACTGCTGTTGTCACAATTACTGATAACATTACCCGCACCCCCCGACACAGCAGGTGAAATATAACGAAATCCGAGATGCTCCTGTAGAGGAGGTATGTATAATTGTGAGGCAACTGACAGAGCAGTCAGGCTCAGGTATCATTCAGAGAACATTTTTATTGTGGTACACAGCCAACACATCAACACACCATTGAAGACACGTGAAACAGGCGGCACTCCCCGCCAGAACATTTCACACACCAGTACTGTAGAAGACTCCTGACACACACATGGCACTGTGTCCCAGACAGCAGGTTCATACAAATTTCACAAAGGTCAAAAGACACGGCGCCCTAAAAACGCAGATGCCCCATTTAGTCGTGCTCCAATTCCATCGCCCTAATCACTGCGCCCTTTCAACGGGATACTGATTTCAGAAGGCCCTTTAACGCCATTCCACATAGAAGACTGGTGACTAAGTTAGCCTGTCTAGGAGTGGGACCCGAAAGTATTAAACTGGGTTAGAAGTTGGTTGAGCAACAGGAGTCAGAGGGTGGCGGTAAATGGAGTTTACTCGGGAGAAGGCAGGGTGACCAGCAGGGTGCCTCAGGGATCAATACTAGGCCTGGTCCTCTTCAATGTCTTTATCAGCGACATTGCTGAAGGGCTAGAAGGGAAAATCTGCCTGTTCACGGATGAGAAAAAATCTACAACAGAGTGGACACACTCAGGGTATTAAAATTGAGGAATGAGTTGCAGAGGCTAGAAGAATGGTCAGGTGTTTGGCAGCTGGGTTGCAATGCTAAAAAAAATGCAAAATCATGTACTTGGGGCACAGAAACACTGTACCAGTTGGCAGGGGAGGTACTTGCAAACTCCAAACAGGAAAAGGACCTGGGAGTAATCATTTCTGATGACCTGAAGATAGACAAGCAGAGTGAAAAAGCAGTGGGAAAGGCTACTAGAATGCTGGGGTGCATAGGGAGGGGTATAACCAGTAGGAAGAAGGAGATAATATTACCACTGTACAGGTCACTGGTAAGTAGTGTTGGGTGAAAGTGGAATATTTCGCTGGGTGAAATATTTTGCATAATTGGCACATTAGGTAAAATATGTCACTGGGTGAAATGCGAAATTTCGTCTGTGGTTGTGAGCAAAATTTTGCCCCCAAGCTGTAGAAATTTCACCTGTGGGCGAAATTTCGCCACTGTTGGCAGAATTTCACCGCATTTTCGTGAAACATTTCATGTGGCAAGAATGCAGATTTCACCAGTGAAATTTAATTTTGTTGCATCCCTACTGGTAAAACCACACCTTGAGTACAGTGTACAGTTCTGGAGGTCCCATCCCCGGAAGGGCAAAGGATGGAGGGCAGTACAGAGGCAGGCAGCCAAAAAAGGTGCAGGGACTGCAGCAAAAGCCCTATGAGGGGAGAATGAGAGAACTGAATATGTACTTGCTGGAGCAAAGAAGGGAGAAGGGGGATTTGATAGAAACATTCAAGTGCATAAAGGGGTATTAAAGTACAGGAAGGTAGCATTTGCCACAGAAAGACAGACTCGGGGACAAGAGGTTACACTACGAAGCTGGGGAGGAAGGGTCAGAGGGGATGTGAGGAAGTACTTCTTCACAGTGAGGGTGGTGGAAGCCTGGAACTGCCTCCCAGGAGAGGTGGTAGGTGCCAAAACACAGTCGAAGAAACCAAGCATGCATAGGAGACAGATACAAGGGGACCTTGGAAGTAACTCAAGGGGTGGGGATGACCGGAAATAGAGTAGGGTTTGTGGTGGCACAGTAGGCAGGGAAAACAGGCAGAGTCGATGGGCCAAAGGGTCTTTATCTGCTGACAACTTCTGTGTTTCTATAGGCATCTTTACATGCAGTGATCTGTATCGCAACGAGTGATACAGATCAGCTGCAGCATTACCTTTCTGCTGTGTACAAGCGATCAGTTCTGCAAGAGAACCGAACGATCGCCAATTCCGCGTTCCCTGCTTTCCTGGGTTCACAGAGTTTTGTTCCGTTCTACCCAGCTGTGTAATAGCGGCTTTCCACTCATTTCCGTGCTAGGACAAGAGGGAATCCGTGCTTTCTTGGCTGTTTCGGAGCAGATCTCCGGTACACTACACAAAAAGGGTAACATTACATCTGCTCTGTACCACTCGTTGCGATAACAGATCGCAGCATGCAAAGGCAAGCCACTCTGCAGGAGACTGAGTAGAACAAAGCATACTCATGGAATGAGCATCCCATGTAGAAGTGCTATATGTTTCTGTGTCAATTTTGCTCCAACATTGTAGATTTTGTTTTGTTCTTTTTGTCATCAGATTGAGATGTGTGATCTTTTAAAGCCAGGCATGATTGGAAATGTGGACAAAACTGCCACCTGGACAGACATAACTGGAAACAAAACCATAGACTCGATAGAGGACAGCTCTCCCCCAACCATAGGTTATAAAAGGAGAGCATTACTGTGTGCCTGGCTGCCATGGCAGAGGATCTTAAATGACCCTTCAGGTGGTCCTTAAAGAGCAACTCTGCACTTCAGCATGTGCGTTCATAAATAAGGTGTTTCAGCTGATACAATTTACTAGAGAATACAATTTTTAATTTTCAGCGTTCCTTTCCAAAAGTTGTATTCTAGTAGTCCTGCTAAAAAGTATATATAGAAAATGTTTGCCTCTCCGCTGTTAACCTCACAGTGCCTTGGTTTTATAACATCATAGTGCTAACCACGACAACAGTGTGGTGTCACAAACAGCAATTATGTGGTTAACAGGGGAGAGTCGGATATATTTTTAAATACTCATTGAAAGAATTGCTGCATTATCCATGATATTTAGTAGACCAAGAGCAGAAAAAAGGAAAGGAAAATAAGTATCAAACAATGAACTTAAAACATAAGTGCAAATTTTAAGATTTTTATCATAATAGAGTTGCTGTTTATGGTGATAAAATAGTTCCTAGAAACACTAAGTATTATTTGAGTTGTGGTAGAGATGTTTGAGTGGTTGGTTTGACAAGGATCTCGCCCTACAGAGATTCCTCTAAATTTGAGCAACATCTCATTCAACCAGCTGGTGTGGGACACCTTCATTTGCCACATTTGTACTTCCCTAAAACAAGCTGCAATAAATAAAACAACCACTTAAAAGAGGGCATTGAAAGAGCTATGAATCTCTGTGTCAGGCAGCTCTACAAGGGCAAGAGGAAAAGAGACTATTATGGTTGTCTAGAGAGTTATCAGAATATCAGAAACAGTAAGTGCGAAAAAAATAGCATTCATGAGGTGCAAAAAAAAAAAAGGCGCAGAAGGATAAATTACTGGGAGAAACAAAGGGAGACTGGGAAGGCAGTGAATAGAGCAAAGGCACAACTGGAGAAGAATATTGCCCAGTCACTAAAGAGAAAAAAGGGGGCCATAAAATAAGACTGTACTAAGGTGCTCCAACCTGTTGATGTGAGTTGTAATGCTCCTGTCAAGGCAGGATGTTGGGACTGCCGCGACCACTGGCTGGCTACCAAAGCATGAGCAAGAATTGTGGTTGGTCCTTATGTGCTCCACAAAGATAAAATGCATAAAGATGTCTTGGTAAGCTGTCACAAGAGAAATGATAATTAAAGCCTTCCAGGTACCTATAATGAGCTCGATTAGTAGTCACAGTCAGTAAGTAACTGCAGTTTCTACTACAAACATTGGTTTATGGATGTGACTTTTAAACTAGATCAGCCAGAGTTCATAGGCAGGTATTAATCAAAACTATATGCCAGATGTAGACAAACTGGCAGAACAAATGAAGGCTAGGGGACAGTGATTGGGTTTTCATGATCTTCCTGGACTAAGTCGCAACCACTCATTCACACTAATGGGACTACACTGGAGGCGCTAGGACCCCTCAGGAGCCAAAAATCTTCAGGAGGGCCGGCACTGGGATGGGACCACGTATGCGCAGTGAGACTAACTCATGCTGTATATGTTATCCCTGTGTCAACTTTCCAGCTGTCTCAGTTCCTTTTCTCCTGCGTCGAGTGCGCTTCGATGACTACATCGCTCGCCTGCCGGGAGTCAAGTCTTTATCTATACGACAGCAGCTATAGCCATTCAGTGTACTAGTAACTTTACATTTTTAGTGTTCTTTTATTTAAAAAAAAAAAGAGAGAAAATTCTCAGCCTGCCATCAACGGAGTCAACCTTAGATGGTAGCGGTGACAGTAGGGAGACTTCGTTTGAAAGCTGTGATGGCAGTGAGGATGTGTCCGGTCCACTGCCTTTTGTTAAAGGGTCTGACCACATGCAATCCGGTGTTTTGGGTGTAAGAGACAGTCTGCCAAAGCACAAAGGTAGCGGTCCCAACCTCAATCGGGGACCCGACTACGCTCGACCGTGACCTCTTTGTCCTCCTGTCGGTTGAAGAAGAATCTATACCACTCGAGGTCGCCCTCTGGTATGTCTGCACGGGGGTCGGCAGTGGTGAACGGTAGATCTGAACTGACTGGTGGGTTCCTCTGTGGCTCTGCTGTTAACGGTCGCGATCTTTGACACCGGATCCTGTCTTTGTCCTCGATGGGGTTCCGGTGAGCGGTTTCACCTCTGGGCCACTCTTTAGAGCAGGCGGTACGGCGTCTGCCCAGTTGTTCTGGCCAGTGGTCCCAGTTCTGGCGCCTTCGGGCCTCTGGGCTGCAGCCAGGTTGGTTGGGCCAGGATGTGCACGATGCCCTCTTCGGTGCCAAAGCCATCAACGCCGACTCCTCGTGCCTACCCCCCCTCCTTTTTTCCTGCAGGGGCCAGCACGGGTATCACTTTCTTCCTCCCCCTTTTTTCAGGTCTAGGTCCAGCAATGGTTCTGGTGCTGTATTTGGTGCCGGTGCTGTATTGGCGCTAGATGTGGTGCCAGTGCCGTATATGGTGCCGGCACAGGGTATGGCACCGTGTGGTGCTGGTGCCGCATCTGGTGCCACATGTGGTGCTGGCACTGAAGATGGGGCTAAACTCTTCACCGATCCAGGAGGTGTTTTCTCCCATGTTCCTGGCCTAGACCTGCCTTTTGGAGGTTATTCTGGGGTAGAAGTGGATCTGGATGAGTCTCTCCCTGTTGTGCTTTGTCAAAGATGCAGTGAATGACTTAGTTTATGGGCTGGAATGCAAGCCTTCTGTATCAGTGTGATGGAAGATCTTCTTTCCTTTTTTTTCCTCAGGGATATTGGGTTCACCAAAACATTTCAGTCTTCATCTGTGGACCGAAGCAGACTTCTATGTCTTGAGTTCCTACATTCCTCAGTATGAGTACACCCTGTGGAATACGCTCAGTGCAATGGTCAAGAGCCTCCCGAAATCTAACGCTCCGTTGCTAGGGGCATATAGCCCAATAATCAGCTGAAAGCTTTTATAGCTGATTACGACTCTGCTGCTAGGGCAGCTGCCGCTAGCAGCAGGTGGTTAATGTCTCTTTGATGGTTTTATATGTTCAGCCCTCAGATTGACCTCTGAAGGTCACTCAGAACACTAGGGCTGACATTTAAACAAGCAGCATTTGCTGCCTATGAAAGGAACAGGAACCATCAACATCCTCGTAACAGGCAATCCGTTCAAGGTAAAGGCCTAGGTGTCTTTTTCAGGAACCAAACCCCTCAGCCACAAAGAGAACATAGTAGAGGGCACAGGGACTGAAAGCGCCCTGTACTAACCTCTGTGGATCCAGCCCAGGTCCCACCCCAGTTATCTGAGGGGGATGCCTTTTGGCGGTAGGAGGGGCGTCTAATTTGGTTTTACAACCAGTGGAAGTCCATTACAGCGGACATATAGGTCATCAGGATTTTCCGAGAGGGATGCTCTCCCAATTTTGCAGATTTCCCCAGACCTTCCACCCAGACGGCAGCCCAGTATGTCTACCTTTCAGCCACGCTCTTTTGCTTCTGAGATATGGGCCTTCTGCGGGAACTAGGCGGTAGAAGTTGTTCCACAGCGGAACAGAGCACAGGTTCCTATTTCCATTGCTTCTGGTTCCCAGATAACAGGCGGCATGCTCCCATTTGTCAACCTTGGAAGGTTAAACAAGTACCTATTCAGGGAGAAGTTCACTAAAACCTCGGCGTTCAAATCTCATTTGGCTCCTAGCCAGCCCATCCAGGCAAGAGACACAGAAAGCAGTCATCACAGCTTCTCAGTTGTTCTCTCCAGTGGGTTCTCTGATGCGGGGAAGGTGCTAGTTTCATCTTCCCAGCAGCTCCTCCTATTAGGAGCCCTCCTGGATACCTCCAAGGCATCAGTTTTCGTTCCAGAGGACAGGAGAAATGACATCTTCAGATGGCTTATTGCATCACGGAAAATGACTCTGTTTGGGCCCCTTTGGGTTGAGCGGATGCTGGGACTCTGGGCATCATCCACAGCAAGCAGTGGTCTCTGACCATGCATCCGCAATCCTCCATACAAAACGACAGCGATTCGGACAAAGTCTCTCGGGGGGGGGGGGGCGACGGGGCACTCACTGTCAATAACCCCACACTCTGGTGTGGGGCCAGGACAACCCTGTCTTGTCATAAATATCTTAGAGATGAGTATTCTCTTATAAGCAAAGTCGTGAAGGTTGCCCTCTGCCATGAAGTGATCTTGCTTTGGATGGACAACAGAGCTGTGGTGTATTACATCAGCAAGCAGGATGGGGCATCCTCCTACCCCTTCTGCAGGAAAGCCGTGAGGTTGAGAGAGTGGTTCCTCGAGTACGATGCTTCAGTTCAGATTTTGTACAGTCGCTTTCGATGAGTGGGGCAGTTCGAACCTTGTCCTTTTTGCATTTCCTCTCAACACAAAAACTGCCTTGATCTTGCTTCAGAAATCCAGACCCTGGTGTTTTCTATCAGGATGTATTCATTGCAGTAGACGATACGCTTCCTGTGCGTTTTCCTACTCTTTCCTTAATTCAAAGGGTGCTGCTCAAGTTGTAGGCACAGGGGGCAGGATGAATCTCATTGTCCCGGACTGGCCTCGGCAGATATGATTTGCATTGATCTACAGTCTGTCAGAAGCTCCCTCGAGGCGACTCCCTCTATGAGCAGACCCTCTGGCACAGGGACTTTAGTCCATCCTAGCCTGCGCTGTCTTCATCTCTGTGCCAGGCTCTGGAGGGAAAGGAATTGGGCAAGCTTTAGATTTCCCAGACCGTCACAGACATAAGCCATGCATAGGCCTTCTACAAGAAGGGCATACGCGGATAAGTGGAAACCCTTCTCCATCTGGTGTGCAAGTCCTGTCTGGACCCTTCAGTTGCCCACCTAGTAAGGTGTTGGACTGCCTCTTGGACCTGTCGAGCGCAGGTTTGCAATACTCAGCAGTGAAGGTACACCTCTGTGCATTTTCAGTCTGTCTTGAGCCAGCAGACATGTCACTAACTCGGTTACCGTTAGCCAAGTTTTGCTGCTCCCTACTTACTTAGTTAACTTAGGAATGAAGGAGAATGCTCCGTTCATTTCTCTGGATGTTAAGAGGGTTCTGCAATTCTACATCAACACAACAAAGTGATACGCATCCGAGCAACTATTGTATCTTTCAGCATGCCTTGGCTAGGTCCGCCTGTTGCCATGAGATATTTTCTGCTTGGTTAGTAGCATGTCTTCAACACTACTAATCCGTGGCACAGGCCAAGTTGGAAAGGCCAGGTTCACACCACTCTACCGGAGTGGTTGTGGCTTCCTGGCGGAGATTTGTAATGTACCCATTGCAGACATCTGCAAGGCGGCAAGTTGGAGCTCCATGCATACCTTTGTAAAGCACTATGTTCTGGATGTCCATGCCAGACAATTCACTTTCTTCGGCAGGACAGTCCTTATAGATTGCTGTCCTGAGTGAGCTCTGTCTCCTACCACCCTACCCCGGGGGGAGGGGATTGATTTTTATTTTTAGCTCAGTACTCTCCCATTAGTGTAAATGAGTGGTGGAGACATTTAGTCAAGGAAGATATGGACATTACATACTTACTGTACTTCTTGAGCGAAGTCTCAACCACTCATTAACATGCCAACCCACCATCCCTCTAGCTCACTTATTCTGTTTTGGTCTTCACTTTCTTGTTGTTCGGGCTGTGAAGACATTGTTGAATTGACCCTTCTTACATGGGTCATCCGGGCCTTCACATTCCCGGAAGTTAGGGTTCGGTTTTCTTTCATTAGTTTATGCTGCATCTTCTTGATCAAAAAGGTACTGAGGCGGTTGGAGGGTTGACGCTGGGATAGCCTGTATGGTGCGAGCTAGTCTTGCGGCGCCGTGCATGCACAGTCCTATCCTGGCACCGGCCCTCATGAAGATCTTTGGCTCCCGCAGAGTCCTAGTGCCTCCGGTGCAGTCCCATTAGTGTGAATAACTGGTGGAGACTTCATTCAAGAAGATCAAGAATTACA
This sequence comes from Neoceratodus forsteri, assembly GCA_016271365.2. Taxonomy (NCBI): domain Eukaryota; kingdom Metazoa; phylum Chordata; order Ceratodontiformes; family Ceratodontidae; genus Neoceratodus; species Neoceratodus forsteri. The sequence continues at coordinate 1,373,912,144 of CM057458.1, forward strand.
GTAAGTATGTAATTTCCATTTACTGTACCTAGCTTAAAATCATTGAGACAGTAAAATACTGACAGTGTATGTAATAGAAGAGTAAATGTGTATAAAAATAATGATTATCCAGCGTTACCCTTGTGAGATCAGGAGTTTTTTTAAAGTTTCGTGTTTTATCATTTTTGTCATGTGAGTGTGATTGTTGTAGCCACTAATTGATTGGAGGATTAGGTAAAACCAGAATGCCAGAAATGGTCAGAATGCAGTGATTGGAATGTTTCTGGAGCCTGAATGCACACACAATTGGCGTTCTGGAACCACTGAGAATGCAGCAAGTGTTGGCTTCATTCTAGCGTGCTTCTGGGTGTATTCTGGCTGCACTGCAATCTGGGTGAATTCCAATTCTGGAACCTTGTTTCTGGGATCGTTCTGGAACCAGAATGGATCCAGAACCATTCCACTTGCTGCATAGCAGCGTTCTTGTTCCAAATCTCCTGTTCTGGCACATTAAGGTTCCAGAACCATTTTTGGGTGTCATCTAGTCCCATGGTTTGGGACCTGGGACCCACTCATGACTGACAATGTTGCATCTTGTGAGGCTATCCTCGGGAGCAAACTTATATTTAAAGCAGCAGTACAATGTAAACAAAAATCTGTGCTTTTTCAACAGTTTATTCCCTGTGCTCTGTTCAGCATGTACCGAGTACTCTTTCCTGCCGGCATTGTACTATCACCCCGTAATTTGCTCTGTTTTCCTTTATTTTTGTTTACATTTCTGTCGCCTGCCATGTTGAAAGCCGTATACCGGCTAGGAGCCGCCATCTTTTCTGTAGCGCTACAACTGGAAACTGGTCACTTCCTGTTTAAGTAGTACTGCTGCTTTAAATAAATTACCCAAATAACTTGTGATTGAATCAGCACACAGATTCTACAGTGGGCATAGTGCTTTGTTGCTTCAGGTCTTTGGGGCCAAGGTTCAACTGCTAAAGCTGGTGCAAAGCCTGTTGAGTCATGCTCAGTGGGGTTACAAACCTGTCCATGTGTTTGCAAATATCCTTTGCGAGTGCATCGGGAAGTAGGTGATAGCTACAGCACTTATAACCCACAGGGCCATTTTGATTACATTGAAGCTCTCATATCTTGGGCTACAGGCTGCTCTACCCTACTGGATTTTTTTATTTTATTTTTTTATAATTCTTTTGGTAATCTGGTAAGGCCCACTAGGCACAAGTGCCTGTTTCAGGGATGACCCCGGGTGCACTGAGGAGGTTACATGACTGGTTCAGAGTCGCATAGCTGCAGGTGGAGGTTATGGGACTCAAACCCAGGTCTGCTGCATGCATCAGGCTCACCAAGTGCTTGTAGCTTTGCAGGGTGGGGGGGGAGGATTGAGATCAAGGGGGTGATAGGATAACAGGATGGAGGGCCACTGGTCATCAGAGACTGTTGACTGGGTTGGAGAGGAGGCACAGGACACCAGGGAATGTTGATGAGGTCACAGAGTACCATTTAATGTTTTAGAGGTGCAGTACCCTGACATCTGCTTTATGAGACATGAGCTGCTTCAGTGATGTATTGATTAAGTTTTTTTAATAGTCTCAGTAGAGACCCGCAGCACATAGCCATTCGTCATCATTCTAGATAGAATTCTTTGCTTTCTTGCAGGTGTGCATCGTCAAGTTCTGTTGATCAGTGCTGGCTGGTTTCTGGGATATCACCTTACCAAGATGGAAAACTATAAAAATGCAAAACTAGACAGAGAGATGATGGAGTACATTAGATTACATCCACAAGACTTCCCAGAAAAAGGTATGTCAGTTTATCTTAATTCTCCATAGGTGAAATAAAAAGATTAACAAAATGAAGAAAAAAAAAAAAAAAAACTTTCCATAGTTGGATGAAGCTATCACTGTGGTGGTGAATTGGTAAGTATCTAGTGAGTGTCCTCCATTTGTTTGTACAGCCAAGTAGTTCATTTAAGGTGCACTGTTTAATATGAGTTCATTAGTGGAATATTTCAAAGTAAAGTGAACATAATTTGTGTAATTGAGCCAGATGGACAGACACTGTATCAGCGCTTTGTTAAAGGAATCTAATACGAGGTTTGCTTACCTTTCTGTAGTGGTTCTTATTAGACCAACATAAACTGAAATTCTTACTAAAGTTCATGAACTTGCATGCCTTAGATCCTCTCTAGATCACTTGATTTGCTCATTAGTTTCTCGCAGGTGAAGTACCAATGGATGCACTGGCAAATATTACTGCATGCTGGCATCACACCTTTGTCCGAGCTAACCGTGATGTTGCTAGCCTTAAATTGCACAGTTGCTAGGCAACACCCAACGCCCTGGTTAACTGAGCCATGCCAGATTCCCTGCAAGACCTTGGTATAGCTTAATGTTAGGTGCACTCTGCTTGACTGGATCTTTTGGCTGGTTGTAAAAAAAAAAAAATCAGGTTTTAATGAATGACAGACATATTAAAAATCCTGCAAACCCCATGACATTAAACTTATTTTTGTAAAGATGTTTAGTATCTTGTTATTTGTATACCAAAGTATCACAGTATATCATCACCATAATCTGCAGCAATTCTAATTTTAATAATAATTGTAAAAATCTGATTGTAAGAAGCTGGAGAATTGGGAAATCATGGTTGCAACTGGAGATGGACATGCTGCTGGAGCAGCAAGTTAAGATGCTTTTTTTTTTTTTTTTTTTTATTTTTATTTAATAATCTCGAAGGTTTTTATCCATGGTCTCACGACCAGATTGGCTCATATCAGACTTCAGTCCATTTCCCAGGTCTTGCCTCTTCCTCAGGGTCTCCTACTAATTGTTACTTCTCCCTGTCCTCTCTGTGACTAGTGCATCATTATGCATGTATGCCTCTCTGGGACAGCTGTCCTCCTCTGCAGCCCAGTCCTATTCTTTAGGTTGCTTTATTGATAGATTACTTAAATTCCCATTCCTCCCATGCACCATGTCAAGCCTGCTCATTCTGCTCCACTGGCGCTGCCCTCCTTCATGTTCCCAAGTGATCATCTAAGATGAGGGAGAAGGCTTTCTCAGTCTTGGTACTGAAATTTTGGAACTCCCTTCCAATAGAGATTTATAACATTACCTCACATGGGCTCTTCAGAGGTGCTCATTTTAGGCATCTGATGGGGCTGACCTAGTGCACTGTGCTGATTAGCTCTCAATGTCCTTCCTGAACTTTAATTATTTTGCTCACTCATGTCCTGGGTCCTACCTCCCAGCTACCGTGTGCTACTGTAAACTACTCTAAGCCTGTACTATCTATAACTGAATAAATATTATTGACTATGGATTGATCATTTACAGCTTGGCCACTGATACCACCCTCTGGCACATCTCTAGTGCTCTTAACAAGGCTTGTCGCCTCATCACAGAAGCTCCTCGTCTCACTCACACGTATGACCTCTGTGCTCAAACTGGGTGGTTGCAGCTTAAAAACTGCATCAAATACCAAACGTGCCTGATGGCCAAGAAAATAATCTTAGGCCTCCTACCACCTGGAGTACAGGATCTCCTGAGGCCCCCCCTTCCCGGTAATCCTCGTCACACCCGTGGCTCCGAATCTCAGCTCTTACAGGTCCCATGTTGCCGAACCTCTCAGGGACAAAGATCATTTGCCCACAGGGCCCCACTCTGGTTGAATGATCTCCGCAGCAACATCTCGGATGAACATAAGCCGGGCCCATTCAAATCCAAGCTCTGTCTGCTTCTCACAGCATCTAGCTCCTGTGACTGTCTTGAACCCCCTCTCCAAAATAACCTCAACCTTATCTCTTGTTCCTTAACTATAACAACTAAGCACTTTGCTTCCACCCCCCCACTTTCTCCTTTCCTCCTGCCCTGTCTTTCTTCTTGCCTACCTCCCTCTCCTCCCAGCCCACAAAACTCCCTTCATCCCCTCCTCCACCCTATGCCCTTTTTCCTCTTGACAGAGCCCTTTGGCTGATATCTAACAGACTATAAGCATTTTCTTGTGCTTGTAACTGATTTGCATTTGTGTCTGTTTATTCATGTCGATTGTTCATCATGCCTTTGGTTTCTATCGTGTTTTTTTTAAACATTTATTTGTACCTTACTTTGTCTTGTATAGTCACTGTTATCTAATGATGTGGAACCTTTGTAAAAGAGCTCAATGCTCAAAGGTATGTGTAATCCGAGACATAAATAAAAAAAAATATTTATGTTAATAAACTTGTATTATCTTGTGGTTATTGTTCACACTGTTGTGTCCTCCTGGGTCATACCTGAAAATAGGCGTTTTTTTGCCTAGTGCACCCTACCTTGTAAAACAAAAAATAAAGAAAGGCTTTCATGTTGGGGCCATGGCTGGCAGGCCCCCCTTCCCTGGAGCACTGTTCAGATACTGGGGGGAGGTGCATGGTCGGCAGCTGCAGGACTTGCAGCAGACTCAGCTGTCACTAAGCTCAGGCAGCATTTCCAACTGGTTTCTCCCCAGCTGCACACTGTGCAGGGATGCTTGCGTGTGGAGGCATGCACGTGCCTCATGTCAAGTGGCTGTCTGCTTCCTTTTGTCTCCGCTGCACCAGCATCGATGTTCGCACTTGGTGATAATCTGTGAGGAGAGTAGCCAGACTCTCTTCATTAGGAAAGGAGAGTGATCCATGGGACACTAGATCCCTCTACCCCCCGCCATGCAACTGTAGTCTGCTTCTAAACCTGGGTTGCTGTAACGCACCACTCGGCAGTCCATTAACACTCTTTACCATAGTATATCATGTTGCATGATAGAGAGATTATATATAAAATTTGTTTTATGATGATAAATTTTCGGGCAGTGGGTAAGAATCATATTGTGTTATCAGGACATCCTTGCTGCTAATTTATAGCTACACAGATACATGCTAGATAATGTGGCAAGTAACCGTAAACAACATTAAAATAATAAAACCCAGTCAAAAGAAGTTTAACACCCAAAAATGTAAGGTTCTGCATCTAGAGGGGAAAAAAGACAGGACAGAGTACTGAATGGGACAGGTTAAACAAAATACTGTGGCAGAGGAAAGGGACTAGGGAGCCATCATTAGTGACTGTTGTGAAACAATCAAGCCAGTGTAACAAGGTCTATAATAAGGCTAATAGGATGCTGGGATATGTTGGAAGGAGTACTGCCAGCAGGAAAAAGGAGGTACTAGTATCTCTGTATAGGTAGAGACCTGTGTTTTTCTTAAATAAAAAAAAACAAGAAATTTAATGTATAAAAAATAAATAAAACAAAAACAAACACATGAAAAATGTTAGAAATTTCTTTTTTTTTTTTTGCAAATAAATGGTTGCGGCAGTTGTTGTTTAGACTCAGACACGGTTCGCAAGGAAGTGGCAGTGGAATTGTCTGATTCACAAAACCTTTCATGACCATAGCATAATGCTGCTTAATACAATCTAGTATACTAGGAATGTGATAAGATCATTTTGTGGTATTTTCTGAATGTAAATGTGATAAAAAATAAAACTACACTTTCCGTGAATAAAAAGAAATAACATGAAATTCCAGAAAAAGAGAAATTATGAAAGATAAAAATAATTTCATGGGGCTCTATGTATAGGTCACTGGTGAGGCAGCACGTGGAATGCTGTGCTCACTTCTGGAGTCCTCACCTAAGGAACAACAGGGACAAACTGGAGGTAGTGCAGTGCAAGATGACCAGGATGATTCAGGGCTGACAAGGCAGATCTTATGAAGATTATCGCAAGGCTTTGAATGTGTACTCGCTGGAAACCAGGTGAGGTGGGGGGATATGATGGAGACCTTCAAGTTCCTGAAGGGAATAAACAAGGGGAACTGCAGGGAACTATTTAGCATGAGTATAGAGTCGAGAACACAAGGTCATGAGTGGAAACTGGCAGGGGGAGGTTTAGGAGAGATGTGAGTGAGTTATTTTTTATGGAAGGGGGAGTGGGGCCATGCAGCAGTCTGCCAGAGGAGGTTGTGGGCGCCAAGACCAAGAATGGTTTCAAGCATGGCCGGGACAACGTGAAAGGATTGGTGGTTGCTTGAGTTGTTACAGGGGGGTAGACCAGAAGTGACAAAACCCTGCATGAACAATAGGTCCCAGGGCATATAGGGAACCCCAGGTAGACTAGATGGACCAGTGGTCTTTTTCTGCCATTGCAGTCTTTCTGTTTCTAAAAGAATATATGATGTGTAGTGAAAAATGGGACCCCCATGTGATTCAAAACGGGCACAAAATTACTTGTATATTTTGTAAACTATATAGATGTTTATAATAGTGTCACAAAAATCCTAGGGACCACAAAAACGGTATACAGGAGAAGAGTTCTGGGCAACATTATCAAGGTCGGTACACTTTCTGTCTTTGAAAGTCAGACACTTGCTACTAAATAAATTTCTTGATGTATCGATACAACAAGAGATGTATAGTATTTAGTCTCTAGGCAGAGAAAAACTGAGAGGATTGGACAAAAGCTGATGTGGTCCTTCTACATAAGAGCGGCAGCAGGGAGGACGCTAGCAACTATAGGCCATTGTACTTCATTGATGGGGAAATTAATGGAAACCCTGCTAGAAGAAAGACTGAGTACCTGTAGTTCAGTGGGCAGCAAGACCACAGGCATCATTGACTGATGGGGCAGATAATGCCAAATGAATCTGATGGATTTTTTTTGACTGGGTGATCAGGGGAATACAGTGGATGTGGCTTATCTGGACTTCAGCAAGGCTGTGGACCCTGTGCCCGGAGGCTGATAAACTGAGCAGCCTGGGAGTGGTATCCAAAGTGGTGAATTAGGTTAGAAACAGGTTAGCAGATAGGCAATGTGGTGGTAAACAGCGGTCACTCAAATGATGGAGGAGTGACCACTGAGGTGACACGGCTTAGTAATGGGACCAGTTCACCCCCGAAAACATGAGCTGTCTCGCCTCTCACCTACAACGATCAAAATCTACTTTAATCTGCCTCAGAGCAGACTGAAATCAACACAAGTCAGATAAACATTGAAAGACAAAGATGCCAGCCAAACGGAAACCCAAAGAATCTCTGATGGACTACCTAAAGTGCGTGATGGGCATGGAAGACCGAGACACCAGGGCCCAAAGCAGAAGCCGCTCTAAGTTAATCGCATTGGAGGATGCTAGTGAAGGCCTGGTGGGGAGGGAGACAAGAAATTCACCATAACATCCCAGAAACTGTTTTTATGAGCTGAGAAAATTCAGCTCACCATAGACAAACTTGGAAAAACAGTTGTGGGCACAGCAGAGGCTTGGCAGAAGTGAGGCAAAGAACATCAGACCTCAAGACTGGGCTAATGGAGGCCTCAAGACTTAATCGAATGGCACAGCTCGGTCCTGTGATTCCTTCACCAATGGGAGCAGGAGCTGACTGAAAAAAACGGATCTAAAGTTCCACTCCTACTGTGACAATCTGAGGATTTATGGACTCTGGAAAGGTGCAGAGTCGGGCCTCATGGAGGTATTTCTTGAATCTTTCCTCCAAGAGATCCAATCCCTGCCTAAAGACGAGTCCATGAACATTGTCTGGGCCCACAGAGTGCAATTAAAAAAGCCCACTGACTGCAAGGTGAAACCACGTTTAATAGTGCTAAAATTTCTGGATTTCAGAATGAAAACGAAGGTGCCGACCATGGCATAGGGGAAGAAGGAAATTGTTTTTGGCAACCAGAGAGTTTATTTTTTGCTCATGACTACATGCCTGTGATGCTCCACAAACTTAAGACCCTTTTCACCTTCCAAAAACAAAACACCTGGCCTCTAAAGAAATAAGATGCACTTGCTTCCTGCCACAGTTTAAAATATTCTTACCCCAGGGGGACTCCATTCTTCATAACGCTGGCCGAAGCCGGGCTGACGTTATCCCAGCATCCTGCACACAGTCTACGTTTAGGAAGAAAAATAGCTGTCTCTGTAAAAAGCTGTGTGACTACTAGCTAATTACCCACCAACTCCTGTTGCTTAGGGCTGGGGATGTGCACCCAAACCCTGGCCCAGCAAGTCCACCTCACCCCCTAAAACACCCAACACATGGAACAGTCAAAATAGCATCAATAAACATCCCAAACAAGTTAGATCAACTTCAAGCCTGACATTCTGTCTGTAGTTGAAACCTGGCTCTCACACAAGATCACTGATAATGAAGTTGCTCTCCCTGGCTTTAACGTCTTCAGGCTTGACAGGGCTACCAAGAGAGGAGGCGGTTGTGCTATGTACATCAAGGACACTATCAAAGGGCACGTCCTTCCCCAGGCGGATCTTGGACCCTATGCCCTGGTGCTAGCAATTAAAGCCCTACTCGGGGCACACAACAAAACCCTAACTATCGTCTCTGTCTACGTTTTCCCCCTAATGAACACACAAGGAGTTTCGAGGGTATTGTGGACTTCATCTGTGGCCTGCCCTCCAACTCTGAGACCATCTTACTAGGTGACTTTAACGTCAACTGGCTTTCACCCCGATCGAGGCACATACAGGGACGATATCTCTGCAGTCCACCTCACCCAGCTTGTCTCCTCCCCTACCAGGGTTAATTACAAAACGGGTATCAGTACCCTCCTAGACTGGATACTTTCAAGCAATCCAGAATGACTCACCAATGTGACAGTGCACCCAGACGCTATTAGTGACCACTCCCCCAGTCTGTTGTAGCTGATCGAACAAATTCCTCAAGCCACCTCCCTGCTTGACATTTAGTAGGGGACTAAAGCATGGGCATCTTGAGTCCCTGAAGCATGATCTTGCCAACACCAACTGGTCACAAATTGACCGTGCTACTGATGTTAATACTGCCTTGGATTACTTTATAAAACAGTTCACGAAACTCTGACGTGCACGTGCCCCACAAAAAAGGTCAAAGCACGGGGGACGGTTAACCCATGGTTATCATCTGACCTCATAAGCAAACTGAAGAAGCTCAATCACCTATGGCACCTTGTCAGCGAGTCGGGTAAACCCTCAGCCGTACTAGCCTACAAGTAAGCCAGAAATGCCTGCACCCAGGAAATACACCAGGCTAAATCAAAACACCACAAGGAGTCGCTTACTGCCTCCTGGGGCAACAGAAAAAACTTTTGGACCAACTTGAAGGAAGTCTTAGGGAAGGATGTGAAAACGACACCGAACCTAATCAATATACAGGGTACCTCTACCCAGGACCCCCTAACTTTAGCCAGCGCCTTCAATGAAGCATTCTCTGACCTCTCTGGGACACTCCCCCCAGACTTCTCCGAGGACCCTCCATACTCCAACACCTCTACTACCGATGCTCGCCTTCAGTCTGCCCCTCCTTTTTACTTCAAGAAACTTATCCCCTCACTAGTCAGAAAATGCCTTCTTAAAGTGCTCAGGAAATCGCGACAAAGTGCAGACACACTGGACCTCAAACTTGTTGCCCTCACTCTTGAAGAAGTTCTCCTTCCCATAACAAAGATCCTGAATATATCACTCTGCCATTCACAATTCCCAAATCTGTGGAAATCGGCCATCGTGACTCCTGTGTACAAAAATGGTGACAGGGCATCACTGTCAAACTACCAGCCCATCTCAGTTCTGCCACCGCTCTCCAAAATGCTAGAATGCATAGTGGCTGACCAGCTGGTCGAATACCTTGTAAAATACTCAATCCAATGCCCTGAGCAGCATGGCTTCCGTAAAGGCCGTAGTACCTCCACGGCACTACTGGAACTCACTGGTTTATTCACCGGTCTCTGGACCAAGGAACCCTAGCAGGGGCAGTATTCATTGACCTCTCAAAGGCCTTCGATACTGTCCACCACTCCCTCTCTTAAACCAATTAACCTCCATTGGCCTCTCTGCAAAATCAACCCGCTGGTTCAAAAGTTACTTAGGACAATGTACACAAAGAGTGAAAATCAACAATGTCCTCTCCGAACATCTGCCTGTAACATCTGGGGTCCCGCAAGGCTTCATATTGGGACCGCTCCTTTTCAGCATCTTTCTCAACAATCTACCACACTGCTGCCCATAGCAGATGCTACTGTATGCAGATGGTGCAGTAATCTTCTCAAACTGCCCAGAACCAGAGAAACTTGAGAACTAGCTGCAACATAGCTTCGGGATTGTTGAGGAATAGTTCCAAAACCACAAACTTCTCCTAAACAGCAAAAAAACCAAAACCATGATGTTCTGCAACACTTGAAGAAAGTACAAGTCACACGCTCTTAACATCAGTACCCAATCTGGAGCTCTGCTCGAACATACCCAGCACTTTAAATATCTTGGGGTCACACTTGACAGCAGTCTGGCTTATGACCAGCACATCAGCAGTGTGACTAGGACTGTCGACTACAAAATCGATCTCCACAGGCACAAGCACTCTCTCACTTCG